>CM042894.1:30901607-31621947 GCA_023653625.1 Triadica sebifera | reverse complement strand
TGTGATGAGTGAGAATATAAGATATCCAGACAATGTGATATTAATGTTGAAACCTCGGAAACTCATTAGTAAGGGGTGCGAAGCATACTTAGCGTATGTGGTGGAATAGAAAAAGCAAATCCGAAGTTGGTGGATATTCCTACGGTTAGTGAGTTTCCCTATGTATTTCCAGAGGAGTTGCCAGGATTACCGCTAGATAAAGAAATCGAATTTGCTATCGATTTGGTACCTGACACCACTCCTATTTCCATTACACCATATAGGATGACACTAGTAAAGTTGAAAAAGCTGAAGATACAGTTGCAAGAACTGTTAGATAAAGGTTTTATACGATCCAGTGTATCACCATGGGGTGCTCCAGTATTATTTGTGGAGAAGAAAGATGGCAACTTACATCTTTGCATCGATTATAGGCATCTTAATAAGGTGACTATCAAGAATAAGTACCCGCTGGCTAGAATTGATGACTTATTTGATCAGTTGAAGGGTGCAACCATATTTTCAATGATAGATCTTCGATCGGAGTATCATCAACTGAAGATAAAAGAGTTAGATGTACCTAAGACGACATTCAGGACTCGTTATGGTCATTATGAGTTCCTAGTTATGCCATTTGGACTGACGAATGCACCAGCAACTTTTATGGACCTAATGAACCGAGTGTTCAGGCCATATCTTGATTAATTTGTAGTGGTGTTTATTGATGATATTCTTGTCTATTCTAGAGACTGAGCAGAACATGATCAACATATCAGAATAGTGCTGCAAACATTAAGGGAGAAGCAGTTGTATGCAAATTTGTCTAAGTGTGAGTTTTGGCTTGAAGTAGTCAGTTTTCTGGGTCATATAGTTTCAGCATAAGGTATTTGGGTTGACCCTAGTAAAATTCAGGTTATTCTTAATTGGAAATCACCTCAAAATGTGACAGAAGTGAGGAGTTTATGGTCTTAATTGGAACTCCTTTTTATATGTTCTTTACTGGAAATGAAAGCTAAGAAACATGTCTTTAATTGTTATTTAGACCATAAAATCTATTTATGTCTATATTTTCCTAGAAAAATGCATGAAGTTCAAACCTAGAATCTGTTCAGAAAATTTTGGGGCAGAAATTTCTGTGATGATGCAGTATTCAATTGATCATAACGTTTGATAGAAATTTGGTATTTGAGTGATTTGTGATGAATCTGAATGCTAAGACAATCAGCTAAAAATGGTTAGAAGATCAGAACTCCCAATTCGAATTATAAATGGGCTAAAAATGAAGCCCAAAAATAGGTCCAAAATCTGCTATAAGTAAAAACATGAAATCTTGGGCTTTTGCATGTGTTGTGATTATTATATGTAATAATTAATGTGAATATTTACTTTATTGATAATTATAAATGTTTAACAAATTATTTTTATGTGATATTTTAGTGCAATAATAATGGGAATAAAGAACAAAAATAAATAAGCATAAATATGATAATTGAATAATATTGGCATTTTTGAAAATATTGGGAATTAAAATAAAAATAGTTCAGCCCAAAGACACCTAAGCTATAACCAGAATAGAGAATAGTTTGACATGCCAATAAGGGGATTTGGCACTCTGTGCCAAATATGAAAGCCGGTAATATCAATTTATAAATGCGTTCGACGCAAAATTATTAAGTCGGTAATGATATTTTTATAAAAGCGCTCGGTGGAACATTATGAAAGCCGGAAATGACAACCCTATTATTCCTATTAGTTAGTTCGATTATAGGTGTTATGGGCACAAGAAAATAATAATAATAATAATAATAATAATAATAATAATAATAATAATAATAATAATAATAATAATAATAATATCGAAGTATGTAATTTTTATAAATGTTATACGAATTAAAGTTGTTAAATATTGAGTATTTGCTGAAATTTATTGATTTTATATAATTCTTTATTTTATGTCTTATTTATTAAATAGTTAATTAATATGTGAGAAAATATATATGTATGTAAAATTTTTATCATTGAAGCACCACTAAACTAGTAGCTTAGCGTGGGTGGTTTTCTCTCGCACAAGTTAGAAGGGTAGCCGTAGAAATTTGAATTGTCAGAAAAAGAAGGGTACCCAGAGGAAACTAGCCAGCGACATAGTTTTCTTTTTGGTATATTTTGTCAAAAATCTTGTAAATTAAAGTATCATTTTTATTTCATATAATGTGTATTAAAGATGTGAATTATATTGTAAAAGAATATCGTTTGGACGTAAATTAATGTATTTTATAAATAAATAAAATTTTGAATATTTATGCTTGTAATAATTTTTATTCCAATGTCTGCAATATTTTAGTAAAAAAAAAATTCTTCACTTCATTAATTTTATAAAACAGTAAGACAAGTAATGCTCACTTATCTTGTTGAACAACAGTGGGGTAAGGGGGTGTTACAATTTTTGGTATCAGAGCTATAGGTTTTTATTATTCTTATTTAGTGGGTATGGGAAGATAAGTGCATGTTTTCAGTATTTGCATTGTTTTAAGTTGCTATATTCTAATAAGAGACCTTTCTTCTAATAATATAGGTTTTAATAGATACAGAATCAAGAGGAAGTCACGAAGAGTAGGAGGGTGATAATATAGATAATTTAGCTACTTATAGACAATTAGCATCAATTAGAGCTTCGGAGCCCAGTGTGATAGCTCCATAACATGCTGAAGAACAAGTTGTCTCACCACCAGCTCCACCACCTCCCTTACCTCAACCGAAATCCTAGATTGATAAATTAAGAAAATATGGGGCTACGGATTTTATGGGCAAGAAAGAGGATGACCCAGTCGCAGCAGAATTTTGGTTGGAAAAGACAGAACCGATTTTTGAGGAGCTGCAATGTCCGGAGGAGTACAAGGTTAGATATGCAGTATCCCTCCTTCAAGAACATGCCTATGACTGGTGGAAGTTAGTGTTAGAAAAAGCTCAAACTCCGAACCCTCAAACATGGGATTTCTTTATGGCAGAGTTTAAAAAGAAATATGTGTCAAGAATTTATGTGGATGAGAAAAAGCGAGAATTTCTCAATTTGAAGCAGAGGGATATGATAGTAGCTAAGTACGAGATGGGGTTCACCAGGTTGAGCAAGTATGCTACTGAGATTATTGGAGATGAAGCTGAAAAATGTCGTAGATTTGAAGATGGCCTCGATGAGGAGATTGGATATTTGGTGGCTTCCCACCAGCATACAGATTATGCTATGCTAGTGTCCTCTTCCATTAGTGTTGAAAGGAGGAAAAAGCTGAAGACAGAAGAGTTCTCCAAGAAATCAATAGCTAGTATGGCCCAGACATCGGGTAGGAAAGGACGGATAGTACCCAGACCATTTCAGTCACGGATGACTAGGCAGACATTTTCTAGTAGGCGGGGTCAGCATTTTAGACCCGCAGCATCATCTGCTATTCACCAGCATCATTTCCCAAGAGACCATCTCTGGCTGTGTGTCAGCATTGTGATAAATCTCATATAGGAGAGTGTTGGTGGTTAACTGGGGCATGTTTGACATGTGGAGCTACAGACCATATGAAGAGAGATTTTCCCAGACTTAGTACAGGAAGTACGACACCAACACAGACTATGACACCGATACAGAGCCATGGTAGAGGTTGAAGCCAGTTTAGAGGTGGTTATATCGGATAGAGTCATGGGGTATTAGAGACAGTTGATAGATCCAGAGGTAATAGAGCTCCAGTTCGGGCATATGTGATGAGAGCTCGTGAGGACCAGGATGCACCAGACGTCATAGTTGGTAAATTATCTTTATTTGATTTTGATCTACATACATTGATAGATCTTTGTTCCACACATTCATACATAAGCACAACTGCACTTAGACAAGGGAACATGATACTTGACACCTTAGAATATGAGATAGTTATGACCAATCCGCTGGGACATAGTGTGAAAGTGAATTAGATTTATAGAAATAGTTTAATAATAATTCAGGGTAGAGAATTTCCAGCAGACTTAGTAGAATTACCTTTTCATGAATTCGATGCTGTTCTGGGTATGGATTGGTTGACAAAGCATGGAGCTATAGTCGACTGCCGATCTAGAAAAGTTAAACTTAAAATTCTCCGGCAGGATGACACCATCATTCAAGGTGAAGGTCAAACATGTTTGACTAGTGTTATTTCTACATTAAAAGCTCAGAAATACATTAGGAAGGGATGAGAGGCATACTTGGCCCATGAGATAGATACCAGGAAGGGGAGCCCTAAACTCAAGGACATCCCCAAAGTGTGTGAGTTCCAAGATGTGTTTCTAGAAGATTTGTCGGGGTTACCACTAGATAGGAAGATAGAGTTTGCTATTGATGTAATTTCTGGTACAACCTCGATATCAATTACTCCTTATAGAATGTCACCTGCAAAATTGAGAAAGCTGAAGGTTCAATTGTAGGAATTGCTAGACAAGGGGTTCATAAGACCCAGTGTGTCACCATGGGGTGCTCCGGTGTTGTTTGTGAAAAAGAAGGATGGCACCCTTCGATTATGTATTGATTACCGACAATTGAACAAGGTGACGATTAAAAATAAATACCCACTACCTAGAATTGATAATTTGTTTGATCAATTAAAGGGAGCGGGAGTATTCTCTAAGATTGATCTCAGATCTGGGTATCACCAACTAAAAATCAAAGAATCAGATGTGTCCAAAATAGCCTTCAGGACTCGATATGGCCACTATGAATTCCTGGTTATGCCATTTGGCTTAACTAATGCACCAGCTGCCTTAATGGATATGATGAACAAGATTTTTAGGCCTTACCTTGATCAGTTTATGGTAGTTTTTATAGATGATATCCTAGTGTATTCGAGGGACAAGGGAGAATATGACAGACATTTCAGAGTAGTACTGCTGACTTTGAGGGAAAATCAATTATATGCAAAGCTGTCAAAATGTGAGTTTTGGTTGAAAGAAGTAGGATACTTAGGGCATGTTATTTCAGTTGAAGGAATCTGGGTTGATCCTAACAAAATAGAAGCCATTGTAAGTTGGAAGCCGCCTCGTAATGTAATAGAAGTCCAGAGTTTTCTTAGATTAGTTGGCTATTACAGAAGGTTTGTGAAGGGATTTTCAAGCATAGCTGCAGCAATTACTAAGTTGCTCAAAAAATAAACTAAGTTTGAGTGGACAGATCGGTGTCAGGAAAGCTTTGAGAAGCTAAAAGTCATGCTAACCGAAGCACCTATTTTGATCCAACCCATGCCATGGAAAGATTTTGTGATATACAATGATGCCTCTCATAATGGGCTAGGTTGTGTATTAATGCAAGAGGGTAAAGTAGTTGCTTATGCATCTAGGCAATTGAAGCCTCATGAACTAATTACCCTACACATGATTTGGAGTAGGCAGCAATAGTGTTTGCTTTAAAAATATGGCGACATTATTTGTATGGCGTGTGGTGCTACATATACATAGGTCATAAGAGCCACAAATATTTGCCCACACAAAAGGAGTTGAACTTAAGGCAAAGATGCTGGTTGGAGTTAATCAAAGATTATAATTGTGTTATTGATTATCAGCCAGGCAAAGTCAATGTAGTAGTGGATGCCTTAAGTAGAAAAACATTGGCAAGTATAGTTTAAAAATTTCCTCAATTATAATATAAAATATATAAATTAATAGTAAATTAAAAAATTAGACTCATAAATTATTTTGGCAGAGTTATAGGTCCAACCTACTTTAAGGCAACAAGTGAGAGAAGCTTAGAAGCAAGATCCGAAATTGATGATAATTGCTGAGCCCGTGAAAAAAGGGGAGAGACCTGAATTTAAGATTGAAAATGATGGAAGCATAAGTTATAAAGGAAGATTGTATGTGCCAAATGACAACAAATTAAAGCAAATAATTATAAAAGAGGCACATAATACAACTTATTCCATGCATCCGGAAGCAATAAAATGTATTAAGACTTGAAAACCCATTATTGGTGGCCAGGAATAAAGAAAGATATCGTGGAATACACTTAAAAATGGTTGACATGCCAACAAGTGAAAGCAGAGCACCAGGTACCATCTGGATTGTTGCAACCTATTGCAATTCCAAAATGGAAGTGGGAAAGGATTGCGATGGATTTTGTATCTGCTTTGCCTTTGACACAAAAGAAACATGATGCAGTATGGGTAATTGTTGATAGGCTTACTAAATCGGCTCGCTTTCTACCAGTTTGGATGGAATATTCGTTAAGTTGGTTAATAGAATTATACGTTAATGAGATAATTCAACTGCATGGGGTGCCAATATCTATTATTTCTGATCGAGATCCACGGTTCACATCAAAATTTTAGAAAAGTCTGCAGCAAGTATTGTGGACTCGACTTACTTTTAGTACAACATTTCACCCACAAACATATGGGCAATCCAAACGAGTTATTCAATTGCTAGAAGATATGCTTAGAAGTTGTGTAATTGACTTTTAGGGTAGCTGGGATAAGTACCTATCATTGATGGAATTTGGATACAACAATAGCTACCAAACTAGTCTCGGCATGGCACAATATGAAGCTTTGTATGGAAGGAGATGTAGGACATCCTTATACTGGACAAAACTTGGTGAAAAAAAGTTAATGGGGCCATATTTAGTGCACCAGACAGAGGAGAAGGAAAAATTAATCCAAGATCGGTTAAAAGTTGCAACTGATCGACAAAAGTCCTATGCTGATTTAAAGAGAAAAGACAGTGAATATGCTGTCAGAGATAAGGTATTTTTGAAAGTTTCACCTTGAAGAAAATACTTCATTTTGGTAAAAAGGGAAAACTGAGTCCTAGATTTATTGGACCATATGAAATACATGAACGTGTGGGTCCAGTGGCTTACAGATTAGCCTTACCACCAGAATTGGATAAGATCCACAATGTGTTTCATGTCTCAATGTTAAGGAGATATAGATCGGATCTGACACATGTAATACCTATGGAATCAATAGAGGTACAACCAGACTTGGCATATGTTGAAGAGCCAGTGAACATTATTGCTCAAGAAGTCAAAGAACTACGAAACAAGAAGGTACCACTGGTAAAGGTCCTATGGCACAATCATGCAGTAGAAGAAGCCACTTGGGAGAGTCAAGAAATGATGAGAACTCAGTATCCTCAGCTATTCGGCTCCACTTAATTGGGTAAATTTCAGGGATGAAATTTTTCTTAAGGGGGAGAGAATTGTAACATCCAGTAATTTAGGCCCCGATTGCACATGACTGTAGTGAGACGCGCAAGTTCAATCAGAGTCTAAATTTAAACCCATAAAAAATGACTAATAATAAGGAAAAATAATTAAGGGTATTATTATTTGGAAATTAAAAATATTAGTGGTAGAATTAGAAAAAAATAAAATTTTCTATGGACAAAATTGGTATTATAGAAATTGTTTGGGGAAAAGTGTGAATATGGAAGAAGATGTGGCGAATATGGAATTTCTCAAAGTTTAAATGTTAATCAAGATTAATTAACTTAATTAACCAATAAGAATTAGGGTTAATTTTAATTATTAGGACTCACACCTTAATCAAAGTATAAAAGTAAAAAATGGGAGGAATTCTCCATTCTTCCACCAAAATATCTAACTCTTCTTCATCTTCTTTTCTCCTCTCTTTGCTGTCCACTCTAGCCTTCCATAAGCCACCATTTTCCTTCAAATCAAGCTTGAAAAAGTAAGGAAATAAAGTAGTTTTGAGAGAGTAAAATTCGGAAATTAAGGTGTTCTTGCCATAAAAGGAGGAAAAGAGCAAGAAAGAAGGAAGAAGGAAGACAAGAAAAGGGAGATTGGTTAAGGGGAATTTCAGCCCACTTGGAAGATCCTTAAGGTGGGTTCATTCTTCTTAAATTCAACCTTTTTTCTTCCATTTGAGATCCATATTGATGATAGATGTGATTAGGTTTGGTAGATTTAGGTTATGTTGCAAGATTGAACTTAGAAAATGTAAATTTGTGATTAGTTGATGTAAGTGTAGTTAAACTTTCAATTAATGATAATTAATGTTAATTAATTGTTTTATGGCTTAAAAACTAAATAAAATATGATGTTAAGAGATGAATGAGGGACTACCATAGTTAAAGAAATTTGGGAGAAATTGAAATTAACATAGAAACACCACAATTGGTTATAAGTGAACTAGGATTTGAGTGTTGAATTGAAGAAAATGAATTGGGAACTAGGATATAGTTTTTGGGCAGCCATGACATGTGAAGAGGGAAGTTTAACCTTAGTAAATTTTAGCTCAATCAAGGTGTAAAATATATTAGGAGCATTAGAATATTATATAGACATGAAAAGTATTGGAAATGGATGTTGGAATTGAAATATGGTATGGTTGTGTAGGAAAAATCAATGAACAAGTGAGAGGCACTCAAAAGGGTGACAAAGGCAAGGAGAAAGCTAGCTAATAAGGGAAGGAAAAGAAGGTTTAAAGGAAGAACCAAGGATGATTAGGTATGTGCTTCATTGATAAAAATCTTACATGTTGTTAATATGTATGGAATTATATATTAAGGTTTGATATGTTTGTTTGAAATATGTTGTGTGATTTATTGTGGCCTTTGATATTTTTTTATGGTAATGGAATCAAATGGTGTGAAATAATTGAGACATATGAACGTAGTTGTAATTCTTGGAAATTTTAGTATCAAAATGAATGCAAATGATCAATGTGGTTGAAATGTGGATTGATGCCAATTGGTGACTCGAGTACAGAATTCTAGGAACAGCCTTGCCTATTTTGATGATAACTTGAGTTCTAGAACTCCTTTTTATATATTCTTCATCGGAAATGAAAGCTAAGACACAGGGCTTTAATTGTTATTTAGACCATAAAATCTAGTTATTTTATATTATCCAAAAAAAATGCATGAAGTTCAAACCTATAATCTATCCAGAAAATTCTCAGCAGGAATTTCTGTGATGATGCAGTATTCAATTGATCATAACTTTTGATAAAAAATTGGAATTTGAGTGATTTTTATGCATCTGAAAGCTAAGCAAATAAGCTAAAAATTATTAGAAGATCAGAACTCCCAATTTGAATTATAAATAGGCTAACAATGAAGCCCAAAAATAGGTCTGAAATCTGTTATAGGTAAAAACATGAAATATTGGGCCTTTGCATGTGTTGTGATTATTATATGTAATAATTAATGTGAATATTTACTTTATTTATAATTATAAATGTTTAACAAATTATTTATGTGTGATATTTTAGTGCATTAATGATGGGAATAAAAAATAAAAATAAATGACCATAAATATGATAATTGAATAATATTAGCATTTTTGAAAATATTGGGAATTAAAATAAAAATAGTTAAGCCCAAAGCCACCTAGGCTATAAATAGAATGGAGAATAGTTTGGCATGCCAATTAGGGGATTTAGGCACTCGGTGCCAAATATGAAAGCCGGTAATGACAATTTATAAATGCGCTGCGCAAAATTATTAGGTCGGTAATGACAAAATTATTAAGTCAGTAATGACATTTTTATAAAAATACTCGACGCAACATTATAAAAGCCGAAAATGACAACTTCATTATTCCTATTAGTTAGTTCGGTTATAGGTGTTATGTGCACAATAAAATAATAATAATAATAATAATATCAAAGTATATGATTTTTATAAATTTTATATCAATTGAAGTTGTTAAATATTGAGTATTTGCTGAAATTTATTGATTTTATATAATTTTTTTATTTTATACCTTATTTATTAAATGGTTAATTAATATGTGAGAAAATATATATGTATGTAAAATTTTTATTATTGAAGCACCACTAAGCTAGTAGCTTAACATGAGTGGTTTCCTTTGGCGCAGGTTAGAAGAGTAGCCGTATAAATTAGAATTGTCAGAAGAAGAAGGGTACCCGGAGGAAACCAGCTAGCAGCTTGATTTTCTTTTTGGTATATTTTGTCAAAAAACTTGTAAATTAAAGTATCGTTTTTATTTCATATAATGTGTATTAAAAATGTGAATTAAAATGTAAAAGAATATAGTTTGGATGTAAATTAATGTATTTTATAAATTAATAAAATTTTGAATATTTATGCTTGTAATAATTTTTATTCAAGTGTCTGCAATATTTTCGTAAAAAAAAATCTTCACTTCATTAATTTTATAAAACAGTAAGATGGATAATGCTCACTTACCTTGCTGAACTATAGTGGGGTAAGGGGGTGTTACATGTTTGCTAGACTTAGGATTTAATTTGGTAAAAATTCAATGTGATTAGTTTGTATGTTCTTTGATGGAAATGGATGAGCAATGAGCACTTAAACTATTATAATTTAATTTTTAGAACTCGGTTTTGCATGTTGTTTGTTGGGTTTGAAAGCTAAGACATGAGGCTATAAGTTTTATTTAGACCATAAAACCTGAATATGTTTGTAATTGTCCAAAAAAATTCATAAAGCACAAACATAGAATCTATCTAGAAAATTCCGGGCAGAATTGTTAGTGACCAGTGTAACACCCCCTCACCCCAGCAGCTCGTGCCCGAATGAGGGTGTGCTACACTGACTTCATCGATTAAAATATCATTATATAAGTTATATATAAAGCAAAATCACTCGTATATTTTTTTTTATTTCCAATATTCACTATTTATTTACTTTGCATTTATAAAAGAAATATAACATAAAAGTTAAACTACCTTTTTATATAGTAACATGATCTTTACAAAACATACTGTTTATTTTATAAATACTACAAAATAAAGTTTACAAGATAATACACAAAAGTTATATAACCCATGATGTGTGCAACAGGTTGCTTTACTGGATTAGGTCACCGTTGACTTTGTCTACTATCTTCTATTTATTCTTTACTAAATCTATGTGAGAAAAACTCCCATGCTAAACTCTTGGCTTAGTGGTGCATGTAGATAAGGCAATAAAATATTTTTAATGTCACATGCATTGTCATATAACAATTTATGATCAAATCATGCAAACATACATTTCATAATATTCTAGTATGCATAACATCAATTTATTGTATCTCATGTTGTTTAACATAATCAAATCATCATTCTCATGCAAATCATGGTATTCTAGCATGTATAGACATTAAATTATATTATACTATCTCATACTTATTTATTTTATTACCACCTTATTGTATAACACTAAACCTTCTTTTTATCCATGCCACAATTCATAATTCCATTTTTATTATCCATGTCACAAATCATAATTCCCGTTTTACTTTCAATAATTCTTTTATGTCCCATAACTTTTTATTTATGTTTTCATTTATGCCCAGGACACCTGTGAACCACTGAATAGGATAACAAAGTTTCCATCTAGGCACTTAGGAGTGCCACCCGGGTAATATGATGTGCGCATATAAGTGCCAAACCTGACATAGATAACCATGCCAAACTCGGCATAGATAACCATGCCAAACTCGGCATAGATAACCGTGTCAAACTCGGCGTAGATAATAATGTCATACCTGACATAAATAACAGTGTCAAACCCGACGTAAATAACATTATCAAACCCAGCGTAGATAACATTGTCAAATCCGGTGTAGATAATCATACCATTAATGATTTTCATTTTCATCATATTCCCCCCTATTTGGCATGCCAAACTATCCTAAGTTGGTTCTAGTTAGGTGTTCTAGGCCTTATACAATTTCATTAAAATTCATAACAATTAATTTCATACTTTTCATGCATGTAATATCTCAAAATAATCACAAAATCACTCAATTAAAATAAATATTTACATAATATAACAAAGTTCTCATCATTTTACTCCTTTCATTCCTCAACTCACATGCTGCCCTGTCACTGGCAGATTATGTTCCCTTTCTTGGACCTTAATTTCAGTGCTGTTAAGTTCTGACTTTAGTTATATGCTCTTCTTACAAAATTTAGATATGGATCTTAGCTTTAATATTCAACTTTAATCACTTAATTCTGAATTTTGTATCAAAATATATGATAAAATTCACACTAACTGGTTACTGATAATTCTGCCCAGAATTTTCTAGATAGATTCTAAGTCTGAACTTTATGAATTTTTCTGGACAATTACAGATATATTCAGATATTATGGTCTAAATAAAAATTTTATCCCTATGTCTTAGCTTTCAAACCGAACAAATAACACACAAATCCAAGCTCCATAACTCAATTTATAACAATTTCAGTACTCATTGCTCATTACTAACAATTATGCCCATAATTTCTTGATAGATTCTATATCTGAATTTTATGAATTTTTCTGGATAATTATAGATATATTCGGTATAAATGAAAGTTATATCCCTATATCTTATCTTTCAAACTCAACAAACAACATATAAAGCCGAGTTCCAGAAAGTAAGTTATAACAGTTTAAGTGACCACTGCTCATCAATTTCCAGCAAGGAACATACAAGTTAATCACATTCAATTTTTACCAAATTAAATCCTAAGTCTAGTAAACATTCATCCCCAAGATTTTCATCACAAAATAATATCAATTCAGAATCATCAACATGCCAAATAATCAAATCATGCAAATAAAAAAAAGAAAATAGGCTTTTGCCTTAGGTTATGCACAAACCTCTTTTTTTTTTCTTTTTTCTCTCTCTTTACTTCTCTTTCTCCTTTCCTTTGATCCCTTGATCTAGTTCCTTGTTAACTTGAGTTCCTAAAATTTGAAATCAGATTATTAAAACTTCATAAACCCTAATTTTTCTCTTTTTCCTTACTCTCCTAAGCTTTCTTAGACATGAAAATGGAATTTCCCATGCCATTCTCTCTATTTTTCTCACTTTCTCTTCTTAGAACAAGGTTTGGTTATGGCTGTCCAAGGGATAAACATGGCTGGTTTAGAGAATAGAGTGTTCTAGATGTTAGGATAAGGAAGAAGGATGAGTAATTAAGAGGAAGAAGACAAAATTAATCAATACTTTGACACATAGGCTATAAAAATCTAGATATTTTCCTTAGGTAATTAATATGTTCATCTTCCTTTGATGTATGATAAGAGGAATGTGGAAGACAATGATGGGTAATTCTAGATACAAAGGATTAAGAAAGAAGAAGAAATAATCAAGAAGAAAATGACAAAAGTCATTGTGATGGGGGGACACCTAAGCTCAATCTAGAAGTTTATATTAATGCTAAATGCATGCATGTTACTTGGCTTCTTAAAATTTGCCACTTGGTGTAGCTGGCCTCCATATGTATTTTATGCCCCAATTCATGAATTTAATTTATGACTATCCCAATAAATCCTCAAATTTTTGGTACATTGCAAATTGACTCCTAAACTTTTCAAAATTTGCAACTTAGTCCTTTACTGAAATTTAACATCTTTAAATATTTTGAACACTTTATTAGATATTTTCCATACTTAATTACCATTATTTTCATTATTTTTCGATAAAAGTCCAAATTTAGACTTTGGTCAAACCAACGAGTCGATTTAACAACTCGTGTGACTTTAGTCTAAATTAGCGGATATGACAACCAGTCAATGTTCATTTTATCATATTTTTGATACATAAATAAGAATTAAGGGATTCAAGTTGCATATTGAATTTAAGATCCAGACCTAAAATTGTTAAGAAGATCATGTAACTAAATTCAGAACATAACGGGACCAAAATTAAGGTCCAAAATAGAGAACAGAATCTACTAGTGATAGGACAACATATGCGTTAAGGAATGAAATGAGTAAAATGATGTAAACCATGTTATATTATGTAAATATTATTTTAATTGAGTGATTATGTGATTATTTTGAGACATTACATGCATGAAAAGTGTGAATATAATTGTTATGAATTTTAATGAAATTGTATAAGCCCTATAACACCTAACTAGAACCAACTTAGGATAGTTTGGCATGCCAAATAGGGGGCAATATGATGAAAATGATTAAATCCATTAATGGTATGATTATCTATGTCAGGTTTGTCATTGTTATCTATGCCGGATTTAACAATGTTATCTACGCTGGGTTTGGCATTGTTATCTACGCTGAGTTTGACATTGTTATCTACACCGGGTATAAAATTGTTATCTACGCCGAGTTTGGCACTGTTATCTACGCTGGTAATAATATTTATAAGTGCACATCATATTGCCCGGGTGACACTCGTAAGTGTCTGGATGGCAACTTCATAGGTGTCTTGAGCATAAATGAAAACATAAATAAAGAAGTTATGGAACATAAATGAATTATTGAAAATAAAAATGGAATTACAAATTGTGACATGGATAAAAAGAAGATTTAGTGTTATGGGCAATAAAAACCTATGGATAATAATGAGTTGATAAAGTAAATAAATATAAGATATAAAAGAATAAAATTTATGAAATGTAAGTTGCATGAGAAAAAAATATTTGAGTATGATTTGTGACATGCATTAATAGATGATTGAGTGTTATGGACATAAATAAATTATTGAAAATAAAAAGGGAATCATGAATTGTAAAATGAATAAGAATGATGAGTTGATTATGTTAAACAAAAATGAGATACAATAAAATAAATTGATGTTATGCATACTAGAATATTATGAAATGTATGTTTGCATGATTTGATCATAAATTGATATATGACAATGCATGTGGCATTAAAATAGTTTATTGCCTTATTTATATGCACCACTAAGCTAAGGGCTTAGCGTGAGAGTTTCTCTCGTGCAGGTATAACAAAGAATAAGTAGACAGTAGTAGATAAAGCTAACGGTACCTGATCCATAGAGCAGTATATTTTAACCACTATGGTTCACACAACTTTTGTATATTATCTTTTGAATTTTATTTTATAGTATTTGTAAAATAAACAGTATGTCTTGTAAAGAACATGTTATTATATAAAAAAGTAGTTTATCTTTCATATTATATTTCTTTTATACAACAATGTAAATAAATAGTAAATAAAGAAAAAAAATTAAATGAATGATTTTCATATATATAAAATTTAAAAATGATATTTTAACCGATGAAATAAGCGTAGCACTCCCTCATCCAGGCACGAGCTGTTGGGGTTAGGGGGTGTTACAAATGAAGTCCTTGATACATAACACAACATGAAGGAAATCATGATGAGATCATGATATTGAGATTCTTATCATGTGTAATTATGTTAGTATCAAAATTATCCCTAGTCATAGGATTAATGAGATGAGACATTATTAATCCAGACAGACTAGCACATGTTACACTCCTTGATTGGATCGAGTAGCAGATCTCATAATCTATAAACATGAGATGTTTAGAGTTAATATATGGATGCTTGTTAAGTGTAGCTAAGTACATTGGATGACTAACTATGAGATAATCGTATGGATAATCTATTTAAATGTCAATGGTAGTCTCATCATAGCAATGGTGCAAGTATCCTTAGACTTGAGGTACTCAAGGATATCTTGAATATTGATTATGTATTTTGACACTATTCTTTGTTGCCTCAGGAAGGTTGCTCATAGGGTGTTGATTGGATACAGCTTGAGGTATTGGAAGGTAATTGGGTAACCAACAAAGGATTCACCACTCTTGATAGAAGGAGTGTATACCCATGGCCTCTTGTCATGGTCATTACTCGGGAATCTCTGGCCGGAGTGGAAATGTCATAAAGATAGTCTTGAAAGATATATCTAATAGAGTAATGAGACTCAAGGACAAGAACTAACATTAGTTAGAATAGACGTGACATAGTCAGTCTAGTGGGAGTTAACACATGTCCATACTCTGAACCAAGTGGGGTATAGAATGGTAAAAGGAATAATTGCACGAAAATTGTCTATGGAAAGGTTTGTAGTCAAGCCATTGACTTTTCGATCAATTGGGGGTCATGATGTGTTGCTAGATACTGCTCATGACTTGCTTAAATTAATTGTTAATTTAAGTGGCCAACATAATCGGGAATCTAATGGGTCACACACATTGAAGATATGGAGAGTGAGTAAAATGGTCTTGGATAGGATCCAAAATATGAGAGAATTATTTTTGGGATGGATCACGATGAGATTGCACGAGAAAATCATTCATGAGGATCAGGGAACCGTGCTGGTCTGCCTAACGGACCAGCTGGGCTGCATAGCAGGCCCAGCGCGTTGCTACCTCCCACCCGTTGGCCAACGACAGATTTTGGTTTGAATTAGGCCAATTATGGACAATTACTATTCATTCATTTCCCTTTTCTCCATTTTTGACTTTTCATCTTTTCTTTGAATTTGATTCAAATAGAAAAAACATCAAATGACAGAAAACAGATATGAAATTAATTTTTTGTGAAAAAAAAAATTTAAGACAACAAAATTTTCTCAAGAGCACTTTCAAATCTAGCACTTTGAATTTCTTCTAACCATTTCTTTTGATAGTTTCTTCTTCATTCTTTGCATGGATTATCGTTAGAGACATCCTAATGTGGATTGTTGTGGTTTGCTACAACCCAACAAAGTGAAGTTTTGAAGAATAAATAAGAAATTACAAGGTATAATTTCTAACCTCTATATTTATATAAATTACTTTTAATGGCACAAGTATGATATTTTGTTTCGGGTTTTGAAAATTTTATTTTTTCGTTGCGTTTATGAATATGATTCATTCTTCAAAACCCAACACATTGGACATAATTGTTAGTACATTTCTTCTTTTTGACTTAGTTTTAATTGCTTTGATAGATCAGGGTTCTATGTATTCTTATATATGTACCAACATAGTTGAGCAATATAACAAGTTAACAGAGAGATTATATTATAAGAAAGAGGTGACTAGCCCTTTGGGGTATAGCACAGTGGTAAACCAGGTGTATAAGTGATGGATTTTGATCATGCATCTCATACATTGGGCAACGAAAATATAAAAATTTATCAAAACTAAAATCCGAAGAACGCCCTATGTAATTTAAAATCAGATTGAACCATTCAATGGAAGAAATTGATTACCTTTGTTCGCAACTTTTGATCATCCAAGTTGTTAGCTTTTCCTTCTTTGTTAGTTATAGCAAACCATAACAATTCAAAGCTAGGATTTTCTCTATGAGTATCCATATGAAGGAAGAAGAAGAAAACCTCTAAGGAGATGGGGTGACAAAGGTTCAAAGTGTTTAGCTATGCAAAATTTTCTTATGAAAGAGAAACTGGAGAAAAGAAAAATAACTCTTATTTTTCTTGTGGAGGCAACCATAAAATTTACTCCTTAAAAGGATTATTTATACTATTTCTAATCCCTTTTAGGGTTGGAAAAGGAAAAACCTTAATAGGCCCATTTCCATAAGGTATATGGCCTAATGTTGACTAAGTCAGCAATCCTAATCCAAATTGGATTTGACCCATTTTTATAACTCTTATAAAAGACCTAATTCTCTTTCTTTCTCATTTGGATCTTATCCAAAACCCATTTTACATTTGCTTCATTACCTCTATATGTGTGAACTAATAGGTTTTCCAGTTAAGTTGGTGCTCTAAAGGCAATCACCTTTAGCACTTATTGTACAAATTTATTTGATTAATAAAAGGCTTTTTCATTGATTTGATGTTCATTTGATATATGAATTGATCAGTGATTTTAAATCAATTAATGAAGTTCTTAATACAAACACAGCGTGAAGGAAATCATGATGAGATCATGATATTGAGATTCTTATCATGTGTAATTATGTTAGTATCAAAATTATCCCTAGTCATAGGATTAATGAGATGGGACATTATTAATCTAGACATACTAGCACATGTCACACTCCTTGATTGGATCGAGTATTAGATCTCATAATCTATAAACATGAGATGTTTAGAGTTAACATGTGGATGCTTGCTAAGTGTAACTAAGTACATTAGATGACCAATTATGAGACAATCATATGGATAATCTATTCAAATGTCAATGATAGTCTCATCATAACAATGGTGCAAGTATCCTTAGACTTGAGGTACTCAACGATATCTTGAATATTGATAATGTATTTTGACACTATTCCTTATTGCCTCAGGGAGGTTGCTCATAGGGTGGTGATTGGATACAACTTGAAGTATTCAAAGGTAATTGGGTAACCAAGAAAGGATTCACCACTCTTGATAGAAGGAATGTATACCCATGACCTTTTGTCGTGGTCATTACTTGGAAATCTCTGGCCGGAGTGAAAATGTCATAAAGATAATCTTCAATGACATATCTAATAGAGTAATGAGACACAAGGATAAGAACTAACATTACTTGGAATAGACGTGACATAGTCAGTCTAAT
The DNA here is from genome assembly GCA_023653625.1 of Triadica sebifera. Taxonomy (NCBI): domain Eukaryota; kingdom Viridiplantae; phylum Streptophyta; class Magnoliopsida; order Malpighiales; family Euphorbiaceae; genus Triadica; species Triadica sebifera. The sequence goes on along the minus strand of CM042894.1, from coordinate 31,603,741 downwards.
GGGAGTTGACACATGTCCATACTTTGAAGCAAGTGGGGTATAAAATAGTGAAAAGAATAATTGCACATAAATTATCTATGCAAAGGTTCGTAGTCAAGCTATTGACTTTCTGATCAATTGGGGGTCATGATGTGATGCTAAATACTGCTCATAACTTGATTAAATTAATTGTTAATTTAAGTAGCCAACATAACCAGGAACCTAATGGGTCACACGCATTGAAGATATGAAGAATGAGTAAAATAGTCTTGGATAGGCAGGTCACTAGCCCGCGAGTTGCCCAGCAACAGCCCGCAGCAGGCCCAGCACGCTGCTGCCTCCCACCCGTTGGCCAACGGTAGATTTTGGCCTTAATTAGGCCAATTACTATTCATTCATTTCGCTCTTCTCCATTTTTGACTTTTCATCTTTTCTTTGAATTTGATTCAAATAGAAAAAATATCAAATGGCAGCAAATAGACATGAAAATATTTTTTTGTGAAAAAATATATTTTTAACACAATAAAATTTTCTCAATAGCACTTTCAAAGCTAGCACTTTGAATTTGTTCAAACCATTTCTTTTGATAGTTTCTTCTTCATTCTTTGTGTGGATTATCATTAGAAACATCCTAATATGGATTGTTGTGATTTGCTACAACCCAACAAAGTGAAGATTTGAAGAACAAATAAGAAATTACAAAGTATAATTTCTAATATTTATATTTATATATATTAGTTTTAATGGCACAAGTATAATATTTTATTTCGGGTTTTGAAAATTTTATTTTTTTGCTGCGTTTATGAATATGATTCATTTTTTAAAGCCCAACATTGGTATCAGAGCCTCCTTGTGTCCATTAAAATTAACTTTAATTGAAAGTGCAATGGGATTGCATCATTTTGATGATTTTGGATCAATAGTTTTAGAAAAATTGAAATTAATTTGTAAAATATGTTTTACACATTTTTCTTTCTCTAATCTGATCATGGGATGATTAAGGATGATTATTTTGATGAAAAATGATTTGAATGTGATTCAAATAATTAATTTCAGACTTATTTCAAAAATGCCTAAAATTGTTTTGTTTATGAATATGTGTTGTTGTTTGGCTTAATTGATGGGGCTGGTTATATTTTTCTAGTAATTTGATTATAAAAAAATTATTTAGACATATTGAAAATATTTTTATGCATCTATAAGTGTCCAATAATTAATTAAAAATTATTTTAATTAATTTTTCAAATAAACACAGAAACGGGACTGTTTAAGCATACTTGGTGGGACTGTTTTGTTTGAGTTTTTTGTATATGTTTATTTTATTTTCAGTACCTTGAAATAATTTTTATATGATTAAAAATATATTATTTTGATGTTAGATGCATGCCAAAATTAATTTTTAAGCATATGAAATTGTAAACATTTATAGATATCGAATTAGTCATTTTGAGCGTTTAAGTGTGTTGGTTCGTTTGTCTTAGTAATTTTGGCTTGTGCCAAAAATATTTTGATGAACTTGAGCTAACCTAAGATGATTAGAATGATGATTTGAAGTTTTAAAAAATTTTAGAATTTTTGGAAATTATTTTTGAATTAATTTAAATTGTGCAATTGTAATTCTAGTATGACTAGAAATTGGTATGTATATTAAAATTAAATTGTTTAATTTTAACATCATAATATTCTGATTTTAAGGAGAATTAATTTTGAATTAATTATGAAAATATGAAATTTAATTTAATTTGATTAAATATTAAATTCTACTTTAAAATGACATATAAAATAAAATTAACCGAAAGAACACAAATAGACAATTTCGGTTCAAGCGTTGAATTGATTTACAAATTGAAATCCAAAATTGTTATTTTTATTTTGTGCACTAGAGAATGCATGTTAGGGGTGTATGAAAAGGCATGATGGATGATTATGGACTTAAGCCTAATGTGATTGAGCATGCATGGAATTATTTTGTTTTATGTAAATAGTATCTGCGTGTCCCTACCTCTCTTTCTTTCTTATGTTAATCTCTTCTCATCTTGCTCCCCTCAAATGTAAATTGAGGTTTTCTATAATTTGAAATATGTAATTAGATTACATAGGATTAGGATAGAATGAAGATACAATTGAGCACGAAGCAAATGAGGTGGTACCATAAACAAGAAGACTTAAAAATAGGAATTTGATTTCTATTTTGGGTTGTAAATTCAAGCATATACCTAGGTAAGACCTAGTAAATTTCTCTTTGGCTCAAGAGATTGACTTTAGTATGTCCATAATCATGTCATATAGTTAATGTAACTATCTTTATATATCCATGTTATGAATGTATGCTATATAAAAGCTTGAAATAATAACTTGATGAGACTTAACAAAGAAATCCCTCCCTAAATAAACAATTAAGTCTTACACTTTCCATTAATATGGGGAGAACTAGAGTTCTTCTAGAGTTAAGGTTGTTGATTTGCCTCAAGCTCACTCTATAAGAATATGTTCAGTCCATTGAAATTAGACTTTAGGATTAATGGGTTAGACTTAACCGATATTATTAACTTGTTGGATTTGCTCCAAGGTTAATGTGTATTGGAGGCGAAGTTGGTTTTGTATACATGAGATGTACACATATCAAGAGTTGATAGCCCAATGTATATTCACACATCAATAAGTTGATAGTATAAGATTCGATGGTTGCATGAATAATGCAATTGGTATGGATTAGATACCTACCAACCAATTGGTAAGGATAGCTTGTTAAGTTGCCTCAAGGTTATTCTTGCTAGTTGGATATTGACCCACTAGGAGAACTTCCATATAAGTTCTCTCAGGTTCATAGTGAGGGCTATGGATTCGCAATAAAATAGTGGGATCCATAATGCGATTTATTAAAAACCTAATAAAAATGCATTTTATGTACATTCTAACATGTTCTATTTTAAATCTAGGTTTCTAGAATCATCATCATGACAAGTGTAAATTTATGATTGCTAATGGAATCAAATAAGTTGACTGGGCCCAATTTTTTGGAATCTGAGAATAGTTCTCAAATCCGAAAAGATTGACTATGTCTTAGAAGAGGCACTCGCTAATGCCCCTACTGCTAATGCTTCTAAAGATGTTCAGAATGCATATCAAAAGCATCTCGATGATAGTGAGATGGCAAGCTACATTATGCTTACGACTATGTCAACTGAGTTGCAATAGCAGCATGAGGCTATGGATGCTAATTTCATAGTATACCATCTAAGAGAACTTTTTGATGAGCAAGCACGTTCCGAAAGGTTTGAAACTTTGAGGTTGCTCTTTTGCACTAAGATGGTTGAGGGGACATCTCTAGTGCAATATGCATTGTAGATGAATGGCTATATTGAGAGGTTGGCCACCTTGGGATTTGTGATGGACCATGAATTAAGTATTGACTTAATTCTAACCGGTTTGTCTGATAGTTATTCACATTTTGTGCTTAACTATAGGATGAACCAAATCTCCCCCACTATTCTCGAGCTGATTAACTTGCTCAAAATAGCTGAGCCATCTGTCAAGAAGGACAGTAAGGTTGTGATGCTGGTGGACTCTTCAAGTTCTAAAAATAAGAACCTTAAGAAGAAGAAGAAGTCCATGAAGCCTAAGGGAGGTGTGGCCAAGAAGAAGGCTAAGGAGATTGCTCCAGAGGGGACATGCTTCCATTGTGGCAAGGATGGCCATTGGAAGAGAAACTGCAAGGCTTACTTGGAGTCCTTGAAGAAGAAGGCATTTGATGCCCCATCTACTTCAGATATTTTTGTCATTGAAATTAATACTGTTTTCGATAATAATATGGGTATTAGATACCGGTTGTGGCTCACACATATGCACTGATATGCAGGGCCTAAGGAACAGTAGACAGCTCAATAAGGGAGAGTCAAACCTACGTGTTGGAAATAGAGCAAGGGTTATTGCATTAGCTGTAGGAACATATGTATTGACCCTCCCTAGTGGGCTTATATTAAATTTGGATAATTGCTAGCTTTGACTGAAAACATTATTTCTGTTTCAAGTCTAAATAAAGATGGTTTCCTTTTAGATTTTAGTAACAATTGTTGTTCTATTATGTTGAATGGAATTCTTTATGCTAATGGTACATTATGCAATGGAATACACATAGTAGATATGTCAAATCCAATTTTAAACATCAATGATAATAAAAGGCAAAAACAAGATATGTTGAAATTATCTTATTTATGGCATTATCGCCTTGGTCATATAAGTGAGAAACACATGGCTAAGCTACACGAAAGTGGTATTTTGGGGTCATTTGATTATGAATCATATGACACATGTGAATCTTGCTTATTAGGCAAGATGACTAAATTACCCTTTAAGGGAAAGGGTGAACGTGCTAATGGACTTTTAGACTTAATACATTCAGATGTATGCGGTCCAATGTCTATACATACTATAAGTGGTTTCATCTACTTCATTACTTTTATCGATGACTACTCACGATATGAGTACGTGTATCTTATGAGATACAAATATGCAGCTTTTGAAAAGTTCAGAGAATTCATAAATGAAGTAGAGAAACAACTTGGCAAAAGTATTAAAACACTTCGATTAGATCGATGAGGTGAATACTTGAGCCAAGAGTTTCTAGATTCTCTTAGGGATAATGGGATTTTATCTCAAAGGACTCAACCTTACACGCCACAACACAATGGTGTGGCTGAAAGAAGAAACTGAACCTTGTTAGACATGGTAAGGTCTATGATGAGTTTTACGAAACAGCCTAAATCCTTTTGCGTTTATGCACTTGAGATCGCCATTTATATATTAAAGGGTGTTCCTTCAAAGTCAGTTGATGTTATTCCATATGAGATATGGTATAACAAAAGGCCCGCATTTTCTTAGATGAGAATTTGGGGTTGTCCTACTTATGTGAAGCGGACAATGTTAGATAAGCTAGAAGATAAGTCTGATCGATGTCTGTTTGTGGGATATCCAAAAGCATTATATGGATATCAATTTTACCACCCCTTGGAACCAAAGGTTTTTGTTTCAATACATGCTATCTTTGTAGAGCGAGAATTCATTCTAAAAAGAGATATTGGGAGCAAAATTGAACTTGAGGAAGTTTAAGATGCTCAAACAGAAGCTGATCAACTGCTTGAACCCGAGCTTGTTACTCATACAGATGATATAACAGCTCAACCTTCTGAAGCACAAGAGCTTCATAGGTCAAGTAGGATACATATTGTTCCAGAGAGATATGGATTTTTCATCAGTGAATAGAATGACATATTGCTCATAGAAAACGATGAGCCTACAACGTATGAAGAAGTTCTGAATAGTTAAGAATCTGACAAATGACTTTAAGCTATGAAGTCAGAAATGGATTCCATGTATGAAAACCAAGTTTGGACTTTGGTTAACCCACTCGAAGGAATAAAGCCTATAGGGTGCAAGTGGGTTTTCAAAAAGAAAACTGACATGAATGGTAATGTGATTACCTATAAAGCTAGACTTGTTGCTAATGGTTATCGTCAAAGACAAGGAATTGACTATGATGAAACTTTTAGCCTAGTAGCTATGCTATTCATTATGATTATGAGATATGGCAAAAGGATGTGAAGAAAGCTTTCCTTAATGGAAATCTGATTGAGGTTGTGTACATGACATAACCAGAAGGCTTCATATCCAAAGATGGAAAAAAGGTATGTAAGCTTCATAGATCCATTTATGGATTAAATCAAGTATCAAGGAGTTGGAATATTCAGTTTGATGAGACAATCAAACATTTTAGTTTCTTACAAAATCCATATGAACTTTGTGTTTACAAGAAGGTTAGTGGGAGTGAAATCGTATTTCTTGTATTATATGTAGATGACATATTGTTAATAGGAAATGTTATATCATCTTTACAATCAGTCAAAATTTGGTTATCCAAGAATTTCTCTATGAAAGACCTTGGAGAAGCAGTCTATATTTTAGGGATAAAGATCTATAGAGATAGATCTAAAAGATTGCTTGGTATTTCACAGTCTACATACATAGATAAGATGCTAAAGAGGTTTAGCATTGAGCATTCCAAGAGGGGATATATTCCCATTACCCATGGGATTACTCTCTCAAAGTCTTTGAATCCAAAGACACAAGATGAGAAGACACACATGAGTTTGATTCCATATGTTTTAGCTATAGGATTAATCATGTATGCTATGATATGTACAAGACCCGATGTATCATATGCTCTAAGTGTCATGAGCAGATACCAATCAGACCCTGGTGAGGGTCATTAGGTGGCTGTCAAGAATATCCTTAAGTACTTAAGAAAAACTAAGGATGTATTTTTGGTATATGGAGATGGAGATCTTGTTGTGAGTGTGTATACCAATGCCAGCTTCCAATCTGACAAGGATGGCTCAAAATCTCAATCAGGTTATATATTCACACTAAATGGTGGAGCAGTTAGTTGGAAGAGTTCCAAATAGGAAACAATTGTTGGTTCCACAACCGAAGTAGAGTACATTGCAGCTTCTGAAGCGGCAAAGAAAACAGTTTGGATAATTAAATTAATCACATAACTTGGAGTGGTTCCCAGCATTATTGATCCAATTCAATTGTATTGTGATAATAATGGAGTCATTGCGCATGCAAAGGAGCCACGGTCTCATCAAAGATCCAAACATGTACTCAGAAGATACCATGTGATTAAAGAAATCATTGGTAGGAATGATATAAAGATAGAAAGAGTGCCCAGTGATCAGAATATTGCTGATCCTTTAACTAAGCCACTTCCTCAAAAGAAATATGATTCTCATGTACTCGCATATGGAATTAAGTAGAAAGGTGATTGGCTTTAGTGCAAGTGGGAGCTTGTTAGAGAAGTACTTTAAAGGCAATCACCTTTAGCACTTATTGTACAAATTTATTTGATTAATAAAAGGCTTTTTCATTAATTTAATGTTCATTTGATATATGAATTGATAAGTGATCTTAAATCAATTAATGAAGTCCTTGATACATAACATAGCATGAAGAAAATCATGATGAGATCATGATATTGAGATTCTTATCATGTGTAATTATGTTAGTATGAAAATTATCCCTAGTCATAGGATTAATGAGATGAGACATTATTAATCCAGACAGACTAGCACATGTTACACTCCTTGATTGGATTGAGTAGTAGATCTCATAATCTATAAACATGAGATGTTTAGAGTTAACATGTGGATGCTTGCTATGTGTAGCTAAGTACATTGGATGACCAACTATGAGACAATCATATGGATAATCTATTCAAATGTCAATTATAGTCTCATAATAGCAATGGTGCAAGTATCATTAGACTTGAGGTACTCAAGGATATCTTGAATATTGATTATGTATTTTGACACTATTCCTTGTTGCCTCAGGGAGGTTGCTCATAGGGCGGTGATTGGATACATCTTGAGGTATTCAAAGGTAATTGGGTAACCAACAAATGATTCAACACTCTTGATAGAAGGAGTATATACCCATGGCCTTTTGTCGTGGTCATTACTCGGGAATCTCTGGCGGGAGTGGAAATGTCATAAAGATAGTCTTCAATGACATATCTAATAGAGTAATGAGACTCAAGGATAAGAACTAACATTACTTGGACTAGACATGAAGTAGTCAGTCTAGTGGGAGTTGACCCATTGACTTTCCGGTCAATTGGGGGTCATGATGTGTTGCTAGATACCGCTCATGACTTGCTTAAATTAATTGTTAATCTAAGTGGCCAACATAACTGGGAACCTAATGGGTCACATGCATTGAAGATATGGACAATGAGTAAAATGGTCTTGGATAGGATCCAAAATATGAGAGAATTATTTCGAGATGGATCGCGATGAGATCGCACAGAAAAATCATTCGTGAGGGTCACGGGCCCACCCTGGCTAGGCAGGCTGCTGGCCCACCAGTTGCCCAGTTGTAGCCCACAGCAAGCTCAGTGCGCTGCTACCTCTCACCCGTTGCCCAACGACAGATTTTGGCCTTAATTAAGCGAATTATGGCCAATTACTATTCATTCATTTCCCTTTTCTCCATTTTTGGCTTTTCATCTTTTCTTTCAATTTGATTCAAATAGAAAATACATCAAATGATAGAAAATAGACATGAAAATAATTTTTTGTGAAAAAATATTTTTAAGACAACAAAATTCTCTTAAGAATACTTTCAAAGCTAGCACTTTGAATTTGTTCAAACCATTTCTCTTGAGAGTTTCTTCTTCATTCTTCGCGTGGATTATCATTAGAGACATCCTAGTGTGGATTGTTGTGGTTTGCTACAACCCAACAAAGTGAAGATTTGTAGAACAAATAAGTAATTAGAAAGTATAATTTCTAATCTTTATATTTATATAAATTAGTTTTCATGGCAAAAGTATGATCTTTTGTTTCGGATTTTGAAAATTTTATTTTTCCACTGCGTTTATGAATATGATTCATTATTCAAAGCCCAACAGTTGGCAACTTAGTCTCGGGAGGAATCCTAATCCAATTAGGATTCTATGTGTCAAACACTTTTGACACCTAATGAATTCTAATGAATTTCCTTTGACTTAGCATGAGTGGTATCTAGTAACAGATCATGACCACCCAATTAACCTGAAAGTCAGTGGTTTCACTTTTAACCCTTCCATAAATAATTGCCATGCAATTTGTCCTTTCACCCAACTATACCTCATTTGGTTCGGAGCATGGTCTGTGTGTCAAATCGCACTAGACCGAATAAATTGCATCTAGTGCAAATGATATTAGTTCTTATCTATGAGACTCATTACACTAATCAGATATATCCTTGAAGACCTTTTTCAAGATATATCCACTTTGGCCAAGAATTTCTGAGTAATGATCTCTATAAGAGGCCATAGGTATACTCTCTTTCTATCAGGATTGGTGAATCCTTTGTTGACTACTAAACTACCTTCGAATGCCTTATGCTATACCCAATCACCACCCTATGAGCGACATTTTTAGAGGCAATAAGGAATGAATTCAATGTATAGGATTCAATATCCAAGATAACCTTGCGTATCTCAAGTCTAAGAATACTTGCATCATTCCTATGATGAGACTACCACTAATATTGAATAGATATCCATGTAATTTTCTCATAACAGATCATCCAATGTACTTGCTACTCTTAGCAAGCATCCATATGTTAACTATAAATATCTCATGCTTTCAGATTATGAGATTAGCTGCTTGACCTTGTCAAGGAGTATAACATGTGCTAGTCTATCCGGATTAATAATGTCCCATTTGTTAATCATATGACTAGGAATAATTTGGGTATAAACACAATTACACATGATAGGAATCTCATCATGAATTCCTTCATGTTGTGTTACATACCAAGGACTTTATTAAAAAATTTAAGATCTATATCCATTCATATGCAATGAATACCATATAATAAAAATTCCTTTTATTAATAATAATTGAGTACATCAAGTGTCTAAGGTGATTGCCTTTGGGCACCTTTGAACAATAAGAATTGTTTGATTATGGTTTAAGAGAATGAGTTCACGACAGATTTGAATGAGTTGTCCTTTCATGAGTATGATGCCATCCTGGTATGGATTGGCTTTTTTGGCAGGATGTAATAGTGGACTATAGGATGAAAATCGTTTGAGAATGTCAGAAGATGAGATAGTAGTGGTTCAGAGGGAGAGATCCTTATAGCAAATAAGGATAACCTCCATGATGAAAGCGTAGAAAACGATCCGAAAGGAGTGTGAAGCCTATTTGGCTCATGTGATTCATAGCAGGAGGGAGAGCCCAAATCTTAGTGATATTCCAATAGTGGAAAAATTCCCAGATGTATTACCAGGGCTACCTCTAGAAAGAGAGTTAGAGTTCTCAATTGAGCTTACTTTGGGTACAACTCCTATATCAGTCGTACCGTATCAGATGGATCTATCAGAGATGAAAGAGTTAAAGGCACAATTATAGAAATTGTTAGATAAGGGCTTCATCATACCGAATGTATCTCCATAGGGTACGTCGGTGTTGTTTGTCAAGAAGAAATACGAGTCTATAAGGTTGTGCATAGACTATAGGCAATTGAACAAGGTGACCATTTAGAACAGGTATCTGTTACCACATATTAATGATCTCTTCAATCAGGGTGTTTTCTAAGATTGATTTGAAATCAGAATACCATTAGTTGGGAATCAAGGCTGATGATGTAGAGAAGACTGCTTTCCAAACCAAATATGGTCACTATGAGTTTTTGGTTATGCCCTTTGGGTTGACCAATGCCCCAGTGGCCTTTATGGATCTAATGAACAAGATCTTCAGACTATTTCTAGATTAGCTTGTCGTGGTGTTCATATAAGACATCTTGGTGTATTCAAGAAATAAGAATGAATATGAGCAACATTTGAGAATAGTTTTGTAGACTATTTGGGAGCATAAACTACATGTTAAGCTCTATAAGTATGAGTTTTAGCTAGATGAGGTTGCCTTTCTCAAGCATGTGATATCAATCGACGGGATTAGAGTATATCCAAGTAAGGTTGAGGTGATATTGGATTGGAAACCCCTACGAAATGTGACCAAAATTAGGAGTTTTCTTGGCTTAGTAGGATACTACAGAAGGTTCATCAAGGGGTTTTCTATGATTTCTTCTCCATTAACTAGGTTATTGCAGAAGGATGTCAAGTTGAATGGACAGATAAGTGTCAGAATAATTTTGATAAGCTTAAGAGTCTTTTGATATAAGCTTTAGTGTTGACACAATTGATTCTGGATAAGGAATATTTTGTTTATAGTGACGCATCACACAACAGATTGGGTTGCGTATTAATTCAAGAAGGAAAAGTTGTTGCCTATGCCTCCAAATTGTTAAAACCTCATGAGAAGAAATACCTGATGCATGATATAGAATTGGTGGCCATTATCTTCACATTGAAAATATGGCATCATTATCTATATGGAGATAAGTGTTACATCTTTTGAAGTATCTTCCTACACAGTGGGATTTGAATTAAGGCAGAAAATATGGTTAGAATTGATAAAGGATTATGACTGTTGATTAATTATCATCTAGAGAAGGCCAATGTGGTGGCCGATGTGCTCAATAGGAAGAATTTGGTAGAGTTTCATATCCAACCAACCTTGGGTCAAGAGATTACAGATGCACAAAAGCTTGATGGCAAGCTAGTGTAATTGGTCATCTTGGTCTCCAAGGGGGAGAGATCGAGTTTCTCAGTCTAGCCAAATGGTAGTTTACATTACCAGGACAGGTTATGTGTTCCAGATGTCTTAAAGTTGAGACAAAAGATTATGACAGAGGCCCATGAGACGAGATTTACAATTCACCCAGGAAGTAACAAGATGTATTAGAACTTGAAAGGGGTGTGTTGGTGGTCAGAGATGAAGAAAGACATCACAGAGTTCACAACTAGATGTTTTACATGTCAGTAGGTAAAGGTTGAACATCAAGTACCTTTAAGTTTGTTGCAGTCGATCACAATTCTAGAATGGAAATGGGAGAGAATCACTATGAATTTTGTGATTGGATTGCCATTGATATCGATGAGGTATGATGCCACATGGGTGATCATGGATAGGTTAACAATGTCAGCTCACTTCATACCTATTCGGAAAGACTATCCTTTGAACCAGTTGGTAGAGTTGTACGTGAATGAGATAATGCGTCTTTATGTAGTTCTAGTGTCTATCATTTCTGATAGAGATCCATGATTCACATATCAGTTTTGGGATCATTTACAACGAGCTTTGGGTACCAAACTCAACTTCAACACAACTTTTCATCTTTAGACAGATGGTCAGTCAAAGAGTGTTATTCAGATCTTAGAAGACATGATGAGATGTTATGTGATTGAGTTTGAGGAAAGTTTGGATAGATATCTACCGTTGATGGAGTTTGCCTATAACAACAGTTATTAGTCCAGTATCTAGATATCGTCGTATAAGGCACTTTATGGTTGAAGTACTAGACAACATTGTGTTGTATTGAGCATAGGGTGAGAAAGTTAGTGGGGCCAAATTTGGTACATGAGACAAAAGAAAAAGTGAAGATCATTAGAGATCGACTAAAAGCAGCTTCTTATAGATAGAAATCCTATGCAGACCTTAAAAGAAAGGATGTGGAGTACTTATTAGGAGACAAGGTGTTTCTCAAGGTATCTCTATGGAAGAAGGTTCTCAGATTTGGGAAAAAGGGCAAGTTGAGCCCTAGGTTCATTAGACCTTATGAGATCATAGAGAGGATCATACCAGTTGCATACAATCTCGTTTTACCGCCAAAGTTGAGTATGATACACAATGTCTTCCATTTATCTATATTGAGAAGGTATCGATCAGATCCTTTTTACATCATTACATCTAAGAGCATAGAGTTAAGATCAGACTTGTCTTATGAAGAGGAACTAGTCAAAATCTTAGCCTGTAAAGTAAAGGAGCTCAGGAACAAGTGAGTTCCACTAGTGAAAGTTTTATGAAAGAGCAATACTACTGAAGAATCGACCTAGGAAAGTGAGGAAAGGATGAGGGCACAATACCCTCAGTTGTTCTGAGATTTCATGACAGGTAATTTCGAGAACAAAATATCCTAAGGGGGAGAGAAATGTAATGCTCGTAATTAGGGCCTATAAGTATGTTCTTGGTTAGTGAGAGTTGAAGATTAAATGAAGTTTTAGAAGTTTGAGTGTTACTAAAATTTGTTGTTTCATGCTCATAATAATGGATGTCACGGTAATGAATATTGGGTTTTAGTTAGCAGTTGTGATAGGGTTCTTCATTACTTTGAATGAGAGGCTCACTCCTGTGAAAGACAACTCACAACTGTGAAGCCTGGGCAGGCAGAGTAGGTGAGATAGTCACATTTTCCTTCCTGCCATTCCTTTAAATCCGTTCCCATACCCCTGTAACTGACCTAACATGCCACATTAACATCTCCTTTACCATTAGACACAATTTCCACCATTGTTGAAACTTTGAGGGTTAAGTTTTGTGAGGGTAAAGTGAGAGAGAGAAGTGGGAGGAGAGTTGCAAGCTTTTGTGTGTGAGTTCTGAAGATTTTTGGGTCTTAGTTAGGTTCCAGAAGCTAAGGAAACTTTTTTTCTTCTTGCTACGATCTAAAGGTGGAGGTGGAAGTCCATCTCAAGGGAGAGGACAAACATGAAGGGCTAAAGTCTTGGCTCACACCATCCTAGGTGTAAGGTTTGTACATAATAACACTTAACACAATTATTTTATGTTTCTATGTTATTTGCATCAAATACATTATGTAAATGATTAGTGAGTAGTTAAATGATAAATTGTGGGGTTGATATGCATGATGAAATTTTTTATGAACATGGTTAGATTGAGGTGTTTGATGAGTTATTCTGGTTAATATTGATTGTTAAGGAGTATATGGTTGTGGTAAATGGTTAAAATGCATGTTGGAATGTTGATAGGGGTGGCTGATATTGGTCAACTATAGACAATATTACATGTGAGAATGGCATGAAGTTGAGATATTATGTTTTTTAGAAATTTTCCAGCTTCATGACCGTGAACTGTTTGTTCACAGGTGTGAAGGTCATGTTGATGATTGTGATGAAATAGGCTACGTCATGGGCTATTTCATAGGTTGATTCATGACTTAGATTCATGCTCATGAAGAGATGATCACAATCATAAAGTTTGTCACCGAATTACTGTTTAGTTCATGGGTAAACTGCCCCGAAGGATTTATTCATGGATGTGAAAGGTTGTTCACGGGCGTGAAGCTATTTAAGTTGAAAAACTTGTATGTTGAAAAACTTGCATACCCCTATAACTAAACTAACACAACACATTAACATCTTATTTACCATCAAAAATAATTTCCACCATTGTTGAAGCTTTGAGGGTTAAGTTTTGCGAGGGTACAGTGAGAGAGAGAAGTGAGATGAGAGTTGTGAGCTTGTGTGTGAGAGAGCTCAATTTTGAAGATTTTGGGGTCTTAGTCGGGTTCTAGATACTAAGGAAACATTTTTCCTTCTTGTAAAGATCTGAAGGTGGAGCTGGAAGTCCATCTCAAATGAGAAGATAAGATTGAAGGGCTAAAGTCTTGGCTCAATATATCCTAGGTGTAAGGTAATTTGCTTTAAATACATTATGTAAATGATCAGTGAGTAGTGAAATAACAAATTGTGGGTTTGATATACATGATGAATTTATGGCTATTTATGTTGATAGGGTGGTTGACATTGGTCAACCATAGAGAATATTGCATATGAGAATGACATGAAGTTGAGATGTTATGTTTTCTGGAAAATTTTCAGCTTTGTGGTCGTGAATTGGTTGTTCACAGGCGTGAAGGTCATGATGATGATTGTTGATAAAACAAGCTCTGTCATGGGTATTTCATAGGTTGATTCACGGCTTAGATTCATGCCTGCGAATAGATGATCACGATCATGATATTATATCATTGAATCACGGTTTAGTTCACGGGTAAATTGCCCCAAAGGATTTATTCATGGCCGTGAAAGGTTGTTCATAGGCGCGAGGCTATTTATGTTGAAAAACTTGTATGTATGCTTGTGAATCAAAATTGATTCATTGTGAGGTGGTAAGCCTTGGTCGTATGCTTAAAACATGATATGGAAATACATGTTGTGGAAATGATTGTGGGAATCATGGTATATTTGTAAAATATGGAAAATGGATAATATGGAAACATATGTGGTACATGTTGCGAAATTGTAAGCCCAATACTCTAACTATGACTAGAGTTAGGGTATATGGCATGCCATTAAGAGGGAAGATCAGTACCGAGTGACATATATTGGTCACAATTGACATATGTTGGTCATGATTGAGATATTTTTGAAGGCTCGGGGCCTAGCTAGGTAGGCTTCCACTTTATTTATTTTGTGCTTTCATTTTTCTTCGGTTGATTTATGTTGAGATATTTAAAGGCCTAAGCAATGAGAGCTTTCTCAGTGGGTTATATTTGAAGGCCTAAAGGTAAGCCATAAGAGCTTCCTCAGTGGGTTATATTTGAAGGCTTAGGGGTAAGTAATGAGAGGTTCCTAGGTTGGCTATGTTTGGCTCTAGCATGTGCCATAGAGTACCTATATCCATTTTAGTCTAGTTATGAGTAAGGTGGGCAAAGTTAATATAATTAATTGTATTATATGTGGTAACCACTTAGATGATACTGGGTAATTGTTTGATATATATATATATATATATATATATGAGACTCTTATGGTATGTCATGTAGTATGCGAGCTAGTGCATATGTGGACTTCACGGTAAGTCGTTATGGTAGCTCGATGAGTATATCATGCATATTGTATATTTGTCGTGTAGTATGCTGGCATGTTGTTATGTACCACTAGGCATGAGTTTCTTAGCATATGGGCTTTCCATGCATATGTTTGGAGCTTAGGGGAGGATCTACATAGGAGGATGCCCGGTGATCAGAGCCTTGGATATAGACTTGGGGTGGGCGATACGCGGTTGTACTTTTTGGTTGTTTTGTTATAGGTTGGGTAGTTATAGTTTTACATACTGTATTTCAGAGACATGTAGTTTTATAAATACTTGTTTTGTATAAACTTTGGGCTAGTGCTGCCCGTTTGATTTATGTATTTAACTTTATTTTATCAAGCTTTTAATGATGTTTTCTTTTATTTAAGTCATCATGGCCATGATGTATGAATGTTTTAAATTTGTGACATTTTAACTTACGTGCATCGTAACATCTTTTGGTATAATTGGGATTATTCTTAATTATATTGAAGGGTTTTATAGGTTATTTTGTCATTTTCTTAGCAAAAAAGCTTCACATGTGTCATATGATTCATAATCAAATAACTCTAAGTCACTATTCTTTTGTAACTTAGTCATGCATCTCTTATTTATATGACCAAGGCAATGTTTCCATAAACATTATGGTTTTAGGTTATACAACTTTTGTCTTTTATTATTGATATTGAGGATTAAATTAGGCAAGTTCCTTTTGATGTCGTCTCTCTGCCTTTCTTCTTCATCTTCAATGCACGTTGCATTAGAGATGTCCCCTCTACCATTTTAGAGTTGAAAAGCAATTTAGATATTTCATATTGCTCGATTCGAGCTTGCTCATTTATTAGCTCTCTTAAATGATACACAATGGTATTTGCATCCACAATCTCTGCTACTTTTGAAGCTTGGGTGACATAGAGGCGAGCATAATGCATTCCACCAACTCACTATCATCCATATGTTTCTCATATGCAAACTGTTCATCAAGAGATGAATCATCAGTAGGAGGGAACATAAGTGGCTTTTCCAAGACATAGGCTATTTTTTCAGCTTTGAGAACTATTCTCAAATTCCTTAGCCAATTAAGGAAGTTCAAGACAATCAATTTGTAGGATTCGAGAATTGAGCATAGGTTTACATTTGATGACATGATTTTAGCAACCTAGATATAAAGAAAGATAATGTTTAAAGAAAGTACTAAATGCATGACTATTATATCTTTAATAAATACACATTATTACTCCCACTATTTTATTGCGAACCCATAGCCCTCACTATGACTCTGAAAGAACCCATTGGAATCTCTCTTAGTGAGACAATATCCAACATTATTAATAATGACTTTGGTAGGTATCTCATACCAATTGCATCATATCATGCAACTACTAAATCATTAGGCTATTAATTCTTGATATGTTCACATCTTATGCACACTTACCCAATGCTGCCTCTAATTCACATTGACCTTGGTTGTGCCCAACAAACTAATGTAACTAGTTAAAGTCAACCTATTAATCATAAAATCATATTTCAATGGTTTGAACATATTCTTGTATAGTGGGCTTGGATGTGCCTAACAACCCAAACTCTAAAATAACTCTGGTTCTTACCACATTAGTGGAAGGCATTGGCTTTAGTATTATTATGAGTGATTTTCTTTAATTTAGGTCTCATCATGGTATTTTGGCGTGCATACTATATCCATTCATCCATATAAATATACAAGATAATTACATTAATTATATGGTCATAATTATGGACTGACATGTATAATATATCTATTCATTACATATAGATATATAAGATAATTATACTAATTATATGATCATGATTATGGATATATCTAACATCAATCCTTTGAGCCATAAAAGAATTGACTAGGAATCTCCTAGGTAGATGCATGAAATTACAACACCAAAATAGAAAATAATTTTCTATTGTAATGCTCTTTGATTTTGGCACTATCTCATTGGCTTCTTGCTCCTTTGCATTTCAATTGTATTATAATCTTATGTAATCTAATTACAAAATTTTTTCATAAGAAATCATCAAGTTACATTTAAGGGGAGTAAGATGAGAAAAGAAATACAATAGAGAGAATAGAGAAGGCATGGACTCCTAGACCCTATTTACCAAAAACAAAACTCTAAACATGATCAATCACATTGGACTTGTAGCGTCTTCTCGCCTAACCAGGATTAGCCCAGCTAAATGAGCGAGTGCAACATAACCTGTATGCAGAAAACCTGCAAAAATTTAAAACTTTTTTTGTTTGGACCATGACCATGATGACTTTCATATAATATAAAGAAATGATAATATTTGACTTAACATTTAAAACCACATTTTTGTAAAAATATGATTAACCCTTGTCCAAGGGTTTATAAAAATACATAGCTTTGACATAGATTGTAACATCCGGTGATTTAGACCCCGATTGCGTGTGAATGTAATGGAGTTCACTAGTTCAAACAGAGTCTAAATTTGGACCCATAAAAAATGATAAATAATAAGAAAAAATAATTAATGGTATTATTATTTGGGAATTAAAAATATTAGTGCTAGAATTAAAAAAAATAAAATTACTTTATGGACAAAATCAGTATTATTGGAATTGTTGGGGAAAAAATTATGAAAATGAGGAAATTGGTGGAAAATGAGAAATTTCTCAAAATTAAAAGTTAATCAAGATTTATTAAGTTAATGAACCAATAGAAATTAGGATGAAGTTTAATTAGTGGAGTCCACACCTTAATGTTAGTATAAAAGTTAAAAAGATGAAGAAATTCTACAATATTCCACCTAAATATCGAACTCATCTTCTTTTTCTTTTTATTCTCTTTGTGTTGTCCACTCTAGCCTTCCAAAGCCACCATTTTTGCTTCATTTCAAGCTTGAAAAAGAGAGGAAAATAAGCTTTGAGAGAAAAAAAAAATTCAGAAATTAAAGAGTTCTTGACATAAAGAGAGCTAAGGAGCAAGAAGGAAGGAAGAAGGAAGAAAAGAAAAGGGAGAAATTTTAGGGGGAATTTCGGTCCACTTTGGAGAGCCATTAAGGTGAGTTTATTCTTTTTAAATGTAACATATTTGCTTCCATTTGAGACCCATAAGGATGATAAATATGATTAGGATTGGTAGATTAGGGTTATTTGGCAACAATTGACCTAGGATTTGGAATTGGTAACTAGTTGAAGAACAATGAAGCTAAACCTTTAATTAATTATAATTGATGATAGTTAATTATTTTATGACTTAAAAACTAAAGAAATATAACTCTAATGGAGGAAGGAGGGGCTGCCTTGGTTAAGGTAATTTGGGGAAAAATAAAATTATCCTAGGGGCAAAACAATTGGTAATGAGTGAATTGTGATTAGAGTGTTAATTTGAAGAAAATAAATTGGGACCTATGATAATGTTTTTGGGAAGTCATAACATATCAAGAAAGGAGTTTAACCTTAGTATATTTTTTCTAAAATAAAGTATAAAACATATTAAGAGCATTAGGATTTTATGTAGGCATGACAAGTTTTGAAAAAGGATGATAGGAATGGGATATGGTATGGTTGTGTAGGAAAATCAAGTGAGCAAAAGAGAGGCCCTCAAGAGGGTGATAAAGGTAAGGAGAAATTTATTTAGTAAGGAAAGGAAAATAAGGGAAAAGGAAAGCTCCAATTCTAATTAGGTATGTGCTTCATTGATGAAAATCTAACATGTTACTAAATATGTGAAATTATGTGTTAATGCTTGATATGAATGTAGCTTGCTATAGAATGTGATTGGTAGTTACTTTTGATTTTTTTTATGGTAATGAGACTAAATGATGTAAAGATATTAAGATATGTGAATGTAATTGTGATTTGGAAACTTTGGTATAAAAATGAATGCATATGATGAAGGTAATTATTAGATAGGTTTGAGCCAATTGATGACCCTGTTATAGAATTGTAGGAGCAGTATTGTCATTTTTTATCATAACTAATGTTCTGATAATGAGATTGAGATGAAACCCATTGGAAATGAAATTTGACTCATAAGACTATAACTTTCATTCAAAACCTAAGTTCCAATTTTAATTTTAAATGGCCTAAAAATTGGACACAAAATCCCAGACTTGTAGGTACCTAGAAAACACTGGGTAAAAACTAATGGAATGACCTTCAAAAAAATGGTCATAACTTTTGTTAGAAAACATAGATTTGTATGATTTTTAATGCGTTTGAAATCTGAGACCTTAAGCTACAAAATTATAGAAGATATATATTCAAATTCGAACTATACATGGGCTAAAAATGAGACCCAAAATCAGGGTCTAAATCTATCATAAACAAAAAATTGATATATTGAGCTTTTGCATGTGGTGTGATGAATACATATGTTAATTAACGAGAATTTATACTTTAATTTTAAATATAAATTTTTTATAAATTATTTATATGTGAGGTTCTAATGCAATAATAATGGAAACAAATAACAAAAATAAATAAACATATATGTAGAAATTTGGTATAATTATCATTTTTTTTAAAATATTGTGAATAAAAATCTTAATGTTGGGATTAAATATAAAAATAGTTAATCCCTAAGACACCTAATCTAGAACTAGAATAGAGAATAGTTTGACATGACAACCAAAGGATTTAAAGGCACTTGATGCCAAAACATGAAAGCCGGTAATGACAATTCTATAAATGTGTTTGGTGCAAAATTACTAAGCCGGTAATGACAATATTATGAAAGCCAGTAATAACATTATTATAAAAATGCTCGGTGCAATATTATAAAAGCCGGTAATGACAACCCCATCGTTGAACCTTGAGGGGTATTTCTGTCATTTTGATGATAACAAATAAAATAGCAATATTATATTTAACATACTTGTTTTCTAAGTCTATTGAACAGGGTATGGAATATGATAGCAAGAATGGAGAATGGAAGATTAATCTTCAAAAGATAAAATTGAAGAAGTAGCATGTTCACGCCTGTGACCCTATGTGTCACGCCTGTGATGAAGCCTAGCACCAACAAACCAACATTTAAAATTCACGGCCATGAAGGAAGATAGCAATCGTGAATGATCATATCAGTCACACCCTTGAAAAGAGATGACAAATTCTTCCAGAGAGGTTCACAGCCAGAGTCACCACTTGAACCACGGCTTGGAATGATGTCACGCCCGTAAAGATGAAATGTCACACCCGTGAACCAACACTTACAAAACCTTCCATAATGCTTCACGGCCAAGGTCACCACTCAAGTCACGACTTGGAAGAACAATCACGACTGTGACACACTGAGTCACGACCATGAAAAATGAAAGAGAAACATGTCAGGCGCGATTATAAGGGTTGGTGCAATGACTATTTCTGCATTAAATGCAATCAAACGACTATAATTCGCCATGGAAGCATAAATGCAAGTCTTTTATGAATCCAAAACAAGAGAATAGCTAATACTTCGAATCAAAATCTTGTTGTAAGCCATTTGTGCATTTAATAATTTCAAAACAAACATTTATTCTCTGTGAAAATCTTTTTTCTCATTATTTTCTGAGCATTAAAGATTTGTAAGTGTTTCACTCTGTAATCATCCACTCAAGTGAGTTTGGGTATCTTGGGGTTAAGAGTAGAACACTTGTAAGGGTTATTTGTGTGAGCCTTTAAAACACAAGGAATTGGTTATTTGTGTGAGCCATTAAAACACAAGGGATTTTTGGGTTAGGTGTGATCCATTGTTAGAAACACCATAGTTGGGAGTGAGCTTGTAAAACTCCATTGTAACACTTAGAGTGTCAGTGAAACTCCCAATTGAGATTGGAGAGAGGATTAGGGTTTGTTAACGCCCGAACCTCTATAGAAATCCTTTTGTCAAATTTCTCTATCCCTCCTAAACTTAACTTTTCATTCCGCATTTTTAAAGTTAAATTTTTAATATCCAATTCAATCCCCCTTCTTTGCTCAATATATGGGCAACAATTGGTATCAGAGCTTAGTTTAGCATCGAAGCCTAATCAGCGCTAGTAAAGATCAAGATCTGGCCAATGAAGGATTCCAAAGTCTCAAGCCTTACTTTGATGGTGCAAATTATGCTCATTGGAAGTTTCGGATGGAGACATATCTGGATAGTGAAGGAATTGAAGTTTGGGATAGTGTTCAAAAAGAATGGACACCACTAACTAGAAGAGGAGTTGATGGTGAAGAAGAAATCCTATCAAAAGATGATTGGACAGAGCCTCAAGGAAGAGCAATGTTCAAAAATAAGAAGGCAATGACAATTCTCTCAAGCTCATTATCCATTGAAGAATGTGGAAGAGTACAACACTGCCCAATAGCCTACAGCATGTGGAAGACATTGGAAAATTATCATGAAGGAACTAAGCAAGTCAAATCAAAGAAGATTCAACTTCTTACTTCAGAATATGAGCTCTTCAAATTTAAATCCAATGAGTCAATCACTAACATGACCAACCATCTTCTAGCTATCATAAATGGAATGAGGAAACTTGGGAAGCATATGAGCTTGGAAGATGTAAACAACAAAATTCTGAGATGTCTTCCTCTTAAAGACTATGGTTCAAGAGTTGCTGGTATAGAAGAAGAAAATTAAGACAAGAGCATCATGAATACTGATGTGCTTATTGGAAAACTTCTCACACATGAAATGGCAGTGAAGAGAGATAGAGAGGTTGAAGCAGAGCCAGAAAAAAGAAAGCCTCTAGCACTAAGCCTTTATTTCAAAGTCTCAAGAGGAAGTTGAAGATGATGAAGAAAAGAGTGATGATGTGAATGAGGACATTGCTATGTTCTCTAGAAGGCTGAAAAGAATCATTGAGAAAAGAATGAGCAACTCTAGAAAATTCAGGCAAAGAAACCTCAAACAGACCTTTAATGATACATAAAGAAGTAAATAAGAGGTAAAATGCTATGAATGTGGAAAGAAATGGCATATTAAACCGGAATGTCCAAGGCTTAAGAAGCATAAGAGCAAATACCAAAAAGACAATGGGGAGAAAGGTCACAAAGCCACATGGGATGACCAAAGCTCTTCAAGTGAAAAAGATGACAATGAAAGCGAAGAGGTCACCCTATGCTTCATGGCTATAGAGGATCATGTCTCGAATAAGATAAGATCACTTCACTCATACTCTTTCAATAATGATAGTAGTGATAATGATAGTAATAGTGATGATGATGATGATGATGAGCAAAGCCTTATAGAAGTATTGAATCTAGAACTAGAAAAATATAGAAGTAAATTCAATACTTATAAGAATAACATTTTTTATTTCAAAATCAGAATAGATGCTTTAGAAAAGGAGAATTTTAAGCTTAAGTCATCTAATGGATCTCTTCAAAAGTCATTAAATGAATACTCTTCAAGACCCTCAACTAAATCCTTGCTTAAGGAGAATAATTCTTTAAAAAATGAAGTTGAGGAACTTAGAAACTCCATTTCAAAATTCCACAAAGGAAAGGAGAGCTTAGATACTCTCATTGTGTCTCAAAGACCTCCCTTAATTAGACATGGTCTAGGATTTAAGCGCACATCATCGTCTTCTCACAAAACTATTTTTGTTCAGTCAAGTGAACCTCAGATCTCCAAGGAATAAGTACACCAAACCTTCTATACATAAAAGGAATAATCAAGGATTGGTAAGCCCAAGAAAGAAACCTCAAAAGTCTAATCATGCCTTTATGTATAAGAAGAATGCATATAGAAAAACACCAATTAATCATGATTGTGCATGTCATTGTTCTCAAACTCAGTCTAATAGGAATATGGCATTCAAGAGCATTATAAGACCAAAAAGCTTTTTTAGACCTAAACAATGTAAATATTGTATGAAATTCGGTCACATAAATAAATATTGCTGGACAAAGAAGGCTCATTGGGAACCTTCATGTGCTAACCCCCAAAGACCTAAGCTCATTTGGGTACCTAAAAATCATACATGAATTGTGATTCTATAGGTATGCCTCAAGTCCACAATAAAAAAAAATGCTTGGCTAGTAGATAGTGGATGCTTAAGGCATATGACAGGAGAAAAAGAACTCTTCAATGAAATCAAAAGTATTGATGGAGGTAAAGTTACCTTTGGAAACAATGTTAAGGGTAAGGTAATTGGCATTGGCTGTATTGGTATTAATGGTACTTCTTTTATTAAAGATGTCTTACTTGTTGATGACTTGAAACATAACTTGTTAAGTGTAAGTCAATTATGTGATAAAGGAAACAAAGTAACATTTACTTCCAACAAATGTCTTGTGACCTCTATTGATGGTCAAGAGATATTTAAAGGAAATAAAGATGTTAACACCTACATAATAGAATTACACGAAATATCTAACCATTCCTCTAAGTGTCTTGTGACTACTAGTGATGAATCTTGGCTGTGGCATAGAAGACTTGGTCATGCGAACATGGACTTAATTCAAAGCCTCAGCATAAGAGAGTTGGTAAAGGGACAACCAAAAGTCAAATTTGAAAAAGACAATACATGTGAACCTTGCCAAAGAGTGAAACAACACAAGTCATCTTTCAAAGCCAAAAATATAATAAGTGCCTCAAAACCTCTACAACTCCTGCATCTAGATTTATTTGGACCTACTAGAATTGCAAGCTTAGGAGGTAAACATTATGACTTTGTCATCGTAGAAGATTACTCTAGATTCACTTGGGTAATTTTCTTAGCTCAAAAGAGTGATGCTTTTGAAAATTTCAAAAACTTTGCTAAAAGAGTTCAAAATGAAAAAGGATATTGTATTTCAAAAATAAGAAGTGACCATGGCAAAGAATTTGAAAATGAAAACTTTGAATGTTTTTTTCTTAAACATGACATTTCGCAGAATTTTTCATCTCCTAGGACACCTTAACAAAATGGGGTAGTTAAAAGGAAAAATTAAACCTTAATTGAAATGGCTAGAACAATGCTCAATGAGTATGGTCTACCAACTTACTTTTGGGCAGAAGCCACAAATACTACTTGTTATATTTCAAATAGAGTTTTCAAAAGACCTCTCCTAAATAAAACTTCATTTGAGCTATGGAATGGAAGAAAGCCCTTGATATCATATTTTAGAGTATTTGGATGCAAATGCCTCATATTGAATACCAAGGACAACCTTGGAAAATTTGCTTCTAAATCTAATGAAGGTATCTTTTTAGGATATTCTACAACTAGCAAAGCATATAGAGTATTTAATAAAAGGTCATTAACTGTTGAAGAATCTATGCATGTTGTTTTTAATGAATCTAGTAGACTTGATCTTGTGAAAGGTAGTGTTCTTGATGATGTTGTAGGAACCATGGAAAGACTTGATCTTGGAAATGAAAGAGAAGAAAATGATCAAGAAGATTCACATCAAGATAATTCTCTACCTCAAGCTCAAGAGGAAAACAGGCAAGAGCTCCCAAAGGAATGGAGATTGATAAAAGATCACCCCAAAGAGCAAATCATTGGTGATCCTATAAGGGGAGTAAGTACTAGATCTCATCTCAAACATTTAGCTTCTTACCTTGCTTTTGTTTCTCAAATTGAGCCTAAAAATATTGATGAGGCTTTTAATGATGAAATTTGGGTGATTGTCATGCAAGAGGAACTCAACCAATTTGAGAGAAGTAAGGTATGGACCTTAGTACCTAGACCCAAGGAGCATCAAATCATAGGAAGAAAGTGGGTATTTAGAAATAAACTAGATTAACAAGGTTTAATAACTAGGAATAAGGCTAGGTTGGTTGCAAAAGGATATAATCAGGAAGAAGGAATAGATTATGATGAGACTAAGTTCTATGCTCCTGTAGCTAGATTAGAAGCCATAAGAATACTTTTAGCATATGCATGCCACATGAATTTCAAACTCTTTCAAATGGATGTAAAAAGTGCCTTTTTAAATGGCTTTATAGAAGAAGAACTTTATGTAGAACAACCACCAGGTTTTGAAAGCTATGATTTTCCCAACCACGTATTTAAACTTTCAAAAGCTTTATATGGTTTGAAACAAGCCCCAAGAGCTTGGTATGAAAGACTAAGTTCTTCTCTCTTAGAAAATAATTTTACAAAGAGGAATGTTGAGACTACATTATTCATTAAAAAACATAAGCATGATACTCTAATTTTTCAAATTTATGTTGATGATATCATATTTGGGTCTACTAATGAATTGTTTTGTCAAGAATTTATTAAGTGTATGAGTAGGGAATTCGAAATGAGCATGATGGGTGAGCTAAAATTCTTCCTTGGTCTACAAATAAAACAAGGCAATGAGGGCATATTCATCAACCAATCCAAATATGCCAAATACTTACTTAAGAAATTTGGAATGGAAGGGTGCAAGAATGCTAAGACTCCAATGAGCACATCAACAAAATTGGAAAAAGGATGAAAAGGGTAAGAGCATTAATGAAAAGCTCTAAAGAGGTATGATCGGATCACTTTTATATCTTACTGCCTCTAGAGTCGACATAATATATAGTGTATGATTATGCGCTCGCTTTCAATCATGTCCAAAAGAGTCTCATTTATATGGAGTAAAAAGAATTCTCAGACATCTAGGTTTATGGTATCCTAGAAATTCATCCTTTTATATTGTAGGATATTCAGATGCTGATTAGGCTGGTAGTCTTTTAGATAGAAAAAGTACTTGAGGTACTTGTCACTTTATTGGAGAGTGCTTAGTTTCTTGGTTTAGCAAGAAACAAGTTTCAGTTGCTCTTTCTACTACTGAAGCATAGTATGTAGCAGCAGGATGTTATTGTACACAAATCCTTTGGATGAAACAACAACTTAAGGATTATGGTCATAGTATGAATCATATACCTATTAGATGTGACAATACAAGTGCTATAAATCTATCAAAGACTCCTATTCAACATTCTAGAAGTAAGCATATTGACATTAGACACCATTTTATTAGAGATCATGTTCAATATGTAGATGTTGTATTGGAATTTATAAGCACAGAAAATCAATTGGCAGATATATTCACTAAGTCTCTAAATGAGGAAAGATTTAATTTCATAAGAAGAAAGCTTGGTATGATTGATGGATTAACTTTGTGATTGCCAAATTGTCAAACCTTAAGTGATAATCTTGTTTTTGTATCATCTTAATAGATATAAGGTAGTTAATTTGATGGAAATTTATGTTATAAGGGATAGAATCTTCATAGAAATGACTTAGTCTTGTTTTGGACTTAATTTTATTATTTAATGAGAATTTTAGGCCATTCACGCTCGTGACATATGTTCACAACTATGAACTTAATTGCCAAAAGAACCAATAGCTTTCACGACTTGATTCACGACATGGTTCACGACTTCAAGTACTGAAGACTATGTTTCACGACTTCATTCACCCCCGTGATGCATTTTCACGACCGTGAACATTTTCACCAAAAACTTACGGAAGCGTTCACGCTTTGTTTCACGCATAAGTAGTGAAATTCAACACTTCACGGCCGTGACTCATTTTTCACCACCATCATAGTTCATCATTCACTCCCGTGAGCTTCAAATGTCATGATCTTGATCAATTTCACTCCTTTCTTCACGGGTAGAGCATCTCTTCAGCAAACCATGAACACGACATTTCACGCCCGTGACTAAGTATTTCATGCCCGTGAATATGTCGACTATATAATGATTATGCCGTTATTTTTCAAATTTCAACTATACAACTTCTTACAACTGCTCTCATTTATCAACATTCATTGTCACATTAAAAATTTTGGCTCCCTAGTCACAAATTTCATCTATAAATACCATCAAAAACTTCTTCCATCATCACAAATCATTTTTCCTTAGGGTTTCCTCACAAATTCTGTCAAACTTTTCCTCTCTTCAAAAGTTTCATCTTTTCAATCAAGATGGAAACCGGTTCATCCAAGGGTACTAGGAAGAAATCTCATGCTCCCAGAAGGTACATAGATTACCTTATGAATGTCATTCCAAAGCATTGTCATCCTAGGTACTCTGTGCTCAAGAAAAGGCCTTTCATTTCCTTAAGATCATTTGAGTGGCAGATAGTACGTACTCTTGGCCTCAAGACAGCGATGACAGAGCAACTTCAGGCCTGTCATTTGAAGGATTTTGTTGACATTTATCAACCAACTTTGAGGGAGCCCACCTTGGAGTTTTTGAGCACTTTGCAAGTGTCTCCCACTGGCATGGTGAAGTTTCAATTGTGCAAGAATCCTAACACCCTCTTTGCCACAGAATTCGGAGATTTATTCCACCTACCTTCGGATGGCATCGTGAACGACAGTGAAGTTGAGTTTTATGCCACTCAGGCATGGACTCACTTCGGGTTGAATTGTAGCTGGAATGTTAAAAAGACGAAGAGCACTCATCTTTGGTCCCCAGTGTACAAATATTTGCATAGGTTTCTGACCTATAACATATTTGCTCGAGGAGACAGCAATGGCTCAATTCGGAAGTCTGAGCTTTTTCTCTTAGAGATGGCTCGAAGAGGCCTCATAGTGGCCTTATCCCGATGGTTTGCAAACCATCTCTTGTCCATTGCCACCAAGCCCTCCGGAGACATACTGATTGGTGGGTATATGACCCATATTACCTTGAAGCTTGGATATCTAAAGCTGGATGCACATCATTACAACCTCATCCCAGGGCATTCTCGAGACCGACTGGACATCGAGTCTTTCATCAAGATGGGAGAACCTATTCGAATTGTCTTTGAAAAAAATATTTACTATCGCTTCATTGACACTGTTGGCAAAATCATATAGGAAGACAATGACTCGGAGGACTTCAAAGCTAGCCTTTAAGGTATCCAGCAGAAGAAAAGGGCTCGAGTTGAGATGGCACCTCCTGAAGTTGAACAGAACATCGAACAATCCTCTGCCTCCACACCAAATTTGGCTCAGCAAATGGTTGACCTCTTGGCACCATGATTTGAGCAGCTGCAGGCTTCGATGGACGAGAGGTTGGAGAACCTCAAGGACTTCATAGAGTCTAAGATGGACAGCCTCGAGGCATAAGTTGCTCGTCTTAGGGATAGGATGTCTAGTTAGATGATAGGCTAGATGTTTCTGTTAGCCTTGTTATGTTTGTTTATTGCTTGCTTGTTTATTTGTAGGAAATTTTAATTTACTTTCTAACTTTTAATTACTTTTGTGTTTGTACTTTTCTTACTCAATTAAAATATTTGCTTTCTTTTCCATTATGGTTTATCTTTATTGATATTCTTTTTGTTGATGAAAAAAGGGGGAGAAACTAGCAATATATTAAGATAAGTGCAAGCAATACTTAATTTTGAATCAAAATGGAGAACCTAGCAATACATACTTAAATTTTGATTCAAAATGAATATGCATGTATGCAAATGAGCTTTATACATCTTAAATATATCTTAAGTATACTTTGCATATACCTTGATGTAAGTTACATAAATGAATATGCACATGATATACTCTAAATATACCTTACATATACTTCATGCTTTAAATAAAATTTTGGTATACATTGGATATATTTTGCATATAACTTGCATATACTTAAAACTAGAAAGTTTATTTTGATGCTACAATTCATGATTCTCTACAATTCTTGCACTTCATCATTTTTTATGCTAAGCATCTTTTGAAGGGGAGACTTCTCAAAAGCATATATTGCTAGATTATTTGTCATCATCAAAAAGGGGGAGATTGTTGAACCTTGAGGGGTATTTCCATCATTTTGATGATAACAAATAAAATAGCAATATTATATTTAACATACTTGTTTTCTAAGTCTATTTAATAGGGTATGGAATATGATAGCAAGAATGGAGAATGAAAGATTAATCTTCAAAAGACAAAATTGAAGAAGTAGTATGTTCATGCCTGTGACCCTATGTGTCACGCCAGTGATGAAGCCTAGCGCCAACAAACCAACATTTAAAATTCACAGCCATGAAGTAAGATAGCAATCGTGAATGATCATATTAGTCACACCCATGAAATAAAGTCACGCCCGTGAAAAGACATGGCAAATTCTTCCAGAGAGCTTCACGGCCAGAGTCACCACTTGGACCACGGCTTGGAAGGATGTCACGCCCGTGAAGATGAAATGTCACGCCCATTAACCAACACTTAAAAAACCTTCTAGAATGCTTCACGGTCAAGGTCACCACTCAAGTCACGACTTGGAAGAACAGTCACGACCGTCACACACTGAGTCACGATCGTGAAAAATGAAAGAGAAACATGTCAGGAGCAATTATAAGGGTTGGTGCAATGGCTATTTCAGCATTAAATGCAATCAAACGACTATAATTCACCATGGAAGTATAAATGCAATTCATTTATGAATCCAGAACAAGAAAATAGCTAATACATCGAATCAAAATCTTGTTGTAAGCCATTTGTGCATTTAATACTTTCAAAACAAACATTTATTTTCTATGAAAATCTTTTTGCTCATTATTTTCTGAGCATTAAATATTTGTAAGTGTTTCTCTCTGTAATCATCCACTCAAGTGAGTTTGGGTATATTGGGGTTAAGAGTATAACACTTGTAAAGGTTATTTGTGAGAGCCTTTAAAACACAAGGAATTGGTTATTTGTGTGAGCCATAAAAACACAAGGGATTTTTGGGTTAGATGTGATCCATTGTTAGAAACACCATAGTTGGGAGTGAGCTTGTAAAACTCCATTGTAACACTTAAAGTGTTAGTGAAACTCCCAATTGAGATTGGGGAGAGGAGTAGAGTTTGTTAACACCCGAACCTCTATAAAAATCCTTGTGTCAAATTTCTCTATCTCTCCTAAACTTAACTTTTCATTCCGCATTTTTAAAGTTAAATTTTTAATATCCAATTCAACCCCCCTTCTTGGCTCAATATCTGGGCAACACCCATTATTCCTATTAGTTAGTTTGGTTATAGGTGTTATGGGCACAAAGAAAATGAAAATAATAATAATGTAAAAGTGTGTCATTTTGATAATGTTATGTTAAATCAAAATCTTTAAATATTAAATGTTTAATAATATTTCCTTAATTTCATGTATTTTTTTTAATTTTATGCCTTATTT
Organism: Triadica sebifera; assembly: GCA_023653625.1. Taxonomy (NCBI): domain Eukaryota; kingdom Viridiplantae; phylum Streptophyta; class Magnoliopsida; order Malpighiales; family Euphorbiaceae; genus Triadica; species Triadica sebifera. The sequence goes on along the minus strand of CM042894.1, from coordinate 31,573,477 downwards.
GTGAAAATTTTGATACGACATGTAAGAAAATATATGTATATAAGATTTTTATCCTTGAAGCACCATTAAGCTAGTAACTTAGTGCATATGGTTTCCGCTCGTACAGGTTCTAAAGAATAGCTGTAGATAGTATTGTTGTCAGAAGAAGAAGGGTACCTGAATGAAAAGCAGCTTAAAGCTTTGAACTGTTTTTGGTATATTTTGTTAAAAGTTTTGTAAATTAAATTATAGTTTTATCTCATCTAGTATGTATCGGGGATGTATATAACTAATGTAATGGACATAGTTTGGATGTAAAATAATATATTTCATAAATAAATAAAATTTTGAATATTGGTATTTGTAATAATTTTATTTTGGTGTTTGTATTATTTTTACAAAAAGAAATTATACTTCATTTAGCTAATCTTATAAGATAGTTAGTTGGGTAATACTCACTTACCTTGCTGAACTAAACTGGGGTAAAGGGATGTTACATAGATTACACAATTCTAACATTTGTCGACATGTATACAAGTAAACAACCCCTTCAATGTGACATGTACAAAAATGCAAAAGTGTGGTAAGTAATATCACCAACCCTCGTAGGACCTTATCTGTTGTCTCTAATGTTGGATTAGCTTCACTTGATATATTTCTATCTTTATTACTAGGCTTCAACTTGCATAGGGAAAATACTCAACACATATAGTGCCTATGTAAAATAATCAACTCGGCGTTTCGACACCTATGTATTAAAAAGTTTTGTCTTTCCTACCTTTTATTGGCATGTCAATCTATCATTTACCCTAGTTCTAAACTAGATAAGGGATTAATTATTTTATCTCAATTTATTTAAACATCTTTTTTATTTTTATTTTATTCAATATATATATATACACTTTAATTTTTAATGCAATTTTACATTCTTGTCATATAACATACATTACCCATTTATTAGTTCATAATTCTATTTTTCCATATATTTCATGGGCCTAACGACTAACTTGGCTTATATAATTACTCATATAACCACCATTTATACTAAATCATAAGACCCAATTTAATTTGCATTTTAATTTTTCAGGTTTTTAAGCAACCCTATTCTCGGTAGATTTTGAGCCCTATTTTGGATCTCAATTTTAGCCCCGTTCCCAATTGAATGCGATTAAATGGTCTTCTGATGAATTGAAACTCTATATCTTAGTTATAATTTGTAACTTGAATCACTGAATTTTGAGTTTTTTTTTAAAGTTACGATTATTTGAATACTGACTGTTCAGTATAAATTTTGTTCAGAATTTTGGGGTAGATTTCAAGCCTAACATTCATGCTAAATTTTTACATATATTTAAGTTAGATCTCATGTTTTCATAAAAGTTTTAGTTTTATTTCTTAAGTCTCCAACCCATCAAAGAACACAAAAGTTTGAGTTCTAGAACTTAACTTATGTAATTTTTAATACATGCTGCTCCATGATCAAGCTTCCAGTAATACATGCAACAACATAACCATTCATTTAATCATGCAGTTAACAAAAGATATAGTAATTAAATCATCACATTAAATTTTTTCCACACTAAGCTTTTTCCTTTCCTTCCACAAGCTTGTTGCTCCTTTCTCTTTGGTTTGTCCTAAAATATTTAAACATATCTCATTTAATTTACCCTTCATCTAATTAATTTTCTTTTTGTTTCAATCCATCATCACCTAGACAACCCCTTATTCCTCACTTCTACTCATTATTTTTTAAGTTTTGTGATCATAAAATTTGCATTTTACTAACTAAAATATAGTTTATTATTTTTCTAATTTCTACAAACCCTAACTTCTTCAATTGTTCAAACACCCAAACTTTTGAATTCCAATCCCTTTTATCATCAACTTAAACATCAAATGATAAATAAAATTAAGGAAATTTAAGAAGAAAACTCACCTTAAGAAGTTTTTTCCTTTTCTTTCATTTTCTTTCTTCATTTCTTTTCCTTTCTACTACATTTTTAGGTGATTTTCCTTCACTTTCTTTTGGGTTTTCTCTTTTGGATTTTTTTCTTTGTCTAGGCTTGAAATGAAGAAAAATGGTGAATAAATGATGCAGTGGCCGGCCATAAGGATATGAGAATGAGAAGATATTTTTAGGTTGATTTTTTGACCAAATTTGCAGATAATTCTAGGTTTCTTTTGACTTTTCTAATCAGTCAGATTTTTATGGGCCCCACTTTTCCTTAATCTCTTCTCTTATTAGTCAATTTAATCAATTAATTTTAATCTTTGAATAATTTATCTTTTAGCCCAAAATTTCCTCTTTTTATAAAATGACTCCAAACAATTCTATAAATCCCCATTTAGTCCATAGTGTGATTTTTTTTTTTTCTAGTTTTAGCACTAAATTTTTTAATTTTCAATTAATAATGCTTTTAATAAATCTCCCTTAAGTATTTTTATTTTTCTGTGCATCCAAATTTAGACTTTGATTGATCCAGTGTACCTAACTTGGTCATGCACGATTAGTGTCAAAATGATAAGGCGTTACAATTCTCTCCCCTTTAAAAAAAATTTGTCCTCGAAATTTACCTGATTAGTTGATGCTGAATAATTGAGGATATTGAGCCTTCATTACTTTCTCATTCTCCTAAGTGACTTCTTCTATTGAATGGTTGCACCATAAAACTTTGACTAGAGGTACCTTTTTATTTCACAGCTCTTTGACTTCTCTAGCTAAAATTGCCACTGGTTCTTCCTCATAAGTCAGATCCGATTGCACTTCTATGGATTCCACAAGTATTACGTATGATGGATCCAACCTATATTTCCTCAACATGGACATATGGAACACCTTACGGATTCTTTCTAACTGTGGTGGTAACATCAATTTGTATGCCAATGGAACCACACACTCAAGCTCCTCATTTGGCCTAATAAATTGGGAACTTAACTTTCCTTTCCTACCAAATCTGAAGATTTTTTTCCAAGGTGAGACTTTCATAAACACTTTATCATCAACCTCATATTCTATGTCCTTTCTCTTTAAATGTGCATAGGACTTTTGTCTATCAACTGCTACTTTATTCTGTCTTTTATCACTCTTACCTTTTCTTTTGTCCGTTGAACCAATTTTGGCCTCATTAGTTTCTTTTTACTAAGTTTTGTCCAATTGAGAGGTGTCCTACATTTCCTTCCATACAAAGTCTCATACGATGCCATCCTAAAGCTTGTTTGATAATTGTTGTTATATGTGAATTCCATTAATGGAAGATGCCTATCCCAGCTACCTTCGAACTCAATTACACAACTTCTCAGCATATCTTCTAATAATTGTATGACCCATCCTAATTGACCATTAGTTTGTGGGTTGAATGTTGTACTAAAGTTGAGTCAAGTACCCAAGACTTGTTGTAAACTCTTCCAAAACTGTGATGTAAATCGTGCATCTCAATCAGAAATTAGAGAAATTGGGACACCATGAAGTCGAACTATTTTATTAACATATAATTCTGCCAACCAAGTATGCGAATAGTCCATTATAATTGGTAAAAAATGAGTTGATTTAGTAAGCTTGTCTACGATGACCCTTATAGCATTATGCTTCTTTTGTGTGAATGGCAAGCTAGAAACAAAGTCCATTGTAATTCTTTCCCACTTCCATTTTGGAATAGAAATTGGCTGTAACAAACCGGATGACACTTAATGCTCTGCCTTCACTTGCTGGCACGTTAGACATCTAGTGGTATAGTCTGTAATATCCCTTTTCATTCTAGGCCACCAATAACATGTCTTTAAATCATGATACATTTTTGTTGCATTCTGGATACATCGTATAAGCACTATTGTGTGCTTTTCATAATTTTTTGCTTCAATTCATGGATATTTGGTTCACAAAATATACCTTTATAGCTTAGACATCCATCAACTCCTCCAATAAACTTTGATCATTTCCCCTTTTTCACCAACTCAAAGATTTCCTCCAGTTTCGTGTCTTGCTTCTGACTTTCTTTCACTTGTTAAATAAAAGTGGGTTGAACTTGCAATGCTGCTAATATAAAGTATAATTTCTTAATTACTCATTATTCATTATTAAATATTATTTTGTAATTGAATTTTATTTAAGTATACCCATTATATTGGCTTTACCTAGTTGGTAATCAATGATGCAGTTACAATTTTTGATTAATTCCAACCATCGTCTTTGCATTAAGTTAAATTATTTTTGCATGGGCAAATACTTCAGACTTTTGTGATATACATAGATGTAGCATCTCTCATCATATAAATAGTTTCTCCATATTTTCAAAGAAAATACAATGACTATGAGCTCTAAATTGTGAGTAGGATAAGTCTTCTCATGTGACTTTAATTGTCTAGAGGCATATGTAATTACCTTACCCTCCTAGATTAATACACAACCAAGCCCATTATGTAAAGCATCACTATAAACCACATAATCCTTCTCTGGGGTAGGTTGTGTCAAAACAAGTGCCTCAGTTAACATTGCCTTCAATTTATCGAAGTTGGCCTAACATCATTTTTTCCACTCAAATTTAGTGTCTTTTCTAAGAAGCTTTGTCAATGGTGAGGCTATCATTAAGAATCCCTTCATAAATCTCCTATAATATCTTGTCAAGCCAAGAAAGCTTTTCACTTTTGTCACATTTCAAAGAGGTTTCCAATCAAATATTGCTTCTACCTTACAAGGGTCCACTATAATTTCCTCTGCTGATACAATATGTCCCAGAAAAGCTACCTCATTCAGCCAAAAGTCACATTTTGATAACTTTGCATATAATTACTTCTCCCTCATTGTCTGAAGCACTATTCAAAGATGATGGTCATGCTCTTCTTTATTCTTATATTACACTAAAATATCATCAATAAATACCACCACAAACTAACCTAGATAAGGTTTGAAGACGTTGTTCATCATATCCATAAAAGGTGCTAGAGCATTTGTTAGACCGAATGGCATACCTAGCAATTCGTAATGGCCATACATAGTTCTAAATGTTGTTTTTGGAATGTTTAACTCCTTAATTTTTAATTGATGACACCCTGATCTGAGGTCAAATTTGGAGAATGCCCCATCTTATTTTAGTTGATCAAACAAATCATCTATTATGAGTAGTGGATATTTATTCTTGATCATCACCTTATTCAGTTATCGATAATCAATACAGAGTCATAGGGTGTCATCTTTCTTTTTCATAAATAACATTAGAGCACCCCAAGGAGACACACTAGATCTAATGAACCCCCTATTTAGAAATTCTTGTTGCTGCACCTTGAATTCCTTGAGTTCAGTGGGTGACATTCTGTATGGAGTAATAGATATTAGAGTCATACCTGGAATAACATCTATGGAAAATTCTATTTCTCTATTTGGTGGCAATCCTGGCAAATCATCCGAAAAAGACATCTGAGAATTCGCATACAGTGGTGTCCATGAGATATGGACTCCCTTTACTGACATTCACTACATGTGCTAGATACACCTCGCATCACTTTCTAATAAGTTTCTTGGCTTTTATAGTAGAAATGATGTTAGTTAGGTATGATCAATTCTCTCCCTGAACAATCATGTCATCCTACCATAAAATTTTAAATATCACTATCTTGGATCGGCAATCAGTAATCGCTCCATGTTGAACTAACCAATCCATCCCCAAAATAGCATCAAATTTATAAAAAGATAATTCAATTAAGTCTGTTGGGAATTCTCTACCATGAATTTTCATCAAGCAACTTTCTACTATCATTGAGCCTTGACCAGATGGTGGTGTGCATATATAGGAATGTGTAGATCTTAGATCAATCAATGCAAATAAATCAGTATCAAGTTGAGAAATTTTACCAACAATTACATCTAGAGCACCCTGTTTTTCATGAGCTCTCATAGTATAAGCACGGGCTAGTGCTCGACCTCCCTCAAGTCTGTCAATTGTCTCTGATACTCCATGACTATACCCTACTCGACCTCCTATCATATGATTACGACCTCTACCTCTACCCTGGCCTAAACCTCCTATCTAAACAGTGCTGTGTTACCTGTACCCCTACCAGTAGTCCATCTTGGACAGTATTTCTGCTTATGATTTGTAGCACCACAATGTAAGCAAGCCCCTGTTAGGCACCAACACTCCTACATTTGTCCTCCCACAATGTTGACAAATCTCTATAACTGATCTTCTAAAACTGGGTGCAGGAGCACTAGCTATGGATAATGTCAATCTCTTTGGCTGGCCCTGTTTAAATGTATAAACTCTTCTAACACTTCCTTTTTAAGGTTGACTCCCTGCTAATCTAGCCCTCTTACTGCTAGATGGGCATGTACTAGAGTGTGATGTGGTCTTTTATTCCCCACTACTTCTTCTTTTTGATCTGCCAATACTTTTTCCACACTTTCAACTGCAGTGACTAATCGGGAGAATTCTTCTATTTGTGAGGCTGCCACACTGTTTCTAATAGGATGCCTAAGACTCCAGTCAAATTGCCTGCACCGATCAATTTCATTTGATATGATACCCTCTATGTACTTACTAAGCCGAGTAAACTATTTTTCATACTCAGTCACAGTTGGAGTGTTCTGCTTTAGATCTAAGAATTCTTATTTTTTCTTGTCTCTATACAATCTAGGGACATATTTGGCCCAAAAATGGTTCGAAAAGAAATCCCATATGAAAGGGTATGGTGTCTGTGGCCTCCGTAAAATTGTCTTCCATTAATCATATGCACTTTCCATAATAGGGATATTGTGTACTGATATTTTTTGTCAAAATTACACTCCAACTGCTCAAACACCCTTTCATTCCTTTCCAAGCAATACTTTGCTATTGCTACCTCTTCTTTATGACCATAAAAATTTGTAGCCCCATACTTTAGGAGCTTGTTAACCTTGAGGGGTATTTCCATCATTTTGATGATAATAAATAATATAGCAATATTGTATTTAACATACTTGTTTTTGAAAGTATATTATACAGGACATAAAATGGCAAGAATGGAGAATTGGAAGAATAATCCTTAAAGAAATAAAAAATAAGAAGTAGCATGTTCACTGCCGTGACTCAAGAAGTCACCCCCGTGAAAAAAGCTAACCGTTACCAAAACCAACATTTGAAGTTCACGGCCATGAAGGAAAACCAAACCGTGAAGTAAGCATTTCAGTCACCCCCGTGACTAGAGGTGTCACTCCCGTGAAGAGTTGTGTAAATTCAACCAGAGAGCTTCACGACCAGAGTCACCACTTTGGTCACGGCTGTGAAGATGTTCGCCCCCGTGAATGTAGGTGTCACCCCCGTGAAGGATATATTTAATTTCATCCAAAGAGCTTCACGACTTCAGTCACCACTTCTCTCACGGCTGGGAAGAGTGTCACGCCCGTGACTAATTAACGTCACGCCCGTGACTCTATATGTCAAGACATTCCAGAGAGCTTCACGACCAAGGTCACCACTTCAGTCACGGCTTGGGAAGAACGGTCACCCCCGTGACAAGCATATTCACGCCCGTGACCAGTGAAAGAGAAAAATGTCAAGCGCGATTTTTTGGTTGGTATAACGGCTAGTTTCTAAATTAATGCACCCCAACTGCTATATTTAGCCATGGGAGTATAAATGGAAGTCATTTATGCATTAAGAAATAAGAGGATGATAAGAGAATAATAAGAAAAACAAAAGATTAGTATATATTTCAAATCACAAGCTATCTTGTATTTTTATGCTTTGTGAACAAATCTATTCTCTGTAAAAATCTTTTTGCTCCTCATATTTGAGCAATAAAGATTTATAAGTGGTTCTCTCTGTAATCTTTACTCAAGTGAGCATTGGGTAGTTTTGGGTTAAGAGAAGAACACTTGTAAGGGTTAGTTGTGTGAACCTCCAAAACACAAATTTAAAAGGTTGTTTGTGTGAGCCTGCAAAACACAAAGTGTAGGTTATTGTGTGAGCCTGTAAAACACAAGTGTAGGTTGTTTGTGTGAGCCTGTAAAACACAAAGGAATTGGTTATTGTGTGAGCCATTAAAACACAAGGGATTTCTGGGTTAGGTGTGAGCCATTGTGAGAAACACCATAGTTGGGAGTGAGCTTGTAAAACTCCATTGTAACACTTAGTGTGTTAGTAAAACTCCCAATTGCGATTGGGGAGAGGAGTAGGGTTTGTTAATACCCGAACCTCTATAAATCTTTGTGTCTGATGTTCTCTATCCCTTCTAAAATTAGCAATTTTATTTCTGCACTTTAAAGTTTAATTTTAGAAACTCCAATTCAACCCCCCCCTTCTGGGTCTAATATCTGGGCAACAATTGGTATCAGAGCCTTGTCTAGCATTGAAGCCTAAAAAGCGCTAGTAAAGAGTAATATATGGCCAGTGAAGGATTCCAGAGTCTCAAACCTTACTTTGATGGAGCAAATTATGCCCATTGGAAGTTTAGGATGGAGACATACTTGGATAGTGAAGGAATTGAAGTATGGGATAATGTACGAAAAGAATGGACACCACCAACCTGAAGAGGAGCTGATGGTGAAGAGGAAATCCTATCAAGAGACGATTGGACAGAGCCCCAAAGAAGAGCAAATTTCAAAAACAAGAGGGCAATGACAATTCTATCAAGCTCATTATCTATTGAAGAATGTGGAAGAATACAGCATTGCTCAACAGCACACAGTATGTGGAAGACATTGGAGAACTATCATGAGGGAACTAAGCAAGTCAAATCCAAGAAGATTCAACTTCTAACCTCAAAATGTGAGCTTTTCAAGATGAAATCCAATGAGTCAATCACTGACATGACAAATCATCTTCTATCCATTATAAATGGAATGAGGAAACTTGGGAAGCATCTGAGTTTGGAAGATGTAAACAATAAAATCCTGAGAAGTCTTCCTCTTAAAGACTATGGTTCAAGAGTTGCTGGCATAGAAGAAGCAAATGAAGATATGAGTATCATGAACACTGATGTGCTGATTGGCAAGCTTCTTACACATGAAATGGCAGTAAAGAGAGATAGAGAGCTTGAGGCAGAGCCAGAGAAAAGAAAACCATTAGCACTCAAAGCCTTTACTTCAAAATCTCAAGAAGAAAGTGAAGATGATGAAGAAATGAGTGATGATGAAAATGAGGACATCGTTATGCTTTCAAGAAGATTAAAAAGAATCATTGAGAAGAAAATGAGCAATTCCAGAAAATTCAGGCAAAGAAACCTCAAACAAACTTCAAATGATACACACAGAAGTAAGGAAGAGGTAAAATGCTATGAATGTGGAAAGAAAGGACATATCAAACCTGAATGTCCAAGGCTCAAGAAGCATAAGAGCAAATTCCAAAGAGACAGTGGGGAGAAAGGTCACAAAGCCACATGGGATGACGAAAGCTCATCAAGCGAAAAAGATGATAATGAAAGTGAAGAGGTCAACCTATCCTTCATGGCTATTGAGGATCACATCTCGGACAAAGTAAGATCACTACACTCATACTCTTTCAATCATGATAGTAGTGATAATGATAGTGATAGTGATGATGATGATGATGAGCAAAGCCTAATAGAAGAATTAAATATAGAATTAGAGAAATATAGAAGTAAATTTAGTACTTATAGAAATAATATCTCTAATTTGAAAAATAAGATAGATGGCTTAGAAAAGGAGAGCATAAAGCTTAAATCATCTAATGAATCTCTTCAAAAGTCATTAGATGAATACTCATCAAGACCCTCAACAACTTCACTTTTAAAAGAAAACAATACTTTGAAAAATGAAGTTGAAGAACTTAGAAATTCCATTTCTAAATTTCACAAGGGTAAAGAGAGCTTAGACACTCTCATTGTGTCTCAAAGACCACCTTTAGTAAGACATGGTCTAGGGTTTAAAGACACATCATCATCTTCTAACAAAACTATATTTGTCAAACCTAAAGAACCTCACATCTCCACACTTGCTGGAAAAGCACCAAAGAATAAGTATACTAATCCCTCTATACATAAAAGGAATAATCAAAGATTAGTAAACCTAAGAAACAATCCTCAAAAGACTAATCATGCCTTTATATATAAGAAGCATGCATCTAGAGAAATGCAAATTAATCATGAATGTGCATGCCATTTTTATCAAAATCATATTAATAAAATTATGGCATTTAAATACAGTACAAGACCAAAAAGCAAGTTTAGACCTAGACAATGTAATTATTGTATGGAAATAGGTCACATAAATAAACATTGCTGGATAAGGAAGGCTCATTGGCAACCTTCATGTGCTAACTCCCAATGACCCAAACTCATTTGGGTACCTAAATATCATACTTGATTTCTAACTTTGTAGGTATGCCTCAAGTCCACAATAAACAAAAATGCATGGCTAGTAGACAGTGGATGCTCAAGGCATATGACAGGAGACAAGGAACTCTTCAATGAAATCAAAAGTATTGATGGAGGTAAAGTTACTTTTGGAAACAATGCAAAGGGTAAGGTAATTGGCATTGGCACCATTGGTGTTGATAGTACTATTTTTATTAAGGATGTTTTACTTGTTGATGGCTTGAAAAATAACCTGTTAAATGTAAGTCAATTATGCGATAACGGAAACAAAGTAATTTTCACTTCAAATGAATGTCTTGTAATCTCTATTGATGGTCAAGAAATATTTAAAGGAAATAGAGATATCAATACATACATAATAAACTTACATGAACTATCTAACAATTCCTCTAAGTGTCTTGTGACTACTAGTGATGAATCTTGGCTGTGGCATAGAAGACTTGGTCATGCTAACATGGACTTAATACAAAGTCTCAACACAGGAGAGCTAGTAAGAGGATTACCAAGAGTTAAATATGAAAAAGGCAAGACATGTGATCCTTGTCAAAGAGGAAAGCAACACAAGTCATCTTTCAAAGCCAAAAACATTGTAAGTACGTCAAAACCCCTTCAACTCTTACATTTAGACTTTTTTGGACCTACTAGAGTTGCTAGCTTATGAGGTAAAGATTATGCATTTGTCATCGTAGATGATTACTCTAGATTTACTTGGGTAATTTTCTTAGTTCAAAAGAGTGATGCTTTTGAAAATTTCAAAAACTTTACTAAAAGAGTTCAAAATGAAAAAGGGTACTGCATTTCAAAAATAAGAAGTGATCATGGGAAAGAATTTGAAAATGAAAACTTTGAAAGTTTTTGTCTTGAACATGGCATTTCACATAATTTCTCATCTCCTAGAACACCTCAACAAAATGGAGTTGTTGAAAGGAAAAATCGAACATTAATTGAAATGGCAAGAACAATGCTTAATGAATATGAATTATCAACTTATTTTTGGGCAGAAGCCACAAACACTGCATGTTATATTTCAAATCGAGTTTTCAAAAGACCTCTTTTAAACAAAACCTCATTTGAGCTATGGAATGGAAGAAAGCCCTTGGTATCATACTTTAGAGTATTTGGATGCAAGTGTTTTATATTAAACACCAAGGACAATCTTGGAAAATTTTCCTCTAAGTCTGATGAAGGTATCTTTTTAGGATACTCTTCAACCAGCAAAGCATATAGAATATTTAATAAGAGATCATTAATAGTGGAAGAATCCATGCATGTTGTTTTTAATGAATCTAGTAGACTTGATCTTGTGAAAGGTAGTGCTCTTGATGATGTTATAGATAATATGGACAAACTTGTCATTGAAAATGGAAAAGAAGAAAAAGATCAAGAAAATCTACTACCTCAAAATCAAGAACAAATGGAGCAAGAACTTCCAAAAGAATGGAGAATGAACAGAAATCATCCAAAAGAGCAAATAATTGGTGATCTATCAAAAGGAGTAAGTACTAGATCTCATTTCAAGCATTTAGTCAATGGCATAACTTTTATTTCTCAAATTGAGCCTAAAAACATTAATGAGGCTCTTAATGATGAAAGTTGGGTAATTGCCATGCAAGAGGAACTGAACCAATTTGAGAGAAATAAGGTATGGAACCTAGTACCAAAACCAAAAAATCATCCAATCATAGGCAGCAAATGGGTATTTAGAAATAAGTTAGATGAACAAGGGTTAATAACCAGGAATAAAGCAAGACTTGTTGCAAAAGGATATAATCAGGAAGAAGGTATAGACTATGATGAAACATATGCACCTGTAGCTAGATTAGAAGCTATAAGAATACTCTTAGCATATGCATGTCACATGAACTTCAAACTTTTTCAAATGGATGTGAAAAGTGCATTTCTAAATGGTTGTATAGATGAAGAAGTGTATGTAGAACAACCACCAGGTTTTGAAAGCTATGATTTGCCAAATCATGTTTTTAAACTTTCAAAAGCCTTGTATGGTTTAAAACAGGCACTAAGAGCTTGGTATGAGAGACTAAGTTCTTTTTTATTAGAAAATAATTTCACAAAAGGAAATGTTGACACTACACTGTTCATCAAAAAGCATAAGCATGAGACACTAATTGTTCAAATTTATGTTGATGATATAATATTTGGTTCTACTAATGAGCTGCTTTGTCAAGATTTTGCTAAGTGCATGACTAGGGAATTTGAAATGAGTATGATGGGAGAACTTAAGTATTTCCTTGGTCTACAAATCAAACAAAGCAATGAAGGCATATTCATCAACCAATCCAAATATGCCAAAGACTTAATCAAAAAATTTGGTATGGAAGGATGCAAAAATGCCAAGACTCCTATAAGCACATCAACAAAATTGGACAAAGATGAAAAGGGTATGAGAATTAATGAAAAACTTTATAAAGGTATGATCGGATCACTTTTATATCTAACTGCCTCTAGACCTGATATTATGTATAGTGTTTGCTTATGTGCACGATTTCAACCATGTCCTAAAGAATCTCATTTGACTGCTGTAAAAAGGATTTTAAGATATTTACATGGTACATTGCATCTAGGTTTATGGTATCCTAGGAATTCATCTTTTTATATTATAGGATATTCAGATGCAGACTATGCTGGTAGTCTTTTAGATAGAAAAAGTACTTCAGGTACTTGTCACTTCATTGGAGAATGTTTGGTTTCTAGGTTTAGCAAGAAACAAGTTTCAGTTGCTCTCTCAATTGCTGAAGCTGAATACGTAGCAGTTGGATGTTGTTGTACACAAATTCTTTGGATGAAACAACAACTTAAGGACTATGGTCATGAGATGAACCATATACCTATAAAATGTGACAACACCAGTGCTATAAATCTTTCAAAGAATCCTATTCAACACTCTAGAAGTAAACATATTGACATTAGACATCATTTTATTAGAGATCATGTTCAATATGGAGATGTTGAATTAGAATTTGTATGCACAGAAAAGCAATTAGCAGACATTTTCACTAAGTCTCTAAATGAGGAAAGATTTAATTTCATTAGAAGAGAACTAGGTATGATTGATGGATTAACCTTGTGATTACAAGAATAAGGAATTTTAATTGATGATATTAAAACATATCACAAGTTGTAAAATAAAAATTTTTTATGAGAATTTATGCTTTATGTAGTAAATTTTTTGTTGAAATGATTGTTGCAGAACCTAATTTCAATCTGATGAAAATTATAGGGTAGTCACGCCCGTGACTAATACTCACGCCCGTGACTTAAGTGGCCCAAAGAGGCAGTGTCGTTCACGGCTTCGAGTCACGACATGTTTCACTGCTTCAAGTGGTGAAACATAGTTTCACGGCTTGATTCACGCCCGTGGCAAAGATCCCTCAAGGTCGTGACATAATTTCACTCCCGTGACCAATTACACCCCAAACTAACAGAAGCTTTCAGCCCTTATGTCACGACTTGCTTCACGGGTATAAGTGGTGAACTTCAATAGTTCACGCCCGTGACAATATTTTCACCCCCGTGATCTATGATCATTCACGACCGTGATGTTCATCTATCACACCTGTGAACTTATTCACACTTTCATTCACGGGTGGAACACTGCTTCAGCAAACCGTGAACACGATTATTCACGCCCGTGAAACCATAAGTCACGCCCGTGAATGTATCGAATATATAAGAAAACAGTCGGTTACACTTTTCATTTCAACTCTCCAACTCCCAAAACCGCTCTCATTCACTCTCATTCATTGAGACATTGAAGATTCCGACCCCAAAGCCTTGAAATTTCACTATAAATACCATCAAAAGTTCGAATCTTCAGCAAGAAACAGACATTTCTAGGGTATTTCATCATATTTTCTCTCTGTCAAAAATCTTCTTAAATTCCTTCAACTACTAAATCTTTAAATATGGAGTCTGCTTCATCAAAAGGGAAGAGAAAGAAGTCCCATGCACCAAAGAGGTATTCAGATTACCTCATGAACATCATTCCTGAAAGTTGCCATCCCCGGTATGCAACTTTGAAGAAGAGACCAATTTTATCTTCAAGGTCCTTCGAATGGCAGACAGTCCGTAATCTCGAACTCAAGATGGCTATGATAGCGCAACTTCAAGCCTGTCATCTACAAGAATTTGTTGATATTCATCTGCCAACTCTATGGGAGCCAACGCTGGAATTCCTCAGCACCTTGCAGGTTTCACCAACCGGAGTGGTGAAATTCCAACTCTGCAATAATGCAACCACCCTCAGCGCCATTGCATTTGGAGCATTATTCAACCTACCATCTGATGGCGTTCTAAATGAGACTAAGGTAGAATTCTCTGCTCCTGCAGCATGGACACATTTTGGCATGGATTGCAGCTGGGATGTCAAGAAAACTAAGAGAACACATCTCAGGACCCCAGTACACAGGTATTTGCATAGGTTTCTAACCTATAGCATTTTTGCTCGGGGAGAGAGCAATGGAACAATTAGGAAGTCAGAACTCTTCCTATTCGAGATGGCTCGATGGGGAGTCACAGTGGCACTCTCAAGATGGTTTGCAAACCATCTTCTCTCAATTGCTACCAAGCCCACAGGAGATATATTGATTGGGGCTTATGTCACTCATATGGCAGTGAAACTCAATTACTTGAAGATGGATAACCACCACTTCAACATCATTCCTGCACACGCACGAGATAGGTTGGATGTAGAGTCATTCATCAAGATGGGAGCAGCTGTCAGAATCGTTTTTCAAAACGATATCTTCTACCGCTTCACTGATACTGCTGGAGAAATTATCTCGGAAGATCATGACACGGAGGATTTTAAAGTAGGACTCCAGGGAGTCCAGCAGAAGAAGAGGGTTAGGATTGAGGAAACAACTCCAGTCATCGAGCAGGACATTGGACAGTCCTCAGCCTCCACACCGTCTTTAGCGCAGCAGGTGGTCGACCTCTTGGCACCACATTTCGAGCAGCTGCAGACTTCCATGGACGAAAGGATGGAAAACCTCAAGGACTTCATGGAGTCTCGGATAGACAGCCTTGAGGCTGAAGTAGCTAGGCTTCGTGATAGGATGTCTGGCTAGGATATAGGCTAGAGTATAGCCTAAATTTGCTATGTTTGATCATTATTTTTTTTGTTTTGTTTTGGTATGTAGGAAATCTTAAATTTCCTTTCTTAGTTTGTATTCTTACCTTCATAATATATATTTGCTTTTGTTTACTTCAATCTACATATTCTTTTTGATTGATGACAAAAGGAGGAGAAAACTAGCAATATGCCATATGCAATAAACAATATGCAATAGAATATGATAAGGGAAAGTAGCATCAAACTAGCAATATAAGAATTGTTTATCAAAGCAAGTTACAACATGCCATGATATATCTTAAATACACCTTACATACACTTTATATCTTGAAAAGGAATTATGGTATGTATTGGATATACGTCTCATATAACTTGCATATACTTAAAATCAAGTTAAATGCTACATCTTTATTTACTATTCTTGCACATTATAATTTTTTATCCTAAGTATATTTTGAGGGGGAGACTTCTCAAAATCACATATTGCTAGATTATTTGTCACCATCAAAAAGGGGGAGATTGTTAACCTTGAGGGGTATTTTCGTCATTTTGATGATAATAAATAATATAGCAATATTGTATTTAACATACTTGTTTTTGAAAGTATATTATACAGGACATAAAATGGCAAGAATGGAGAATTGGAAGAATAATCCTTAAAGAAATAAAAAGTAAGAAGTAGCATGTTCACTGCCGTGACTCAAGGAGTCACCCCCGTGAAGAAAGCTAACCGTTACCAAAACCAACATTTGAAGTTCACGACCATGAAGGAAAACCAAACCGTGAAGTAAGCATTTCAGTCACCCCCGTGACTAGAGGTGTCACTCCCGTGAAGAGTTGTGTAAATTCAACCAGAGAGCTTCACGACCAGAGTCACCACTTTGGTCATGGCTGTAAAGATGTTCGCCCCCGTGAATGTAGGTGTCACCCCCGTGAAGGATATATTTAATTTCATCCAGAGAGCTTCACGACTTCAGTCACCACTTCTCTCACGGCTGGGAAGAGTGTCACGCCCGTGACTAATTAACGTCACGCCCGTGACTCTATATGTCAAGACATTCTAGAGAGCTTCACGACCAAGGTCACCACTTCAGTCACGGCTTGGGAAGAACGGTCACCCCCGTGACAAGCATATTCACGCCCGTGACCAATAAAAGAGAAAAATGTCAGGCGCGATTTTTTGGTTGGTATAACGGCTAGTTTCTAAATTAATGCACCCCAACGGCTATATTTAGCCATGGGAGTATAAATGGAAGTCATTTATGCATTAAGAAATAAGAGGATGATAAGAGAATAATAAGAAAAACAAAAGATTAGTATATATTTCAAATCACAAGCTATCTTGTATTTTTATGCTTTGTGAACAAATCTATTCTCTGTAAAAATCTTTTTGCTCCTCATATTTGAGCAATAAAGATTTATAAGTGGTTCTCTCTGTAATCTTTACTCAAGTGAGCATTGGGTAGTTCTGGGTTAAGAGAAGAACACTTGTAAGGGTTAGTTGTGTGAACCTCCAAAACACAAATTTAAAAGGTTGTTTGTGTAAGCCTGCAAAACACAAAGTGTAGGTAATTGTGTGAGCCTGTAAAACACAAGTGTAGGTTGTTTGTGTGAGCCTGTAAAACACAAAGGAATTAGTTATTGTGTGAGCCATTAAAACACAAGGGATTTCTGGGTTAGGTGTGAGCCATTGTGAGAAACACCATAGTTGGGAGTGAGCTTGTAAAACTCCATTGTAACACTTAGTGTGTTAGTAAAACTCCCAATTGCGATTGGGGAGAGGAGTAGGGTTTGTTAATACCCGAACCTCCATAAATCTTTGTGTCTGATTTTCTCTATCCCTTCTAAAATTAGCAATTTTATTTCCGCACTTTAAAATTTAATTTTAGAAACTCCAATTCAACCCCCCCTTCTTGGTCTAATATATGGGCAACAGAGCTTATCAAAGCATTGCCTCAAAGTGGTAGGTCTAGCAGTTTGTCAGATAAATTCCATTACATTTTCAAATAAATCCCCCTGATCTACACCTCTAGCTGTAGCATGACCATGAACATAATCAGATTCATTAGCTTTGGCAATTCTCTATCGTTACCTTGAATGAAAAGATACTTTTGCACTGGAAGGCTAATTACTTTTAGCACCCTCCCTCAGCGTTCACTGAGAACTTGAATCCATAGAAAAAGAAGAGGAACCCTTATTGTAAGATAGCAACATATTTATATGATGCATATGCATGAAACACACTTTATTTTATCACCCAGCCTGGTCTGATACAAAAAGTTGTAATACCCTCTTACCCTACTAATATTAGCAAGGTAAGTGAATGTCACCAAATTCTTTGTTTCGGTATTTAGAATTTATTTATTGTATTTATTTAATATAACATTACTAGTGCTTTTTGGAACATAATTTTAAACACAGTCTCCCAAATTTATTTTTTTATTTTTTTAAATTAGTGGAATAATAATGCTAGGTACCATTTTAAATAAATTCATCAATTATAAAATATTACTTTAAGAGTTTAAATACATAAACAAAAAGAGCTTCAGATGTTGTTATCCACTTTTTGGCGTTCTTCTCTTTCTAACAGCTACTATCTTTATCTATGAGCTACTTTAATACCAGCATGTGGAAAAAACTACATGCGTTAAGCTACTAGCTTAGTGGTACTTTATATGGCAAAAATTTGACATGCAATTCGTAATATCTCACACAATCAAACATGTCATGTCAAATAAAAGAAAAATCACATATTTACCAATAATAAATGGCTCCCAAAATATATTCTTTTCTGATTTACATAAATTTCTTTTACATATAATAATTGTGTTAATTGCTAATATCATCATTATTGTTGATATTATTTTACTTTATTTGACACATCCTTGAATACCTTCTTGAAGACATGTCCATCTCAGCCAAGGATTTCTGAGTAATGATCTCTACAAGAGACCATAGGTATACTCTCCTTCTATCAGGAATGGTGAATCCTCTATTGACTACTAACTACCTTTGAATACCTAATGCTATACTCAATCACTACCCTATGAGCAACCTCTGAGAGGCAATAAGGAATGGAGTCAAAGTATATGATTCAATATCCAAGATAACCTTAAGTATCTCAAGTCTAAGGAAACTTGCACCATTGCTATGATGAGACTATTGCTGACATTGAATAGATATCCATGTGATTGTCTCATAGCAGGTCATCTAATGTACTTAGCTACTCTAACAAGTATCCACATATTAACTTTAAACATCTCATGTCTTAATCTTATGAAATCAGTTGTTTGACCTTCTCAAGGAGTATAATATGTACTAGTCTATTCGAATTAATAATGCCACATCTTGTTAATCCTATAACTAGGGATAATTTAGGTATAAATACAATTACACATTATAGGAATCTCACTATCATGATCTCATCATGATTTCCTTCTTGTTGTGTTACTTACCAAGGACTTCATTAGATGGTGTAAGATCTATATTAATTCATATACAATGAATACCATATAATTAAAATGCCTTTTATTAATAAGAAATGAGTACATCAAGTACTTAAGGTGATTGTCTTTAAGGCACCTCTTTGACAATAAACTTAACTCAAAATGCATATAATAATTTATTGTGAGATAAAATGAAAATGTAGGAATTAGAGGAAATTGAGATAAATATCATATGAATGTTTGAATTTAAGTGTTAGAGGTATGTCATGTTGTGGAAATGTGTTGTGCATGTTTTGCAATAGATTAATATGATTTTTGGGTATGTCTTGGATTAAATTAGAGTTTAAAAACATCTCTCTAGAAGCTATTCACGGGAGTAAATTCTTGTATGGAATGCTTACTATTCATTCTAGATTCATTCTCGGCTTGGAGCAAAATAGGGATTAAGGGTGTGAATCATATGTCACATATGTGAATCAGTTTTAAGA
Organism: Triadica sebifera; assembly: GCA_023653625.1. Classification (NCBI taxonomy): domain Eukaryota; kingdom Viridiplantae; phylum Streptophyta; class Magnoliopsida; order Malpighiales; family Euphorbiaceae; genus Triadica; species Triadica sebifera. Next base: position 31,554,167 of record CM042894.1, on the reverse strand, counting down.
ATGTTCACAGACTAGAGACCATCATTCACAATCATGAAATAGCTTATGTCACAAGTGTGAATGCTCTATTTTGAATAAGAAATTTATTTATAAATTATTTAATGTCAAGTTGAAATATGGAGTTAAATATAATAAGATCTAACCTTTAATGCATGAATTGAGTGCAAATAATATAAAATAAAATAAATCAGTGGGTATAGAACATGAATAACCTTAATATGCATGAAATACATGAAAATAACATGAAGGTTGATGAATATGGTTACACATTCATATAACATGATATAATAAATGCTTAATTGCATGAAAAGTAAAGGGATTATGTAATTATGCTATAAAGATATAAATGTGTAATATGTAAAATAATTATTACAAAGAATGTATGAAATTATGTAATTTATGAAAAACAAGTTAATGAAATATGGTGATGGTGTTGGCATTAAATATGGAATTACTTTTGAAATAGATAAGCCCATTACTCTAATTTTGGACTAGAGTTAGGATAAATGACATACCATTGAGGGCACAAATAGTATCTAGATTATGAATTATATTCTCAGTTAGTGTGGCTTAAGCTTTACGAGCACTTTTGACTTAAAAAGCTCAGTCAAGGTGGCTTAAACTATGGGGGTACTTTTGACTTGAGAAGCCTGGACGAGCATATACATATAGAGGACAAGGTGGCTTTAGCTCTAGGAGTACCCTTAGTCTGATAATTCTTATATGTTAATATAAAACTCAATCAAAGTGGCTTTAGCTCTAGGAGTACCATTGACTTGAACAACTCAGCCTAACACATACAAATAGTAGACAGAGTGACTTAAGCTCTGGGAGCATCCTAAATCCATAACCCTTATCCAGTTTGGTCTAATTTAGAGTGCTAAAGGCAAATTAGTTAAATCTACATTAAACAAAAATGCTTATTAAATGCAATTATTATTAAATACAAAAGTAATTATGATTCAACATGTTTAACAAAATGTATGTTATTAGTATATGATACAAAAAAGATAATGTAATCTATCAAAAATGAAATATATAGTTTGAAAAAAAAATAAATTAGGTAATAACTTTGCATATACGTACAAAAATAATAGTTTTGTACGAATTTTAGTATATGTATATATATATATACATATATATATATATATATATATATATATATATATTGTTTGAAAACAATGTAACTCAAATATATGAGGGAAGTAGGTGGAACAAAAATGCTATAGGTAAGTAAAGTTATTATATAATGACATCATAGATAATTTATTTAAAAAATGAATAGTAAATGTTTCATGAAAATATGGAGTGACTAGAAGAGTAAGATTACTATGTAGCAATACATGATATCTATATGTGACAAGAAATACGTAATTATACTCTGGCATAACATATTATGATTTTAAGATTTGATAAATGAAATTGAATAACATAGATTAATATGGAAAAAAAAATTATATAGTAACATTGATAAAAGCAGTCATATGTGCCTACTAGGTAGGAATTAATAGAGGCATAAATGGCTAGATTAACCACATATTTTGTAGATACTAGATTTAAATATAAATGCATGTTATAACTTAATAACTTATTGTTTATTTACATGCACTACTAAGCATTTATGCTTAGTGTGAGAGTTGTTTATTTCTCTCATGCAGGTTTAGAAGTGATGACAAAATCTAAAGAATAAACAGTGGGTAAAGATAGAAACTAGTATAAATTCAGGTTAGTGAAGCAGCTGTGAATCCCTATAAATGGGTGATTACTTCATTTACACATATAGTTTAAATGATTGCATGTTTACATGATTATATATACTCACAATGTTGAAATAAAGTTTGGAACATATTTTAGTGCACTTTACTTTTATTATATGGAAGATATAAAATCTATTTTAAACATTTCTATTAGTTTAAAATGTAAATGTGTTTTAAGAAAAAAAAAATCTACAATTTCTATTAACAATGTAAACAAAATTTTGAGAAGAAGTTTGTAGCATCCTCTTGTCTAACTGTACATACAGTAGGGTGATGAGGTGTTATAATACATCTTCTTTATGACTCTCTAGGGTAAGAATTCAAGAAAATTACTTTGAGAAAATTGTTGAAGAGCTTTTTGCATTCATTCTTTGGGCTACTCCATTTCATACAACCACCCTTTATATCTTTATTTTTTTATTTTTTATTTTTTTTAAAGCTTAAGTGTTCTTCAGTTTTAGGGTTGGTGAGTGTTTATTTATTGCAATCAATTAAGTTAGGTTGGGGATTTAATCACCTGTATAGGATTTCAGTGTGAGTTTTTGGAAAACACTTGGGTAGCTTAAAATTAAGCTTGTAAGAGTTTTGTAACACTCGTGAATATAGCCAGAAAGAGCCCAACAATATAAGATAATGCAACGGAACATTTTTTGTTACGAAAAATCAGTTAAAATAAAACCTTTTCATATATTAAAACCTGATTAAGTATAAACATCAAATTTAAAATAAAAAAGCGATGTATCTTAAAACTCGATGCAACTGATCGATAATATATAACAAAACTAGCTTGGGCTTACACTAAATCAATGTTACAAAAGTACATCTTAATATTAATTTCATGATTTTGATAAAAAAAAAAAAAAAAGGCAGATAACAAACCAAAATGCATATCGCATGACAAACAAAAAGAACAAAAGAATGTCTTGTATGAACACCCACCCTTAGATGTAAGTTTACTACGATCGATCTTTGTATGAGCTTCTACTCTTCAGTCAACTTCTGTCCAACAGCTATAAACCTAGGTACAGAAACACATTCACACACTAAGTTACCTAATGCTTAGTGGTACATATGTGTACAATACTTCTACATACAAACATGTCATGCCATATCATTATCATACCTTGTGATCATGCATGATTGTACCATGGTCATAAAAGGTATAACATGCATCTATTTACATTTCCATAAACCATATTTAGAAACCATAAATATCAAATTATATTCATTTTTAGTTTATTTCACAATCCATTCATATTGTTATTCATGTTCTTGCCCAAAACTCTAAGTTTGACTATTTGGATGCGGATTGTGAAATAGGAACACTCATATCCTAAGATAAAAGCCATTTTGTTCATTAACTGTATATGCTCGTTCGAGCCTCTTAAGTCAAGAGTACTCATAACCCGAGCTTAAGGCATATTGACTAAGTAAAATAATAATCCTAGCAATTCAAGATCAAAAGCACTCACAATCTGAGCTTAAGTCACCTTGTCTTATATCAATATATCCTACGGTACTGTAACCCTTTCAATGATATGTCATTTATCATATGTCAAGTCATACATTAGAGAACTGGGCAATTAAATCATATTCTTTGTCCTTTAATTCCATTATCATATACATGTTATCCAAAAATTAACCCCATTTATGCATCATCACATTACCAATACATAAATGTCATATTACGTCATTCACATGCTATTATTCATGCATACAAACATCTCATAACATATGCTTAAGCAAATTCATCATATAGCATCATTAATAAAAATTGATATTATGCATCTACTATGTTTCACGGGCGTGAATACCCATTCATGGCCGTAAAGTGCCTTATATACGTGCCTTACCCATTAAATTAATAAATAAAAAAGAATATATAAGAATAAGAAAAAATCTTAGTTTAGTATTAGTTTAGTAATCTTAGTTTAGTATTAGTTTAGTATATATTAGTATATGATATACTTAATATACTTAGTATATATTATAGTATATAGTATATATTAGTATACAATTTAATAATATACAATTTAATAATACAATTTAATAGAAAATAAAGTATACAATTTAATAGAAACATAATTTAATAGAAATACAATTTAATATAAACTTAGTGTATATTATAGTATATATTAGTATAAAATTTACTATAAATCGAAATGAAATCTATTTAATGAAATCTATTTAAATAGAAATGAAATATTAAATTTCAATTTTATTTTTATTAAATAAATTTTAAAATAAATTTGATCAACATATGAAAGCTACTGGTTCGAAAAAAACATCATTAACGAGGTTGAAGTAACTCTTCATGAACATGATGCAATATTTCATAGCTTCCTAACCATAAAAACAAACTGTGAAATTCTAGGTTTGAACATGAAGAACTAGGTATCGTTGTTCACCGCCATGATTAAATGTTCAAAGGTATGAATCCATGCATTTATGGCTTTTCCAAGTCATGAAACAAGGCATGAAAGCAACTACCTATTTTGTGTACATATTTTATAGGCGTGACTCCATTGTCACAGGCCTGAAATCTTATTTTGTTCATGCATTCAGGATCGTGAACCTTGTATTACGGGTGTGAATCTAAGAATTTTAATGGCATAAATGAGCCAAAATAGAGCATTCGTGTAACATATTTAAAAGGCTCTAAGATTGACCAATGTCAATCACATCTATTAATGTTTTTGCAAATATTTCATGCTAATAACAAACTTGAACAACTTAAAAACCCATTTAAACATCATTTAAGCTAACAATCACCCTTTTTGGACATTTATACCATAACTTAACATATTATGTCATTCAAGCACACAATCTCATACAACCTATTCATTACCACTGTTATCATGCCATTATATCATCCTTATACATTTACAACATATAATACAAGCCAAAATTCAAGGAAAATGAATTAATATGCTAATATGTACATACCTTTAACAAAATGGAGCCTTAAATACTCTTTAAGCTTATAAAGCTTGTCATTTCTTGTGATACATTTCTTTGCTCACTTACCACACCTAAAATCACAAAAACATCCATATAAGACCCTTACAACAGAAAATAAACTAAAACCAACCTAAAAACTATGTTATATCACCACCTTTCAACATTGTTCACAAAATTTATCCAAGCTTTATAAGCTTTCAAAAATGGAGTTTTTAGTTAAAAGAGGGTGAAGAAGATGAAGCGGAAGTCTTTGACATGTCAGAAAGGGTTTTATGGGTGGTGGTTAGCAGCTGGTGTAGAGATAAGGAGTAGAGGAGAGAGAAAAGTGTGGTTACTCACATGATCACCCGACCTGTGTTCATAGGCGTGATTGCCTATTTAGAAGTGTGAAATGCTATTCACCACCATGACTAACCCATTAACGAGCATAAATGTCCTCTTTACTCTAAAAGAATTTTCCACATTCAAAACTCAATAGTTTTAAACCTTGCCATGACTTTCATGGGCATGAAAATCACTCTTTTTCACCTATCTAACTCTTAAACCCTAAACCACCCCATTCTCTCTCTCTTTAAGGAATCAACATAGCATATATGCCCTAACTTGCATGCGTTACAAGTTTTGGCTACAATTATAAGTAGATTATTTAGTGGATTAAAACTCTTAATGTGGTTGAGGAGATGACATAGGTTTTGAGGGCTAAACCTCTATAAAATTCTATTGTTGTGGTATCTTCTCTTCTTTTTACTTAAACTTTTTAATTTTCACTCCTTAAAATCACCAATTCACTCCCTCTTGGTACTTTTGGATCTTTATATATATATATATATATATATATATATATATAAACTGAATTGACTTTAACTTGTAGCACTATTAAAGGTGTAGGGCACTACAAGACAAGATTGAAATAGTGATGGATGAGAATCCATTGCTAATTAGTGTCAAATTAGTGATAAAAAGGTGAGCAAATTTAATAATTTTTTTTATAAAAAGAACTAGCGACAAATTTGTAATAGATTAGCAATGATTTTTTTGTGATATATAATATTCATTCCTAAAATAGGTTGTTAACTGTGGCAGCAAAAATTGACACTTAGTATTGCGATATATTTGTGAGAAATTAGTGACAATATTTAGCGATAAAATGTAGTCAGTAGATAACTTTGGTGACAAATATTGATGTCCAAATTTGGGGCAGTTTAGAGTCGGTTTGGCGAGAGAACATTTGCTTTAGATATTAACCATTGCTAAGCCGAAAAGAAAATTTATAATTTAGAGAAGAATTTTGAATTCCTCTATATTCTGAAGATTTAGAGATGGATTGCCTTCATCATTAATATTTTTGTGGTTTATTTTTATTAGTGATTATTGACGGATTAGAATCTATCACTATGCTGAAGGTTTAGCTATGAATTGTCTCCATCGCTAAGCTTTTATTGGTTTTATTTTTACTAAGTATTAGCTACAAATTGGAATTTTTCACTAATCTTGTTTGTTTGTTAAAAGGTTAACGATGGATATAATTTTGTCACTAAGGCACTTAATTAAACAATGATATTTTGAGTGTAAATGATTAGCAACAAATTGGATTGTTATTCTAAAAGTTTAGCGACGAATTGACTTTATGGATAAGCTATTATTGGTTTTATCTTTGTTAAATATTAGTGATAGATTGAAATCCATCACTAATCTTGATTATTTGTTAAATGTTTGTGGTGAATATAATTGTCACTAAAGCACTTAATTAAATGACGTCATTTTGAGTGTAAGTGATAAATTATCTCTGTCACTTTTCATTTTTATTAATGATTAGTGACACATTGTAATCTTTTGCTAATCTTGATTATGTATTAAAAGGTTAGAAATAAATATTAAATTTGTCACCAAGACACTTAATTAAACATATTTTTTAGTGTAAATGATTAGTAATGAATTAGAATTTGTCGCTTTTTAAAGATTTAGTGACAAATTGACTTTGTTGGTAAGCTTTTATTGGTTTTATTTTTATTAATGATTGACGACAGATTGAAATCTATTGCTAATCTTGATTGTTTATTAAAAGGTTAGAGATGACCATATTATGTTACTGAGATATTTAATTAAACAATGTCATTTTGAGTGTAAGTGCATTTATTTATCCCTTAGTGACGAATTTAGAATCCATTGCTAAGTATGAATTCAAAATTTATAATAAAAAGTAGAACAAAATTTTTCAAAATAAAAATTATTATTTTTATTATTGTGTCGAATTAAATTAGATATATTAAAATTGTATAAAAATAAGTATAAAATTTAATAAAATTGAGGAAAAAAAAAAGAAAATTATGCCAATTTGGTGATATATATATATATATATATATATATATATATATATATATATATATATATATATATATATATTGTAAAGTAACCCTTGCTAGCTAAACCTTCTCCATCTCATCTTTTTTATCGCCGCCTCATTCCCTTTCTTCTTTTTTCTTCATTTCACCTCTTTCTTCTTTTAAAAAGCTAGTGAATGGAACCATAATGTCTAACATTGATGATCCCTTGCCAACCAAAATTGGAGATTGCCACTAGCATTTCAAACAAAGACATATTCAGTTAGTATCGCCATTGCTCCTTCATGTTATAACAACAACTAAGAGTATTCCAATAACTTCCTCGTGCGTGTTGTCCATTTGCGTTGTCCTTTGCTCAAAACATAGGTAAAAAAAAGACCCATTTCCCTCAAGGATGTAATTTCCTTTGTTATCGCTCTTGCAAAGACCCCTAGCAAGTGTCGTCGAGCTTTACAACTCCAAAGATCCCTCACTTACCTTTAGGGAAAGGAACTTATCTTTATCCATGGTCAGGCAAATCACTACTGTCTCATCATTTTCCTCCTCTTTCTCTTTAGTCTCCATCACTTTTAAAAATCCTAATCTTTTCCTCTTCTGCTATTTCACTTTTACAGACATTCAAGCATATGAACGACGGTCGCAACTAGAAAGTCGTGGTCACATGAAGTTCATCCATAGCTCCAACTATGGAAGATGTTGCCCCAAGGTTTGTTTGTCTAGCATGACATTATTTATAGGAAAAACAAATATTTTGGTACCTAAATTCCTACCAAAAACACCAAATTTACCTATATGCTAATGCTCTTCTTCATTAGAACTAGGTATTTTCTCCTCCATTGTCATTATCGAAAAGAAATTAATACAAAGATGAGAGTATGGCAAAATAAGCATCAATTCATAATTGAAACATAAAGATCCAGAGTTTTGGAAATACAAGCTAAAATTGTTCAGAATTTTAAAATACATTTTTCAAAAGTGTAGAAAACATCCAGAGATGAAATAAAGATAAAATAGGACATCCGTGATAATCCTGTGGAAGATGACCACAAAGGTAGGTAACCTCTAACTCGAGACTAGTTATACGAATGTCAATACATTCCTCAAGAACTACAACTTGCTAATCAATATGTTGTTGAAATATATCAATGCACTTTTCAAAATGCGTAATCAGCTACTGGACCATGTCAGAAGCGGAGGATGAGGAGGTCATACCACCAACAGGGGCATCTATTGTCTCAACTCTCAATCTCTTTCTCTATTACTTACTTTGCAACTCATCTTTAAAAGCATCTGAATCCCCATCATCCCAAATCACCTCATCCTAATGATTTTTAAATCTATATAAATCCTAACAACTGCTCCCATCTTGATAAAAGATTCAATATCTAGTTTATCCTAGCATACTCAAAAAATAAAAGTTCTATTTTTCTCACAACACCATTATTCCTAGCAAATATATTGTATGTCAGGAATCTATGAATGTTCTTTAATATGGGATTGGCTAAGTGTGTGCTCTTTATCAATTTTACATCCCAAAGTGATCTTGAATCAACATTTTTCCAAGTAGAAAAGGCATCAAAATCAACATCACTTTCATTCAATAAACCCTCACTAGATAGTTTAAAAATTTTAGCAAAATAAGTAGTAATCAAGGTTCTTTTCTCAAAACATAATTGGAAACTCAGTTTCCCAAAAGCATCAACATGTATAGTGCTAAAAAATTCTAATGTGATCTTGATGCCAATACAAGAAATGGATGAGAACTTTCAAACAAGGATCAAGGTATAAGTAACCTTAAGGGCTCTTCTGGCCAATGGATTTATCTTGTTTTGATTCCTAACTCAACAATACTCAAACATAACTTGGGATTGTTATACGATCGTGAAACTATTTGGTATGGCTTAATCTAGGATCAGAGGAAGAGAGAAGTTTAAGAAAACATATTTGGTATTTCACAATGGGGTATTATAGGGCTTAAACTAAAGGCAGTTGACACATATGTCACTGCTTACATCATCAAGCACTAAAGATAAAGTAATATTCCTAAATAGTGACGTAATCACTATGAAGGAGACTTTAAAAAGAAAAAAGCACATCACACTATTGTAGGTAGGGTCAGCTGTCATCAAGTCAGCTGAATTATTGCAACTTTTATAAAAGCATAATATAGTGGCAAAAATTTCACTATTTATAGATCGGCTCATGTGATGGAAACAAGTTAAAGTCTTTGAGAGTGGGCTCCTCTTTTCTGGGCCAATCATCAATGTCTTGGGTCTCCTCAATACTTTCGGGTGGGGGTCCGAGAAGTCAATGTCTTAATTGTAGTTGAAGTTTGGAAAAGTTGGAACTTTAGATCTGAAATTGAAGCTTGTGCTAGAATAGAGATTGGGTCTGGGCCTGGGCCTGGACGCTTCTTCTCGAATAATTGTTACATCTTCAAAATTGGGCTTGTAGGTTTCTTCCTCTTGTGAATCTTGATCAATCACTAGGTTTTCATCGTCAATTCTGAACTTGGGCGTGAGCAAATGAGGCCATGGAATCATCTTAATTGTTTTACATGGATCTGGGCCAAGCAATGTGTAACTTGTTGGAGGTAGGTGGTAGTAGTTGTTCCTTCATCTAAGTTCTAGGTGGATTGCTGATTTTACTTCCTCTAAACACATGGGATCTTAATGACAAATGGTTCTCCAAAGATTGAGGTGTCCAAGTGCTACAACTGTATTTGTTCCTGCAATGTGTGTGTAAGGACGATGGAATATAAAAATTCCAATGATCCCTTCTGGAACCTTAGGAGTTGAATGATCTCGATCAGCTTGGCAAATAGCTTCTTCCAATAGCTAAGAGGTTGGAACCACGTAAGAAACTTAACATGTGGAGACTATAAATTTTCTCGATTGCATATGAATGGGAGAAAATCTATTAAAGGGATTTGAACTGCATTACAGAACAATGTTGACTGACACCATAAATATCATAACTACTCATAAAGCATAAGCTTTGTAGAGAGCCTATAGATGATTACCCAAGGGTACTCTGCAGGACAGTAAACAATTTTCCTTGGAAGACCTAGCTTGTCTTGAAACAACATCATGTAAGTGAACAACATGTTTTGGGCAAAGCTCCTAATTTTTTTGAGATTTGGACCTTTTAAACATCCAGGTGGGAAATCTAAGAGACTAAGAACTAGGGTGTTTGACTGAGAATTGGAGGCCATAAGTATGAGAGGAATTTCTGATGATGATGAGATGAGATCAATTTGGGAAGGTCGTGATAGAAAGTCAAGGATAATGTTCTAATCTCCTTCTTTGAAAGTAATGGATGAGAATTTTCAAACAATGATCAAGGTATGACTAACCCTAAAGGCTCTTTTGGCAACTAGATTTATCCTGTTTTGATTCCTAACTCAACAATTCTCAAACATAACTTGGGATGGTTATATGATCATGAAACTATTTGGTATGGCTTAATATAGGATCAGAGGAAGAGAGAAGTTTAAGAAAACATATTTGGTATTTCACAATGTGGTATTACAAGGCTTAAACTGATCATATCCTCTCTCATGCTTCATAGAAGCTTATATAGACATAAAGGCAATTGACACATGTGTCACTGCTTACATCATCAAGCACTAAAGATAAAGTAAGATTCCTAAATAGTGATGTAATCACTATGAAAGAGACTTTAAAAAGCAAAAAGCAAACCACACTATTGTAGGTAGGGTCAGCTATCATCAAGTCAACTAAATTATTAAAACTTTTATAAACCACAACTATGCATACAATCCTAATCAAACGACCTAAAACTCAAAATAAAGCAAGTTTTGAGAATATTGTACCTGCAAATGATGCTCGAAGGAAGCAAGTAGAGCATAGGGTTAGAGACGGGTCTTCCAGTAGTAAACTTGTCAATTTACCCCACCCTTTTGAGGGACCAACTTCTAAATCCATGGAAATATCAAATAGGATCAAAAATATTATGAAAATAAAAGAAAAATCAAAGAGATATTTCTAACTGCGATGAACAATGGTTTTGAACTTTGAAGTGACTTCTCCATTGAAACACAATTTTGATATGAAATAATTGATGAAAATGTGTTTAATTAAAGCAATTTAAAATTGGTGAAAAAATGAAGGAAAACTTGTAACATCCTTGACTTCACCACATGCATATCCACATACATTTCATTTGAACATACGCATATTCCATATAATCCAATTGAACACGTGCATTTCATACATATTTTTATAGAAACAAATTCATGGCACGCACTAGCTATATGTCCTAGTATTTGACAATTATATCGAGTCGCACATGTGTACTTATAACCTAAAGGAGGATAACAAAGCATTAGAAATAAATTGAATAAGGTGACTAAATTAAAGTAAGAAAAATTACTAGATTAAGATTAGTAAACATTTACATTGTTAATTTAGCTAAATCGGGCCAAATGATTAAGCTGTATTATTGTGTGAATTAATGTAATTATAAATATATGTAAATAATGATAATAATAATATAGACAAAATAAAATGAAAATGAAACAAAAGAAAAATAAAATAAAGGAGAAGAGAAAAGAAAAGAGAAAAGAGAAGAGAAAAGAGAAGAGATGAAGAGAAAAAGATAGCTTTATCTTCCTCCCCCATTTCTGCCTCCTCACTCCATCCCGTTTTCTTCTTAATCTTCCTCCATTCTAGAACTCAATTATTCCTTGTTTCACTTAGTTTTTGAGGCAAATTTATCCCTTGCAATTTTGTTCTTGGTAAGTAATCAATTCTTATTACTATAAGGTTGATTTGAGTTGCTTAGGTTCATTAATAGGCATTGGCTTGCACCCTAATTTTGATATCAAGATAAATTAATTCTGGAAAAGATTAAAACAAAAAAGTTGTTTCTTTATGTCTTAGATTTATTGACATGTAAACATTTTTGCAATATGTGGTGTATAGAATGATATATCCTCTCTCTACTGAAACTGGTCTGGATGTGGACCCTAAGTGAGTTAGCCACTGTGTTTTTTAGTTTTGAATATGATAAAGCCATTATATGAAGTATCTCAAAACATAAAAGTTGTATATATATATATGTGTGTGTTATGTATCTTTATACCAAATTCAGGTTCATATGTCTTGTGGGGTTTGAGTTATTTCGAATGGAACCATGACTGTTCCATAGTTAAGCTGACTGCTTAGTGCCCTGAGCAGATCCAAAAATATTTTTGGCTATTTTGAGCTCCTTAGAGATATATTATGTAAATTATCAAAACACTAAAGTTATATTTATATGTCTTATATAAATTTTGGTACTAATTTCAGCTTAATATGTTATGTATAGACTAATTTATGGCCTTTGGAAGTCATACTGTTCCAGAAGCCAATTCTATTATTGACCAGTCAAATGTTTCTTATAATTTGAGGACCATAGATACATAATTGATAAAAGTTGTAAAACATGAAAAAAGTTCCATTTGAACCTATATAAGCGTCTGTAAATTTTCATTGAAATATGACTTATATATTATAAGTTATGATGAATCACAATTGGTACCCTGAAACTGCCTAAGGGCAAAAAACAGAACACATTTAGAAATTCCACCAAACATTGTACAATGATCCAATTGGTATGAAATTTTAATATGTTACATAATTATATGTTAATTTAATTAAGAACAAGAATCACATTAATTGGTCATGTATAGAAAAAGTTATAGGCTAAATAGTACCATAAGGTTACACTACCTCATAGGAAAAATCTTAGCTATTGATATGAGCAATGCATATTAATTTTTTTAAGCCACATTAAGTCTCCCTAATCATGAGTTAATCAATTGTATTTTCATATTAGGCTCACAACATATTGGAGACCCATGAGGAGCAGATAGACAATAAGTTAGGGGTCGGACTCAAAGGAGAAAGGTGAGTCTAATTATCAATTAAATTCTTTAATGCAAATGAATGTTGCTTGCTATGTGATTCATATGATTGTCATGATTGGTATTTGATAATATGATGATGGATAATTTGTGACATTGTGGTACATATAAATGGTATACTTGTGGTATATTTGAGGTATATGTTTGACATATGTGATATATATACATAGTATATGTATAGTATATACAAGGTATATGCGTGGCATATGAGGCATATATGCGGTATATGTATGTTATATGTGATAAGATACAATGGTTGATGAATGCTTAAGTACAAGTGCATATGCATATAGACTTAAAAGGCATTGTGAATAGTTAATTGATATTGTAAAGCAAAAGAAGAGGCCTATGGCCCAACAAATGTGCAAATGAAACAAATGATCAAGCTAGCTAGCAAATGCAAATATTCACATGGCAAATGTTCACATGGAAACCCGGGGCAATGTCTGTTTAACTTAGTCACAACAAAATGAAACAAGCAAAGCATTTGCATGCGTAAGGAGTAATTATTATACGTTTCAACTTTATTGATATTTATATGATACTGATGAATAGAATGGAATACATGGTATGTATTGGATTTGTGATTTATTACTATGAGTTGTTTGGTACTATAGAGCTCATTTGATGGTTATTTCACTGAGCCGCAACTCATCAATTTACATCATTTTTCAGGTAAAGAAAAGTGATAGCTCATTTTGAGTAGCGTATAGAAGACATGGAGCACAGGTCACTAGCCGAGCCTCATCACTCTCTCTCCTTGCATTCCACACGAGCATGAAAATATGTCATATGCATTTTGTATTTATGAGTTGGAATATGTATAGTCATTTCAAAATGGATTTTAAAAATGCATAAATGAAAGCAACTCGTAAATACTTATGTGCAAAGTTTATGTTTCATATATGTGATATATCGTATTGTGGCGAAAGCCTCAAATTTGACTTGCAAAGTCATTGAATGATATTACAGGATATGAAAAAAATTTACTACCAATGTTAACAGGGTATTTTACCTTTCCACTCTGCTATGTGTGATTACTTGATATAAGGATAGGTTATACTTAATTGCATAAGATGTGGTCTTACAAAACTGGTGAAAAATGATGGAGAACCAACTATGAGAGAGAGAAAACACAAAAGGGGTGGTGATAGGAGAGAGAAAATGAGAGGAAGAAGATGAAGTTTTTGGGTTTAAAATCAACAATTACGAGGATGAATATTTTTTCATAGGTGTGAAAGACCAGTTCATGGGATGCCAAGTTGTGAACACAAGGCATGATCAAGTCTACCTATTGGGTTCGTTTGTTCACTATCGTGAATATATGTTCATAGGCGTGAACACTTGCTATCATGGGCAACTAGCCCTGACACAAAGCGTGAACCAAAACATTAATAATTATGTCATTTTGGCTTAAGCCTTTATGGTCGTGACTTCATAGTCATGGGCATGAAGCCCTCTTTCACAATTTTATAAGCCATGAATTAAAACATGATTTTTTTTCCAAGAAAATTTCTTTCTAAGCTATCTAATGCCTTTTTCACAATCATGACCATATGTTCATAGTCATGAAACCTGAAAACTATGAAAAATTGAATTTTTGATGCTCATTTCAAAAACTTATAAGATTTAATAAAACATATAATCATCAAAGATAAAATCACTCAAGGTTCACAATAAACAAGTATGATTACATACAGTTACCATCCAACTTGTCAATTTCTCTCTTAATAAAATTAAAATGTTCTTCATACAAAGGTTTGGTAAATATGTCAATAAGTTGGTTTGCAGTATTAATGAATTCTAGCACATCACCTTTATGCATATGATCACATTAAAAAATGATGTCTTATATTTATATGCTTACACTTAAATGTTGGATTGAATTCTTAGAAAGATTAATTAGACTAGTATTATCACATTTAAAGGGAATGTGATTGAATTCCAATCCAAAATCTTTAATTTGTTGTTTTATCCATAACACTTGTGCACAACAACTAGTTGCAACATATTGGCTTCAACAGTGGATAATGCCAGAAAATTTTTCTTCTTGTTGAACGAAGAGACAAGGGAGTTTCCTAAAAACTGACATGTACTTAAAATAATTTTTCTATCAACAATACTCCCAACATAATCCTCCAATAAGCCATTAGATTAAACAACATATTTTTAGGATACCATAGACCTAAATGCTAAGTACCAATAAGATATTTTAAAATTATTTTAACAACATAAAAATGTGATTCTTTAGGACAAGATTGAAAGCATGCATATAAGCATACAACATACATAATGTTGGCTCTATTTATGGTAAGATAAAGAAAGCTACCGATCATACGTCGATATTTCTTTTCATCAACAAATTTACCATTCTCAACTTTGTCTAGCTTCATAGGTGCTTATAGGTGTTTAGCTTGATCTATGAAGATTTCATTTGAGCATTACTTGATTTGAAAGTCCTATGAAGAACCTAAGTTCTTCCATCATGCTCATTTCAAACTCATTTTGCAAATACTTAGAAAACTTTTCACACAAGCTCACATTAGTAGCATTAAATATAATATCATCCATATAAATTTGAATGATGAGAATGATGTCATTTTTATGCTTTTTGATGAAAAGTGTTTTAATCAACATTGCCTTTTGAAAAAATATTTTGCAAAAAAAAAAACTTAATCTTTCATGCTAAGCTTTGGGATTTATTTTAAACCATATAAAGCTTTGGTAAGTTTAAAAACATTGTTTGGAAGATCATGATGTTCAAAACCAAGAGGTTGCTCAACATAAACTTCCTAATATATAAAACCAATAAAAGGGTGCTTTTGTCATCCATTTTAAAAAATTTAAAATCCATGTATGATGCATATGCTAACATCCTAATAGCTTCCAACTTTGCAATAGGGTAACAGATCTCAAAGATAAGAACTAATATCATTTGGACTATATATAACATAGTCAGTCTAGTGGGAGTTGACATATAGTTCATATTTTAAATCAAATAAGGTTTATTATGGTGAAAGGAAGAACTGCACTATAGTTGTTTATGGAAGGGTTAATAGTCAAACCACTAATATTTGGTTATTTGAGTAGTCAATATGTGTTGCTAGATATCACTCATGATCTACTTAAAATCTTAGGATGATTTTGAGTTGTCAATATAACTAGAAACTTAATAAGTCACATGAATAGAAGGAATGAAGAAAATGTGAAATGAGCTTTGGATTAGATCCAAAATAAGAGAAATTGTGAGCTAAATAGATTCATGGGTGTGAAATGGTTTCATAATTGTGAATTGCATTACATGTTGTGCACGTGACACCTATTGAGTGTGCTACATGTGTGATTGTCGCTTGGTTACGCATGAGCAATTGAGCCTCTATAATGCCCACCAATTAGGGGCCTAATTTATAAGTTGGATTAAGAAAAATAAGTACATGATTAAGGTTATGGATATATGAAAATAGTATAAAAAGAGATTATAAGAAATGGGATGTCACATATTGAAGTTTCACAGTCATAAACCATCGCAAGATCGATTTGTGAATTAGAGTAGATTCACAGCCATGAAATGATGGTCACACCTGTGAACCTCAATCTGGGTATTTAAAACGGTTTCATTTTCTATCCCACATGACATCCTGAAAGAAACCCTAACATCCATTCTTCCTTCTCCATACCATAGAGCTCATCCCACACTTTTCCTTGATTCTAAATCCTCAAACATCAAATTTGTAGTTATAAAGTGAGATTTGGTCAAGATTTTGAGAAAGGATGAATGAAAGAAAAATGTTTCAACTAAAGGAAAAAGTTTTAGAAGAATTAAAAGAGAAAGAATGAGGTCGCTAGAAGACCCATTTCCAGATCTAGAAAATTGAAAGATGATCTAAATGAGAACAAGCTCCCTAAAAAGGAATGTTAAGCTTACACTAGGAATAAAAAATGATTAAAAGCTCCAAAATTAAGGTTAGTACATATGTATATCTCTTCACAATCTAAGAATTTATGATGCATTGTTTGATATTCTAGTAAGGTAAAAATGTGAACTTGATGTGTTATAGATTGGTAGTGAATAAAGTTAATAATCCACACTATAAATGTTACCCATTGTGATAAATGATTTGAAATAAGTGTAATGGTATGTATAAGGCTTAAAATATGTTTAAAATGGTTTAAAGGCATGAACTTGAGTTAAATGTGTGAATGATTATTGATAGGAGTGTTTAATATTGGCCAATTTTAGAAAGTTTGCATGTAGGTTGGTGTATGCTTTGTTTTGGCACAAATTGGGTAAGTCGGAATTTTCAAATTCACACCCGTGAATAAGTATTTACAACCGTAAATCACGTCTACATGATATGACAGGGTTTAGATAGAAGCATTCATAGGCAAGTTCAAGACCACCTTCATGGGTTAAAACCTATGAAGGCTATATTCATGAGCATGAACCATAGGTTCACGATCGTGAATGCAGGAAAATAGAAAAGTTAAAACTTGAATTCAAGTAACTTAATTTGGAATCAAACCTTGAAAGTATGTTTCTAAAATTTTAAGTGTGAAAGGAATAATATATGGAAATAAGGTGTGTGACTTTTTAATGAACAATTGTTTGGATACTGATGTAAAAAATGTTAGGCATCACATATGAAATATGGGATATGGTAAAACTATAATGAGCCTTTAATATCACCCCACTTTTTGAAATATTTTGCATGATGATTAATTGTGTGAATTAAATTAAGTATGAGATAATAATGCATGTCATGATGATGATGATGTTAAGATAATGGTTGTTTGAATTCAAGCTTATGGAGTCTATTTGTGAATGATGTGATAACATAAATGAAGATTTGATAATCCAATCATAATTGCCCATACCATCTAACTTAGGACTAGCATCAGGATAAATAACATGTCATTAAGGGTATAAACAGTACCGCTGATATAAAAAAAATCAATTATAACACTTGTCATCATAGCCTGTGACAAATATTCTTATTCTAGTAGGCGATCGATAAACTTTTAGGCTATGATAACTACTTGTATCATAGTCAGTCTAGGTTTAGGATGTTATGAGAAAAATAACTTAATATTTTGAATCATTATTATGTACTCAATTGGATGTTATTATATGAGAAACTCAGTAAATATGTGAAGACAAATGAATGTAAGTTAAGATATAAAATGAATGACATTGCATATGGAACTAGATAAACTTGATGAGAATAAAAGAAGGAAAGTTAGGATAAATTATATAATTAGAAATAACATTATGACACTAAGATAAATTGTGATTTAATATATTGATGTTGGATAAATGTACGAGTATACATATAATATCTTGACATGCATGCATATATTTTGTTCAATATGTGTATATATATATATATACACACACACCACTAAGCACGAGTTGTTTAGCGTGTGAGTTTTTTTGCATGCAGGTTGAAGTCGGATTGATGAATTGCTGACAAAGTATGAGAGCCCAAAAAAAGAGTCATAAAATAGTTATCATTAATGATGGGGATACATTCAGATGTATATTATGATTTGTAAATTATGTCAACCTTTAAGTTTTATAAAACCAGTGGATTTTTGTTTTATAAACTAGAAGGATGGTTATGACCTATATTCCTTAAATGTTATTAAGTTTTTATTTTGATTTCCTTTGTATTTTATTTCATTTTAAAATAGTAATTATAATCATGATGCAACCAAAGTTAATTTAAAAAAGTTAATTTTTTTTAAAAAAAAGTTTGGTTATGTAATACTCACTCATAATATTGGATTTGATCCAATATATAAAAAGGTATTATAAATTCTATTGTGCATGTGACGCCTGTTGCACATGCGATAGGGGTGGTTTCTATCAAACGCGTGCGATGACACTATAGCACTTCACAGGCTCGACTTCTTATTGCTTTCACGACGTTAATTGGCTTTGTAAAATTATATTCAGAATAGGAAGCAAAACCAATGGTTTTATGTGGCCAACTCTAATAGGAATTAGAGAACATATAAATAGTCATTTTAAGAAAAAAAAAATTTATGGTTGCATCTCTTAATAAAATATTTGATATTCTCTCTCTTTCACAATTTGATCTTCCATTACTAGTATATTTGATTATTAATGCCCCATGTCAATAGTGGTTATTTTCTTGCTCATTTGCTTGTATACTCTTATCATCATTCACTTGATAAAGTATGTAAAATTTTCTTTTTCTTTTGCATAAATATTGGTAAAGTGAAATCAATAATAAGATTGTATATAAGAAACAAAGAGCAATTTTTTTTTTGGATTTTACTATTTTTCCCTATAATCAGTTTCACCTCCTTAAATGTCATTTTCTTGTTTGAAAGACTTGAAAAATGAGATAGCTTATTCAAGAATCAAAAAGTTTGTTTTTATATCTATTTATCGTTTGGAAGTTGGGTGCGGCTTTGTTTGCATCAATCTGAGTGGGGTTTTGTTTTCATCAATCAAGTCAAATTATTAAGATCTGTGATGTGGCCTTTATAAACCGGCCCTTTATAATGAATGGTCTACAGTGAACTTGGAAGCATATATAACTTGAGCTCAATTATTATTTTTGATAAAAAGAAAAGCACAAATTGTTAAAAATAATGTTAATTTTTAGAAAATAAATAAATTTATAAACTAATTCAGTCACAACTTGTCATATAAATAAATTAATGACCATTTTATATACATAATAGATCACAATTATACTAATTTATGAGTTTATTCATAAATATGATTTATGAAAATATTGCATTGAAACATCTTTGAAAATGTTTATAAAAAATAACAACAATGATGAAAGTGAAGTGTGGCATTTTCTGTATCTAGATGGTCGAAGGTTTGGGATAGACCTTGTTATGTCTCATGTATATCCATGTAGGGAGATGAGTATTGTTTGGTAGAAAATATGAGGTGGATATATGAGATGGTTTAATTAATAATTGAAGAAAAAGATAAATATTTTTGTTAGCAGTTGGTGAGCTGTTGCTTGAATGGATGAAATGGTATCATAAACAAATAGGGCCCTAATTTTCTGGTCCCCAAATTCCCATTAAACCTCCACCAAAACAGCACTCCACGGCCATTCATTCTCCATCCCTTGCCATCCATCTTGACCTTAACTTTGAAAAATTCAACAAAATTTAGCCATCAAAGGATTATTCAGTTGGCAGAGAAAAGGATATTCATTTTTCTAAATAGTTACTTTGACAAGGAAAGTGAGACACTTGGAATAATGAATTCTACTGTTTTCAAGTCCAAATGGATACATCAATTTTCAATTTCTCTTGATTTGGCATCAATGATCAAAAGCTTAAACAAATTTGCCGCGCAGAACAAGGCCTCAGCCAATATAATAATAATAATAAAACAATGTACAAAATATTCAGAATAAATTATTCATTGACAGTTCAACGTCACATTTGCAAACAGCATCCTGACTGAAAATAGCTTACAAGTTAAAAATCAATAGCATCAGTTCACAATATGTCAGGAGTAGAACTTGCAAGTGATATCAGATAATTCAAATTCTAGACCCTCCCGCTTGAAACAAATAGTTGAATAGATCATACGCTTTTGACTTCCTTTTTATTTTGAATGCGTTATGGTTTGACTGGAAAAATGGCTGCTTGGAATAACGGCTTCTGGATATGATGAAAAAGGCTGCTAATTTTAACAAAATTCGTCTGCATTCAAGGAGTAAAAGCTGAGTCAAAAGATGAAAAGGCAGCAGAACAATTACTAGGGAATTCTATTTGCAGAACCTTTCAAGCTGCTCCCATTTGCTCCTACATCAGCCACGAAGACACTACCAGAATCACACCACCCACTCAGTACATCAGTGCTTGAGCACTGCAGCAAAAAATTGACATGCAAACCTATCAGATGACACTCTCCTATACTATATACTGCTGTTAATCTGACATCATTTCAACCAAAAGGTTACTCAATTCAATGTCAACCCAACCACAGTACCAACAGATTAAGGAATAAAAAATAATATAATAATATTACAGTGGGAAGACAATAGAAGAAAGTAAATGTTAAGACTTTCTAGAGTCTATAGTTGGTTTCTAAGGTCAATGTAAACCAAACGCAGAACTAACTATTAGGGACGCATTTGTGGGCAAGGTTTACGTACAACGCATCGCGCACCACTTGATCGCAGGCAGAATTAATGTCACAACTTACCTTTTATTTAGTTTCCTAGACCAGAAGAGTTTTATTTTATTTTAGTATAGCCTTATATTTCAGCCTCGATTAGAACTTTTCATAGTTTGCTATATTTATTAGTATTCCTCTATATTTCAGTCTCAATCAGAACTTTTCTTAGTTATTAATAATAATATATATTTCAATCTCAATTAGAACATTTCATAGTTTGTAATATTTATTTTAGGATACCCCTATATTTCAGCCTCAATTAGAACTTTCCTTAGTTTGGTATGCTTATTTTAGTATACCTCTATATTTCAGTCTTAATTAGAACTTTTTTTTTATTTTGTAATAATAATCTCTATTGAAAGAGGCCGATAGAATAAAATAACCATGCAGAATTTCTATAAGAAATAATGTAGATTTAAGACTCTCTACTCAATGAGTCTAAGTCTAAGGTAAAGAGCTCCCTTTTGGTCTTTTTTTTTTAATGAATTCAAAGGTCCTGAATCTCTTTGACGAACTGGATTAAGTTTTGTGCTCCCTTTGATGAGATCTATACTCCTGATTGGCATATAGATTGTTCAAGGAGTTGCCCGGTAACATGATCTCTGACTCGAAAACTTAAACACCAACAGATTAAGGTTATAGTTTTTGTAATTCAAATGAGGGGAAAAAAAGAGCATGGATCAAACAAATTAATTTGAATGGACAACCACTGACACATGTTAGATTTGTTCCTGCAAGAGAGAATTTCATGCTTGTATGCTGCCAATTTTGGAGAAATACAGAATTAGTACCTTACTGAACCCAAGCCAGTTCGAGTCTCCTCTAAATGAAAATACTTTTTCACTCTTTTCCCACTGTCCACAAAACACCTGCAAATGTACGTTCATCATTCCATAGTAATAATAGCAGCACAATCATATAAAGAGATACTAATTAAAAGTTAAAACAATTTAGAAAAATTGTTCACATTGAACCACATGCAGCATCACATATGTTAGTCTATATTGACTCATGCCTCACTTTTAGACTCCAAACCATAAAATTATACCATGTCTCCCATCACCCCTTCATGCAGCATATCACAACTGCATGTTATTCAGTCTCATTTTTGTGTCACTTCAAAGCTTTATTCCATAATCTCGAATGATTCAAGCATCCAGTGTTTTGACAGGTTTACAAGATCAAAATTTCCACTTAATATTGAGGTTATCAAAAGACTTTACCGGAACTGATAAGGTAACTGAACTCATTCTATTAAACCCAAAGACCAAATCCCAAGATAGGCTAACCTGATACTAAATAACAAGTGCTAGACAAGGTGGAAATTAGAAAGTATTAGGCAGAAGACACAATAGAAAAATGAGGTTAGCTTCAGTAACTCCAAGGAAATCACCTCATAATCAACCCCTTGTATATATATGTAGTTTGGGTCCAATGATGAGAATGCAAGTCCAGTTATCTGCAATATCAGCAAAAGACCAAGCAATTTAATTAAGCTGCAATATCAAAAGATTCAAAACCCAAGGAGAAACGATGTATGGAATTTCAATAAAAGCAATAAATATCCAAGAATTTATCTCACAAATCTTCCTGGTTGATGTCATACTAATACATTACCATAAAATACAACATATTTAGCCAAAATAATCCCTCCTCTCTTAATCTTGAGTTCTTGAAATTTCCATCAGGTTCTCAAAATTTGGGAATTACTGTAAACTTCAAAAACTAGATAGTCTAATCATATAAATCTGAACCAGGCAGATCTGCGAACTCTTTTCCCATTATTTTGGACACATGGAAATGCAAAAATTTGTGATGGAGAAGTGAATTTAAACCAATAGTTCAATAAACCCGGAATTATAATGAATTCCCAATGAAAAGGAAAGGTGGCAAGATGCAGCACGAAATCATAATTCCCTACTAGAGTTTATAGAGAGGTATTCTGGATATAGTTATTCATAGCGAGTCTTATTGTTTCTATTGACCATCAATAATACGTTCTCAGAGTATTTTTGCCACAGTATCTGGCGGGGTTCAATAAAGATAGCAGGACATATTAACTCATTTAGAGAAAAAGGAAAATACCTTTTGGTCACAGCACTGAACGACTTATAAAGAATAAGTCAATGCTAACTTCAAAAATATCTTAGCAAAAGCATCCTATACAAATCGAAGATGCATTATGATTTCCATTGCTGTGCTTAAAACATCAATTTTGACTCTCTCTAGTGAAGTTGGTTACAAAAATAAGCACTTCTTAATAAATATGTTTTATACCTGTTAAATTCAGAGCTAAATAAAGTAGAAACTATTCATTCTTCACATCAATGTTAATTTGGTAGTGACAAAACCTACCCTCGAATATTCCAAATTGATTCATATAAAAAAGAGCCTCAACTAAGAATTCAAGAGGAGAAAGCCATTAAATATGAACTGACCTCATATTTTGAACAGTGAATCCATCTTGAAATTGGCGACCATCTACAGTCAAGACAGAAGTACTAATTAGCTCTCATTCTGTTTATTGTAGAAAACATCATCCTCCTATCTCCTCTATATCCATCTTTGCAAAAACAGAGCACACTGGCTTAGCGTCCATATTGTTAAACATAAATCATCACTGACTCAAGTGACAAAATGGAGAACACCAAATCAGAAAAAACAACTTCTGGTCCATTATCAATTGCTATCCCCCACAAACTGTTTACAGTAAAATAAATCAACAGTGACCAACCTTCGAGGATCATAAATGGTCACAGAACGATCAGCACCACCCACTGCGATATTACCAGTTGAGGAACTGCAGACAGCATAGATAATATCACCAAGAGAACCACAAATTCGATGCAGACAACCTCCATTTTCTTTCATTCTCAGGTCCCATATTGTAAGCTGCAGTGATTCCATGAGACAAAGATGGATATATTTTCCATACCAGAAAATGAGGAACTTCGCAAATATATAAGCAACTAAACAAACAGTACCTGGCAACCCTCAGTAATGGCTAAAATGGAACTTTCATCCCTATGACATAAATTCTGCAAAAAGTTCAACGAGGATGGATACCAGAGTCTGCAAAATAGTCAAATAAATTAGAGTGTGTAATGATCAAATTCAAAATATGAGCTTCTCCAGAATTACATTACATGTATCTCCATAAAAATATTTAGAACAACACTAGCCGGTTCATACATATCTTGCTATAGATATAAAATCATCATACAAATGAAATATGCAAGGCATATGTAAAATTATGATGAAATTTCCATAACCAAAATATTAAAA
This sequence comes from Triadica sebifera, assembly GCA_023653625.1. NCBI lineage: Eukaryota > Viridiplantae > Streptophyta > Magnoliopsida > Malpighiales > Euphorbiaceae > Triadica > Triadica sebifera. The sequence goes on along the minus strand of CM042894.1, from coordinate 31,529,711 downwards.
AAAAAAAAAAGGCTTGTTCAGCATGTTTGGCTCCAGAGATAAATTCCAGATATATAAGATCAAACTATTGCAATGGATTTGGAACAGAGATTAGGTAAAATTAAATTCAGGCAGTTTAATAAGGTTTTTCACTAACTAAAACATACAAGTCCCCCATCACAAAATGCATGATAAAATATACAGTTGCATGCATGTGACTTATACAAATATGGAAATCAACATAAGGATACAGATGCATATGCTTCTTATGCTCTCTAACGAACAGAAGGAGGGCGAGGGGGGGTTGACCGGTGACTAAGGTCATAGTTACTAGGATTGGCTACTCTGCGAGACCAACATTCTTGTAGGTTCCCCCTGCCTATATCAAGAATGAACACTGGTCGTCCCTCAATCTAATCTATGTCTTTATTAATAAAAGACTAGATCGATGTTCCCTCAATCTTTGTATTCCTGTGTGACTTGTTTGTGCCTTTCTGAGATGATATTTTCTTGTGCTACCTTGTACAGCTACATTTATGTTTTCCTTTGGTCCTCAAGAATCTACTAATTGAGCTATATGGCTAATAAATTTAGCATCATAGCACTTAGCTGGCTTGTTTGAACGTGTCCCAAGTGCCACACAACACTGAGAATTGGGCCCATGACATCATTTTTATTTGAATTAAACAACAGGAAAAACAAACATACACAACACTTACGTATGTAAAGTTCGCAAGTGAATATCTTGGTCATAGACATCGATGGTTTTGCAGAAGCTACGTGCTACAGCTGCCTGTACCAGAGAACATTTAAGGCAGAAAAGAAAAATCAGGATGAGTAAATAACCTCTTATTCATGCAGAAAGCCAACGTTTGATATAAGAATAAAGCATATCACATGCTACTTAAAAAACTCTCATGGATATACTGACAAGAACCTGTGATAAATAATTAAATACAAAAAGTTTCCATTAAATTCAGTAACAAATTTGCCAAGAATTTCAACTGCTATCCCTTCAAGAACAATACAATCACCATAAATCCATGAAGGAAAATAAAGAAAAAATTTACTCTCATTCTTATTCATTTACAAAGGAATACACAAGTTTACATAGAACTTTAGTTCCTAGAATCAAAGAATACAAAAAGAAGAAAATAAAAAATACAAAAGGAAATAATTCTGATTTCCTAAAATTAAATCCCTAATTTTTCTACACTCCCCCTCAAGTTGGTGCATAAATATCAATCATACCCAACTTATTTATCAAGTGTTCAAAGTTATGTCTTGCAAGACCTTTGGTCAAAATGTCCACTATCTATTGACTAGAAGGAACAAATGGTAAACAAATAGTTTCAGCTTCAAGCTTCTCCTTGATAAAGTGCCGATGAATCTCAATATGCTTCGTCCTAAAACACTAGACAAGATTGTGAGTTATACTTATTGCAGTCTTACTATCACAATATAGCTTCAAAGGAAGTTTCATCTTCTTCTTAATCTCTTTGAGAATTCTTTCTATCCACAATACCTCACAAATTCATTGAATCATCACTCTAAATTCAACCTCTACACTACTACGGGTAACAACACTTTGTTTTTTACTTCTCCAAGTTCCCCTATACAAAAATACAATGCCCTGAAGTAGATCTTATGTCAGTTACAGAGCCAGCCTAATCTGCATCTATAAATACTTCAATACTCCTCTGATTAGTATTCTTAAAAAAACAGACATTTTCCAGGAGTAGACTTCAAGTATCTTAAGATTTTGTATATTGCTTCAAAATGTTCTTCATAAGGTGCATGCATGAATTGACTAACCACACTGATTGCAAAGGCAATATCCAGTTGAGTATGAGATAAGTAAATTAATTTTCCAACCAATTTTTGATAACTACTGGGATCGACAGGAACATTTCCTTTGTCCCAAAGTTTCACATTAGGATCCTTAGGAGTTTTGATCGATCTGTAACCACTCATTCCAGTCTTTTTCAAGAGATCAAGAATATACTTACATTGAGATACTACAATTCATTTACTTGAACGGGTAATTTCCATTCCAAGAAAATATCTTAGAGCTTCCAAATCTTTAATTTCAAACTCTAATGCAAGGCTCTTCTTTGATCTTTTTCAACCACATTATCAACTATGAGAATAATATCAACATAAACTATTGACACAACAACATTTAAAAAACAAGGTACGATCATATTGTCCTTGAGAATATCCTTGTTTTCTGACATATTGCATGAACTTTTCAAACCAAGCTTTCGAGGAATGTTTGAGGTCATATAAAGACTTTTTTAGTTTGCACACTTTGGAGTCAAATTTCTCTTCAAAACCTGGTGGGCTATCCATATAAACTTCCTCCTCCAAGTCTCCATTGAGAAAAGCATTCTTCACATCTAATTGCTGCAAAAGTCAATCTAAATTTGTAGCAATAGATAAAAGTACTCTTACTGTGTTCAATTTTGCAACAAGAGCAAAAGTTTCAGAATAATCTATGTCATATGTCTGGGTGAATCCCTTAGCTACCAATTGAGTCTTGTATTTTTCTACTGAACTATCAGAATTGTATTTCACAGTGAAAACCCATTTACAGCCTACAGTATTCTTCCCTGTTGGCAATGTCATAACACTCCAAGTATTATTCTTCTAAAGAGCTCTCATTTTTTCAAGTACTGTTTCCTTCCACTTTGGAATTTTTAAAGTCTCCTGTACATTTTTATGAATTTCTACACTAGACAATTTGAATGTGAAGGCACAAAGAGATGGAGATAAGTTTGAGTATGACACAAATGTGGATAGAGGATATCTAGTACAAGATCTTATTCCTTTGTGAAAAGCTATAGGAATATCAAAATCAAAAGTCTCAAGAAAAGAATGGGAATTACCTATACTAGATTCAGACTATTGATTTTTCCTTAGTTTGGAATCATGGTTGTGCTGAAGAGTCAATTCGTCTTTCCTTTGCTTATGATTCTTCTTCGAGTAAACAATCTATTTTCAAGTTTGGTCACCTTCTGTGAATATATTGCTTGTTGCTATTATATTATTATGTTGACATTATAGAAGGTTGTCCTTTATTTTCAGTTTCCAAAGATGGTTGTTCAGAATTTTGATTTTCAAAAATATCACTCATAGTAAGGGGAGTTACAACACATAAATATTGACCATTTGCTATAGGTGCACTAAACTCAAAATCTTGGGAAACAATTACATTATTTGTAAAAAAACACATCATAAAAGTTGACAAATGAATCTTTATTACAAATCTCCCCTTGAAGATAAATATCCTAAAAAAAGTTGTGTTTTAAAAAAGTGACATCCATTATGACAAAAAACTTCTTTGATATTGGATCAAAACATTTATAACCCTTCTGATGTGGAGGAATAACCAATGAAAATACATTTCATAGCTCTAGATTTAAGTTTTCCAATTTTCCTATGTTCATGAACAAAAGTTGTACATCCAAATACTCTTAGAGGGAGATATGCAGAAAGTTTGGCATAAGGAAAACTTTTTGTGAAAACTTGAAAAGGAGTTTGATATTGTAAACCTTTGGAGGGTATTATATTTATCAAGTATGATGCAGTTAAACCAGCTTTTCCCACAAATACTTGGGAACTTTAGTTGTAAAAATTAATGTCCGAGCCACTTCCAATAAATGTCAAATTTTTTCTTTTAGCAACTCCATTTTGTTGAGGTGTATCAATACAAGAACTATGATGAATGATACCTTTTTCCAAAAAAAAAATTTCCCAATGCCATGTTGAAATATTTTTTTCATTATCACTTCTGAAAATTTGTATGTTAGTGTGAAATTGAGTTTGCACCATATTATAGAAGTTTTTAAAAATCTTTTCAACTTTGGATTTTTCTTTAAATAGAAATACCCAACAAAGTCGAGTATGATCATCAGTAAAAGTAATGAACCATTTCTTACCAAAATGTGTACTTATCTTATTAGGTCCCCAAACATCACTTTGAATCATAGTGAATGGTTTTGATGGTTTGTTGTGAAGGAAAAAAAGTACAATGATGTTTTGCAAATTCATATATTTCACAATAAAACAAAGATGAATCTTTATTATCAAATAACTTAGGAAACAAATGTTTTAAATATTTAAAACTAGGATGGCCTAATCAAAAATGTCATAACACAACATTATTATTGGAAACATAACTGGATTCAAAACAAGTACTTATTTGGTGGGATTGTCACCCTGACTCGGAACCATCATTAAAGAAATAGAGTCTTTCACTATGTTTAGCAGTGTCAATCATCCTCCCCAAGATCAAATCCTGAAATACAGTTAGTTGGAAAGAAATTAGCTTGACAATTTTGATCATAAACTAGCTTACTGACAAATAACAGATTACACTAGTGTTTAGGAACATGAAAAACATCATGAAGAGCAAGTGATAGAGACACTACAATAGCACCTTCTCCTGCAATGGTTGAAAGAGAAATATCTACAATTTTAATTTTTTGATTGCCTGCACAAGGACTATATTAAGAGAAATAACTTGACAATCCAATCATACGGTCAGTTGGACTAGAATCAATGATCTAGGTATGATTATCAAGAGAAATAACTTGACAATCCAATCATACAATTAGTTGCACTAGACTCAATGATCTAGGTATGATTAGAATTAACACTAATAAGAGCAGTTTGTAAATAGTTACCTTTTTGAGCTAAGGAACAAGGAGTTTTTTGAGACTCAAGAAGCTTGTACAACTGGTCTATTTGTTCCTTGGTAAAAAAAAACAAACTTAAAGAAGCTTATTGCTCCTGATTCCGATACTAGCTTGAAGTGCACAACTTCCTCCACTAGACTTCTTTTTCAGATTTTTTGGTTTGCCATGAATTTTCTAGCATGTCTCTCATGTGTTCCATGGTTTTTTGCAGTAATTACACCACGGTCGTTTGCCATCATTTTTTTCTTCTTCCCAAAAACTCTATGTTGCTGAGTAGAACTATCCATTTCTGAGATAGGAGCAAATTTTTTAAGCATCACACTCTGTCATGCTTCTTCTTCTCTCCTAACTTCTGAAAAAGCTTCACGAATTGTTGGTATGAGGATTTTTTCCAAGGATTCTGCCTCACACTTCATCTAACTCCTTACTTAGTCCTGCCAGGAACATGAAGACACAATCATTTTCCTGTCTCTTCACTAATCTAACACTTTCACTTGCACATTCCCAAACATCATCATAACATAGGTCTAATTCCTGCCACAAAGTCATTAATTCGTTGTAGTAGGAAGTTATATCTCGGTCACCTTGTTTTGCATGCCAAAATTTAGACTTTAACTCAAAAATCTGTGAAGAATTTTTCATATCAGAATATGCATCCCTAACTACATCCCAAACATCCATGGCTGTCAGCAAAAAGATAAATGGCTTGCCAATTGTAGGTTCCATAGAATTCACTAACCAAGCTATAATTAAGAAATTTCTAATTTCCAGGTCCGAAGAGTTGGATCCTCATTTGTTGGTCTTGCTACTTCTCCTGTCAAATAACCAAGCTTCCCCTTACCTTCCAAAATCAATTGGATAGTTTGAGACCATTCCACATAATTTTTCCCATTAAGCCAGTGAATGTTCAGTTGAAGTGAATTAGTGCCCCCTTCTGTAGGGTTACTAAAAGAGATGGAATTCATACTAGAAATATTTTCTCCTGACACAGTAGAATCCCTACTAGTGGAGTCAGTCAATGCTATCTTCCGGTGATTGTAACTTGTCATAAGGACCAGAAAATAAACTGAACAATAATTTAGAAAGAATAGTACCAAGACAACTCAGAAGAGTACAAACCAGCTTGAAACAGTACCAAAACAATTCAACCAAGGTCTGAGTAACTAGAAAGAGAATCTGAGACATGAACCTCAAAAAAAGGTGACCAGAAAGCGCCTCACACGCTGGTGAGTGAAATTCTAGCTGAAGCTACGATTGGCGCATGCAGTTACTTGTGGCTATTTCTGGTCACAAGATTCAACAGGACGAAGTTTCAATAGCCGACGCTTCTCCCTGTGTGGGCGGTGAGAGACAACTCTCTCTTTAGGATAACGGGTATTAAAACCCTAAAAAAGAACTGTCTAAAATTACAAATCAATAAAGCTGTAAGAACCCAACTCCGATACCATGAAGGAAAATAGAGAGAAATTTTACTCTCATTCTTATTCATTTACAAAGGAATACACAAATTTATATAGAACTTTAGTTCCTAGAATCAAGGAATACAAAAGGAAATAATTTTGATTTCCTAAAATTAAATCCCTAATTTTCCTACAATCCAATATTAATTGATTAATATATATATATATATATATATATATATATATATATGAGTTGGTTAATTTCATAAATCATTTGCTAGTTGGTATTAGCATTGCTTGAAATGAACCTTAATATGGAACCAAAAGCATAATGCAAGGAATGAAGAAATCTGTGCGCATTTGCAAAAGGAAAACTTGTATAGCTCATGTATCCAAACACTTATACTATATGTTCAGTCATTCAACTTCCATGGTTAATCTCTTGTTGAATGAATTGTATAGATTTGAAAGATATTAGCATCTGCTAGATAATACATATAAGTTTAAATTAATTTAATAGGATCACCTAAATATCATTAATCTCTTGTTGAATCAATGACATGTAAACCAAAGATATTCGCAATTGTCAGACAACATATATAAGTTTAAATTAATTTAATAGGAAGACCTAAATACCATTGACCATTGACTTGGACTGAAACATAGCCCTGCCCAACTACCTTCTCCTACACCCGAATCCCGTGGTAATACTGAATATGTAAGCCTGTCGATATCTGAAAAGTGCAGAAGATAGATTTTTAAGGCAGCTTGAATGCTGGTTAAGAAAACCATAACTGAGATTAAATAGAAACCAATAGGAAAACAAGTAGTATAGACACGATCTTAATGATTATATTTTTTCAGGCACACAATATGTAGGTACTCCGATTGAGAAACATAATTTATGACATAACAATAATTAGTAGACAAGAATTACTCAAATTTTCCAAGGCTTAAAAATGAAAGAAAATATAGTACTTTAGACGGTTTTCCAATGTTTTGTACATTAAAAATGCAATAAAAGAGAAATGAAAAGCTTAATAGAAATTTGAGGTAAATGACTTACAAAATAGGGATGCTAGCTAAGAACATAGCAATTAAGTGAGAACAAGGTAAGGGTAAGAGTATCAGTGCATCCAGATAGAAAATGAGGGAAGACTGGAAAAGACTCCACAATAGCAAAAATTTATTGATATATAAAGTTGATGATTGTTTATTTGATTGCTTTGGTTGAAATGATTGGGTGCTGCTAGAACATGCTTCCTACAACCAGGCTGCATTCACCACAAGTAATCTATGAACTTCAGCTGCATAGAAGTGAATATAAAACTTTCTTTTTTCAATATTGGGTTAGGCAACGCCTTTGTGCTAGCATCCATTTGTAAGTAAAAAAATAGTTAGTGATGCAGAAACCTAAGTTCTCAAACCCAAAACTATTTTAATTCAGTCAAAAACCACATATACAACCTTTTATAGAGAAATAAAATATAAAAATTTCTCGTACATCCCCTCAGATAATAAATGCAGAGCGAATGGATTAAAATTCCAATAAGAATACAAAACTTTACAAAATTTACCAAAATAAATTCAAAGAAGTCATGAAACCATAAGTAAAGCTAAATTGAAGAAAACGTTACCCTTACCATTGCTATATAATTTAGAGACAATAAGATGACCATAGCAATCCATGCTTCCTAACACCCAGAATCCAGGACCTGCAGATAATATGGTCAAACCATTGACTTTGCTAATAAGTGCACCCTCTAGAGATACAAAACTTAAATTCTAAAAAGGAAGTCTGCAAGGCCAATGCATGTTATGTTGCTAGGTTACTATAAATTAAATTACTTACTTTCAGTTTCACAGAGCACTATGCTTTGTATTTCTGAACGATGAGGGCAGCGATTAACTACTGAGGAATCCATGACCTTAAAAAGTCATACAAAAATGACTAAATGAACACCATACTAAGAAACAAAAGCAATCAACTAACCTGAGAAACCAAACTACATAAATATAGCTTAAATAATGATAATGTACCTCAACTTCTACAGGGATAAGGAGGCTTTCTTTCCCTTTACTGACAGAAGAATCTTGCATTGGAATCTATTAAAAGGAGAAGAGAATGAACTAAGCTAGCTGGCTAATTTAATCGTCAGAAATGGGAAGATCTGTGATTCATGACAGCAAATTAGCAGTCTACAAGCAATCTTGCTACTTCTGATATAATATTGGCAGCGGTAAATCAAATAGCAAACAAGTTCAGGGAAAAAAAAGAATTCACAAGGCCCACCTTTCTAAAAGTTTTTCCACAGCCACTTGACTTGCAAATGTTCAAATTTTGCAATATCAGATTGCACATAATTTCATTATGATTCTTTTTTTATTTAATTTTGATTAATTGTAGAATAACAGAATCCACGGGATTAAAAGCCGATGGTTTGAACCACTTGACCCACAAAATATTCAGCTTAATAGTTATTGAATCACTCCAACATGTAGACAAACACAACCCACCATCCAACCAATCTATAACTGGGTTTCTAGAAAAGAAAACCAAGTACAGGGTCTTGAACTCTTATTTCAATCAAACAATATAAAACTCAGGAAATGTTGAATATGAATTTAGTTAAATGCGAAACCTGCAGCTTATAGACGTGACATCCAGAAGCCATGTAGACCCAACAAGAAGAGGAAACCTCATTAACCTGAATGAACAATAACACATAAATTGAATTAAAGAATATAAATGTATAGCCACATGCATGAGCTAACAAGGATACAGAGAGGAGGTGGAGGTAGTACATGGAGGGAAAGGCGAGTAGGCTGGAGATTCCCAGGAGAAGGATTCTCAATTAGGGATGATGGAACCACTGCCTTGGTCAGGCTTCTTGCCTCCAGCATCTTAAAAGTTGTCTTCTATCAGGTTGAGTTTGTGATCGGATTTTTGGCCGGGGTGGGAAAATAAGAGGGAAGGATTTTATTACTCCCGAATGGCTAACACTTTCAGCGGCCAGCGGGAGAGGGAGGCTGGTGACCTGACAACTGAACAAGGAAGTGTTTTAGTAGTCTTTTTCAAATTTTTTTTTTTTTTTCACATGTTCGCAACAGACCGGTTTCAATTCGCAACAGCCAGTTTTGCGATTCCAGAAATATATAACTGGACCGAAACTGAATTTGGGCCAGTTTGCCCGTTTCAATATTTTTTAAATTATATAATTAATTAATTAATATAATAAATAAATATAATTTAAATTATTAAAATTTAAATTTAATTATGTAAACAAAATTAATTTAAATTATAAATTTATTTATAAATAAAGAAAAAGATATTAAGTTTAAAATAAGTAAAAATAATTGAGGAATAAATTAGTTAGAAATAATGATAATTTTGAGAAAAATATTAACTTATGAAATATTAATTTGTGTAAAATATAAATTTTTACAAATAATAAATTATAAAAAATGAAAATTTTGAGAAAAAATAACTTATCAAATATTAATTTGTGATTTAGTGTAATAACTAGTAAGTTAGATTATTATAAATAAAAAAATATAAATTTGATTTTGAGAAATTATAAGTTAGAATTTAGAAAAAATTATTTTTATTTGATAAAATAATAAATTAAAAAAATTATAACTAGGCTAAAAACCTAATTAATTTAATTTTTTACTTTAAAAAAATATTTTAATTATAAAAGTTTGAATTTATATTTAAAAAATTATAATATTAATAATTGGGTTTGAATTTAATTTTTTTAATTATTAATTAAGTTGCTCTTGGGGTTTAAAGTAATCAAAATTCACGAACTTCTCTTATTTTTTAAATTTTAATTATTAACTCATTTTAACTTTCTTTTGATCGAAACTGTCAGTGCCAAATATGTCAATCGTTCGTTCAGTAGCGAAATCATATTGGTCATCAATTTGATTTTTCTCTATTTTTTATTGTTTTAATTTCTCTTTGGTCTAATTATCAATACATGTTTGAAACTTATAATGATTCAAAAGTTAAACTAGATCGCGTCTCATCTAAAATATTACCTATTACACTAAATATTTGTTTAACCATAACAATTGAGACTTGACTTGAAAAAAAATTGTTTCACAATTTGGAAAAGTACTAAATAACTATTTTGATATCGATTTTACCAATAAAAAAATAAAAAATATTTATTTATTCTACTATCACCAAACTTAAATGTAGTTGTTAAATAAATATCAAGTTCGAATGAATCGAGTAATGATATTGGTTTTTTATATTGTTGCATCATCAAACAATTACATTCTCTAATTTTTATCGATTCACCTCCCACTACTAGTAGTAATATAAATATTATAAATCAAATTAAATTTCATAAATAAATTACAACTTATTTTTTTACATCATTAATAATAGAATCAACATTAATATCATAATTTAAATCTAAAAATGAATAATAAAGACTCAAATAATCAAATAAATTGTCTATTTTATATATATGATAAAAAAAAAACACAACATACAATATTAATCAAATGAATAAATTTAAAATAATTCAACCATTTATTTTTCATTATATAAATAGAATCATGCAAAAATTGGATCATTAATATAATCCAAAAATATATCAACAATATTAATACATTCACACAATAATAAATTAAAATATATGCTACATCATTAAAAACTTTTAAAATATCTAAAAATTATTGACAAACATCCCAATATTTGTGAATATAAATTAAGTTGTGGCACATTATTATAAATAAATATGCATAATAATTTTTTATATCCATATGATTTGTTGAGTAATTCATAAGTTGAATTTCAATGAGTAAGAATATCCCTTAGAAATCTTTTAGATTTTTTGTCATTTTTACGATAAAATCGAGCACATAATTTCATTGTTTATAAATGAGACCATAAAAACAAAATTAATGTAATATCCGTAATTAGGGCCTATAAGTTATGTTATTAGGTAATGGGATATGAGGGATTAAGTGGAGCTTTTTGGATCTTGAGAGAGACTGAAATATGATGTTTCACGCCCGTGACAATGGGTGTCATGACCATGAATATTGGATTTTAGTACACAATTGGGATAAGTTTTTCCATACACGATTGTGAACAGTTATAAAGAATTGATTCACGATCGTGAAGGAGAGGCTCACACCCATAAAGGAGGAGTCATGGTCGTGAAGTCTGGGCAAATAGAGCAGGTGAGGCAGTCACATTTTTCTCTCTGTCATCCCTTTTAAATCTGTTTTCCACTCCCTGTTAACCAATCAAACACAAAAATTTCATCTTTTTCTTCCTCCAGACTCCATCTTCTTCCATTGGAGAAGCTTGGAAGATCAGTGTTTTCATAGGGAAACAGTGAAAAGGAAGAGTGAGAAGAGGGAGGTTGAGAGTATAGAGAAAAGTTTGGTGTTTCTTTTCTAGACCTTGGTTCATTTTCCAAAGGCTAAGATGATGTTTCTTCATCTTGCTAGGACCTAGAGAGGGTGTTGGAAGTCCATCTCATAGAAGATGACAAGATTGAAGAGATCAAGCTTTAGCCAATCTCCACCCTATAACAACACTTAAGGCAATTTATTTTGTGTTTTATGTGTTATTTGTTTTAAATGCATAACTTAGATGATAAATTAGTAGATAAGTGGTGAAACATGGGATTAATATGCATGATGGGATATCTTATGAACATAATAAGATTGAAATGTTTGAGGAACAATTCTTATCAATATTGATGATTAGAGATGATATGAGTGTGATAGATAGTTTGAATGCATGCTGAAATATTGATAGGGTGGCTGACATTGGTCAACCATAGTGAGTATTGCATGTGAAAATGGCATGATTTGTGATGCTCTGTTTTTCTGGAAATATTTCCAGATTCATGGCTGTGAAAGGTGGATTTACGGGCGTGAATGTCATGAAATGCATTTTTATTGCTGAAGCAGATCCATTCACGGACAGCTTCAGGTTGGGTTCACGCACGCGAACGGGTGATCATAGCCATGAACATGTGTTGATTCATAGATTGAATCATGGGTTGTTCACCGAGGGGGGGAGGGGACTACCCGTGAGGTAGTGCTTCATGGCTATGAATGATTATTCACAGGCGTGAAGCTATTTATGATGAAAATTTTATATGTTTGTTTTGAAATTGAAATTCATTCGTTGTGAGGCGGTAGGGCATAATTTCATGCTTGTAACATGGTATGGAAATATATGTTGTGAAAATGATTGTGGAAATCATGAGACTTTTATAAAACATAGTAATTAATAAAATGAATATATGCATGGTAACATTGTAAGCCCAATACTTTGACTAGGACTAGAGCTAGGATAGATGACATGCTATTGAGGGCAGAGTTTGGTACTGAGTGACCTATGTTGGTCATATATTGTCAAAAGCCTAAAGATTAGTAAACAAAGTGCCTCAATGGGTTGTATATTTAAAGGCCTAGAGGTTGGCAGATAAAGTGCATTGGTGAGTTCAGTTACCTATATCCATTTTAATCTAGTTATGAGTAGGTGGACAAAGGTAAGATAATAAATTTTATGTGTAATAAACACATGTATGACATCGAGAGATTGTTTGAGATGTCATGTGGTGTTGTACATCATATTTATATAAATTCTAATGGCATGTCATATAGTATATGAGCAGGTGCATGTGCGGACTTTTAGGTAAGTCGTCATAATAGCTCGGTGAATATATCATGCATATTATGTAGATGTTGTTGTGTGCCTTGCACGTTGTCATGTACCACTAGGCACAATTTGCTTAACTGATGGAATTTCCATACACAGGTTTGGAGTTTAGGGGAGGACCGACAGAGGAGGACGCCCAGTGATCAGAGTTGAGGATATACAGTAGGGGGTGGGTGATACATGGTTGTATCTTATTTTTAGTCATTTTGCTATGAGTTGGGTAGTTATAGCTTTACATATTGTATTTCAAAAATATATAGTTTTATAACTACTCATTTTGTAAAACTTTGGGCTTATGTATGCCCGTATGATTTGTATTAAACTTTTATTTTATTGAGCTCGATTTCATGATTTAAAAATGCTTTTACTTTGTTAAGTCATCATGGCCATGGTGCATGAAAAATTTTAAATTTGTGACGTTTTAACTCATGTGCATCGTAACATCTTTTGGAATAATTGGGATTATTCTTAATTATATCGAAGGGTGTTACATTTAGTGGTATCAGAGCCTAGTTTAGACAATTCTAAACCTGGGTGGGATGGATGTATCATGTGTGTGAGTGTTATCTTGTATGACTTTGATGTGGGTTATTCTATATTGATGTGTAGGTTAACAAGTGAGTATGGAGATTGAACCGCATGACAAAGTTGAGAGTAACAGTCCTCTAGATGTTGAAGCTTAAAATTAGTCAAGCCAGACTAGTGTGCAAGGGCTAACTGACGCACCTCCTTTACAGTAGCCGATGGCTGGTCAGTTGCATCAGACACATAATCCGTTGATGCAAAATCTTGTTGCTCTATTGTAGTAGTTAATACAGGCTATGCCGCTGCCACCTCCTCCTCCACCACCGCCACTACCTCCACCACCTCTTTAGTCATTATCGAGACATAGTGTTTAGATAGTTTGACTGAAGAAGTATGGGGCTACAGACTTCACAAGTGGTGTTGAAGACGATTCGACAGTTGCTGAGTTTTGGTTAGAGAGGACCGAAAGTTTCTTTGAGGAGTTAGATTGTGCCAAGGAGCACAAGATTAGGTATGTTTTTTCACTTCTCTAGAAGCATGCCTATAATTATTAGAAGTCAGTTTTGTAGAAACCGTAGATTTTAGAGTCGATTACTTGGAATTTCTTCATCGCTGAGTTCAAAAAATGAGAGTTTCTGAACTTGCGATAAGGAAACAAAACCGTTATAGTATATGAGAAAGAGTTTACCCGATTGAGCAGTCATGCAACTGGTATCATTGTGGATGAGGCAGACAAGTGTCGCCATTTTCAGGATGATCTGAGAGATAAGATCAGGTTCCATGTGATTTCACAATAGTGTGAGGACTTTGCAAGGTTGGTATCTTCTTCCATTGCTATAGAGAAGAGGGTAAAGGTGAAAAGAGCATAGGAGTCTTTTAGAATAGACTTCAAATGGTCAGTATACAGTGTCACATAGTCATCGAGCAAGAAAGCTCACACCAGTTTTGGATCCTTCTAGTCTAGAGGACATGGATAGGGTCAGGGTCAGATGGGGTACACTAGATAGGTACCATCTTCAGTGACAGTTTCCACTGCTGCCAGTAGTCAATTCCAGACATAGAGAGAGATAGTACCACAGTGTATAGGGTGTGGGTGGATGCATAGAGAAAAGTGTTGGGGATGCACTAGGTTTTGCTATTAGTGTGGGTCTTGAGATCATTTTAAAAGAGACTATCTGTTATAGATGGTGAAGGCTTGGAGTAGAAGTTATATGTCAAGCTATCTAAGTGTGATTTTTGGCTAGATGAGGTTGCCTTTCTCGGGCATGTGATATCAATCAATAGAAAGTGGATCCGGGCAAGGTCGAGGCAATCTTGGATTGGAAATCCCTATGGAATGTGACTGAAATTAGGAGTTTTCTTGGTTTAGCAGGATACTATAGAAGGCTCGTTAAGGGATTTTCTATGATTGCTTCTCCGTTGACTAAGTTGTTATGGAAGGATATCATGTTTGACTGGACAGATAAGTGCCAGAACAATTTTGATCAGCTTAAGAGTCTTCTGACAGAAGCTCCAGTGTTGACATAGTTGATTTTGGATAAGGAATATGTAATGGTCACTAATTAGCATCTAGTTAAAATAAGTATTTGATATGCATAGAAACTATATGATTGACATTAGATATTAAAATAAATTGAGTAAATTATTAAATAAAAAATAAAAATGAACTAAATAGATTGATAAAATTTAATTTGGTTAGGCATATCATAGTAAAATTACAGTTTAATAAAAGCTAGTGGAATTTAATACATGTAAAAAAGTAAATAAATAATTAATTAATTAAAATAGAACAAGTTAAAAAAAAAGAGGAAAGGGGGGGCCGAATGTGGTTTTGTGGGAGGGGGGAGTGTATTTGAGTTAAATGCATTTAATGTCATAATAACATCAACCTTATCTCTACACCA
Organism: Triadica sebifera; assembly: GCA_023653625.1. NCBI lineage: Eukaryota > Viridiplantae > Streptophyta > Magnoliopsida > Malpighiales > Euphorbiaceae > Triadica > Triadica sebifera. Next base: position 31,514,503 of record CM042894.1, on the reverse strand, counting down.
ATCTTATCTCCACTATTCTTCTTCCTCCAACCACCAGCCTCCATGATTTTCAAGAAGTTCACTCCAAATAGATTTGTTCTTGGTAAGTGATCATCTCTCAATTATTCTTGTATTTTTAGAGTATTAGGACTGTATATTATCAGTATTTGGCACTTGATTTTCGAGTGAGTTATCAACCAAATTTGAAGAAGTATAAAACATAAAAGTTGTTCATCTATGTCTTTTGTATCTCTCTTCCAAATTTGATTGAATTATTTTGAGTATATGAAGAGATATGGTTATTGGAATAAAACTGGTTCAGGGAGACATATCAACTAAATGACCTACGGTTCTTGTAAAAATTGATTATTTTAATGGCTTAATCCGAGGTTTTGTAAAATATGAAAGTTGTAGGTATATACGTTATTGAGGTCTCTGAAAAATTTCGTATAAATTGCTCTTGTGTAGGTTGAGTTATTCTGAAATGATTTATGACTGTTCCTTGATTGAGCTGGTTTCATATACCTGTTCAGTTCCAGTAAATTCATCCTTATATTTCACCTATTTTTAGATCGAATTAGCCAAAGTTAAAAACATACAAGTTTTACTCCTATGTCTTATCTAAATTTTTGTGAAGGTTTCACCTTAAAATATCATGTATTTTGTGAGTTATGAGCTGAACAATTAAACTGGTTGGGTTGATACTCTATGTTGAACCAGTTATAGATCTGCCAATATTTGAGAATCTTAGAGACCGAATTTGGAAATACGTTAAACATGAAAAATGTTCAAAATTAACCTATATAACTGTATAAAACTGTTTAGAATAATTTAAGCTAAAACGTGAAAGCTATGAATTTTTGAATTGGGTACCTCGAAACTGCCTAAGGGCAGAAAACAAGGAAATATTTAAAATTATACCACAAATTAGGTAAAAGTTCAAAAATTCTGAAATTTTAGTATATTTTAGTTTTACATGTTATATTTAATTAGGATCAATAATCATATAAATTGGATAAGTATAGAAAAAGTTATTAATCCAACAGTTCTTAGAGGTCTTGTTCTAGCTTAATAGAAATTCTAGTTATTTATTTAAATTATATTAAGAATAAATATTTTATCAAGCTATTAATTAATTATATTTTTAAATTAGGATTTCAACAAGAAGAAGACCAACAAAAGTGAACAAGCTCTGAACTTATATTTTGGAAAAGGAAAATACTGTCGAGGTTTGTACATATATGTATTATGTTTTGCCCTTATGCATGATTGTGTGTGCATGACATGAATTATTTTTCACAATGATGAAATAGTATATTATGACATGTTTTACAATTATAGAAATGTTATTGACTATGAACGTAACATTATGCTAATATTTGATAACATATCCTGCTATCACTTGGTTTTGAAATAAATGGTGAGTATATGATTGTGTTAATGTGAATTGAGTATTGGTTATAAAAACAAGAAATTAATGGTGTTAATTGCCCATTTCTCTACCTGAGGACTAACATAGGATAGATGGTGCACCATTATGGGGAAGTTACAGTACCGCTATGGATATGATTTAAGGACAGGGTGGCTTAAGCTCTGGGAGCGCCCCTGATCCTGATGACATGATTATATTCGGTCAAGGTGGCTTAAGCTTCACGAGCGCCCTTGACTTGAGATTATGGTGAGTAGGGTGGCTAAAGCTCCGTGAGCGCCCCTATTTCACACCCCATATCCGGACAGTCCGGGAATGAGATTTGGGCTGATACTAATTAAAGACTTTGGAATTATATTATTGACATAAGTGATTAAGAAATGAAATGCTTATATGAGATAGTGAGAACTTAATTATTGAATATGATTATTATGCTTATACTGCTATGTGATGTGGTTAATTCTTTTATATGACAAATATGCAATAAAATTTCAGTGTGTCATGAATTATTTGAGACATACATTTGTGTGACTGTTTGGGAAAACTTAATGCCTATATGTACCACTAAGCTAGAGATAGCTTAGCGTGGGTTTTTCTCACGCAGGAATTGGAATTATAGACGGTAGGAATTGAAGTGGCCAGGAAGGAAATCCAAACCCATATCAGCAGAGACACAAGAGATATAGTTAGAGGGTTGGTTATTTAATAGTTTTTTTTCTTTTCTTTTCTTGGTTGACTATGTATATGGTTTGTGGTGGACTTGACTCATATGTTCATATTGTGTATGTAAATAATTAAGTAATGTAATTAGGTGCCATATGTGTGAACAATATAATGATATATATATTATTAATTAGGATGACATACCTAAACCAATATAAATAAATAAATAGATTAAATTATTTAAAATGAAAAAAAAATTAATCCGAGCAGATTTATAAAGTTAAGCTTGTGACATCCCTCTTATATATGTGGGATTATTCCTACTATATAAGTGGGGCGTCACAGAATATGTGATTTACAGTGATGCATCATACAACAAATTGGGTTGCATGTTAATGCAAGATGGGAAAGTTGTCGCATATGCCTCTAAACAGTTAAAACCTCATTAGAAGAACTACCTGACGTATGATGTATAATTGGCGGCCATTGTCTTTGCTTTGAAAATATGGCTTCATTATCGATATGGAGATAAGTGTTACATCTACACTGATCACAAAAGTTTGAAGTATCTTCCTACACAGCAGGATTTGAATTTAAAACAGAGAAAATGGTTAGAGTTGATAAAGGATTATATGATTGTGTAATTGATTGTCATCCAGGGAAGGCCAATGTGGTGGATGATGCACTCAGTTGATGTCTAGCCAGTCTCTAGGATGTGCGAGTATGAGGTTGAAGTTGTGCTCTTCTAGCTTCAGATATCCAAGCTTGATAGCAAGGTGAGTCATGTACCCACCGATCAAGATATCTCCTGAGGGCTTCATTGCAATTGAGAGTAGATGGTCTACAAACCATCGAGATTGAGCCACTATTAGTCCTCTTTGGGCCATCTCCAGAAGAAAGAGCTCTGATTTTTGAATTGCACCATTGCTATCCCCTCTTGCAAAGATGTTATAGGTCAGAAACCTATGCAAGTATTTATGCACTGGTGATCAAATGTGGGAGCTCTTCGTCTTTTTGATGTCCTAGCTACAATCTTGTTTGAAATGATTACATACCAGATTGGCATATAACTCTGCCTCACTTTCATTGAGGATACCATCAGAGGGAAGTTTGAACATGTCACCAAACTCCGTTGCTGTGAGGGTGTTCGGATGCTTGCAAAGTTGAAATTTCACCGTGTCGGTGGGAGAGACTTACAGGGTGTTAAGAAACTCGAGAGTTGGTTCCCTTAGCATTGGTTGATGGATATCAACAGAATCTTTTAAATGACAAGCCTGGAGTTGTTTTGTCATGCTTGTCTCAAGATCAAGGGTCCTGACAGCGTGCCATTCAAAGGATCAAGAAGAAAGGAGTGGTCTTTTCTTGAGAACCGATACCTCAGATGACAGTGCTCCGGAATAATATTGAGAAGGTAGTCTGTGTACCTTCTTGGAGCATGAAACTTCTTTCCAGTGCCCTTAAAGGATCCGAGTTCCATTTTTTAGTTTGAGATTGATTTTTGAAAAGAAAAAATCTGATAGGATTTTTGAAGAATACCTTGTGATTTTGTGATTTCTGATGAAGGAAATAGTTTTTGAAGGTATTTATTGATGGAAAATGATGTTAGGGGGTTAGAATCTATAAGAGGTATTGAATGTGGTGATAAATGAGAGAAGTTGGAGAGTTAGAAATGAGAGAAAAAACGATAGAAAACGTTTTATAGTTGACATCTTCACGGTCGTGAATGCTAAGTCACGAGCGTGAAATGTGTTCACGGTTTGCTGAAGAGGCGTTCTACTCGTGATGAAGAATACGAAATGATTCACAGTCGTGACATTTAATAGTCACGGGGGTGAGTAATGAAATTTCATGGTGGTGAAAAATGAGTCACGGTTGTGAAGTACAATCTTCACTACTTGTGACCGTGAGACAAAGCGTGACATAAAGCATGAATGCTTCTGTAAGTATTTGGTGGTAATGTTCACGGTTGTGAAGAAGTGTCACAGTCGTGAACACAGAGTTTCACGGGAGTGACAGAGAAAGTTATGGGTGTGAAACAGTCTTCATTACCTACAACCGTGAAGCAAGGCGTGAAAGCTACTGGAGCTTTTGGCGATTATGATCATGGCCGTGAATATATGTCACAAGCATGAATTACCTAAAATCCTTATTAAATAAAACTAAGTCTAAAACAAGACTAAAAGATTTCTAAGGTGCTTTTATCCCTTATAACATATTTTCATCAAATTTTTCCACTTCATACCTTAAAAGTTGAGACAATAACACAAGATTAACATTCAAGGTTCGACAAATTTGGCAATCATAAAATTAATCCATCAATCATACCAAGCTCTCTTCTTATGAAGTTTAATCTATCTTCATTTAGAGACTTAGTGAAAATATCCGCCAATTGATTGTCTGTGTTTATAAATTCCAATACAACATCTCCATATTGAATATGATCTCTAAGAAAATGATGTCTTTATGTCAATATGCTTGTTTCTAGAGTGTTGAATGAGATTCTTAGATAGGTTTATAGCACTTGTATTGTCACATCTGATAGGTATATGGTCCAAACTATGACCATAATCCTTAAGTTGTTGTTTCATCCAAAGGATTTGAGTACAACAACATCCTGCTGCCACATACTCCGCTTCAGCAGTGGAAAGAGCAACTGAAACTTGTTTCTTGCTAAACCAAGAAACTAAGCATTCACCAATAAAGTGACAAGTACCTGAAATACTCTTTCTATCCAAAAGACTTCTAGCATAATCAGCATATGAATATCCTATAATGTGAAAGGATGAATTTCTAGAATACCATAAACCTAGATGTAATGAGCCATGCAAATATTTTAAAATTCTTTTCACAGCATTCAAATGTGATACTTTATGACATGATTGAAAGTGAGTACATAAGCATACACTATACATTATATTGGGTCTAGAGGCAGTAATATATAAGAGTGATCTGATCATACCTCTATAGAGCTTTTCATTAATGCTCTTACCTTTTTCATCTTTGTCCAATTTTGTTGATGTGCTCATTAGAGTCTTGGCATTTTTACATCATTCCATTCCAAATTTATTGATTAAGTCTTTGGCATATTTGGATTGGTTGATGAATATGCCCTCATTACTTTGTTTTATTTGTAGACCAAGGAAGAACTTGAGCTCACCCATCATGCTCATTTCAAATTCCCTAGTCATATATATAGCAAATTCTTGGCAAAGCAATTCATTAGTAGACCCAAATATGATGTCATCAACATAAATTTGAACAATTAGAATATCATGCTTATACTTTTTAATAAATAAAGTAGTGTTAACATTCCCCTTTGTAAAATTATTTTCTAAAAAAAAGAACTTAGTCTTTCATACCAAGCTCTTGGGGCTTGTTTCAAACCATATAAAGCTTTTGAAAGTTTAAATACATAGTTAGGAATTTTATGGCTTTCAAAACCTAGTGGTTGTTCTACATAAACTTCTTCTATAAAATCATTTAAGAAAACACTTTTGACATCCATGTGAAAGAGTTTGACATTCATATGGCATGGATATGCTAAAAGTATTCTTATGGCTTCTAATCTAGCTACTGGAGCATATGTCTCATCATAATCTATTCCTTCTTCTTGATTATATCCCTTTGCAACTAACCTAGCCTTATTCCTAGTTATTGAACCTTGTTCATCTAGTTTATTTCTAAATACCCATTTACTTCTAATGATTTGATGCTCATTGGGTCTAGGAACTAAGGTCCATACTTTACTTCTCTCAAATTGGTTGAGTTCCTCTTGCATAACAATCACCCAACTTTCATCATTAAGAGCTTCATCAATGTTTTTAGGCTCAATTTGAGAGACAAAGGCAATATTAGAATCTAAAGGTTTGAGATGAGATCTAGTACTTACTCCCTTTGTAGGATCACCAATGATTTGCTCCTTGAGGTAATCTTTTGTCAATCTTCATTCCTTTGGGAGCTTTTGCTTGTTTTTCTCTTGAGCTGGGGGTAGAGAGTCATCTTGATGTAAATTTTCTTGATCATTTTCTTCTTTCTCATCTTCAAGATCAAGTTTTTCCATTGTACCTACAACATCATCAAGAACACTACCTTTCACAAGATCAAGCTTACTAGATTCATCAAAAATAACATGCATAGTTTCTTCAACAACTAATGACTTTTTATTAAAGACTCTATAAGCTTTACTAGAGGTGGAGTATCCTAAAAATATACCCTTATCAGATTTAGAGGCAAATTTTCCAAGGTTTTCATTGGTATTCAATATGAAACACTTGCATTCAAATACTCTAACGTATGATATCATGGGCTTTCTTCCATTCCATATCTCAAAAGAAGTTTTGTTTAAGAGAGGTCTTTTGAAAACTCGATTTGAAATATAACATGCAGTATTTGTGGCTTCGGCCCAAAAGTAACTTGGTAATCCATAATCATTGAGCATTATTCGAGCAATTTTAATTAAAGTTCGATTTTTCCTTTCGACTACCCCATTTTGTTGAGGTGTCCTAGGAGATGAAAAATTTTGTGAAATGCCATGTTCTAGACAAAAATTTTCAATGTTTTTATTTTCAAATTCTTTGCCATGATCACTTCTTATTTTTGAAATACAATATCTTTTTTCATTTTGAACTCTCTTAGCAAAGTTTTTGAAGGTTTCAAAAGCATCACTCTTTTGAGCTAAGAAAATTACCCAAGTGAATCTAGAGTAGTCATCGACAATGACAAAAGCATAGTGTTTACCTTCTAAGCTTACAACTCTAGTATATAAATCTTGTGTGTGAATTCTCTCCTTCCCTACTTTATTTTTTTTATTCTGCAACCTAAAGTTAAGAAAATTTTATTTACAAACCCATTCAACCCCCTTCTTGATTCATTGTCTGGGTGACAATTGGTATCAGAGCTAGTCTAGCAACAAAGCCCAAAAAGCACTAGCAAAGATCAAGAAATGGCTAGTGAGGGATTTCAAAGTCTCAAGCCTTATTTTGATGGAGCAAACTATGCTCATTGGAAATTTCAGATGGAGACATATCTAGATAGTGAGCAAATTGAAGTTTGGGATAGTGTTCGAAAAGAATGGACACCACCAACCAAGAGAGGGATTGATGGTGAAGAAGAAGTTATTTTAAGAGATGATTGGACAGAGCCTCAACAAAGAGTGAATTTCAAAAACAAAAAGGCTATGAAAATCCTTGCAAGCTCCTTATCTATTGAAGAATATGGTAGAATCCAACATTTTCCTACCGCATATAGTATGTGGAAGATATTAGAAAATTATCATGAAGGAACCAAACAAGTTAAAGCCAAGAAGATTCAACTTCTCACGTCAGAATATGAACTCTTCAAGATGAAATCCAATGAATCCATCACCGACATGACAAACCGTCTTCTTGCCATCATCAATGGCATGAGAAAGCTTGGAAAGCATTTGAGCTTGGAGGATGTGAACAACAAAATTCTAAGAAGCCTTCCTCTCAAAGACTATGGTTCAAGAGTTGCGGGTCTAGAATAAGCCAATGAAGATATGAGTGTCATACCTACTGATGTGCTTATCGACAAACTTCTAACGCACGAAATAATAGTAAAAGGAGATAGAGAACTTGAAGCCGAACTAGAAAAGAGAAAGCCTTTACCACTTAAAGCCTCTACTTCAAAATCTTAGGAGGAAATTGGAGATAACAAATAAAAGAGTGATGATGCAAATGAGGACATTGCCATGCTCTCAAGAAGATTAAAAAGGCTTGGCCATTCTTGAAACTTCAAACAAAGAACTTTCAAATACTTCTCGAATGACTCTCAAATAAATAAATAGGAGGTAAAATGTTATGAATGTGGGAAGAAAGGACATATCAATCCAGAATGTCCAAAGCTCAAGAAACACAAGAAAAAATTTCAAAAAGATAATGGGGATAAAGGTCACAAAGCCATATGGGATTATGAAACCTCCTCAAGTGAAAAAGATGATTATGAAGGAGGAGAGGTCAACCTATGCTTCATGGTTTTAGAAGATCACTTCACAGAAGAGGTAGGTGCTTCTTACTCATACTCATTTAATAATGAAAGTAGTGATAAAAATAGTGATAGTGAAGATGATGATTAACAGAGCCTAATAGAAGTATTGAACCTAGAATTAGAAAAATATAGAAATAGATTCAATACTTACAAAGATAATATCTTAGATGTGAAAAACAAAATAGAAGTTTTGCAAAAAGAAAATCTTGATCTCAAAATCTTTAATGAAACTTTTCAAAAATCATTAAATGAATATTCCTCTAGACCTTCAACTACATCTCTACTTAAAGAAAACAATATTTTGAAAAATGAAGTTGAGGAACTTAGAAACTCTAATTCAAGATTTCATAAAGGCAAGGAGAGTTTAGATACTCTAATAGTTTCTCAAAGACCACCTTTAATAAGACATGGTCTAGGATTTAATGGAACATCATCTTCATCTCACAAGACTACTTTTGTTAAGTCTAGTGCACCTCAAACCTCCACAATTAAGGTCATGGCCCCAAGGGCTAAAAGCATAATACACACAATTCCCTCTATTCATAAGAAAAATGGTCAAGCGTCACATGACTTAAGAGGGAAACCTCAAAAGGCCAATCATGCCTTGATGTATAAGAGACATGCACCTAGGAAAACACCTATTCATCATGCATGTGCATGTCACTGCTCACAAAATCCATCTAAAAAGATAATTAGACCTAAAAGCATGGTAAAACTGAAAAACATGTTGAAAGCTCAACAATGTAATTATTGTATAAAATTTTCTCACATTAATAAACATTGTTGGATAAGAAAGGCTCATTGGAAATCTTCATATGCTAACCCCCAAAGACCCAAGTTCATTTGGGTGCCTAAAAACCAAACTTGAATTGTGATTTTATAGGTATGCCTCAAGTCCACTATAAAAGAAAATGTTTGGCTTGTGGATAGTAGATGCTCAAGGCATATGACCGGAAACAAATAATTATTCAATCACATTAAAATTATTGATGGTGGTAAGGTAACCTTTGGGAACAATGCTAAGGGTAAGGCAATTGGCATTGGCTCTATTGGTATGAATAATACTACTTTTATTGAAGATGTTTTACTTGTTGATGGTCTAAAACATAATTTGTTAAGTGTAAGTCAATTATGTGATAAGAGAAACCAAGTAATCTCTACCTCAAATGAATGTCTTGTAACCTCTTTAAGTGGCCAAAAGATATTCAAAGGAGATAGAGATGTCAATGCTTACATAATAGACTTACATAAAATATCTAATCTGTCCACTAAGTGTCTTATGACTATTAGTGATGAATCTTGGCTATGACATAAAAGGCTTGGCCATGCAAGCATGAATTTACTTCAAAGCCTTAGCAAAGGAGAGTTAGTAAGTGGACTTCAAAAAGTCAATTTTGAAAAGGATAAGACATGTGAACCTTACTAAAGAGGAAAACAACACAAGTCATCTTTCAAATCCATAAATATAGTAAGTACCTCTAAGCCTTTACAACTTTTGCATTTATATCTTTTTGGACCTATTAGAGTTGCTAGTTTAGGAGGTAAACACTATGCATTTGTCATTGTTGATGATTACTCTAGATTCACTTGGGTAATTTTCTTAGCTAAAAAAAGTGATGCTTTTGAATCTTTCAAAAATTTTGCTAAGAGAGTTCAAAATGAAAAAGGATATTCTATTTCAAATATAAGAAGCGATCATGGCAAAGAATTTGAAAATGAAAACTTTGAAAACTTTTGTCTAGAACATGGTGTATCACACAATTTTTCAACTCCTAAGACACATCAGCAAAATGTTGTAGTCAAAAGGAAAAATTAAACTTTAATTGAAATGGCTCGAACAATGCTTAATGAGTATGGATTACCAACCTACTTTTGGGTCGAAGCCACAAATACTGCATGTTATATTTCAAATTGAGTTTTCAAGACACCACTTTTAAACAAAACTTCTTTTGAGCTATGGAATGGAAGAAAACCCATGATATCATACTTTAGAGTATTTGGATGCAAGTGTTTTAGATTAAACACCAAGGACAATCTTGGAAAATTTACCTCTAAATCTGATGAAGGTATCTTTTTGGGATACTCTGCAACTAGCAAAGCCTATAGAGTCTTTAATAAAATATCTTTAATTGTTGAAGAATCTATGCATGTTGTTTTTGATGAATCTAGTAAGCTTGATCTTGTGAAAGGTTTGATGACATTGTAGGGACAATTGAGAAACTCGATCTTGATTATGAGAAAGATGATAATGATCAAGAGAAACAACAATAAGATGCATCTCTACCTCAAGCTCAAGAGCAAGACAACCAAGAGCTTCCAAAGGAATGAAAGACGTCAAAAAATCACCCTGAGGAACAAATCATTGGTGATCTTACTAAAGGTGTAAGTACTAGATCTCAACTCAAACTTTTAAATTCTAACCTTGCTTTTGTCTCTCAAATTGAGCCTAAAAATATTGATGAGGCTCTTAATGATGAAATTTGGATGATTGTTATGCAAAAGGAACTCAACCAATTCGAGAGAAGCAAAGTATGCACCTTGGTTCCTAGACCCAAAGACCATCAAATTATTGGTAGTAAATGGGTGTTTAGAAATAAGTTAGATGAACAAGGTTCAATAACTAGGAATAATGCTAGGTTGGTGGCAAAGGGTTATAATCAAGAAGAAGGTATATAGTATGATGAAACCTATGCTCCGGTAGCTAGCTTGGAAGCCATAAGAATACTTTTAGTATTTGCATGGCATATGAATTTTGAACTCTTTCAAATGGATATAAAAAGTGTCTTCTTAAATGGGTTTATAGAAGAGGAAGTTTATGTGGAACAACCTCCAGGATTTGAAAGTCATAATTTGCCTAATCATGTTTTTAAACTTTCAAAAGTTTTGTATGGGTTGAAACAAGCTCCAAGAGCTTGATATGAAAGACTAAGTTCTTTCCTATTAGAAAATAATTTTTCAAAAGGACATGTTAACACAACTTTATTTATTAAAAGGCATAAGCAAGATATTTTGATTGTTTAAATTTATGTTGATGATATCATATTTGGATCTACTAATGAATTTCTTTGCAAAAAAATTTGCAAAAAAATTGCTAAGTGTATGACTAAGGAATTTGAAATTAGCATAATGGGAGAACTTAAGTTCTTCCTTGGTCTACAAATCAAGTAAAGCAATGAGAGAATATTCATCAACCAATCCAAGTACTCCAAAGAGTTAATCAAGAAATTTGGAATGGAATGATGCAAAGATGCTAAGACTCCGATGAACACATCAATAAAATTGGACAAAGACGAGAAAGGTAAGTACATAAATGAAAAGCTCTATATAGGTATGATCATATCACTCTTATATCTTACTGCCTTTAGGCCTGATATAATGTATAGTGTATGCTTATATGCTATATTTCAATCTTGTCCTAAGGAATCACATGTGAATGCAGTAAAAAGAATTTTTAAAAATTTATGTGGCACATTGCATCTAGGCTTATGGTATCCAAGAAATTCATCTTTCAATATCATAAGATATTCAGATGCGGATTATGCTGGTAGTCTTTTGGATAGAAAGAGTACTTCAGGCCCTTGTCACTTTATTGGTGAATGCCTAGTTTCTTGGTTTAGCAAGAAACAAGTTTCAGTTGCCCCATCTACCACTGAAGCGGAATATGTGGCAGCAGGATGTTGTTGAACTCAAATCCTATAGATAAGACAACAACTGGATTATGGTCATAGTTTGGACCATATACCTATCAAATGTGACAACACAAGTGCCATCAACCTATCTAAGAATCTCATTCAACACTCTAGAAGTAAACATATTGACATTAGACTTCATTTTCTTAGAGATCATGTTCAATACGGAGATGTGGTGTTAGAATTCATCGATACAAAAAATCATTTGGTTGATATTCTTACCAAACCTCTTAATGAAGAATGTTTTTGTTTAATAAGAAGAAAACTTGGTATGCTTGATGGATCAACTTTGTCTTAATCATTGTTTTGCAAATTGTATGATGAATCATTAACAATTAAATGATATTTCCTTAATATGGTGCTCCTTACTTAACCAATTTTTGCAAAAAGAAATGGTTGAGATGATGGAAATATATGTTTAAGGGCATATAAACTTCTTTATAAATCTTCTAGTCTTATTTTAAACTTAATTTTATTTTTAAAGATTTAAGGTAATTCACACCCGCGAAGTAAATAAGCAAATAGTTCCATTAGCTTTCACGCTTTGATTCATGACATGCCTCACGGGCAGAAGTAGTGAAAACTAAGTTTCACGCCTGTGACAAGATATGTCACTCCTGTGGAATGCCTGATTCACGCCTGTGAAATTTAGTCACGACCGTGAATACTGACAACATCTAACTCCAGAATCATTCACACTTTGTTTCACACCATGCCTCACGGCTAGAAGTGGTGAAGCCAAACACTTCACGACTGGGACTATTTCTATCAAACTTGTGAAACTTCTAGGTTACAGTCGTGACTATTAAATGTCATGACCATGATTCGATTCATTTCATGGCTAGAGCGCCTCTTCAACAAACCGTGACCATGACTATTCATGCCCGTGATGGACCATTCACGGCCGTGAATATATCGTCTATAAAATAAAATCTCTAACATTTTTCTCATTTGCATCTCTACAAATTCTCTCATTTAGTACCCTCATTCATTATTTCTCACAAATTTCAGCCCCATCATATTCATTTCAATCTATAAAACCCTTTTCAAACATCTCTTTGAAGAATCACATCTTTTTTCAAGGGTTTTTTTCTTTCTATTTTCGAAAAATTCTTCTCAAATCCTTCATAAAATCTTGACCAAAATGGATTCTGGTTCTTCCAAAGGCACAAGAAAGAAATCACATGCTCCAAGAAGCTAACGGATTATCTTCTCAACATCATTCCGAAATCAAGAAAAGACCCCTACTCTCATCTAGATCCTTCGAGTGGAATTCAGAGGCAAGAATGATTGAACAGTTGCAAGCTTGTCATCTTAAAGAATTCATAGATATTCATTGGCCATTGCTAAGGGAACCAACTCTCGAGTTCCTTAGCACGTTGCAAGTCTTTCCCACTAGCACGGTAAAATTCCAACTTTCTAAGCATCCAAACACTCTTATAGCAGAACATTTTGGCACTATTTTCAAGCTTCCCTCTAATGGCATTCTTTGTTGGGTTTTCAACAATGAATCATATTCATAAACGCAGCAAAAAATAAAATTTTTCAAAACCCAAAACAAAAGATCATACTTGTACCACTAAAACTAATTTATATAAATGCAAATGTTAAAAATTATACCTTGTAATTTTTATTTTTTTTTTCAAATCTTCATTTTGTTGGATTGTAGCAAACCACAACAATCCACACTAGGATGTCTCTAATGATAATCCACATGAAGAATGAAGAAGAAACTATCAAGAGAAAATGGTTTGAACAAATTCAAAGTGATAGCTTTGAAAGTGTTCTTGAGAAAATTTTTGTTGTCTTAAAAATATTTTTTTTCACAAAAAATATTTTCATGTCTATTTTCTGCCATTTGATGTCTTTTCTATTTGAATCAAATTCAAAAATAAGATGAAAAGTCAAAAATGGAGAAAATGGTAACTAATGAACAGTAATTGGCCATAATTGGCCTAATTATGGCAAAAAACAGTCGTTGGCCAACGGATGGGAAGCTGCAGGTGCACTGGACAGCCCAGCTAGCCTGCAAGGTAGGCCAAAATCCTGCCTACGTAGGCCTGTAAGGGCCTGTGACAGTCCCGAACGATTTTTTTTCGTGCGATCTCATCGCCTTCCATCCTAAAATAATTCTCTTATGTTTTGGATCATATCCAAGACCATTTTACTCATTCTCGATATCTTTAATGCGTGTGACCCATTAGATTTTCGGTTATGTTGGCCACTTAAATTAACAATTAATTAATCAGTTCATGAGTGGTATCTAGTAACACATCATGAACCCCAATTGACCGGAAAGTTAGTGGTTTGACTACGAACCTTTCCATAGACAATTTCTGTGCAATTATTCCTTTCACCATTCTATACCCTACTTAGTTCAGAGTATGGACATGTGTCAACTCCTACTAGACTGACTACATCACGTCTAGTCCAAGTAATGTTAGTTCTTGTCCTTGAGGCTCATTACTCTATTAGATATGTCATTGAAGACTATTTTTATTACATTTCCACACCGGCCAAAGATTCATGAGTAATGACCACGATAAGAGGCCATGGGTATACACTCCTTCTATCAAGAGTGGTGAATCCTTTGTTGGTTACCCAATTACCTTCGAATACCTCAAGCTATATCCGATCACCACCCTATCAGCTACACCTCTAAGGCAACAAGGACTAGTGTCAAAATACAGAATCAATATTCAAGATATCCTTGAGTACCTCAAGTCTAAGGATACTTGCACCATTGCTATGATGCGACTATCATTGACATTTGAATAGATTATCCATATGATTGTCTCATAGTTGGTCATCCAATGTACTTAGCTACACTTAGCAAGTATCTACATGTTAACTTTAAACATCTCATGTTTATAGATTATGAGATCTACAACTTGATCCAATCAAGGAGTGTAACATGTGCTAGCCTGTCTAGATTAATAATGTTCTGTCTCATTAATCCTATGACTTTGGATAATTTTGATACTAACATAATTACACATGATAAGAATCTCAATATCATGATCTCATCATGATTTCCTTCATGCTATGTTGTGTATCAAGGACTTCATTAATTGATTTAAGATCACTTATCAATTCATATATCAAATGAACATCAAATTAATGAAAAAGCCTTTTATTAATCAAATAAATTTGTACAATAAGTGCTAAAGGTGATTGCCGTTAGAGCACTCCTCTCACAAGCTCTCACTTGCACTAAAGCCAATCAATCGCCTTTGTATTTAATTCCATAGGCGAGTATATGATAATCATATTTCTTTTGGAGAAGTGGCTTAGTTAAAGGATCAACAATATTCTAATAAGTGGGCACTCTTTCTATCTTTACATCATTCCTACTAATGATTTCTCTAATCAAATGGTATATTTTGAGTACATGTTTGGATCTCTGATGAGACTGTGGCTCATTTGCTTGTGCAATGGCTCCATTATTATCATAATACAATTGTATTGGATCAATAATGCTGGGAACCACTCCAAGTTCTGTGATGAATTTCTTTATCCAAACTGCTTCCTTTGCTGCTTCAGAGGCTGCAATGTACTCTACTTCGGTTGTGGAATCAGTAGTCGTTTCCTGTTTGGAACTCTTCTAACTAATTGCTCCACCATTTAGTGTGAATATATAACTTGACTGAGACTGTGAGTCATCCTTGTCAGATTGGAAGCTGGCATCGGTATACCCGCTCACAGTAATATCTCCATCTCTATATACTAAGAATACATCCTTAGTTCTTCTTAAGTACTTAAGGATATTCTTGATAGCCACCCAATGACCATCACCAGGGTCCGATTGGTATCTACTTGTGACACTCAGAGCATATGATACATTGGGTCTTGTACATATCATAGCATACATGATTGATCCTATAGTTAAAGCATATGGAATCAAACTCATGTGTGTCCTCTCATTTTGTGTTTTTGGACACAAAGACTCTGAGAGAGTAATCCCATGGGTCATGGGAATATATCCCCTCTTGGACTGCTCCATGTTAAACCTCTTTAGCATTTTATATATGTATGTAGACTGTGAAAGACCAAGCAATCTTTTAGATCTATCTCTATAGATCTTTATCCCTAAAATATAGACTGCTTCTCCAAGGTATTTCAAAGAGAAATTCTTGGATAACCAAATTTTGACTGATTGTAAGGCTGAGACATCATTTCCCATTAACAATATGTCATCTACATACAACATAAGAAATACGATTGCACTCCCACTAACCTTCTTGTAGACACAAGGTTCATCCAAATTTTGTAAGAAACCAAACTGTTTGATTGTCTCATCAAACTGAATATTCCAACTCCTGGATGCTTGCTTTAATCCATAAATGGATCTTTCAACCTTACATACATTTTTGCCATCTTTGGATATGAAACCTTCTGGTTGTGTCATGTACACATCCTCAGTCAGATTTCCATTAAGGAAAGTTGTTTTCACATCCATTTTCCATATCTCATAATCATAATGAGTAGCAATGGCTAGGAGTATCCTTATGGATTTAAGCATAGCTACTGGGCTAAAAGTTTCATCGTAGTCAATTCCTTGTCTTTGACGATAATCTTTAGCAACAAGTTTAGCTTTATAGGTAATCACATTACCATCCATGTCAGTTTTCTTTTTGAAAACCCACTTGCACCCTATAGGCTTTATTCCTTCGGGTGGGTCAACCAAAGTCCATACTTGGTTTTCATACATGGAATCCATTTTTGACTTCATGGCTTGAAGCCATTTGTCAGATTCTGAACTATTCAGAACCTCTTAATAGGTTGTAGGCTCATCATTTTCTATGAGCAATACGTCGTTCTGTTCACTAATGAGAAATTCATATCTCTTTGGAACAATACGTATCCTACTTGACCTACGAATCTCTTGTGCTTCAAAAGGTTGAGCTGTTATATCATATGTATGAGTAATAAGCTCGGGTTTAGACAGTTGATCAACATCTATTTGAGCATCTTGAACTTCCTCAAGTTCAATTTTGCTCCCACTATCTCCTTTTTGAAGGAATTATCTCTCTAAAAAGATAGCATTTCTTGAAACAAAAACCTTTTGTTCCAAGGGGTGGTAAAATTGATATCCATATGATGCTTTTGGATATCCCACAAACAGACATCGGTCTGACTTAGCTTCTAGCTTATCTAACATTGTCCGCTTCACATAAGCAGGACAACCCCAAATTCTCATGTAAGAAAATGTTGGCCTCTTGTTATACCATATCTCATATGGAGTAACATCAACTGACTTTGAAGGAACTCCATTTAATATATAAATGGTGGTCTCTAGTGCATAACCCCAAAAGGATTTAAGAAATTATGCAAAACTCATCATAGACCTTACCATGTCTAACAAGGTTCAGTTTCTTCTTTCGGCCACACCATTGTGTTGTGGAGTGTAAGGTGGAGTCCATTGAGATAAAATTCCATTATCCCTAAGATAATCATGAAACTGATCGAAGTGTTTTAATATTTTTGCCAAATTGTTTCTCTACTTCATTTCTGAATTCTTTGAACTTTTCAAAAGCTTCAGATTTGCATCTCATAAGATACACGTATCCATATCATGAGTAGTCATCGATAAAAGTAATAAAGTAGATGAAACCACCTCTAGCGTGTGTAGACATTGGACCATATACATCTGAATGTATTAAGTCTAAAAGTCCATTAGCAAGTTCACCCTTTCCCTTAAAGGGTAATTTAGTCATCTTGCCTAGTAAACAAGATTCACATGTGTCATATGATTCATAATCAAATGACCCCAAACTACCACTTTTTTGTAGCTTAGCCATGCGTTTCTCACTTATATGACCAAGACGACAATGACATAAATAAGATGATTTCAACATATCTTGTTTTTGCCTTTTATTATCATTGATGTTTAAAATTGGATTTGACATATCTAATATGTATATTCCATTGCATAATGTACCATTAGCATAAAGAATTCTATTCAACATAATAGAACAACAATTGTTACTAAAAGCTAAAAGGAAACCATCTTTATTTAGACTTGAAACAGAAATAATGTTTTTAGTCAAAGCAGGTACATAATAACAATTCTCCAAATTTAATATAAGCCCACTAGGGAGGGTCAATACATATGTTCCTATAGCTAATGCAGCAACCCTTGCTCCATTTCCAACGCGTAGGTCTGACTCTCTCTTATTGAGCTGTCTACTGTTCCTTAGGCACTGCATATCAGTGCATATGTGTGAGCCACAATCGGTATCTAATACCCATATATTATTATTGGAAACAGTATTAATTTCAATGAAAAAAATACCTGATGTATATGGGGCATCAGATGCCTTCTTCTTCAAGGACTCTAAGTAAGCCTTGCAGTTTCTCTTCCAATAGCCATCCTTGCCACAATGGAAGCATGTCCCTTTTGGAGCAATCTCCTTGGCCTTTTTCTTGGCCACGCCTCCCTTAGGCTTCATGGACTTCTTTTTCTTCTTAAGGTTCTTCCTTTTAGAACTTGAAGCGTCCACCAACATCACAGCCTTACTGTCCTTCTTGACAGATGGCTCAGCTGTTTTAAGCAAGTTAATCAGCTCAAGAATAGTGGTAGAGATTTGGTTCATCCTATAGTTAAGCACAAAATGTGAATAACTATCAGACAAACCGGTTAGAATTAAGTCAATACTTAATTCATGGTCCATCACAAATCCCAAGGTGGCCAACCTCTCAATATAGCCATTCATCTTCAATGCATATTGCACTGGAGATGTCCCCTCAACCATCTTAGTTCGGAAGAGCAACCTTGAAGTTTTGAACCTTTCGGAATGTGCTTGCTCATCAAAAAGATTTCTTAGATGGTATACTATGGAATTAGCACCCATAGCCTCATGCTGCTTTTGCAACTCAGCTGACATAGTAGCAAGCATAATGCAGCTTGCCATCTCACTATCATCGAGATGCTTTTGATGAGTGCCTCATCTAGGACATAGCCAATCTTTTCGAATTTGAGAACTATTCTCAGATTCCTTAGCCAATCCAAAAAATTGGGCCCAGTCAACTTATTTGATTCCATTAGGATCGCAAATTCACACTTGTCATGATGATGATTCTAGCAACCTAGATGTAAAATAGAACATGTTAGAATGTACATAAAATGCATGTTTATTAGGTCTTTAATAAATCGCATTATGGCTCCCACTATTTTATAGCGAATCCATAGCCTTCACTATGAACCCGAGAGAACTTATATGGAAGTTCTCCTAGTGGGTCGATATCCAACTAGCTAAGAATAACCTTGAGGCAACTCAATAAGCTATCATTAGTTTGGTTGGTAGGTATCTAATCCATACCAATTGCATTATTCATACAACTATCGAATCTTGTGCTATCAACTTATTGATGTGTGCACATACATTGAGCTATCGACTCTTGATATGTGTACATCTCATGTATACAAACCCAACTTCACCTCTAATACACATTAACCTTGGCGCAAATCCAACAAGTTAATAATATCGATTAAGTCTAACCCATTAATTGTGAAATCTAATTTCAATGGATTGAACATATTCTTATAGAGTGAGTTTGAGGCAACTCAACAACCCTAACTCTAGAAGAACTCTGGTTCTCCCCATATTAATGGAAGGCATAAGACTTAATTGTTTATTTAGTGAGGGATTTCTTTGTTAAGTCTCATCAAGTTATCATTTCATGCTTTTATATATCATACATTCATCACATTGATATATAAAGATAGTTACATTAACTATATGACATGATTATGGACATACTAAAGTCAATTTCTTGAGCCAAAGAGAGATTGACTAGGTCTTACCTAGGTATATGCATGAATTTACAAGCCAAAATAGAAATCAAATTCCTATTTCTAAGTCTTCTTGTTTATGGTACCATCTCCTTTGCTTCTTACTTCTTTGTATCTTCATTCTATCCTAATCCTATGTAATCTAATTACATATTTCAAATTATAGAAAACCTCAATTTACATTTGAGGGAAGTAAGATGAGAAGAGAAATACAAAAGAAAGAAAAAAAGGTAGGAACACGTAGACCCTATTTACCATAAAACAAAATAATTCCATGCATGCTCAATCACATTGTGCCTTTTCATACACCCATAACATGCATTCTCTAATGCACAAAATAAAAATGACAATTTTGGATTTCAATTTGTAAATCGATTCAACACTTGAATCGAAATTTCCTATATGTGTTCTTTCGGTTAATTTAATTTTGTATGCCATTTTAAAGTGGAATTTAATATTTAATAAAATCAAATTAAATTCCATATTTTTAGAAATAATTAAAAATTAATTATCCTTAAAATCAGAATATTATGATGTTAAAATTAAACAATTTAATTTTAATATACATACCAATTTCTAGTCATACTAGAATTACAATTGCACAATTTAAATTAATTCAAAATTAATTTCCAAAAATTCCAAAAATTTTCAGAACATGAAATCACCATTTTAATTATCTTTAGGTCAGCTCAAGTTCATCAAAATATTTTTGGCACATGCCAAAATTACTAAGACAAACGAATCAACACACTTAGACGCTCAAAATGACTAATTCGATATCTATAATTTTTAAAATTTCAAATGTTTGAAAAATAATTTTGGCATGCATATAAAATAAAAAATAGCATATTTTTAATCATATAAAAATTATTTCAAGGTGCTGGAAATAAAATAAACACATACAAAAAAATCAAACAAAACAACCCCACCGAGTATGCTAAAACAGTTTTGTTTTTGTGTTTATTTGAAAAATTAATTAAAATAATTTTTAATTAATTATTGGACACTTCCAGAGGAATAAATATATTCTCAATATATCTAAATAATATTTTCATAATTAAATTACAAGAAAAATGCAACCAGCCCCAACAATTAAGCCAAACAACAACACATGTTCACAAACAAGGCAATTTTAGGCATTTTTGAAATAAATCTGAAATTAATTATTTGAATCACATTCAAATCATTTTTCAATCAAAATAATCATTTTTAATCATCCCATGATCATATTAAAGAAATAAAAATGTGTAAATTATATTTTACAAATTAATTTCAATTTTTCAAAACCTATTGGTCCAAAATCATCAAAAATATGCAATTCCATTGCACTTTCAATTAAAAATAATTTTAATAGATATAAGGAGGCTCTGATACCAATGTTGGGTTTTCAAGAATGAATCATATTCATAAATGCAGTGAAAAATAAAATTTTTTAAAACCCAAAACAAAAATCATACTTGTACCATTAAAACTAATTTATGTAAATGTAGATTATGAGATCTACTACTCGATCCAATTAAGGATTGTAACATGTGCTAGTCTGTCTGGATTAATAATGTCCCCTCTCATTCATCCTATGACTAGGGATAATTTTGATACTAACATAATTTACACATGATAAGAATCTCAATATCATGATCTCATCATGATTTCCTTCATGCTATGTTATGTATCAAGGACTTCATTAATTGATTTAAGATCACTTATCAATTCATATATCAAATGAACATCAAATTAATGAAAAAGCCTTTTATTAATCAAATAAATTTGTACAATAAGTGCTAAAGTTGATTGCCTTTAGAGCACTCCTCTAACATTCTTAACAAGAGTGAAGTAGAATTTTATGCTCCTTCAGCTTGGACACATTTCGGCGCTGAGTTTAGTTGGGATGTCAAGAAGAATAAAAGCACACACCTATGGTCCCCTATGCATAAGTATCTACATAGGTTTCTAAGCTACAATATTTTTCCTAGAGGAGATAATAACATGGCAATAAGAAAGTCGGAGCTCTTCTTATTGGAAATGGCACGAAGAGGACTAACCATAGCCTTATCTTGATGGTTTGCGAATCATCTCCTGTCCATTGTAACAAAACCATCGGAAGATATCTTGATTAGCGAGTATGTGACTCACCTTGCCATTGAGCTAGGGTATTTGAACATTGATGAGCACATTTACACTCTTATTCCAGCTCATCCACGAGATCGACTTGATGTCGAGTCATTTATCAAGATGGGAGCAGTTGTTCACATTATTCATAAAGATAATGTCTACTACCGTTTCACCACTCCAGCTGGTGAAATAGACTGGGAAGATCATGATTCTGACGCCTTCAAAGCTGGTCTCTAGACTGTCCAGCAACGAAAGTGAGCCCTTGATGAAACATCAACACTGGCGGTACTTGAAGATATTGGCCAGTTATCGGCTTCTACCACATATAGCATTTGGAAAACATTGGAGAATTATTGGTATCAGAGCTTTGTCTAGCATCGAAGCCTAAAAAGCACTAGTAAAGAGTAAGAGATGGCCAGTGAAGGATTCCAAAGTCTCAAACCTTACTTTGATGGAGCAAATTATGCCCATTGGAAGTTTAGGATGGAGACATACTTGGATAGTGAAGGAATTGAAGTCTGGGATAGCGTACGAAAAGAATGGACACCACCAACCAGAAGAGGAGCTGATGGTGAAGAAGAAATCCTATCAAGAGATGATTGGACAGAGCCTCAAAGAAGAGCAAATTTCAAAAACAAGAAGGCAATGAAAATCCTATCAAGCTCATTATCTATTGAAGAATGTGGGAGAATACAACACTGCTCAACAGCATATAGCATGTGGAAGACATTGGAGAACTATCATGAGGGAACTACGCAAGTCAAATCCAAGAAGATTCAACTTCTAACCTCAGAATATGAGCTCTTCAAGATGAAATCCAATGAGTCAATCACTGACATGACCAACCGTCTTCTATCCATTATAAATGGAATGAGGAAACTTGGGAAGCATCTGAGCTTGGAAGATGTAAACAATAAAATCCTGAAAAGTCTTCCTCTTAAAGACTATGGTTCAAGAGTTGCTGGCATAGAAGAAGCAAATGAAGATATGAGCATCATGAATACTGATGTGCTGATTGGCAAGCTTCTCACACATGAGATGGCAGTGAAGAGAGATAGAGAGCTTGAAGCAGAGCCAGAGAAAAGAAAGCCCTTAGCACTTAAAGCCTCTACCTCAAAATCTCAAGAAGAAAGTGAAGATGATGAAGAGATGAGTGATGATGAAAATGAGGACATTGTTATGCTTTCAAGGAGATTAAAAAGAATCATTGAGAAGAAAATGAGCAATTCCAGAAAATTCAGGCAAAGAAACCTCAAACAAACTTCTAATGATACACATAGAAGTAAGGAAGAGGTAAAATGCTATGAATGTGGAAATAAAGGACATATCAAACCAGAATGTCCAAGGCTCAAGAAGCATAAGAGCAAATACCAAAGAGACAATGGGGAGAAAGGTCATAAAGCCACATGGGATGACGAAAGCTCTTTAAGTGAAAAAGATGATAATGAAAGTGAAGAGGTCAACCTATGCTTCATGGCTATTGAGGATCACGTCTCGGACAAAATAAGATCACTACACTCATACTCTTTCAATAATAATAGTATTGACAATGATAGTAATAGTGATGATGATGATGATGATGAGCAAAGCCTTATAGAAGAATTAAATATAGAATTAGAGAAATATATAACTAAATTTAGTACCTATAAAAATAATATCTCTAATTTGAAAAAGAAGATAGATGGATTAGAAAAGGAGAACATAAAACTTAAATCATCTAATGAATCTCTTCAAAAGTCATTAGATGAATATTCATCAAGACCCTTAATATCTTCATTGTTAAAAGAAAATAATACTTTGAAAAATGAAGTTGAGGAACTTAGAAATTCCATTTCTAAATTTCACAAAGGTAAAGAAAGCTTAGATACTCTAATTGTGTCTTAGAGATCACCCTTAATTAGACATGGTCTAAGATTTAAGGACACATCATCATCTTCTCACAAAACTATATTTGTTAAATCTAAAGAATCTCACCTCTCCACACCTATTAGAATTGCACCAAGAAATAAGAATATTAAACCTTCTATACAGAAAAAGAATAATCATGCCTTTATGTATAAGCAGCAAGCATCTAGAAAAATGCAAATTAATCATGATTGTGCATACCATTGCTCTCAAAATCAGTCTAATAGAATTATGGCATTTAATTACAGTGTAAGACCAAAAAGCAAGTTTAGACCTAAACAATGTAATTATTGTATGAAAATGGGTTACATAAATAAACATTGGTGGATAAGGAAGGCTCATTGGGAACCTTCATGTGCTAACCCCCAAGGACCCAAATTCATTTGGGTACCTAAAAATCATACTTGATTTGTGATTCTATAGGTACGCCTCAAGTCCACAATAAACAAAAATGCTTGGCTAGTAGACAGTGGATGCTCAAGGCATATGACAGGAGACAAAGAACTTTTCAATGAAATCAAAAGTATTGATGGAGGTAAAGTTACCTTTGGAAACAATGCTAAAGTTAAGGTAATTGGCATTGGTTCTATTGGTGTTAATAGTACTACTTTTATTAAGGATGTCTTACTTGTTGATGGCTTGGAACATAACTTGTTAAGTGTAAGTCAATTATGTGATAAAGGAAACAAAGTAATCTGTACTTCAAACGAATGTCTTGTAATCTCTATCGATGGTCAAGAAATATTTAAAGGGAATAGAGATATCAATACATACATAATAAACTTACATGAACTATCTAACCATTCCTCTAAGTGTCTTATGACTACTAGTGATGAATCTTGGCTGTGGCATATAAGACTTGGTCATTCTAACATAGACTTAATACAAAGTCTCAGCACAGGAGAGCTAGTAAAAGGATTGCCAAAAGTTAAATATGTTAAAGATAAGACATGTGATCCTTGTTAGATAGGAAAGCAACACAAGTCATCTTTCAAAGCCAAAAACATAGTGAGTACTTCAAAACCTTTCCAACTCCTGCATTTAGACTTGTTTGGACCTACTAGAATTACTAGCTGAGGAAAACATTATGCATTTGTCATCGTAGATGATTACTCTAGATTTACTTGGGTAATTTTCTTAGCTAAAAAAAGTGATGCTTTTGAAAACTTAAAAAACTTTGCTAGAAGAATTCAAAATGAAAAAGGGTACTGCATTTCAAAAATAATGAGTGATCATGGGAAAGAATTTGAAAATGAAAACTTTGAAAGTTTTTGTCTTGAACATGGCATTTCACATAATTTCTCATCTCCTAGGACACCTCAACAAAATGGGGTAGTTGAAAGGAAAAATCGTACTTTAATTGAAATGGCTAGAACAATGCTTAATGAATATGATTTACCAACTTATTTTTAGGCAGAAGCCACAAACACTGCATGTTATATTTCAAATCGAGTCTTCAAAAGACCTCTTTTAAACAAAACCTCATTTGAGCTATGGAATGGAAGAAAGCCCTTGATATCATACTTTAGAGTATTTGGATGCAAGTGTTTTATATTGAACACCAAGGACAATCTTGGAAAATTTGCCTCTAAGTCTGATGAAGGTATCTTGTTAGGATACTCTACAACCAGTAAAGCATATAAAGTATTTAATAAAAGATCATTAACGGTTGAAGAATCCATGCATGTTGTTTTTAATGAATCTAGTAGACTTGATCTTGTGAAAGGTAGTGTTCTTGATGATGTTGTAGGTAATATGGAACAACTTGATATTGGAAATGAAAAAGAAGAAAATGATCAAGAAAATTTACTGAAAAATGACACTCTACCTCAAAATCAAGAACAAATGGATCAAGAATTTCCAAAAGAATGGAGAATGACGAAAGATCATCCAAAAGACCAAATAATTGGTGATCTATCAAGGGGAGTAAGTACTAGATCTCATTTCAAGCATTTGGTTACTGACATTGCTTTTATTTCACAAATTGAGCCTAAAAATATTGATAAGGCTCTTAATGATGAAAGTTGGGTAATTGCCATGCAAGAGGAACTCAATCAATTTGAGAGAAATAAGGTATGGAACCTAGTACCTAGACCTAAGGATCATCAAATCATAGGTAGAAAATGGGTATTTAGAAACAAATTAGATGAACAAGGGTTAATAACCAGGAATAAGGCAAGACTTGTTGCAAAAGGATATAATCAGGAAGAAGGTATAGATTATGATGAAACATATGCACCTGTAGCTAGATTAGAAGCTATAAGAATACTCTTAGCATATGCATGTCACATGAATTTCAAACTTTTTCAAATGGATGTGAAAAGTGCATTTCTAAATGGTTATATAGATGAAGAAGTGTATGTAGAACAACCACCAGGTTTTGAAAGCTATGATTTGCCAAATCATGTTTTTAAACTTTCAAAAGCTTTGTATGGTTTAAAATAGGCTCCAAGAGCTTGGTATGACAGATAAAGTTCTTTTTTATTAGAAAATAGCTTTACAAAGGGAAATGTTGACACTACACTATTCATCAAAAAGCAAAAGCATGATATACTAATTGTTCAAATTTATGTTGATAATATAATATTTGGTTCTACTAATGAGTTGCTTTGTGAAGAATTTGCTAAATGCATGACTAGGGAATTTGAAATGAGCATGATGGGAGAACTTAAAGTATTTCCTTGGTCTACAAATAAAGCAAAGAAATGAAGGCATATTCATCAACCAATCCAAATATGCCAAAGACTTAATCAAGAAATTTGGTATGGAAGGATGCAAAAATGCCAAGAATCCTATGAGCACATCAACAAAATTGGACAAAGATGAAAAGGGTAAGAGCATTAATGAAAAACTTTATAGAGGTATGATCGGATCACTTCTATATCTTACTGCTTCTAGACCCGACATTATGTATAGTGTTTGGTTATGTGCACGATTTCAATCATGTCCTAAAGAATCTCATTTAAATGCTGTAAAAAGAATTTTAAGATATTTACATGGATCATTGCATCTAGGTTTATGGTATCCTAGGAATTCATCTTTTTATATTATAGGATATTCAGATGTAGACTATGCTGGTAGTCTTTTAGATAGGAAAAGTACTTCAGGTACTTGTCACTTCATTGGAGAATGCTTAGTTTATTGGTTTAGCAAGAAACAAGTTTCTGTTGCTCTCTCAACTGCTGAAGCTGAATATGTAGCAGTTGGATGTTGTTGTACACAAATTCTTTGGATGAAACAACAACTTAAGGACTATGGTCATGAGATGAACCATATACCTATCAAATGTGACAACACTAGTGCTATAAATCTTTCAAAGAATCCTATTCAACACTCAAGAAGCAAGCATATTGACATAAGACACCACTTTATTAGAGATCATGTTCAATATGGAGATGTTGCATTAGAATTCATAAGCACAGAAAATCAATTAGCATATATTTTCACTAAGTCCCTAAATGAGGAAAGATTTAATTTCATTAGAAGAGAACTTGGTATGATTGATGGATTAACCTTGTGATTGCAAAAATTATGAAATTTTAATTGTTGATCTTAAATCATATCACAAGTTATAAGATAGAAATTTTGATGAGATTTCATGTTTTAAGGAGTTGAATCTTTGTTGAAATGTTTTGGTCTTGTTTTAGGACTTAATTTTAATTTGATTTAAGGGAGTCACACCCGTGACATATGTTCACTCCCGTGACTTAAATGGCCCAAAGAGGCAGTGTCGTTCACGACTTGGTTCACGACATGGTTGACGGCTTCAAGCGGTGAAAAGTTATTTTCACGGCTTGAGTCACGCCCGTGAAAATAGCCATTCACGCCCGTGATGAATTTTCACTCCCGTGAACAATTATACCCCAAAACTCACATAAGCTTTCACACCTTGAGTCACGGCTTGCTTCACGGGCATAAGTAGTGAAATTCAAAAGTTCACTCCCGTGACAGTTTAGTCATCCTCGTGACTGATAATTATTCATGCCCGTAAAAGTATTCACGCCTTCATTTATGGGTGGAACACTCCTTCAGCAAACCGTGAACACGACCATTCACGCCTGTGAAAACCTTCGTTACGCCTGTGAATGTATCGAATATATAAGATAACAGCCGGTTACAACCTTCATTTCAACTCTCCATCTCCCAAAACCGCTCTCATTTAGTCTCATTCATTGAGACATTGAAGATTCCGACCCCGAAGACTTGAAATTTCCCTATAAATACCACAAAAAGTTCGAATCTTCAGCAAATATCATACATTTCTAGGGTTTTACATCAAATTTTCTGTCAAAATTATTTTTAACTCCATCAACAACAAATCTCTTCAAAAATGGAATCTGCTTCATGCAAGGGAAAGAGAAAGAAGTCTCATGCACCTAAGAGGTATGCAGATTACCTAATGAACTGCATTTCAGAGAATTTCCATCCTTGGTATTCAACTTTGAAGAAGATACCTCTTTTGTCTTCAAGATCCTTCGAATGGAAAACAGTCCGAAGTCTCGGACTTGAGACGACTACGATAGAGCAACTACAAGCCTGTCATCTCAAAGATTTTGTTTAAATTCATTAGCCGACTTTAAGGGAGCCAACACTGAAATTTCTCAGCACATTGCAGGTTTCACCTACTAGAGTACTGAAATTCTAACTCTGCAACAATCCCAACACCCTCAATGCCATTGAATTTGGTGAATTGTTCAACCTACCATCTGATGGCATCCTGAATGACACTGAGGTGGAATTCTCTGCCCCTCGAGCCTGGACACACTTTGGCACCGATTGTAGCTGGGATGTCAAGAAAACAAATAACACACATCTCAGGGCTCCAGTGCACAAGTATTTGCATAGGTTCCTGACCTATAGCATATTTGCTAGGGGTGAAAGCAACGACACAATTATGAAGTCAAAACTCTTCCTCCTTGAGATGGCTCGTAAAGGAGTGACAGTGGCACTTTCCAAATGGTTTTCTAACCATCTTCTCTCCATAGCCACCAAGCCCACAGGAGATATTTTGATTGGGGCATATGTCACCCATATCGCAGTGAAGCTTAACTATTTGAAGCTAGATGAACATCATTTCAACATCATTCCTGCACATCCTCGAGATCGCTTGGATGTCAAATCATTCATCAAGATGGGAGCGGCTGTCATGATCGTTTTCCAGAACAATATCTTCTTCTGCTTCACTGACACTGCTAGGGAGATTATTTGGGAAGATAATGACACGGAGGATTTTAAAGCAGGCCTCCAGGGAGTCCAGCAGAAGAAGAGGGCTCAGGTCGAGGAAGCACCTCCAGCAGTCGAGCAGGACGTCGGACAGTCCTCAGCTTCCACATCGTCTTTAGCGCAGCAGGTGGTTGATCTCTTGGCACCACATTTTGAGCAGCTGTAGACTTCAATGGATGAGAGGTTGGAAAACCTCAAAGACTTCATGGAGTCTCTGATGGACAGCCTTTAGGCTAAAGTGGCTAGGCTTTGTGATAGGATGTCTGGCTAGGAGATAGGCAAGAGAGTAGCCTAAATTTGATTGTTTTTCCTTGTTTGTTATTTTTTATGTTTGCTTGTGTGTAGGAAATTTTTAAATTTCCTTTCTGAACATTTTAACTCAGTTTGTATCCTTTCCTTTATGTTATATATATTTGCTTTTGTTTACTTCAATCTTCATATCCTTTTTGATTGATGACAAAAGGGGGAGAAAACTAGCAATATATGATAGGCAATATATGATAGGGAGAATGGTATCAAACTAGCAACATAAGATTAAAATAGCAATATATATTAAGGTAAATGATTTTTGAATCAAATAATCAAAATTGAATTGACTTTGAAATGGATTACAAATCTTGATTCAAAATTTCATATGCAAAGTATATAATTGGAAAATTAAGCTTTATATACTTTAGATATACCTTAAGTATACTTTGCATATACCTTAAAGCAAGTTACAAATATAAATATGCCATGATATACCTTAAATATATCTTACATATACTTCATGTCTTAAAAAGGAGTTATGGTATATATTGGATATACTTCTCATATAACTTGCATACACTTAAATCTAGTTAAGTTTATTTCAATGCTACATCATTATCTACTATTCTTGCACATTATAAATTTTTATCCTAAGTATATTTTGAGGGGGAGACTTCTCAAAATCACATATTGCTAGATTATTTGTCACCATCAAAAAGGGGGAGATTGTTAAACCTTAAGGGGTATTTCTGTCATTTTGATGATAACAAATAAAATAGCAATATTGTATTTAACATACTTGTATTCTAAGTCTTTTATATAGGACATGGATCAAAATAGCAAGAATGGAGAATTGGAAGAATAATCCTTGAAAGACAAAATTCAAGTAGTAGCATGTTCACTGCCGTGACTCTATAAGTCACTCCCGTGAAAGAAGCTAACCATTACCAAAACCAACTTTTGAAGTTCACGACCATGAAGGAAAAACAAACCGTAAAGTGGACATTTCAGTCACCCCCGTGAATAAAGGTGTCACTCCCGTAAAGATTCATGCAATTTCATCTAGAGAGCTTCACGACCAGAGTCACCACTTGGATCATGACTGGAAAGATTGTCACGCCCGTGAATGAGTATGTCACGCCCGTGACTCTATATGTCAAAACATTCCAGAGAGCTTCACGACCAAGGTCACCACTTCAGTCACGGCTTGGGAAGAACTGTCACGGCCGTGACAAGCATAGTCACGGCCGTGAACAATGAAAGAGAAAAATGTCAGGCGCGATTTTTTGGTTGGTACAACGGCTAGTTTCGTTGTTAATGCATCCCAATGGCTATATTCAGCCATGAGAGTATAAATGGAAGTCATTTATGCATTAAGAACAAGAGAATGAAGAGAATAACAATAGAATAGCATATACTTCGAATTTAAGCTATTTGTACTTTTTTATTTTGAGAACAAAATCAATTCTCTATAAAAATCTTTTTGCTCTTCATATTTGAGCAATTAAGATTTGTGAGTGGTTCTCTCTATAATCTTTACTCAAGTGAACTTTGGGTATTTCTGGGTTAAGAGTAGAACACTTGTAAGGGTGAGTTGTGTGAGCCTCCAAAACACAAATTAAAAGGTTGTTTGTGTGAGCCTGTAAAACACAAAGTGAAGGTTATTTGTGTGATCCTGTAAAACACAAGGAAGGTTGTTTGTGTGAGCCTGTAAAACACAAGAAATTGGTTATTGTGTGAGCCATTAAAATACAAGGGATTTCTAGGTTAGGTGTGCGCCATTGTGAGAAACACCATAGTTGGGAGTGAGCTTGCAAAACTCCATTTAACACTTAGTGCGTTAGTGAAACTCCCAATTGCGATTGGGGAGAGGAGTAGGGTTTGTTAGCACCCGAACCTCTATAAATCTTTGTGTCTGATTTCTCTATCCCTCCTAAAATTAATTATTTATTTCCACACTTTAAAGTTTAATTTCTTGAAACTCCAATTCAACCCCCCTTCTTGGTCTAATATCTGGGCAACAATTATCATGAAGGAACTAAGTAAAATCCAAGAAGATTCAACTTCTTACTTCGAAATATGAACTCTTCAAAATGAAATCTAATGAATCCATTACCAATATGATGAACCGTCTTCTAGCCATCATTAATGGCATTAGAAAGCTTGAAAAGCACTTGAGCTTGGAAGATGTGAGCAACAAAATTCTAAGAAGCCTTCCTTTCAAAGACTATGGTTTAAGAGTTATGGGTATAGAAGATGCCAATGAAGACATGAGCATCATGCCTACCGATATGCTTATTGGCAAACTTCTAATGCTTGAGATGGTGGTAAAAAGAGATAGAGAACTTGAAGCCAAACCAGAAAAGAGAAAGCCTCTAACATTCAAAGCCTTTACTTGAAAATCTCAAGAGGTAATTGAAGATGATGAAGAGAAGAGTGATGATGAGAATGAGGACATTGCCATGCTCTGAAGAAGAACAAAAAGAAAGATTGAAAAAAGACTTGGCAATTCTCAAAACTTTAAACAAAGAACTTTCAAACACTTCTCAAATGACTCTCAAACAAATAAATAGGAGGTAAATAATTATGAATGTGAGAAAAAAGGACATATCAAACTAGAATGTCCAAATCTCAAGAAAAGATTTCAAAAAGATGATAAGGAGAAAGGTCACAAAGCCATATGGGATGACGAAAGCTCTTCAAGCAAAAAAAATGACAATGAAGGAGAAGAGGTCAACCTATGTTTTAAAGGATCACTTCACGGATGAGGTAGGTCTTTCTTACTCATACTCTTTTCATGATAATAGTAGTGATAATAATAGTGATAGTGAAGATGCTAATGATGAGCAAAGTTTAATATAAGTATTGAACCTAGAATTAGAAAAATATAGAAGAAGACTTAAAACTTATAAAAATAATATTTTAGATTTGAAAAATAAAATGGAAGTTTTAAAAAAAGAGAATTCTGATTTTAAGACTTCTAATAAAACTCTTCAAAAATCTTTAGATGAGTATTCCTCTAGACCCTCAACTAAATCTTTGCTTAAAGAAAACAAAATTTTGAAAAATGAAGTTGAGGAACGTAAACTCAATTTCAAAGTTTCATAAAGGGAAAGAGAGTTTAGATACTCTTATAGTCTTTTAAAGACCACCTTTAATAAGACATGGTCTAGACTTTAATGAAACATCATCTTCATCTCACAAGACTATATTTGTTAAGTCTAGTGCACCACAAACCTCCACAATTGAGGTAATAGTCCCAAGGGCTAAGAGCATAGCACACACAAAACCCTTTATTCAAAAAAAGAACAATTAAGGGTCATTTAGCTTAAGAAGGAAACCTTAAAAGGCTAATCATGCTTTTATGTATAACACCTATTCATCATGCATGTGTATGTCATTGCACACAAACTCATTCTAAAAGGATGTTAAGACCTAAAAGCATGTCAAAATCGAAAAACATATATAAAGCTAAACAATGCAATTATTACATGAATTTTGGTCATATCAAAAAGAATTATTGGATAAGGAAGGCTCATTGGGTACCTTCAAGTGCTAACCCCCTAGGACCCAAGTTCGTTTAGGTACATAAAAACCAAACATGAATTGTGGTTTTATAGGTATGCCTTAAGTCCACTATAAAGGAAAATGTTTGGCTTGTGGATAGTGGATGCTCAAGGCATATATAGGAAGCAAAAAACTCTTCAATCACATCAAAAGAATTGATGGTGGTAAGGTAACTTTTGGGAACAATGCTAAGAGTAAGGTAATTAGCATTGGCTTTATTGGTATTAATAATACAACTTTTATTGAAGATGTTTTTCTTGTTGATGGTTTGAAACATAATTTGTTAAGTGTAAATCAATTATGTGATAACGGAAACCAAGTTATCTTTACCTCAAATGAATGTCTTGTAACCACTTTAAGTGGCTAAGAGATATTCAAAAGAGATAGAGATGTCAATATTTACATAATAGTCTTACACAAAATATCTAACGTTTCCTCTAAGTGTCTTATGTCTATTAATGATGAATCTTGGCTATGGCATAGAAGGCTTGGTCATGCAAGCATGAAATTAATTCAAAGCCTTAACAAATGAGAGCTAGTGAATGGACTTTCAAAAGTCAAATTTGAAAAAGATAAGACATGTGAACCTTGTTAAAGAGAAAAACAACAAAAGTTATCCTTCAAATCCAAAAATATATAAGTACCTTTAAACCTCTACAACTTTTGCATTTAGATCTTTTTGGACCTACTAGAGCTGTTAGTTTAGGATGTAAACACTAGGCTTTTGTCATTGTTGATGATTACTCTAGATTCAATTGGGTAATTTTCTTAGCTAAAAAAGTGATGCTTTTGAATCTTTCAAAAATTTTGCTAAAAGAGTTCAAAATGAAAAAAAAGGTTATTTTATTTCCAAAATAAGAAGCGATCATGGCAAATAATTTGAAAATGAAAACTTTTGTTTAGAATGTGGTATTTCACATGATTTTTCAACTCCTAGGACACTTCAACAAAATGGTGTAGTAGAAAGGAAAAATTGAACTTTAATTGAAATGACTTGAACAATGCTCAATGAATATGGTTTACCAACCTACTTTTGGGCCAAAGCCACTAATACTGCTCGTTATATTTCAAATCAAGTTTTCAAAAGACCATTTTTAAACAAAATTTTTTTAAGTTATGGAATGTGTTGCCCAGAAATGAACCAAAAAGGGACTTAATTGGTTATGAAATAAAAAATTTCTTAACTTTAAGTGCAGAATAAAATTAAATAGAGTAGGGAATGAGAGATATCACACACAAGATTTATAGAAGTTCAGGTATTAGTAAACCCTACTCCTCTCCCCAATCTCAATTGGGTGTTTTACTAACACTCTTAGTGTTACAATGGAATTTTACAAACTCACTCTCAACTATGATGTTTCTCTCAATGGCTAACACCTAACCTAGAAATTCCCTTGTGTTTTAATGGCTCACACAATAAACCAATTCCTTGTGTTTTATGGCTCAAACAATAAACCCTTACAAGTATTTCAATCTTAGCCCAATATACCCAAAATCACTTGAGTAATTATTTACAATGAAAACACTCACCAACCTACAATGGTTAGAAATTATGAGCAATTAAGTTTTTACAAAGAATAAAGGTTTTGCTGAAAATAATTAAAGCACAAGGATACAACAAGATTAAAGATTGAAAGCAATTGTTGTTCTTCTTTTTAGGATTCATAAATGACTTGCATTTATACTTCCTCTGCGAATTATAGTTGTTTGGGTGCATTTAATACTAAAATAGCCGTTGAACCAACTCTTAACTTCGCGCCTGACATATTTCTCTGTCATCATTCACGGACGTGAATATGTGTCACGATCATGAATGTTATTCCAAGTCGTGGTCCAAGTGGTGACTCTGGCCGTGAAGCTCTCTAGAAGAATTTGAAGTGTTTGATCACAGGCATGAATATTCTTCCAAACCGTGGTCCAAGTGGTGACTTTGGTCGTGAAACTCTCTGGAAGAATTTGACATGTTATCTCATGGGCATGACTATCTTTCATAAGCATGACTGATTTGATCATTCACAGTTGGTATGATCCTTTATGGCCGTGAACTTTGAATGGTTGAAAGTTGGCGCTTAGCTATATTTGCAGGCATGACTTTGCTATTTCTTCTAATTTTGGTCTTCAAAAGTTGTCTTTCATTGTTGCATCATATTCTATTCAAGATATATACTATTCAACATATTTAGAACATAAGCATTGTTAAATACATTATTGTTATTTTATTTGTTAGCATCAAAATGATAGAAATACCCCTCAAGGTTCAACAATCTCCCCCTTTTTTGATGGTGACAAATAATCTAGCAATATGTGCTTTTGAGAAGTCTCCTTCTCAAAAGATGCTTAAGACAAAATAATAGAGTGCAAGAATTGAGAGACGTATAGCAAGGTTCTTTGCTAACTAGTTAGGTGTATGCAAGGTATATTGTAAGTATATCAAAGTTATTTGGTAACTAGTTAGGTATATGCAAGGTATATGTGAGGTATATGTTATGCATATTATCAAAAAAAATTGCATATTCATTCCATACATTGGATAATAACATATATCTACTAACCACACATTTGCATATATTGCTAGGCTCTCCCCCTTTTGTCATCAACAAAACAAATAATAAAAAATGAATTAGTAATAAGATAATTGTATTAAAAAAAGGAGAAAAATTACAAAGTTTCAAAAAACATAAAGTAAAGTCCTATAACATTGAAAATAAATCTACTATATGAAAACTTGGTCTTTAATTAGGCTTTAAGCCTGACAGACCATCCCTAAGGTGTGCTACCTCTGCCTTGAGGCTATCCATACGAGATTCCATGAAGTTTTTGAGATTTTCCAACATCTCATCGATGGAAGCCTGCATTAAGTCAAAGTGAGGTGCAAAAAGATCAACAACCTGTTGCGCCAAGCTGGGTGTGGTAGAAGCCAATAATTGACCAACCTCTCGCTCAACCTCTAGTGTCGCTGTTTTGACTCGGGCTCATTTTCGTTGATGGATACCCTTAAGGCCAGCTTTGAAATCATCAGTGTCCTGGTCTTCCCAACTAATTTCACCAACTGGAGTGGTGAAATAGTAGTAGACATTATTTTCATAAATGTTGCGGACAACTGATCCCATCTTTATAAAGGACTCGACATCTAGTCGATCTCATGGATGTGTTGGAATAAGATTGTAATTATGCTCATCAAGATTTAGATACTTTAGCTCAATGGCAAGTTGAGTCATATACCCACCAATAAAAATATCTCTCGATGGCTTTGTTGCAATTGAAAGAAGGTGATTTGCAAACCATCGAGACAGAGCTACGGATAGACCTCTTCGTGCCATTTCCAATAAGAATAGCTCTGATTTCCTGATTGCCCTGTTGCTTCTCCTCTAGCATAAGGTCGTGAATATATGTCACGGGCGTAAATTACCTCAAATCTTCAATTAATAAAACTAAGTCTAAAATAAGACTAAAAGATTTCTAAGATGCTTCTACGCCTTAGAACATATATTCCCATCATGTTAACCATTTCATACCTTAAAATTTAGTCAATTAAAGAGCATCATATGAAGAAAATTAACACTCAAGGTTGACAATTGATAATCATACTTAAGATAAGGTTGATCCATCAAGCATACCAAGCTCTCTTCTTATGAAGCAAAATCTTTCTTCATTAAAAGATTTGGTGAAAATATCTACCAATTGATTGTTTGTATCGATAAATTCTAATACAACATCTCCATATTGAACATGATCTCTAAGAAAATGATGTCTTGTGTCAATATGCTTACTTCCAGAGTGTTGAATAGGATTTTTAGATAGGTTTATGGCACTTGCATTGTCACATTTGATGGGTATATGGTCCAAACTATGACCATAATCCTTAAGTTGTTGTCTCCTCCATAGGATTTGAGTGCAGCAACATCTTACTGCCACATATTCTGCTTCAGCGGTAGAAAGGGCAATCAAAACTTGTTTCTTACTAAACCAAAAGACTAAGCATTCACCAATAAAGTGACAAATGCCTAAAGTACTCTTTCTATCTAAGAGACTGCCGGCATAGTGTGCATCTGAATATCCTATGACATGAAAGTATGAATTTCTAGGATACCATAACCTTAGATGCAATGTGCCATGGAAATATTTTAAGATTCTTTTTATAGCATTCAAATGTGATTCTTTAGGACAAGATTGAAATCTAGCACATAAGCATACACTGTAAATTATATCGGGTCAAGAAGCAGTAAGATATAAAAGTGATTCGATCATACCTCTATAGAGCTTTTCAGTAATGCTCTTACCCTTTTCATCTTTGTCCAATTTTGTTGATGTGCTTATTGGAGTCTTGGCATTTTTGCATCCTTCCATTCCAAATTTCTTGATTAAATCTTTGTCGTACTTGGTTTGGTTGATGAATATGCCCACATTGCTTTGTTTTATTTGTAGACCAAGGAAAAACTTAAGCTCACCCATCATGCTCATTTCAAATTCCTTAGTCATACACTTAGCAAATTCTTGGCAAAACAATTCATTAGTAGACCCAAATATGATGTCATCAAAATAAATTTGAACAATTAGAATATCATGTTTATACTTTTTAATAAATAAAGTTGCATCAAATTATATTATTATATCTTATTTTTGTTTTATTTTATCAAATCATCATTATTATCCATATCATAATTCATTATTTCCCTTTATTTTCAATTACTTCTTTATAGGCCACAACATCTATGAACCCTTGACTAGAATAATAGAGTTGCCATCCAGACATTTAGAAGTGACACCCGGGCAATATGATTTGTGCATATATATGTGTCATCACCGACTTTAATAATAGTGTCGTCTCTGACTTTAATAATAAGGTCATCACCGACTTCAATAATAATGTCATCATTAGCTTCATTAATTGTACCATTAATGGAATTAATCATACTCCCCCCTGCTTGGCATGCCAAACTCTCCTGAGTCTAATTTCAAGTTAGGTGTTTTAGGGCTTAGTTAATGTCATTAAAATTCAAAGTTATTAAATTCACACTTTTCATTCATGTAAAAGTTCAATTAATTACACAATTACTCAATAAAAATAACGTTTGCATAATATAACAAGGTTCACATCGTTTTACTCATTACATTCCTCAACTCATATGCTGCCCTATCACAGGAAAATTATGTGCTCTATTTTGGATCTTAATTTTGGTCCTATTAAAATTCAAATTAAATTACAGAGTCTGATTAACAATTTTAGCTCTAAATCGTATCTTTAATATACAACTTGAATCACCTAATTTGGAGTTTTGTATCAAAAGATATGGTCAAATTAACACTGACTGGTCACTAACAATTTTGCCCAGAATTTCCTGGACAGATTATAGGTCCGAAGTTTATGCATTTTTCTAGAAATATATAGACATGTATGGATTTTATGGTCTAAATAAAAGTTCAAGCCCTATTTCTTAGCTTTCAAACCCAATGAGGAACATATAAATCCAAATTCCATAACTTAAGGTATAATAGTTTATGTACTTATTGCTCATCAATTCCAGCAAAGAACACACATATTTACCATCTTCAATTTTTACCAAAATTAATCCTAAATCTAGCAAATATGCATCCCCAAGATTTTTATCACAAAATAATATTAATTCAAAAGTATTAAGATGTCAAAATTCAAATCATGCAATTAAAAAGAATAAGACATAGGCTATTGCCTTAGATTATGCACAAACCACTTATTTTACTTTTCTTTCTCTTTACTTATCTTTCTCTTTTCCTTTGCTCATTTGAGCTAGATTCTTGCTAATTTGAGTTTCTTAAATACATAACAGAGATAATTTAGACTTCATAAAGCCTAACCTCTCTTTCTCCTTTTGCTCTCTCAAGCTTCCTTGAGAATGAAAATTGAATTTCCCATGCCTTTCTCTCTTTTTCACACTTTCTCTTTCTAGAACTAAGCTTGGCTATGGAGGAGCTTGTGGAAACGTGGGGATAATTTAGGAAGGAAAAAAATTCTAGATGTTAAGTGATAAGGAAGAAAGAGAGATAATTTAAAGAATGAAGACAAACTTAATTAATTATGAGACACCTAAGCCTATGTGATTTTAATGTCTAATTAATGGATTCATGCATGTTCATTGCCAACTTAATGCATGCCACTTGGTGTGGCCGGCCCACTCCATGTGATTAATGTCCCAATCATGCACTTAATTGATGGTTATCCCAATTAATCCTCCAATTTTTGATAAATTGCAAATTAACCCCTAAACTTTTCAAAATTTGCAATTTAGTTCATTATCGTAATTTAACATCTTTAAATAATTTAAACACTTTATTGAGTATTTTTGATAATTATTGGCCATTATTTTAATTATTTTTCAATAAAAATCCAAATTTAGACTTCAGTCGAACCGTCGAGTCGATTTAAGAACTCGCACAACTAGGGGCCTAAATTTGTGGATATGACATAATACACTTGGTTATACATGTTTTATTTGATGAGATATACTTAAGATATACCTTGCATATACCTTATTAGTTTGCAAATACCTTTGCTATATTATTTTCAAATCTTACACTTTATTATTTTATCTTAAGCACCTTTTGAGGGGAGACTTCTCAAAAGCACATATTGTTAGATTATTTGTCACTATAAAAGAGGAGGAGATTGTTGAACCTTGAGGGGTATTTCCATCATTTTGATAATTATAAATAAAATAGCAATAATGTATTTAACAATGTTTGTGTTCTAAGTGTGTTAAGTAGGATATACTTTGATAAGAACATGAAGTAAGATTGAAAGACAACTTTTGAAGATAAATATCAAAGAAATAGCAAAGTGTCATGCCCGTGACTACTAATGTCACGCCCATGAATATAACTTAGCACCTATTCTCCACCATTCAAAGTTCACAGCCATGAAGGATCAAACCACCCTTGAATGATCAAACAAGTGAGCGATTGATCATGCCCATGACTAAACATTTCCAATTGTTCCAAAGAGTATCACGACCAGAGTCACCACTTGGACCACGGTTTGGAAGAACATTCAAGCCTGTGACACATATAGTCACACCCATGAACTAGGATAGAGAAACATGTCAGACGCAATTTAAGAGTTGGTTCAATGGCTACTTTCGTATTAAATGCACCCAAATGACTATAATTCATAGAGGGAGTATAAATGCAAGTCATTTATGAATTCCAAGAAAGAAGAATGAAGGAAGAAAAAAAAGAACAAGAAGAACAACAATTATTTTTCATCTTTAATCTTGTTATAGCCTTATGCATTAATAATTTTTCAACAATCCTCTACTTTTTTTGAAAATCAAATTGCTCATAACTTCTGAGCATTTTAGGTTGGTGAGTGTTTCTCATTATAATCAATTACTCAAAAGTGAGCTTGGGTATATTGGGTTAAGAGTGAAACACCATTAAGGGTTTATTGTGTGAGCCATAAAACACAAGGAATTGGTTTTTGTGTGAGCCATTGAAAAACATAAGGGAATTTCTGGGTTATGTGTTAGCCATTGAGAGAAACACCATAGTTGGGAGTGAGCTTGAAAAACTCCATTATAACATTTAGTGTGTTAGTGAAACACCCAATTGAGATTGGGGAAAAGAGTAGGGTTTGTTAATACCTGAACCTCTATAAATCTTGTGTGTGACTTGTCTCTTTCCTTCCTCTAATTTATTTATTCTGCACTTTCAATTAAGCATACTTTTATTTGCTAACTAATTCAACCCTCTTCTTGATTCATCAACATCTGCTTGAGCATCTTGAACTTTTTCGTGTTCAATTTTGCTCCTATTATCTACTTTTAGAAGAAATTCTTTCTCTAAAAAAATAGCATGTCTTGAAACAAACACCTTTTGTTCTAAAGGGCGGTAAAATGGATATCCATATGATGCTTTTGATATCCCACAAACAGACATCGGTCAAACTTAGCTTTCATCTTATTTGACATTGTCCACTTCATATAAGCAGGACAACCCAAAACTTTCATGTAAAAAAGTGTGAGCCTCTTGTTATTCCATATCTCATATGGAGTAATATCAACTGACTTCGAAGGGACTCCATTTAATATATAAATTAAAGTCTCTAATGTATAACCCTAAAAATATTTAGGGAGTTCCGAAAAGCTCATAATAAACCTCCACACCATTGTGTTATGGCATGTAAAGTGGAGTCCATTGAGATAATATCCCATTATCCCAAACCTAATCAAGAAACTCTTGGTTCATGTATTCACCTCCTTGATCTGCTTGAAGTGTTTTAATATTTTTACCAAGTTATTTCTCTTGTTCATTTATGAATTATTTGAACTTTTCAAAGGATTAAGATTTGTATCTCATAAGATAGACATACCCATATTCTGAGTAGTCATCGATAAAAGTAATAAAATAGATGAAACCACCTCTGGCATGTGTGGACATTGGACCATATATATTCGAATGTATTAAGCCTAAAAGCCCATTAGCTTGTTCACCCTTTCCCTTAAAGGGTAAATTAATCATCTTGCCTAATAAGCAAGATTCACATGTCATATGATTCATAATCAAATGACCCCAATCTACCACTCTTGTGTAGCTTAGTCATGCATTTCTCATTTATATGACCAAAGCGACAATGTTATAACTAAGACGATTTCAATATATCTTATTTTTTCCTTTTATTATCATTGATGTTAAAAATTGGATTTGACATATCTAATATGTATATTCCATTGCATAATGTATCGCTAGTATGAAGAATACCATTCAACATAATAGAACAACAATTGTTACTAATAGCTAAATATAAACCATTTTTATTTAAACTAGAAACATAAATAATTTTTTAGTCAAAATAGGTACATAATAACAATCATTCAAATTTAACATAAGCCCACTAGGGAGGGTCAATACATAAGTTCCTATAGCTAATGTAGCAACCCTTGCCCTCCATTTTCTAACACGCAAGTCTGACTTTCCCTTATTGAGCTGCCTACGATACCTTAGGTCTTGTATATCATTACATATGTGTGAGCACAACTAGTATCTAATACCTATGTATGATTATTGCAAACAATATTAATCTCAATGAAAAAAAAATACCTGAAAAAGATGGAGCATCATATGCCTTCTTCTTCAAGGATTCCAAGTAGTCTTTGTAGTTTCTCTTCTAATGGTCATCCTTGCCATAATGGAAGCTGATCCCTTTTAAGGAAGTCTCCTTGGCCTTCTTATTGGCCACACCTCCCTTAGGATTCATCAACTTCTTCTTCTTCTTAAGGTTTTTCTTATTAGAACCATAAGAGTCCATCAACATCACAACCTTTTGATAGATGGCTCAATTGTCTTAAGCATGTCAATCAACTTAAGAATAGTGGTAGAGATTTGGTTTATCCTATAGTTAAGTACAAAATATGAATAATTATTGGACAAACCAATTAAAATTAAGTTAATACTTAATGCTTGGTACATCATTAATCCTATGGTGGCCAACATCTCAATTAGCCATTCATCTTCAGTATGCATATTGCACTAGAGATATCCCTTCAACCATCTTAGTGCAGAAGATCATACATGAAGTTTTGAACCTTTCAGAATGTTCTTGCTCATCAAAAAGCTTCCTTAAATGGTAGATTATGGAATAAGCATCCATAGCCTCATGCTGCTTTTGCAATTCAGCTAACATAGTAGCAAGCATAATGCAGCTTACAATCTCACTATCATTAAGATTATTTTTATATGCATTCTGAACATCTTCAAAAGCATTAATAATAGAGGGATTGAGAGGTACCTCATCTAGGACATAGCCAATTTTTCAGATTTGAGAACTATTCTCATATTCCTTAACTGATTCAAAAAGTTAGGCCCAGTTAACTTATTTGATTCCATTAGTGATTGCAAATTCACACTTATCGTTATGATGATGATTCTAGTAACCTAGTTATAAAATAGAGCATGTTAGAATGTACATGAAAATACATGTTTATTAGGTCTTTAATAAATCGCGTTATGGCTCCCACTAATTTATTTCGAATCCATAGCCCTCACTATAAACCCCAATGAACCTATATGGAAGTTCTCCTAGTGGGTCGATATTAACTTGCTAAGAATAATCTTGAGGCAACTCAACAAGCCATCCTTAGCTTGGTTAGTAGGTATCTTATCCATACCAATTGCATTATTCATACAACTATTGAATCTTGTCCTATCAACTAATTGATGTGTGCACATACGTTGGGCTATCAACTCTTGATATGTGTATATCTCATGTACACTAGCCCAACTTCATCACATGGATATATAAAGATAGTTACATTAACTATATGACATAATTATGAACATACTAAAGTCAATCTTTTAAGCCAAAGAGAGATTCACTCTATCTTACCTAGGTATATGCATGAATTTACAATCCAAAATAGAAATTCCAATTCATATTTCTAAGTCTTCTTGTTTATGACACCACCTCCTTTACTTTTTGCTCATTTGTATCTCCATTCTATCCTAATACTATGTAATCTAATTATATATTTCAAAGTATAGAAAACTTCAATTTACATTTGAGTGGAGTAAGATAAGAAGAGAAATATACGAGAAATATAGAGAGGCAGAGACACACATACCCTATTTACTATAAAACAAAATAATTTCATGCATACTCAATCATATTGGGTCTAAGTCCATAATTATCCATCATGTCATTCCATACATCCCTAAAATGCATTCTCTAATTCATAAAATAAAATTAAATAATGACAATTTTGGATTTTTAATTTGAAAATTGATTTAATATTTGAACCGAAATTGCTTATTTGTGTTATTTTAGTTAATTTAATTTTATATGTGATTTCAATATGGAATTTAATATTTAATCAAATTAAGTTAAATTCCATATTTTCAAAATTCTGAAAATTTTAATTCACCTTAAAATTAAAATTATTATGATGTCAAAATTAAATAATTTAATTTTAATATAAGTACCAATTTCTAGTCATACTAGAATTACCGTTCCTCAATTTAAATTAATTCAAGGTTAATTTCCAAAAATATAAAAAAATTTTACAACCTCAAATCATCATTTTAAACATATTTAGGTTAGCTCAAGTTAATCAAAATACTTTTAGTGCAGACCATAATTACTAAGATGATCAAACTAATACACCTAAACTTTCAAAACGACTCATTCGATATTTAGATTTTTTTTAATTTTAAATTCGAGAAAAATGATTTTAACATGCATATAACATCAAAAAAAACATGTTTTTAATCACATTCATATTATTTTAACATATTATTTTAAGGTATTGAAAAAAATAATCACATACAAAAAGATCAAACAAAACAGTCCCACTGGATATGCCTAACACTCTCGTTTTTATGTTTATTTGAAAATTAAATTAAAATAATTTTTTCATAATCAAAGTACAAGAAAAATATGAACAACCCCA
Source organism: Triadica sebifera (assembly GCA_023653625.1). Classification (NCBI taxonomy): domain Eukaryota; kingdom Viridiplantae; phylum Streptophyta; class Magnoliopsida; order Malpighiales; family Euphorbiaceae; genus Triadica; species Triadica sebifera. The sequence continues at coordinate 31,470,469 of CM042894.1, read as the reverse complement.
TCAATTAAGCAAAACAACAACACGTGTTCATAAATAATGCAATTTTCAGAATTTTGAAATAAATCCGAAATTAATTATTTCAGTCACATTCAAACCATTTTTCCAATCAAAATGATCATCATAATCATCCTATAATCATATTATAGAAATAAAAATGTGGATAAAAAATTTAGCAATTAATTTCAATTTTTCAAACCTATTGATCCAAAATCATCAAAATTGTGCAATCTCATTGCACTTTCAATTAAAATTAATTTTAATCGATACAAGGGAGCTTTGATATTACTGTTGAGTATTGAAGACAAATCAAATTTATAAATATAGAAAAAAGTAAAAATTTTAAACCCCAAAATAAGGATATTGTCTGTGCCATTAAAACTAATTCATCAAATCATAAAGATTAGAAATTATTTCTCGTAATTTCTTCATTTGTTTTTCACATTTTAACCTTGTTGGGTTGTAGCAAACTACAACAATCTACACTAGAATGTCTCTAATATTAATCCATGCAAAAATATGAGAAGAAATTATAAGAGAAATGGTTGAACACATGTCTAAGTACTAGCAATGGTTGAACACACCTCTTATTTTTCATTTTAAATTGTTTTATTTCCAAAAATAATTTTCAGACTTTTGAACTCTTGTAAAATATTATTATCCCAAAATTAGTCTAGAGTGGTTGCATATGAGGGAGAAAGTGTTGCATGTCAAGGATCAAGTGTGATAAGAGAGATGCCAACGAGAAAGGTTGTGATTTAATGGGAGAAAATTGAGGTGAGCTTAACTCATTTGTTTTTTATCGAAAGTATAATGCCCACTTTCCCATTCTTTTCTTTTATTCTCTTTTCAACTTCAAATGATGAGTAAAGGTATAATATTTTGTTCCTTTTCTTTCCTCCTTGAAGCTAGGGAAAGGAATTTGGTGCCCAAGTACTTATTGTGTGGTGATTTTTGTTTAGGCTGAAACACTTTTTAAGAAGATATTTTAAAATCTCATGAGTTTTAGAATGGTGTGAGTGTGTATGTGTTCAGTTAAAGCAAAGATAAGAGGAAGAGGACATAATAATTGAGCTTAATTGAGGATCTTTTGGGCTAAAAACCATGAGATTAATATTAACCATAAGTTAATCAAGTTAGAACCTTAATTAAGTTAGTTTTAATCAAAAAAATTTTAATGGTTCAAAGTTAGTTGAATAAAATTAAGGATTTAAAATGAAGTTAATCAAACTAAATAAGTAAGAATATACAAAAATAGGAGTTATTTTAGAAAATGGCAGAGTTATATGTAAGATTTTGACAAATTTTCATTTGGTAAAATTAAATATAAAAAGAATTTAGTTAGCGAATGAGACATTATGACTAAGACTTAATCATGAAAAAATTTTATAGAGTAGGAATTTAAAAAGACTAAAGGTTTGAAGACATTATAATAGATCCCAAAAGCATTAAGAGAAATATCAGAGTTGTGTATAGCAAAAAGGCATTAATTGAGAGTAGTTGTGGCTCATTTAAGATTTGGTAGCACAAGCAAGGGCCTAATTGAATAAAATAAAAAGATTAAGTTTAACTAAGAATTTGAGATTCTAACAAACTACTAAATAAGAGTTTGAATACAAACCAATACATTTGAACAGTGGAATGTTTAAGACAATCATACGTAGACCATAAACATGAATAACAAACTGACCTTTTAACGTGAACTAGAATTATACCTCAAACTATGTTAGAAAAGGGACACATGTAGACCTTAAATTTGACCAAGTTACGAAAGCACACATAGGACGCAAGAGGTATTAGTGTTAGCTTGAAAGATAGTCTTTTTATAATTACAAGGTCTATATACTAAATGAATGTATATTTATCAATTTACATGTATGTTTGTTAGGTGAATATATGTAAATAGAAAGATAGCTACATCAGGTGAATATATGTAAATAGAAAGATAGCTACATTAGGTGTACATATGATAATTTATGTTTGAGTTATCAAGTAAATAGTGGTTTTGTGAGCTGCAAGACAAAAAGTATGATACAAGTCTGGTAAAACATATCATTTGGATACGTAATATTTTTCATGTCACGATTGTGATTGTTATACAAATAGTGGAATGAATCCTATACAATAGCCATATATATAATTGAGAAATAATATGTTAATATTGTTCGTGACATGGTACGATTATAGTGATGACTGGATTGCAAAACTGTAATATCAAAATGTAATAATATATGAGATTCAGGAAATTAAGGTGCGATTTGGAAAAAGATAAACGATAGATTAGCACAATCAATGAATTGCTCATATGTGAGCTATGAATTGGGCCCTCAAGTCTATATAGATGATAAACGATAGATGGTTTTGAAAAAGCCTCTTTGCCATGGTAGTACTTTGTTACAGAGTTCAAGAAAGAATATGTACCTCAAGTCTATATAGATGATAAGAGAAGGGAATTCATGAGTTTGCAGTAGAGAAGCATGATAGTTTATGAGTATGGAATTGTTAAGCTGATATGCCACTGGTCTTTTGGTGGACAAGAGTGATAAATGCCATCATTTCGAAGATGGATTGAATGATGACATAGGATATTATATCATTTCTCTTCAGCTTGAGGACTTTCAACGCTTGTATCCTCTGCTATCAGTATAAAGAATTGAAGAAAGAGAATAGTAGAGGAGAATATCAGAAGATGAATAACTAGTATGGCACAGATGACTAATAAGAGAGGCCAATTCTTTGTAGAATAGTCATAGGTTAGGGGATAGAGCAGAAGACAGAGTCACACTCTGCCTAGTTCTTTCAGGAGGGGACCGCTTTTTAAGGCTACATCAGCCACCGTTAGCACTCATATAGCTAGAAATTTTGCTCTCTTATGTGGGACATGTCATAGGAATCATAAAAGAGAGTTTCAAGTGAACATAGGGGCTTGCTTCAAGTGTAAAGCCCTAGATCATATGAATAGGGATTGCCTTTTGTTGGCAAATGCTACACCCACACAAATAATAATATCAACACCAATTTAGAATAAGAACCAGTCACAATGAGATAATCCAAGACTTAGCCAAGCTATTTTAGAGACTGAATAGGCCAAGACACGGTAGAGCTTTAGCTAGATCATATGCTATGAAGGCCCATGAGGTCGAAGGAACCACAAACATCATAGTGAGTATGTTTTATTTACACAACTCAAATTTATGTGCTTTAATAGACCCAGGCTCTACACATTCTTATTTATGCACTAGCACGCCTAGTTAGCACAGTATGACTATGGAGAAGCTAGAGTTCAAGATTGAGGTCACAAACTCTTGAGGCCACAATGTAGAGGTGAACTAGGTATATAAAAGTTACAATTTAGTTGTGTATGGGAAAAACTTTCCCGCAGATCTTATAAAGTTGTTATTTGATAAGTACGATGCTATATTAGGTATGGATTGACTCTCACAACAAAAGGCAGATGTGGATTACTGTTCTAATATAAATATTTTTTTGATTTCAGAACAAGAAGTAGTAGCAGAAGATGAGAGGTTTCCACAGCCTCCACAGTGTTGGGTTTTGAACATGCATCCAATACATGGCATAACAAAAATATAAAATTTAATCAAAACCAAAACCCAAGGAATGCCCTATGTAATTTAAATTTGGATCATACCATATAATGAGAGAAGTTGATTACCTTTGTTTGCAACTCTTGATCTTCCAAGTTGTGATCTTTTCCTTCTTTGTTAGGCTGTAGCAAACCATGACAATCCAAAGCTTGGATTGCCTCTAAGAGCATCCATGTGAAGGAAGAAGAGGAAAACCTCCAAGGATATGGGGTGACAAAAGTCCAAAGTGGATGCTTTTATTTTTCTTAAGGGGCGCCCATGAAATTAACTCCTTAAAAGGATTATTTATATTCTTTCTAATGAATTTTAGGGTTAGAAAAGAAAAATCCCTAATGGGCTTTATTCTTTAAGGTATATAGCCCAATGTTGACCAAGTCAACAATCCTAAACCAAATTAGATTTGGCCCATTTTTATAACTCTTATAAAAGACCTATTTCTCTTTCTATTTTATTTAGATCTTATCCAATACCCATTTTACATTTTCTTCATTCCCTCTATGCATCTCACCTAATAGGTTTTCTAGTCATGTTGGTAGCCCAACTCTCGGGAGGAATCCTAATCTAGTTAAGATTCTACGAGTTAAACATTTTTTACCCATAATTGATTTCTCATCAATTTCCCTTAATATAACAAATTATGAGAAGTATCTAGCAATACATTATGATCACCCAATTAACCAGAATGTGAGTAGTTTGAATTTTAACAATTCAATAGACAATTATCATGCAATTCGACCTTTCACCAAGCTAAACCTCATTTGGTTTAGAGTATGGACTGTGTGTTAACTCCCACTAGACTGACCACATCACATCTAGTCCAAATGATATTAGTTTTTGTCTATGAGACTCATTACTCTATTAGATATGTCCTTGAATACCTTCTTCAAAACATATCCACCTTAACCAAGGATTTTTGAGTAATAATCTCTACAAAAGGCCATAGGTATACTTTCTTTCTTTTAGGAGTGGCGAATCCTCTGTGACTACTCAACTTACTTTGAATACCTCATCCTATACCCAATCACCACCTTATAGGTAACTTCTTAGAGGCAATAAGGAATGGACTCAAAGTATAGGATTCGATATCCAAGATAATATTGAGCATCTCAAGTCTAAGGATACTTGCATCATTGCTATGATGAGACTATCACTAACATTTGAATAGATATCCATGTGATTATCTCATAACAGGTCATCCAATTTACTTGGTTACTCTAGCAAGCATCCATATGTTAACTCTAAACATCCCATGTCTTCAACTTATAAGATTAGGTGTTTGATCTAGTCAAAAAGTATAACATGTGCTAATCTATCCGGATTAACAATGTCCCATCTTCTTAATCCTATGACTAAGGATAATTTATGTATAAATATAATTGCACGTGATAAGATTCTCGTTATCATGTTTTCCTTCATGCTATGTTTCAAACCAAGGACTTTATTAAACTATATAAGATCTATATCAATTCATATGTAATGAATACCATATAATGAAAATGTAATTTTATTGATAATAAAGGAGTACATCAAATGAGTAAGGTGATTGCCATTAGGACATCTCTTTAACAATCTTCCACTTGCAATAAATGTAATCACCTTTGTACATAATACCATAGGCAAATACATGACTATCATTTTTCTCTTGGGGAAGGGTTTTAGTCAGAGGATCAATTATATTCTGATCAGTGGAAACTCTCTCTATCTTTACATAATGTCTACCTATGATTTCCCGAATCAAATGGTAACATCTGAGTACATGCTTCAATCTTTGATGAGACTGTTGTTAGGTTTTGAAGGCAAATCTCATTCATAAACGCAGGAAAAAAATAAAATTTTTCAAAAACCGAAGCAAAAGACCATGCTTGTGCCATTAAAACTAATTTATCAAACATAGAGGTTAGAAATTATACCTTGTAATTTCTAGATTTATTATTCAAATCTTCACATTGTTAGGTTGTAGCAAACTACAACAATCCACACTAGGATGTCTTTAATGATAATCTACATGAAGAATGAAGAAGAAACTAACAAGAGGAATGGTTTTAACAAATTTCAAAGTGTTAGGTTTCAATTTGTTCTTGAGAAAATTTTTTTGTCTTAAGAATTATTTTTTACCAAAAATAATTTTCATGTCTCTTTTCTACTATTTGATGTCTTTTCAATTTGAATCATATTCAAAAAGAAGATTAAAAGTCAAAAATGGAGAAAAGTGAATTCAATGAATAGTAATGGCCATAATTACCTAATACAAACAAATATTGGCCTAATGGCCACACAACGCATGGTGCTGGGCAAGCCAGTGGGCTTGTGTGGGACTGCACAATTCCATGACTATTCTCGAGCGATTTTTTTTTCGTGATCTCATTGCTATCCACCCCAAAATAATTCTCTCATATTTTTTGATATAATCCAAGACCATTTTACTCATTCTCCATATCTCTAATGTGTGAGACACATTAGGTTCCCGATTATATTGGCCACTTAAATTAACAATTAATTTAAGCAAGTCATGACCGGTATCTAGCAACAGCACATGACCCCCAATTGACTAGAAAGCCAATAGTTTGACTACGAACCTTTCCATAGACAATTTTCATGCAATTATTCCTTTCACCATTCTATACCCTACTTGGTTCAAAGTATGGATATGTGTCAACTCCCACTAGACTGACTACATCACATCTAGCCCAAGTAATGTTACTTCCTATCCCTGAGACTCATTACTCTATTAGACATGTCATTGAAGAATATCTTCATTATATTTCCACTCCGTCCAAAGATTTTTGAGTAATGATCCCGATAAGAGGCCATGGGTATATGCTCATTCTATCAAGAATAGTTAATCCTTTATTTGTTACCTAATTAACTTCGAATACCTCAAGCTAGACCCAATCACCTATTAGAGAAGTGCTCTAAAGACAATCACCTTTAGCACTTTTTTTAAAAAATTTATTTGATTAATAAAAGATATTTTCATTAATTTGATATCATTTGATATTTGATTTGATACTGATCTTAAATCAAGTAATGAAGTCCTTGATACATAACATAGCATGAAGGAAATCATGATGAGATCATGATATTGAGATTCCTATCATGTGTAATTATATTAGTATCTAAATTATCCCTAGTCATAGGATTAATGAGATGAGACATTAATCTAGATAGACTAGCATATGTTATACTACTTGATTGGATCAAGTAGTAGATCTCATAATCTATAAATATGAGATGTTTAGAGTTAACATGTGGATGCTTGCTAAATGTAACTAAGTACATTGGATGACCAGCTATAAGACAATTATATAGATAATCTATTCAAATGTCAATTATAGTCTCATCATAGCAATGGTGCCAGTATCCTTAGATTTGAGGTACTCAAGAATATCTTGGATATTGATTTTGTATTTTAACACTATTCCTTATTGCCTTAGGGAGGTTGCTCATAGGGTGGTGATTAGATACAGCTTGAGATATTCGAAGGTAATTGGATAACCAATAAAGGATTCACCACTCCTGATAAAAAGAGTGTATACCTATGGCCTTTTATCGGGGTCATTACTTGGGAATCTCTGACCGGAGTGAAAATATCATGAAGATAGTCTTCAATAACATATCTAACAGAGTAATGAGCCTAAGGGACAAGACCTAATATTACTTGGACTAGATGTGACATAGTCAGTCTAGTGGGAGTTGACACTTGTTCATACTCTGAACCAAGTGGGGTATAGAATGATGAAAGGAATAATTGCACAAAAATTGTCTATGGAAAGGTTCATAGTCAAACCACTGACTTTTCAATCAATTGGGTTCATGATGTATTGCTAGATACTGTTCATGACTTGCTTAAATTAGTTGTTAATTTAAGTGGCAAACATAATTGAGAACCTAATGGGCCATACGCATTAGAGATGTGAAGAATAAGTAAAATAGTCTTGGATGAGATTTAATGGAAGGTGTAAGACTTAATTGCTTCTTGAGCCTTGGACATTCTGGTTTAATATGCCATTTCTTTCCACATTCATAGCACTTTACCTCTTCCTTACTTATTTTACATCATTAGAAGTTTGTTTGAGGTTTCTTTGCCTAAATTTTCAAGAGTTGCTCATTTTCTTCTCAATGATTCTTTTCAGCCTTCTTAAGAGCATAACAATGTCCTCATTTTCATAAGGAATGATAGCAATTGTGAATGATCATATTAGTCATGATCGTGAAAGAAAGTCACGCCCGTGATAAGACATGACAAATTCTTCCAGAGAGCTTCATGGCCAGAGTCACCACTTGGACCACGACTAGGAAGGATGTTCATGCCCGTGAAGATATAATGTCACGCCCGTGATCAAACACTTCAAATCCTTCCAGAATGCTTCATGGCCAAAGTCACCACTCAAGTCATGATCGTGAAAATCATAATCACAACCATGAAAGAGAAAAGAGAAACATGTCAAGCGCGAAAAATAAAGTCTCTAGAACTAAAAGCCTCTACTTCAAAATCTCAAGAGGAAGTTGAAGATGATGAAGAAAAGAGTGATGATGCAAATGAGGACATTGTTATGCTCTCAAGAAGGATGAAAAGAATCATTGAGAAAAGAATGAGCAACTCTAGAAAATTCAGGCAGAGAAACCTCAAACAGACTTCTAATGATACACAAAGTTGTAAAGAAGAGGTAAAGTGCTATGAATGTGGAAAGAAATGGCATATTAAACCGGAATGTCCAAGGCTCAAGAAGCACAAGAGCGAATACCAAAAAGACAATGGGGAGAAAGTTCACAAAGCCACATAGGATGACGAAAGCTCTTCAAGTGGAAAAGATGACAATGAAAGTGAAGAGGTCAACCTATGCTTCATGGCTATAGAGGATCACATCTCAGATAAGGTATGCCTCAAGTCCATAATAAAAAAATGCTTGGCTAGTAGACAGTGGATGCTCAAGGCATATGACAGAAGACAAAAAAAATTTCAATGAAATCAAAAGTATTGATGGAGGTAAAGTTACCTTTGGAAACAATACTAAGGTGTTTTATGACTACTAGTGATGAATCTTGGTTGTGGCATATAAGGCTTGGTCATGCAAACATGGACTTAATTCAAAACCTCAGCACAGAAGAGCTGGTAAAGGGACTGCCAAAAGATAAATTTGAAAAAGACAAGACATGTGAACCTTGCCAAAGAGGGAAGCAACACAAGTCATCCTTCAAATCCAAAAACATAGTAAGTACCTCAAAACCTCTACAACTCCTGCATCTATATTTATTTGGACCTACTAGAATTGCAAGCTTAGGAGGTAAACACTATGCCTTTTTCATCGTGGATGATTACTCTAGATTTACTTGGGTAATTTTCTTAGCTCAAAAGAGTGATGCTTTCGAAACTTTAAAAAATTTTGCTAAAAGAGTTCAAAATGAAAAAGAATATTGCATTTCAAGAACAAGAAGTGACCATGGCAAATAATTTGAAAATGAAAACTTTGAAATCTTTTGTCTTGAACATGGCATTTCGCAAAACTTTTAATCTCCTAGGACACCTCAACAAAATGGGGTAGTCGAAAGGAAAAATCGAACTTTAATTGAAATGGCTCTAATAATGCTCAATGGGTATGGTTTACCAACTTACTTTTGGGCAGAAACCACAAATACTGCTTGTTATATTTTAAATCGAGTTTTCAAAAGACCTCTCCTAAACAAAAATTCATTTGAGCTATGGAATGGAAGAAAGCCCTTGATATCATACTTTAGAGTATTTGGATGCAAGTGCTTCATATTGAATACCAAGGACAACCTTGGAAAATTTGCCTCCAAATCTGATGAGGGTATTTTTTTTTAGGATACTCTACAACTAGTAAAGCATATAGAGTATTTAATAAAAAGTCATTAACTATTGAAGAATCTATGCATGTTATTTTTGATGAATTTAGTAGAGTTGATCTTGTGAAAGGTAGTGTTCTTGATGATGTAATAGGTACCATGGAAAGACTTGATCTTTAAAATGGAAGAGAAGAAAATGATCAAGGAGATTGACATCAAGATGATTCTCTACCTCAAGCTCAAGAGGAAAATAGGCAAGAGCTCCCAAAGGAATGAAGATTGACAAAAGATCACCCCAAAAGGCAAATCATTGGTGATCCTACAAGGGGAGTAAGTACTAGATCTCATCTCAAACATTTAGTTTCTAACCTTGCTTTTGTTTCTCAAATTGAGCCTAAAAATATTGATGAGGCTCTTAATGATGAAAGTTGGGTGATTGCCATGCAAAAGGAACTCAACCAATTTGAGAGAAGTAAGGTATGGACCTTAGTACCTAGACCCAAAGAGTATCAAATTATAGGAAGCAAATGGGTATTTAGAAATAAACTAGATGAACAAGGTTCAATAACTAGGAATAAGGCTAGATTGGTTGCAAAAGGGTATAATTAGGAAGAAGGAATAGATTATGATGAGACCTATGCTCCTGTAGCTAGATTAGAAGCCATAAGAATACTTTTAGCATATGCATGTCATATGAATTTCAAACTCTTTCAAATGGTTGTGAAAAGTGCCTTTTTAAATGGTTTTATAGAAGAAGAAGTTTATGCCTAATCATGTATTTAAACTTTCAAAAGCTTTATATGGTTTGAAACAAGCCCCAAGAGCTTGGTATGAAAGACTAAGTTCTTTTCTCTTGGAAAATAACTTTACAAAAAGGAATGTTGACACTACATTATTCATTAAAAGGCATAAGCATGATATTTTAATTGTTCAAATTTATGTTGATGATATCATATTTGGGTCTACAATTGAATTGGTTTGTCAAGAATTTGCTAAGTGTATGACTAGGGAATTCAAAATGAACATGATGGGTGAGCTAAAATATTTCCTTAGTCTACAAATAAAACAAGGCAATGAGGGCATATTCATAAACCAATCCAAATATACCAAAGTTTTACTTAAAAAATTTGGAATGGAAGGATACAAGAATGCCAATACTCCGATGAGCACATCAACAAAATTGGACAATGATGAAAAGGGTAAGAGCATTAATGAAAAGCTCTATAGATGTATGATCGGATCACTTTTATATCTTACTGCCTCTAGACCCAACATAATGTATAGTGTACACTTATGTGCTCACTTTCAATCATGTCCAAAAGAGTCTCATTTAAATGCAGTAAAAAGAATTCTAAAATATTTACATGGCTTATTGCATCTAGGTTTATGGTATCCTAGAAATTCATCCTTTTACGTTATAGGATATTCAGATGCTAGTTATGCTAGAAGTCTTTTAGATAGAAAAAGTACTTTAGGTACTTTTCACTTTATTAGAGAATGCTTAGTTTCTTGGTTTAGCAAGAAACAAGTTTCAGTTGCTCTTTCTATCGCTAAAGCGGAGTATGGGGCAGCAGGATATTGTTGTACACAAATCCTTTAGATGAAACAACAACTTAAGGATTATGGTCATAGTATGAACCATATACCTATTAGATATGACAATACAAGTGCTATAAATCTATCTAAGAATCCCATTCAACACTCTAAAAGTAAGCATATTGACATTAGACACCATTTTATTAGAGATCATGTTCAATATGGAGATGTATTGGAATTTATAAGCACAGACACTCAATTGGCAGATATCTTTACTAAGTCTCTAAATGAGGAAAGATTTAATTTCATAAGAAGAGAGTTTGGTATGATTGATGGATTAACTTTGTCATTGCCAAAATTGTCAAACCTTGATTGATAATCTTGTGTTTTTTTGTCTCATATTACTAGATATAAGGTATTAATTTGATGGAAATATATGTTATAGGGGATAGAAGCTCCTTAGAAATGCTTTAGTCTTGTTTTATACTTAATTTTATTTGATGAGGTTTTTAGGAAATTCACGCCTATGACATATATTCACAACCGTGAACTAAATCACCAAAAGAACTAGTAGCTTTCACGACATGCTTCACGGCTGAAGGTAGGAAGACTATGTTTCACGACCGAAGGTAGTGAAAACTATGTTTCACGACCATAACCTTTTTCAGTCACCCCCGTGAAACTCTTTGTTCACACCCATGAAGCTTTTTTCATGACCATGAACATTTCCACCAAAAACTTACAGAAGCATTCACACTTTGTGTCACGCTCTACTTCACGATCACAAGTAGTGAAGATTGTACTTCACGCCCATGACTCGTCTGTCACCACTGTGATTGTTCATCATTCACGCCCGTTACCTTTAATTTTCATGACCGTGAATAATTTCACCTCTCTCTTCACGCGTAGAGCATCTCTTCAGCAAACCGTGAATATGACATTTCACGCCCGTGACTTAGTTTTTCACGCCCATGAAGATGTCAGCTATAAAACGTTTCTACCGTTATTTCTCTTATTCAACTCTCCAACTTATCTCAACTTCTCTCATTTATCACCATTGAATACTATTTTGAAGATTCCGGCCCCCTAGCAACTCATTGCATCTATAAATATCTTCAAAAACCATTTCCATCATCAGAAATCAAACATCTTAAGTTTCACTCCAAAAATTCCATCAGATTTTTCACTTTTCAAAAGTTCATTTTTCAATCAAAATGGAAATCGGCTACTCCAATGGTACAAGAAAGAAGTCTCATGCTCCAAGAAGGTACACGGATTACCTTCTAAACATTATTCCGAAGCATTGTCATCCTAGATACTCAGTTCTCAAGAAAAGGCCACTCCTTTCCTCTCAATCATTTGAGTGGCAAACCATTCCTACACTCGGCCTCGAGACAAGCATGACGCAACAACTCCAGGCTTGTCATCTGAAAGACTTCATTGATATCCATCAACCAACACTGAGGGAACCAACTCTAGAATTCCTAAGCACCTTGCAAGTCTCTTCTACCGGCACGATGAAATTCCAACTTTGCAAACATCCGAACACCCTCTCTGCCACAGAGTTTGGAGACATGTTCAACCTTCCCTCGGATGGTATCATAAATGAGAGTGAAGTGGAGTTCTATGCTACTCAAGCATGGACTCACTTCGGGATTGACTGCAGCTAGGACATCAAGAAGACAAATAGCACCCACCTTCAATCCCTAGTGCATAAGTACTTGCATAGGTTTCTAACCTATATCATTTTCGCCAGAGGAGACAGCAATGGATCGATCAGGAAGTCATAGCTCTTTCTCCCAGAGATGGCCCGAAGAGGCCTAACAGTGGCTTTAGAACTGAGTATCTAGGATGACAATGCTCTGGAATAATGTTTAGAAGGTAATTCATGTACCTTCTTGGAGCATGAGACTTCTTTCTAGTACCCTTGAAGGAGCCGATTTCCATTTTGATTGAAAAATGAACTTTTGAAGAGTGAAAAATCTGATGGAATTTTTGGAGTGAAACTTAAGATGTTTGATTTCTGATGATGGAAATGGTTTTAAAGATATTTATAGATGGAATGAGTTGCTAGGGGGTCAGAATCTTCAAAACAGTATTCAATGGTGATAAATGAGAAAAGTTGAGAGAAGTTTTAGAGTTGGAACGAGAGAAATAACGGTAGAAATGTTTTATAGCTGACATCTTCACGAGCGTGAAAAACTAAGTCACGAGCGTGAAATGTCATTTTCACGGTTTGCTGAAGAGATGCTCTACCCATGAAGAGAGGTGAAATTATTCACGATCAGGAAGTTAGAGCTCTTTTACAAACCATCTTTTGTGAATTGCCACCAAGCCCTTCGAAGACATTCTGATTGGTGGGTATGTGACACATATAGCCATCAAGCTAGGATACTTGAAGCTAGAGGAACACCACTTCAACCTCATGCCAGCATATCCTCGAGACTGACTAGACGTCAAGTCCTTCATCAAAATGGGAGTGGTTGTTCGTATAGTATTTGAGAACAACATCTACTACCGCTTCACCAACACTGCTGGTGAGATTATTTGGGAGGACAATGACTCGGATGACTTCAAAGATGACCTCCAAGGAATCCAGTAGAGGAAGAGAGTTCGAGATGAGGTGGTGCCTCCAGAGGTTGAGCAGGAAATTGGAAAATCTTCTGCCTCCACACCAAACTTGGCTCAACAAGTGGTTGTCCTCTTGACACCATGGTTTGAGTAGTTGCAGGCTTTGATGGATAAGAGGTTAGAGAACCTCAAAGATTTCGTGGAGTCTCGCATGGAGAGTCTCGAGGGGGAAGTAGCTCGCCTTAGAGATAGGATGTCCGGCTAGACTTTATGTTAGCTCTGTTATTTTCTAGCTTGTTTGCTAAAGAAATTTTCATTTCCTTTCAAAATTTCAATTTCTTTTGTATTTGTTTTTACTATATTAATATATTTGCTTTTGTTTTCCATTATGTTTTATCTTTTTGTTATTCTTTTTGTTGATGACAAAAGGGGGAGAACCTAGCAATATATTGTTTAAAGTTAAAAGCAATACTTATTTTGAATCAAATGAATATGCAAGTATGCAAATGAACATGAATGAATATGCACTTGATATGCTCTTCATATACCTTAAATATACTTAGCATAAATATAACTTGCTTTAAGGAAAAATTTTGGTATACATTGGATATACCTTGCATATACTTAAAACAAGAAAGCATATTTTGATGCTACAGTTCATCATTCTTTACAATTCTTGCACTTCCGCATTTTTTATCCTAAGCATCTTTTGAGGGGGAGACTTCTCAAAAACACATATTGCTAGATTATTTATCACCATCAAAAAGGGGGAGATTGTTGAACCTTGAGGGGTATTTCCGTCATTTTGATGCTAACAAATAAAATAGCAATAATATATTTAACATACTTGTTTTCTAAGTTTATTAAACAGGGTATGGAATATGATAGCGAGAATGGAGAATGGAAGACTAATCTTAAAAAGATAAAAAATGAAGAAATAACATGTTGACGCCCGTGACCTTATATGTCACGCCCATGATGAAGCTTAGCGCCAACTATCCAACATTTAAAGTTCACGACCATGAAGAATGATAGCAACCATGAATGATCATATCAGTCACGACCGTGAAAGAAAGTCACACCCGTGATAAGACATAACAAATTCTTCTGGAGAGTTTCACGGCCAGAGTCACAACTTGGACCACGGCTAGGAAGGATGTTCATGCTCGTGAAGATATAATGTCACACCCGTGATCAAACACTTCAAATCCTTCCAGAATGCTTCATGACCAAAGTCACCATTCAAGTCACGGCTTGGAAGAATAGTCACAATCGTGACAATCATAATCACGACTGTGAAAGAGAAAAGAGAAACATGTCAGACACGAAAATAAGAGTTGGTGCAAAGACTATTTCCGCATTAAATGCAATCAAACGGCTATAATTCGCCATGGAAGTATAAATGCAATTCATTTATGAATTCAGAACAAGAGAATAGTTAATGCTTCGAATCAAAATCTTGTTGTAAGCCATTTGTGCATTTGATATTTTCAAAACAAACATTTATTCTCTGTGAAAATCTTTTTGCTCATCATTCTCTGAGCATTAAAGATTTGTAAGTGTTTCTCTCTGTAATCATCTACTCAAGTGAGTTTGGATATTTTGGGGTTATGAGTAGAACACTTGTAAGGGTTATTTGTGTGAGCCTTTAAAACACAAGGAATTGGTTTATTGTGTGAGCCATTAAAATACAAGGGATTTCTGGGTTAGATGTGATCCATTGTTAGAAACACCATAGTTGGGAGTGAGCTTGTAAAACTCCATTGTAACACTTAGAGTGTTAGTGAAACTCTGAATTGAGATTGGGAGAGGAGTAGGGTTTGTTAACACCCGAACCTCTATAAAAATTCTTGTGTCTTATCTTTCTATCCTTACTCATCTTAACTTTTCTTTTCGCACTTAAAAGTTAAAATTTTTAATATCCAATTCAACCCCCCTTCTTGGTTCAATATATAGGCAACAATAATCATCCATCATGCCTTTCCATATACCCCTAATATATATTCTCTAATGCATAAAATAAAATAATGACGAATTTGGATTTCAATTTGAAAATTGATTCAATACTTGAACCGAAATTGTCTATTTGTGTTGTTTCAATTAATTTAATTTTGTATGTCATTTCAATGTGGAATTTAATATTTAATAAAATTAAATTAAATATTTTAGTAATTAATTCAAAATTATTTTATCTGAAAATCAAAATGTTATGATGTCAAAATTAAATAATTTAATTTTAATATACATACCAATTTCTAGTCATATTAGAATTACCATTGCTCAACTTAAATTAATTCAAAATTAATTTCAAAAAATTCTAAAAATTTTTAGAACTTAAAATCATCATTCTAATCATCTTTAGGTTAGCTCAAGTTCATCAAAATATTTTTGACACAGGCTTAAATTACTAAGACAAACGAACCAACACACTTAGACGCTCAAAATAACTCATTCGACATCTAGAATTTTTTAAAATTTTAAATTCATTCAAAATAATTTTGGCATTCATCTAATATTAAAATAATATATTTTTAATCACATAAAAAAATTTCATGTTACTGAAAACAAAATAAGAAAATACAAAAAAAAAAAACAATCCTATCGAGTGTGCCAAAATAGTCCCATTTTTGTGTTTGTTTGAAAAATTAATTAAAATAAAATTTAATCAATTATTAGACATTTCCAAAAGTATAAAAATATTCTTAATATGTATAAATAAATTTTCTATAATCAAATTACAAGAAAAATATAAACAACCCCATCAATTAAGCTAAAGAACGACATATGTTCATAAATAAAGCAATTTTCAGCATTTTAAAATAAATCCGAAATTAATTATTTGAATCACGTTCAAACTATTTTTCAATCAAACAAATCATCCTTAATCATCCCAAGATTATATTAGATAAAGAAAAATGTGTAAAATATATTTTACAAATTAATTTCAATTTTTCAAACCTATTGATCCAAAATCATCAAAACTGTGCAATCTCATTATACTTTCAATTAAAATTAATTTTAATGGATACAAGGTGGCTCTGATACCAATGTTGGATTTTGAAGATGAATCTCATTCATAAAACGCCATGAAAAAATAAAATTTTCAAAAACTGAAGCGATGATCTTACTTGTTCCATTAAAACTAATTCATCAAACATAAAGGTTATAAATTATACCTTGTAATTTCTTGATTTGTTATTCAAATATTCACCTTGTTGGGTTGTAGCAAAATAAAAAAATCCACACTAGGATGTCTCTAATGATAATTCATGCGAAGAATGAAGAAGAAACTAACAAAAGAAATGGTTTGAACAAATTCAAAGTGTTAGCTTTAAAAGTGTTTATGAGAGAATTTTTCTTATCTCGAAAATATTTTTTTTATTTTCATGTCTCTTTTATTCCATTTGATGTCTTTTATAATTGAATCATATTCAAAGAAAAGATCAAAAGTAAAAAATGGAAAAAAGAAAGCTTAATGAACAATGAATGCCAATTATGGCCTAATTAAGGCCATAGAAAGCCAATGACAACAATGCCAACATGTTATGAGCTATGCTGCACACACGTTGGGCCCGCTGTCGGCTGTTACTGGGTAGGTTAGCAGCCTACCTAGTCAACTTGGGCCCGTACAGGCCCGTTACCCTCTCGAAAGAAGTTTTCATGCAATCTCATAGCGATCAGTCCCCAAATAATTCTCTTATATTTTTGGATCTCATCCAATACCATTTTACTCATTCTCTATATCTTTAATGTGTGTGACTCATTAGATTCAGGGTTATGTTGGCACTTAAATTAATAATTAATTTAAGCAAGTCATGAGCTATATCTAGCAACACATCATGACCCCTAATTGATCGGAAAGTCAATGGTTTGACTACGAACCTTTTCATTGACAATTTTCGTGCAATTATTCCTTTCATCATTATATATCTCACTTGGTTCAAAGTATAGACATTTGTTAACTCCCACTTGACTAAATATGTCATGTCTAGTCCAAGTAATATTAGTTCTTGTCCCTGAAGCTTATTACTCTGTTAGACATGTCACTGAAAATTATCTTCATGACATTTTCACTCCGGCTAGAGATTCCCAAGTAATGACCCCGATAAGAGGTGATGGGTATACACTTCTTCTATTAGGAGTGGTGAATCCTTTCTTGGTTACCCAATTACCTTAGAAATACCTAAAGCTATATCCAATCACCACCCTAAGAGCAACCTCCCTAAGGCAATAAGGAATAGTGTCAAAATACATAATCAGTATCCACGTTATCCTTGAGTATCTCAAGTCTATCATTGACATTTGAATAGATTATCCATATAATTGTCTCATGGAAGATCATCCAATGTACCTAACTACACTTAGCAATCATCCATATGTTAACTCCAAACATCTCATGTTTATAGATTATGAGATTTATTGCTCAATCCAATCAAGGAGTTTAACATGTGCTAGTCTATCTAAATTAACAATGTCCCATCTCATTAATCCTATGATTAGGGATAATTTAGATACTAACATAATTATACATGATAAGAATCTCAATATCATGATCTTATCATGATTTCCTTCATGTTATGTTAGATCATTATCAATTCATATATCAAATGAACATCAAATTAATGAAAAACATTTTATTCATCAAAGAAATTTGTATAATAAGTGCTAAAAGTGGTTTCCTTTATAGCACTTCTCTAACATTATATACTTGAATGACAAGAGCTTAAAGTATCTTTCAACATAGAAGAAACTCAATTTGAACACAGACGATCGTTAGAGTTGATGAAAGACTATAATTGTATCATCGACTATCATCCAGGCATGGCTAATGTTGTGGTTGATGCCTTGAGCAAAAAGGCTATAGCAAAGTTGCATGTTAAACCTAATCCTAACTAGGAAATCAAAGAGGCATATATGCAAGATATCAAGTTATGTGATTGAGTTAGAAGGTAGTTAGGAGAAATGTCTACCATTAATGGAGTTTGCCTACAACAATAGCTATTAGTCTAGCTTTTAGATGGCTACTTATGAGGTATTACATGATAGAAATGTCGAACACAGTTATGTTGGATAGAACTCAGTGAGAGAAAGCTAGTAGGGCCAGAATTGGTGCAAGAGATAGAGGAAAAATTGAAGATTATACAAGAAATGTTAAAAGCAGCTTCGAATAGAAAAAAATCGTATACATATCTCAAGAGATATAGAATATGAAGTGGGAGAAAAAGTGTTTCTCAAAGATTTTCCATAGAAGGTCCTAAGGTTCAAAAACAAGGTCAAGTTGATGGATATATGTTATATGTGATAAGAGTTGAAAGAGAAGGTGGTGAAATCCACCAAAAGGATAAGTAAGCTTGAAAGAAGCTAGGTTTTTAAGGCTTCATTAGAGGTATGTACATATATGCATTTAAATTTCAATTTTGGCATGTTGTATGTTTTAATTTCCTTGAATGTCCTAAATACTAGCTAATGTTTATAATGAGTTTAAAGGAAGTAATTAATGTTATGATGTTACAAGAATTAAATGTTGAGTATGCTTGATAAGAGTTGTTAATGATGTCATGTTGTGGATTGTAATTAATGTGCTAAATGTGCATTTTATGAGTATATTGATTGATAATGGATTAAGTGGTTGAAAGAAGCAATAAATGATGTATTAATACATAGGGGATCATAAATGATTGTTAATATGCATTATGAGTATGAAAAGGGAAAATTGAATAATTACGTGTTCTTTTGCATTTAATTGATGATAATGCATGATGTGATAAGAATGTTGATATAAAAAGGTTATCATGGGACAATATTTAGAGCCTTGCATGTGACTTGTAATGAATGCTTTTCTTAAATGTTATTAACTGCTAGAAAACCTAGATTCATGCCCATGACTAGATGTTGAGGACTGTAATATGATTCCACAAACAAGATCACCTCGATGCCTATTTCTTCACTCTCGTGAAGAATGTGCACAAAACGAACAACAACTTTCACAACTTGGTTCATGTTTTGGTTCACATATAGGGTTACTTGTGAAGCCTGCTGTAAATGATATATGTTGTATGTTTAATGGTTATAATGTTATGACTTTACACTTACTTTCTATATGATATGTTTAAAGTATGCTCCTATGAACATCAGTGCATGAATGTTACATGATGAGTTTACATATGATCAAAGTATATATGTTATAATATATAAATGCTATGAAGAGGTATAATAAGATAATATGAACAAGTAAAGCCCAGGCTCAATACTAGGATTAGAAGTAGGATAGGTGAGATGTCATTAAGAGGGTTTGGTACCGTAGTGATTGTAATAAAATGATTATATCCTTGTCAATATGGCTTAAGCTCTAGGAGTGGCATTGACTTGAGATGCCTCGACTGGCACACATATGTTTATACTCATCAATGTGGCTTAAGCTCTAGGAGCACCATTGATTGAGATGCCTCGATTGACATGCATAATTATAAATAGTGGCAAGGTAGCTTAAGCTCATAGAGCACCCCTATTCATAATCTATATCTGAATATTCTATGCTGAAAATCATTTGGCAATCAATAAATCAATCATATCAAAGTGATTTAAGACCATTATGAATTTAAAAAAGGTTAAAAAATACAAGTATAAGATAATGCACAGTTAATGTGTTATATGTTGTTAAAAAGGAATTATATGTTCTCTTTCATATAATTCAATGTTCAATGAGTTAGTTCATCCCATATGGTAAGGTACCTACATGACAATATGAATTCATTACCATGCCATGATGTTTTATATGTTGCCATGAATTGTTTAATGTATGATAACATGTGAATTTTTATGCTATGTATCATTAAGCTTTCAGTAGCTTAGCACGCGAGTGTTTCCTCACACAGGTCAAAGCCTTATAGATAGAGTTAAAGTTGAACAAGAGAAGTCAGCATAACATCAGAGACAATAGTTCAGACCCGACACGGGTCAGTAATACCATTTGTATTTTGTTCATGGCATAGGGATTTGGGTTGTTTACCTACATACATATCTTGTATTTACATATATATTTGTAGCTTTTGTAAAGGCAAGTATTTTTGTAAACATCGAGCCTTCTAAGCCCTAAACATGTTATTGCTTTTATATATATATATATATATATGATGATCTTTTGGATTAAAGTATTTCTCTTTGGATAAATTTTATATATAAGAGATGTTGTAATCTAGTTTCATATGCAAAGGAAGTGTTTATGAAAAAAGGTTTTCCAAATATAAGAAAAGTTTTAAAATTTCACACAAGTTTTAGTTAGATTAATCCTAGTTAGGCGAGAGGGGTGCTATAGAGTTTGCATATATTTTCGACCCAACCATTAGGGGTCGATATTCCCTTTGTGTCTCCTTAGAGTCTAGTCTAGGTGGTAAAGCTATGGGCAAAACGGGGTAAATTATACTAATTTGTGACAAAATAAAGTGTGGAAAATATTTGATGTAGATTTGATAAGAAATATCTGTGAGACAAATAATATGTAAGTGATTTGACATACTATGTGAGCATAAATATATAAATATATGTTTGTCATTGCTTGAAAATGAGTACAAAATAAGTAAGCTAGAAATGTATGATGTGTCAAATACTATCTTAAAAACATGAAATATGTTGCTCATATGAAATATGTTGCATAAGGAATACTATATATTTTTTAGGTATGACTTTGGTTATTCAATTGTTTTTCGTTTTATGCTAAAAAGGCATGCTAAGATAGCATGTGTAGTAAATATAAACATTATTAGCCTATTACTGTAAAGCTTTCACCATTGAGCGTAAGCTCAGCGTGTGATTTGTTTTCTTGCATGGGTGGTAGACATAAGATGTATAATGATAGTGCAGGTAGTGAAAGCCACATATCCAGTGGACCCCATTAGAAGAGTACAGCAGTAGAGATGGTCAAAAAATTTATATCTCCATTTCCTCATAGACATGTGGTTTGGTTTGTTTGGTCATCTCTTCATTGGTATTACCCTTCAAGTATTGTGGTTATGAAACCACAGTCACAATTATGATTTGTCTTTTGCATCTGATCTTTACAGTAGCACTTCAAGTCACAATTTGTACTATTTCTTCAACACTTTTGACTTCAGGGCAATTACAGTCACGAAATCTTATTTGCGGGCATCCACTTTTACTTGGTCATGATTTTCAAGACTTTTAAGATTTCTCTAAGTGTATAAACTCCAATTGTACTAAAACTTTGTGTCCTACAAAAATAAACTCAATGGACACACATTCGTGACTCTCAATTTGATTGTCAATGTGAAAACATATATCTACCCAACTTAGGCTAATGGATGTGATGGGCAAACTAGTAAAATGTTTAAAATTGATGGCTACATGTGCACATAGAACAAATTTTATTTTTATCACTATTAAAGAATAGGAATGTAATATTACAAAAAGGATTTTGTATATTAGCGATAATTTTAGGGAATTAGGGGTAGTGAACATTTTCTTTTGATTTTACAAACTTAAGGTTGTATATTTATGTGTTATATTTGAATAAATGTGATATATAGAAATTCCTCATTTCACTCTCTGACTACATGGTATCAGAGCCTTTCTAAAATAAGTTTGAGTCTCATTTTTCTTCCGCTATAAGAGTTTTTTTGGCTCACCATCATCTAATGACTTTGGTTTGTCACTACCTGCCTTAGGAGAATATATTCCATCTATATACACCTAATATACTCCCATTACATATTATTTCTAGGCCCTAACTTGAGGACATTACAAGGAAGGTCATGATGTTAACACTATAAGAAACCACATTAGACTAAGAAGATGTGCTAAAAATTACATGGAAAACTTAATGAATAGAAGCCAAATTGTGCAAAAAAAATGATTGGGAGATTCATCCAAATGTTGTTGCTATATCAAACAATAATGCAGAAGGTCCTAAGGTTCAGTAGGAAACAAATTAAGGCACTATAAAAGTTACTTAGTTAGGTCTCCATCCCCTCTCAAGTAGCACTATCTACTTCCGAAGAAAATACTAGCCTATTAACACACCAAGGTATTTTATTCTCCACCTATATTGCACATATTAGGAAATTAAGACTATGGATAGTCAACTCTTGAGCCTCAGATCACATGATAGGAGACATTAATGTTTTCCAAAGCTACAACCCATGCTCAAGTCCTTCTTCAATTCACATAGCTGATGGTTCACTCTTAAAAGTTTCTTCATCTCTCATTTTTTCTTTATGTTCCTTGCAAATTGCTTTCCATTAGCAAACTTACTTGAGACTTGAATTATGTGTGACTAAATTTTATTCAAACCTTTGTGAATTTCAAAGAATGAATTTGGGTAAAATGATTGGTATTACTGAGCTATGTGGTGGCCTCTATTTGCTTAAAGAAAGCACTTCTTTAGTAGACAAGTTCATCCTCTAAGTTGTGTCTCTAAGTCTATTTCCAATTCTATATCCATGTCAGTTGAGAGTCAAGTCATGTTATGGTATTTTTTCCTTGGTCATCTAAACTTTGTGTACCTTAAAAATTTATTTCCACATTTATTAATAGATAGAAAGTCCAATTTTTATCAATATGAAAATCTATTAACTCAAAAAACATATTAGACATGTGTATCCTAGGCTTTAATATAAACCTTCACACCCATTTTTCATGATTCATAGTGACATTTGTGGATCCTCACAAGTGAAAAATATAATTGGGGTTCATTGGTTTGTATCAATCATAGAAGATCACGCTATAACAACCTCTCATGAAAGAAAAATCAAAGACAGTGGCAAATTTCTTTTTCATTCTATGATCAATGCCCAATTCAAAAGGAAAGTTCAGGTTCTCAAAATAGATAATGGCAAGGAGTATTTCAATTCTATTATTGGTCCTTATCTGTTCGAACAAGGTATCATTCATATGGGTTTTTATTTTGACACCCTTATATAGGAAAAATAGACACTTGCATGAGGTAGCTCGAACTATCAAGTTCACTAATCATGTCCCTAAAAACTTTTGAGGGGGAAAGAACTATACACACAGCCACCTATCTTATCAATATGATGCTAATTCAAGATCTAAAATTTCAAAAGCTTTGTCATGCCTTTATGTAAGCATTTCCACATATCATATCCTTCTCTTCGAACCTACCATTTTAAGTCTTGTTGTTCATCATTTGTTCACATCCACCAGTAACATCGAACCAAACTCGATCCCAAGTCATTCCAAGCCATTTTCATAGGATATTCATCAAATCAAAAGGGGTACAAGTGTTATTCCTTAATCACTAGGAAAATGTACAACTCCAGGGATGCCATATTTTTTTAACATCAATCCTACTTTCCCAAATCTGAAATTCAGGGGAAGAACTCCAGGGAATATCAATTTTGGGACATTCTCCAAGATACTAAATCCAAATTTGGCCAACTTCATGTTAGAGAAGTGTTTTAAAGGCAATCGCCTTTAGTGATTACTGTAAAAATTTATTTGATTAATAAAAGGCATTTCCATTAATTTGATATTCATTTGATATATGAATTGATAATGATCTTAAATCAATTAATGAAGTCTTTGACACATAACATAGCATGAAGGAAATCATAATAAGATCATGATATTGAGATTCTTATCATGTCTAATTATGTTAATATCTAAATTATCCCTAATCATAGGATTAATGAGATGACACATTGTTAATCCAGATAGACTAGCACATGTTATACTTTTTGATTGGATCAAGTAGTAGATCTCATAATCTGTAAATATGAGATATTTAAAGTTAACATATGGATGTTTGCTAAGTGTAGCTAAGTACATTGGATGACCTGCTATGAGACAATCATATGGATAATCTATTCAAATGTCAATGATAGTCTCATCATAGCAATGGTGCAAGTATCCTTAGACTTGAGGTACTCAATGATATCTTGAATACTGATTCTATACTTTCACACTATTCCTTGTTGCCATAGGGAGGTTGCTCATAGGGTAGTGATTGGGTACAACTTGAGGCATTCAAAGGTAATTGGGTAACCAACAAAGGTTTCACCACTCATGATAGAAGAAGTGCATACCCATGGCCTCTTGTTGGGGTCATTACTTGGGAATCTCTGGCTGGAGTGGAAATATTATGAAGATAGTCATCAATGACATATTTAATAGAGTAATGAGCCTCAGAGACAAGAACTAACATTACTTGGGTTAGATGTGTTGTAATCAGTCTATTGGGAGTTGACACATGTACATACTCTAAACCAAATGGGGTATATAATGGTGAAAGGCTTAATTGCACGAAAATTGTCTATAAAAAGGTTCGTAGTCAAAGTACCGACTTTTCGATCAATTGGGGGTCATGATGTGTTGCTAGATACCGCTCATGACTTGTTTAAATTAATTGTTAATTTAAGTGGCTAATATAACTGGAAAACTAATAGGTCATATGCATTGGAGATGTGAAAAATAAGTAAAATGGTCTTAAATTAAATCCAAAAATATGAGAGAATTATTTCGGGTTAGATTGCGATGAGATCGTATGGAAAAATCACTCGAGGGGGTCATAGGCTCACACAAGCTACTGACATAATTAGCCTTAATTAGCCAATTAAGGTAAAATCCCCCAAATTCCTCCCTCTTTATCTTGTGCACTTTGTACCTAGACTACTTTTGGAATAAAAATATTTGTGAAGAATTCAAAAGTTTGAAAATTATTTTTGAAAGTTAAGAAATTCAAAAAAAGAAAAATAATAGTTATTTTTCATATTCTCTCAAATTGAACATACATCATTGGCAGTACTTTGAGGTGTGTTCAACAATTTCTCTTATAGTTTCTTCTCACATTTTTGCATGGATTAATATAAGAGACATTCTAGTGTAGATTGTTGTGGTTTACTACAACTCAACAAGGTAAAAAATTTGAAGAAAAAATAAAAAAAATTACAAGGTATAATTTCTAATCTTTATGATTTGACAAATTAGTTTTAATGCCACAAGCAATATTCTTATTTTGGGTTTTGAAATTTTTAATTTTCTACTACATTTATGAATAAGATTCATCTTCAAAACCCTTTAGTGGTATTAGAGTCTCCTTATATCTATTAAAATTAATTTTAATTAAAAGTGCAATGAGATTGTACGATTTTGACGATTTTGGATCAACAGGTTTAAAAAATTGAAATAAATTTGTAAATTTTATTTTACACTTTTTTTATATGATCATGGGATGATTAAAGATAATTATTTTTATTGAAAAATGGCTTAAATATGTTTGAAATAATTAATTTCGGATTTATTTAAAAAAATACTAAAAATTATACTGCTTATGAATTTTGGCTTAATTGATGAAGCTGTTCATATTTTTCTTGTAATTTTATTATGAAAAAATTATTTATATATATTGAGAATATTTTTAAGTCTCTAGAAGTGTCCAATAGTTAGTGGTATCAAAGTCTCCTTATATCCATTAAAATTAATTTTAATTCAAAGTCCAATGAGATTTCACGGTGTTGACGGTTTTGGATCAATGGGTTTAAAAAATTGAAATTAATTTGTAAATTTTATTTTACACATTTTTTTATATGATCATGGGATGATTAAAGATGATTATTTTTATTAAAAAATGGCTTGAATATATTTCAAACAATTAATTTCAGATTTATTTCAAAAAATGTTAAAAATTATATTGCTTATGAATTTTGGCTTAATTGATGGAGTTGTTCATATTTTTCTTGTAATTTTGTTATGAAAAAATTATTTATATATATTGAGAATATTTTTAAACCTCTGGAAGTATCCAATAATTAATTAAAAAAATTCTTTAATTTTTCAAATAAACACAAAAACGGCATTGTTTTGGTATATCTGGTGGGACTGTTTTATTTGATCTTTTTATATGTGATTAATTTGTTTCCAAAACCTTAAAATAATTTTTATGTGATTAAAAATATGTTATTTTTAAGTTATATACATGCTAAAATTATTTTTCTCAAATTTAAAATTCCAAACCAATTTTAGATATGTTGGTTTGTTTGTCTTGGTAATTATAGCTTGTGCAAAAATATTTTGATAAACTTGAGCTAACCTAAATATGCTTAGAATAATGATTTGAGGTTCTAAAAATTTTTAAAATTTTTGAAAATTAATTTTGAATTAATTTAAGCTAAGTAATAGTAATTCTAATATAACTAGAAATTGGTATGTGTATTAAAATTAAATTGTTTATTTTAACATCATAATAATTTCATTTTAAAGGTGAATTAATTTTGAATTAATTCTAAAAATATGGAATTTTATTTAAATTGATTAAATATTAAATTACACATAGAAATGATATACAAAATTAAATTAACTGAAACCACATAAGTAGACAATTTAGGTTCAAACGTTGAATCGATTTTCAAATTGAAATCCAAATTTTTTATTATTTTCTTTTATTTTATGCATTATAGAATACATGTTAGGGATGTATGGAATGACATTATGGATGATTATGGACTTAGGCCAAATGTGATTGAACATGTATGAAATTTTTTTTATTTTATGGTAAATAGGACATGCGTGTCCCTGCCTCTATTTTTTTCGTGTATTTCTCTTCTCATCTTACTCATCTCAAATGTAAATTGAGATTTTTTATACTTTGAAATATATAATTATATTACATAAGATCGGGATAGAATGGAGATACAAAGGAGCAAGAAGCAAAAAAGGTGGTGTCATAAACAAAAAGACTTAGAAATGGGAATTTGATTTATATTTTGGGTTGTAAATTTCATGCATATAACTAGGTAAGACCTAGTCAATCTCTCTTTGGCTCAAAAGATTGACTTTAGTATGTTCATAATCATGTCATATAGTTAATGTAACTATCTTTACATATCCATGTGATGAATGTATGATATATAAAAGCATGCAATAATAATATGATAAGACTTAACAAGGAAATCCCACACTAAATAAACAATTAAGCCTTATGTCTTGCATTAATGTGGAGAGAACCAGAGTCCTTCTAGGATTAGGGTTATTGAGTTGCCTCAAGCTCACTCTATAAGAATATGTTCGAACCATTGAAATTAGATTTCACAATTAATGGATTGGACTTAACCGAAATCATTAGCTTATTGGATTTGCACCAAGGTTAATGTGTATTAGAGGTGAAGTTGAGTTTTTATACATGAGAGGTACACATATCAAGATTTGATAGCCCAATGTATATGCACACATCAACCTTAGTTTGGTTGGTAGGTATCTAATCTATACCAACTGCATTACCAACCAAACTAATGATGGTTTGTTAAGTTGCCTCAAGGTTATTCTTGGCTAGTTGGATATCGACCCATTAGGAGAACTTCCATATAGGTTCTCTCAGGTTCATAGTGAAGGCTATGGATTCACTATAAAATAGTGGGAGCCATAATATGATTTACTAAAGACCTAATAAACTTGCATTTTTATGTATACTCTAACATGCTCTATCTTACATCTAGGTTGCTAGAATCATCATCATGATGACAAATGTGAATTTGCGATCACTAATGGAATAAAATAAGTTGATTGGGCCTAACTTTTTAGATTAGCTAAGGAATTTGAGAATAGTTCTCAAATCTAAAAAGATTGGTTATGTCCTAGATAAGGCACTCCCGAATCCCCCTGCTGCTGAAGCTTCTCAACATGTTCAGAAGGCATATAAAAAGTATCTCGATGATAGTGAGATGGCAAGATGCATTATGCTTGCTACTATGTTAGCTGAGTTACAAAAGCAGCATGATGTTATCGATGCTAATTTCATAGTTTACCATCTAATAGAGCTTTTTGATAAGCAAGCATGTTCTGAAAGGTTCAAAACTTCAAGACTGTAAGATGGTTTAGGGGCCATCTCCAGTGCAATTGGTCACCTTGGGATTTGTGATGGACCTTAAAATAAGTATTGACTTAATTCTAATCGGTTCATCTAATATTTATTCATATTTTGTGCTTAACTATAGGATGAATCAAATCTCCACCACTATTCCTGAGCTGATCAACATGCTCAAGACAGCTGAGCCATCTGTCAAAAAGGACAGTAAGGCTATAATGCTTGTGGACTCTTCTGATACCAAAAAGAAGAACCTTAAGAAGAAGAAGAAGAAGTCCATGAAGCCTAAGGGAGGTGTTGCCCAGATATCAATCCAAGAAGGGGGATTGAATTGGAGTTTTAAAAATTAAACTTTAAGGTGCGGAAATAAATAATTAATTTGAGGAAGGATAGAGAAAATTTGACACACAGATTTATAGAGGTTCGGGTGTTAACAAACCCTACTCCTCTCCCCAATCGCAATTGGGAGTTTCACTAACACACTAAGTGTTACAATGGAGTTTTACAAGCTCACTCCCAACTATGGTGTTTCTCACAATGGCTCACACCTAACCCAAAAATCCCTTGTGTTTTAATGGCTCACACAATAACCAATTCCTTGTGTTTTACAGGCTCACACAAACAGCCTACTCTTTGTGTTTTACAGGCTGACACAAATAACCTTTTAATTTGTGTTTTGGAGGTTCACACAACTAACCATTACAAGTGTTCTACTCTTAACCCAGAATTATCCAAAGCTCACTTGAGTAAAGATTACAGAGAGAACCACTTATAAATCTTTATTGCTCAAATATGAGGAGCAAAAAGATTTTTACAGAGAATAGACTTGTTCTCAAAGTGTCAAAGTACAAATAGCTTGTAATAAGAATTAAATTCGAAGTATATGCTATTCTTTTGTTTTTATTATCATTCTCTTATTCCTTAATGCATAAATGACTTCCATTTATACTCCCATGGCTGAATATAGCCGTTGGGGTGCATCAAAATAAGAAACTAGCCGTTGTACCAACCAAAAAATCGCGCCTGACATTTTTCTCTTTCATTGTTCACGGGCGTGACTATGCTTGTCATGGGGGGTGACAGTTCTTCCCATGCCGTGACCCAAGTGGTGACTCTGGTCGTGAAGCTTTCTGGATGAAATTGCATGAAGCTTCACGGGGGTGATACCTTTATTCACGGGGGGTAACAATTTTCCCAGCCGTGAGCCAAGTGGTAACTCTGGTCGTGAAGCTCTCTAGATGAAATTGAATGAAGCTTCACGGGAGTGACACCTTTATTCACGGGGGTGACTGAAATGCTTACTTCACGGTTTGTTTTTCCTTCATGGCCGTGAACTTCAAATGTTGGTTTTGGTAACGGTTAGCTTTCTTCACGGGAGTGACTCCTAGAGTCGTGGCAGTGAACATGCTACTTGATTTTTGTTTCTCAAGGATTATTCTTACAATTCTCCATTCTTGCTATTTTAATTCATGTCCTATATAATATACTAACAAAAACAAGTATGTTAAATATAATATTGCTATATTATTTATTATCATTAAAATGACGGAAATACCCCTTTTGATGGTGACAAATAATCTAGCAATATGTGATTTTGAGAAGTCTCCCCCTCAAAGTATACTTAGGATAAAAAATTATAATGTGCAAGAATAGTAAATAATGATGTAACATCAAACTAGATTTTAAGTATATGCAAGTTATATGAGAAGTATATCCAATACATACCATAATTCCTTTTCAAGACATAATGTATATGTAAGGTATATTTAAGGTATATCAGGGCATGTTTTTATTTGTAACTTGCTTTAAGGTATATGCAAAGTATACTTAGGGTATATCTAAGATATATATAAAAACTTAATTTTCCAATTATATACTTTGCATGTTGAATCAAGATTTTTAAACCAATTCAATGTCAATTCACTTTTTGATTCACCAATTCCTATACCATTTCTCCCCTATCATATATTGCTAGTTTTCTCCCCCCTTTGTCATCAATCAAAAAAGGATATGAAGATTGAAGTGAACAAAGGCAAATATATATATCATAAAGGAAAGGATACAAACTAAGAAAGGAAAATTAAAATTTCCTACACAACAAAACATAAAAATGACAAACAAGCTAAAAATGATCAAATTTAGGCTACACTCTAGCCTATCTCCTTGCCAGACATTCTATCACGAAGCCTAGCTACTTTAGCCTCAAGGCTGTCCATCCGAGACTCCATGAAGTCCTTGAGGTTCTCCAACCTCTCATCCATGGAAGTCTGCAGCTGCTTAAAACATGGTGCCAATAGGTCGACCACCTGCTGCGCTAAGGATGGTGTGGAAGCTGAGGACTGTCCAATGTCCTGCTTGACTGCTGGATATGCTTCCTCAATCCAAGGCCTCTTTTTTTGTTGGACTCCCTGGAGGCCTGCTTTAAAATCCTCCATGTCATTATCTTCCCAGATAATCTCTCCAGCAGTATCAGTGAAGTGGTAGAATATATCATTCTGAAAAATGATTCTGACAGCCGCTCCCATCTTGATGAATGACTCGACATCCAGCCTATCTCGAGGATATGCAGGAATGATGTTGAAGTGATGGTTATCCAGCTTCAAATAATTGAGCTTCACTGCAATATGGGTGACATATGCTCCAATCAAAATATCTCTTGTGGGCTTGGTGGCAATGGAGAGAAGATGGTTTGCAAACCATCTGGAAAGTGCCACTTTGACTCCCCTACGATCCATCTCAAGGAGGAAGAGCTCTGACTTTCTGATTGTTCCATTACTTTCTCCCCGAGCAAAAATGCTATAGGTTAGGAATCTATGCAAATACCTGTGTACTGGGGCCACGAGATGAGTGCTCTTTGTCTTCTTGACATCCCAGCTGCAACCGGTGCCGAAATGTGTCCAGGCTGGAGGAGCAAAAAATTCTACCTCAGTCTCATTTAGAATGCCATCAGATGTTAGATTGAACAATTCTCCAAATTCGATGGCACTGAGGGTGATAGGATTATTGTAGAGTTGGAATTTCACCACTCCAGTTGGTGAAACCTGCAAGGTGTTGAGAAATTCCAGCGTTGGCTCCCTCAGATTTGGCTGATGAATTTCAACAAATTCTTTGAGATGACAGGCTTGAAGTTGCTCTGTCATAGCCATCTCAAGCTCGAGACTACGGACTGCCTGCCATTCGAAGGACCTTGATGATAAGATAGGTCTCTTCTTCAAAGTTGCATACTGAGGATGACAACTTTCTGGAATGATGTTCATGAGGTAATCTGAATACCTCTTAGGTGCATGGGACTTCTTTCTCTTTCCTTTAGAAGAAGCAGACTCCATATTTGAAGAAATTAGTTATTGATGGAGTTGAAGAAAATTTTTGACAGAAAATTTGATGAAAAACCCTAGAAATGTATGATTTATACTGAAGATTCGAACATTTGATGGTATTTATAGTGAAATTTCAAGTCTTTGGGGTCGTAATCTTCAATGTCTCAATGAATGAGTGTAAATGAGAGTGGTTTTGGGAGATGGAGAGTTGAAATGAAGGTGGTAACGGGCTGTTTTCTTATGTATTCGATACATTCATGGGCGTGACTTATAGTTTCACATGCGTGAATAGTCGTGTTCACGGTTTGCTCAAATAGTGTTCCACTCGAATGAAGGCATAAATAATTTCACGGGCGTGATCGATGAACATCACGGGTGTGAATGATCATAGGTCACGGGGGTGAATATAACGTCACGGGCGTGAACTGTTGAATTTCACTACTTATGCCCGTGAAGCAAGCCGTAACACAAGGCGTGAAAGCTTCTGTGAGTTTTTGGGGTGTAATGCTTCACGGGAGTGAAAAATTGTCACGGGCGTGACTCAAGCCGTGAAACTAAGTTTCACCACTTGAAGCCGTGAATCATGTCGTGAGCCAAAGTCGTGAACGACACTGCCTCTTTGGGCCACTTAAGTCACGAACGTGAATATATGTCTCGGGCGTGACTCCCCTATAATTTTCATCAAATTGAAATTAAGTTCTACAACAAGACTAAATCATTTCAACAAAGATTCTACTTCATAAAACATGAATTCTCATCAAAATTTCTATCATATAACTTGTGATATGATTTAAGATCAACAATTAAGATTTCATATTCTTGCAATCACAAGGTTAATCCATCAATCATACCTAGTTCTCTTCTAATGAAATTAAATCTTTCCTCATTTAGAGACTTAGTGAAAATATCTGCTAATTGATTTTCTGTGCATACAAATTCTAATTCAACATCTCCATATTGAACATGATCTCTAATAAAGTGGTGTCTAATGTCAATATGTTTACTTCTAGAGTGTTGAATAGGATTCTTTGAAAGATTTATAGCACTAGTGTTGTCACATTTTATAGGTATATGGTTCATCTCATTACCATAGTCCTTAAGTTGTTGTTTCATCCAAAGAATTTGTGTACAACAACATCCAACTGCTACATATTCAGCTTCAACAGTTGAGAGAGCAACTGAAACTTGTTTCTTGCTAAACCAAGAAACCAAACATTCTCCAATGATGTGACAAGTACCTGAAGTACTTTTCCTATCCAAAAGACTACCAGCATAATCTGCATATGAATATCCTATAATATAAAAAGATGAATTCCTAGGATACCATAAACCTAGATGCAATGTTCTATGTAAATATCTGAAAATCCTTTTTACAGCATTTAGATGAGATTCTTTAGGACATGATTGAAATCGTGCACATAAGCAAACACTATACATAATATCGGGTCTAGAAGCAGTGAGATATAAAAGTGATCCGATCATACCTCTATAAAACTTTTCATTAATGCTCTTACCCTTTTCATCTTTGTCCAATTTTGTTGATGTGCTTATAGGAGTCTTGGCACTTTTGCATCCTTCCATACCAAATTTTTTGATTAAGTCTTTGGCATATTTGGATTGGTTGATGAATATGCCCTCATTGCTTTGCTTTATTTGTAGACCAAGGAAATACTTAAGTTCTCCCATCATGCTCATTTCAAATTCCGTAGTCATGCACTTAGCAAATTCTTGACAAAGCAGCTCATTAGTAGAACCAAATATTATATCATCAACATAAATTTGAACAACAAGTATATCATGCTTATGCTTTTTGATGAATAGTGTAATGTCAACATTTCCCTTTGAGAATACCTTCTTCCTGATTATATCCTTTTGCAACTAGTCTTGCTTTATTCCTGGTTATTAACCCTTGTTCATCTAATTTATTTCTAAATACCCATTTGCTGCCTATGATTGGATGATTCTTGGGTCTAGGTACTAGGTTCCATACCTTATTTCTCTCAAATTGGTTGAGTTCCTCTTGCATGACAATTACCCAACTTTCATCATTAAGAGCCTCATCAATGTTTTTAGGCTCAATTTGTGAAATAAAAGCAATGTCAGTGACTAAATGCTTGAAATGAGATCTAGTATTTACTCCCCTTGATAGATCACCAATTATTTGATCTTTTGGATGATCTTTCGTCATTCTCCATTCTTTTGGAAGTTCTTGCTCCATTTGTTCTTGATTTTGAGGTAGTAAATTTTCTTGACCGTTTTCTTCTTTTCCATTTTCAATGACAAGTTTTTCCATATTATCTACAACATCATCAAGAGCACTACCTTTCACAAGATCAAGTCTACTAGATTCATTAAAAACAACATGCATGGATTCTTCAAACGTTAATGATCTTTTATTAAATACTCTATATGCTTTGCTGGTTGTAGAGTATCCTAAAAAGATACCTTCATCAGACTTAGAGGCAAATTTTCCAAGATTGTCCTTGGTGTTCAATATAAAACACTTGCATCCAAATACTCTAAAGTATGATACCAAGGGCTTTCTTCCATTCCATAGCCCAAATGAGGTTTTGTTTAAAAGAGGTCTTTTGAAAACTCGATTTGAAATATAACATGCAATGTTTGTGGCTTCTGCCCAAAAATAAGTTGGTAATTCATATTCATTAAACATTGTTCTAGCCATTTTAATTAATGTTCGATTTTTCTTTTCAACTACCCCATTTTGTTGAGGTGTCCTAGGAGATGAGAAATTATGTGAAATGCCATGTTCAAGACAAAAGCTTTCAAAGTTTTCTTTTCAAATTCTTTCCCATGATCACTTTTTATTTTTGAAATGCAGTACCCTTTTTCATTTTGAACTCTTTTAGCAAAGTTTTTTAAATTTTCAAAAGCATCACTCTTTTGAGCTAAGAAAATTACCCAAGTAAATCTAGAGTAATCATTTATGATGACAAATGCATAATGTTTTCCTCCTAAGCTAGCAATTCTAGTAGGTCCAAACAAGTCTAAATGCAGGAGTTGAAGAGGTTTCGAAGTACTTACTATGTTTTTAGCTTTAAAAGATGACTTGTGTTGCTTTCCTCTTTGACAAGGATCACATGTCTTGCCTTTTTCATATTTAACTCTTGGTAATCCTTTTACTAGCTCTCCTGTGCTGAGACTTTGTATTAAGTCCATGTTAGCATGACCAAGTCTTCTATGCCACAGCCAAGATTCATCACTTGTAGTCACAAGACACTTAGAGGAATGGTTAAATAGTTCATGTAAGTTTATTATGTACGTATTGATATCTCTATTTCCTTTAAATATTTCTTGACCATCAATAGAGATTACAAGACATTCATTTGAAGTGAAGATTACTTTGTTCCCTTTATCACATAATTGGCTTACACTCAACAAGTTATGTTTCAAGCCATCAACAAGTAAAACATCCTTAATAAAAGTAGTACCATTAACACCAATAGAACCAATGCCAATTACCTTACCCTTTGCATTGTTTCCAAAGGTAACTTTACCTCCATCAATACTTTTGATTTCATTGAAGAGTTCTTTGTCTCCTGTCATATGCCTTGAGCATCCACTGTCTACTAGCCACGCATTTTTGTTTATTGTGGACTTGAGGCATACCTATAGAATTACAAATCAAGTATGATATTTAGGTACCCAAATGAGTTTGGGTCCTTGGGGGTTAGCACATGAAGGTTCCCAATGAGTCTTCCTTATCCAGCAATGTTTATTTATGTGACCCGTTTTCATACAATAATTACATTGTTTAGGTCTAAACTTGCTTTTTGGTCTTACACTGTGTTTAAATGACATAATTTTATTAGACTGATTTTAAGAACAATGGCATGCACAATCATGATTAATTTGCACTTTTCTAGATACATTCTTCCTATATATAAAGGCATGATTATTCTTTTTCTGTATAGAAGGTTTAACATTCTTATTTCTTGGTGCTTTCTTAACAGCTGTGGAGATGTTAGGTTCTCTAGACTTAACAAATACAATTTTGTTAGAAGATGATGATGTGTCCTTAAATCCTAGACCATGTCTAACTAAAGGTGGTCTTTGAGACACAATGAGAGTATCTAAACTCTCTTTACCTATGTGAAATTTAGAAATGGAGTTTCTAAGTTCTTCTACTTCATTTTTCAAAATATTATTTTCTTTTAGCAATGAAGCTGTTGATGGTCTTGATGAGTATTCATCTAATGACTTTTGGAGAGATTCATTAGATGATTTAAGTTTTATGTTTTCCTTTTCTAAACCATCCATCTTATTTTTTAAATTAGAGATGTTATTTCTATAAGTACTAAATTTACTTTTATATTTCTCTAATTCTATATTTAATTCTTCTATTAGGCTTTGCTCATCATCATCATCATCACTATCATTATCACTACTATCATTATTGAAAGAGTATGAGTGTAGTGATCTTACTTTATCCGAGACGTGATCCTCTATAGCCATGAAGCATAGGTTGACCTCTTCGCTTTCATTGTAATCTTTTTTACTTGAAGAGCTTTCGTCATCCCATGTGGCTTTGTGGCCTTCATGATAGTTTTCTAATGTTTTCCACATGCTATATGCAGTTGAACAGTGTTGTATCCTGCCACATTATTCAATAGATAATGAGCTTGAGAGAATTGTCATTGCCTTCTTATTTTTGAAATTTGCTCTTCCTTGAGGCTCTGTCCAATCATCTCTTGACAGGATTTCTTCTTCACCATTAACTCCTCTTCTAGTTGGTGGTGTCCATTCTTTTCGAATACTATCCCAAACTTCAATTCCTTCATTATCCAAATATGTCTCCATCTGAAACTTCCAATGAGTATAATTTGCTCCATCGAAGTAAGGCTTGAGACTTTGGAATTCTTCACTGGCCATATCTTGATCTTTACTAGTGCTTTTTAGGCTTTGATGCTAGACAAAGCTTTAATACCAATTGTTGCCCAGATATCAAGCCAAGAAGGGGGGGTTGAATTGGAGTTTTAAAAATTAAACTTTAAGGTGCAGAAATAAACAATTAATTTGAGGAAGGATAGAGAAAATTTGACACGCAGATTTATAGAGGTTTGGGTGTTAACAAACCCTACTCCTCTCCCCAATCGCAATTGGGAGTTTAACTAACACACTAAGTGTTACAATAGAGTTTTACAAGCTCACTCCCAACTATGGTGTTTCTCACAATGGCTCACACCTAACCCAGAAATCCCTTGTGTTTTAATGGCTCACACAATAACCAATTCCTTGTGTTTTACAGGCTCACACAAACAGCCTACTCTTTGTGTTTTACAGGCTGACACAAACAACCTACTCTTTGTGTTTTACAGGCTCATACAAATAACCTTTTAATTTGTGTTTTGGAGGTTCACACAACTAACCCTTACAAGTGTTCTACTCTTAACCCAGAATTATCCAAAGCTCACTTGAGTAAAGATTACAGAGAGAACCACTTATAAATCTTTATTGCTCAAATATGAGGAGCAAAAAGATTTTTACAGAGAATAGATTTGTTCTCAAAGTATCAAAGTACAAATAGCTTGTAACAAGAATTAAATTTGAAGTATATGTTATTCTTTTGTTTTTCTTTTCATTCTCTTGTTCCTTAATGCATAAATGACTTCCATTTATACTCCCATGGCTGAATATAGCCGTTGGGGTGCATTAAATAAGAAACTAGCCATTGTACCAACCAAAAAATCGTGCCTGACATTTTTCTCTTTCATTGTTCACGGGCGTGACTATGCTTGTCACGGGGGTGACAGTTCTTCCCAAGCCGTGACCCAAGTGGTGACTCTGGTCGTGAGGCTTTCTGGATGAAATTGCATGAAGCTTCACGGGGGTGATACCTTTATTCACGGGGCTGACAATCTTCCCAGCCATGAGCCAAGTGGTGACTTTGGTCGTGAAGCTCTCTAGATGAAATTTCATGAAGCTTCACGAGGGTGACACCTTTATTCACGGGGGTGACTGAAATGCTTACTTCACAGTTTGTTTTTCCTTCATGGACGTGAACTTCAAATGTTGGTTTTGGTAACGGTTAGCTTTCTTCACAGAAGTGACTCCTAGAGTCATGGCAGTGAACATGCTACTACTTGATTTTTGTTTCTCAAGGATTATTCTTCCAATTCTCCATTCTTGCTATTTTAATTCATGTCTTGTATAATATACTTACAAAAATAAGTATGTTAAATACAATATTGCTATATTATTTGTTATCATTAAAATGACAGAAATACCCCTCAAGGTTAACGGGAGGCATGGCCAAGAAAAAGGCCAAGGAGACTGCCACAAAAGGGACATGCTTCCATTGTGGCAATGATGGCTATTGGAAGAGAAACTGCGAGGCATACTTGGAGTCTTTGAAGAAGAAGGCATCTAATGCCCCATCTACTTCATGTATTTTTGTCATTGAGATTAATATTGTTTCCAATAATAATATATGGGTATTAGATACCAATTGTGGCTCACACATACAAACTAATATGTTGGGCCTAAGGAATAGTAGGCAACTTAATAAGGGAGAATTGACATGTGCATTGGAAATGGAGCAAGGGTTGTTGCATTAGCTATGAGAACTTATGTATTGACCCTTCCTAGTGGGCTTATGTTAAATTTGGATAATTGTTTTTATCTGCCTACTTTAACTAAAAACATTATTTTTGTTTCTAGTTTAAATAAAGATGGTTTCCATTTAACTTTTACTAACATTTGTTGTTATATTATATTGAATGGTATTTTTTATGCTAGCAGTACATTGTGTAATGGAATATACATGTGTGATATGTCAAATCCAATTTTAAACATCAATGATAATAAAAGGCCAAAACAAGATATGTTCAAATCATCTTACTTATGACATTGTCACCTTGGTCATATAAGTGAGAAATGCATGGCTAAGCTACATTAGAACAGTAGTTTGGGGTCACTTGCTTATGAATCATATGACATATGTGAATCTTGCTTATTAGGAAAAATGACTAAATTACCCTTTAAGGGAAAAGGTGAATATGCTAATGAGCTTTTAGACTTAATACATTCGAATGCATGTAGTCCAATGTCCACACATGCTAGAGGTGGTTTCATCTACTTCATTACTTTATCAATGACTACTCACAATATGGGTACATGTATCTCATGAGATATAAATATGAAGCCTTTGAAAAGTTCAAATAATTCATAAATGAATTAAAGAAACAACTAAGCAAAAGCATTAAAACTCTTTAATCAGATCAAGGAGGTAAAGACTTGACCCAAAAGTTTCTAGATTATATTAGGGATAGTGAGATATTATCTTAATGGACTCCACCTTACACACCATAACAAAATGGTGTGGATGAAAGGAGAAACTAAACCATATTAGACATGATAAGGTTTATGATGAACTTTGTGGAACTCCCTAAATCATTTTAGGGTTATACACTAGAGACTGTCATTTATAAATTAAATGGAGCCCCTTTGAAATCAATTGATTTTACTCTATATGAGTGTGGAATAACAAGAAGCCCACACTTTCTTATAAAAGAGTTTTGGGTTGTCCTTATGTGAAGCAGACAATGTTAGATAAGTTGGAAGCTAAGTTTGACCGATGTCTATTTGTGGGATATCCAAAAGCATCATATGGATATCAATTCTAGCACCGCTTGGAATAAAAGGTGTTTGTTTTAAGACATGCTATCTTTTTAGAGAGAGAATTTCTTCTAAAAGAGATTGTGGGAGCAAAATTGAACTTGAGAAAGCTCAAGATGCTTAAGCAGATGCTAATCAACTGCCTGAACTCAAGCCTATTATTTATATAGATGATATAGTAGCTCAACCATTTGAAGCACAAAAGTTTCATAGGTCAAGTAGGATACTATTCTAGAGAGATATGGATTTCTCATTAGTGAACAAAACAACATATTGCTCATAGAAAATGATGAGCCTAGCACCTATGAAGATGTTCTGAATAGATCAGAATCTGACAAATAGCTTCAAGCTATAAAGTCAAAAATGGATTCCGTGTATGAAAACCAAGTATGGACTTTGGTTGATCCACCCGAAGGGAGAAATCCTATAAGGTGCAAATAGATTTTCAAGAAGAAAATTCACATGGATGGTAATGTGGTTACCTATAAAGCTAGACTTATTGCTAAGGTTATCGCCAGAGACAAGAAATTTACTATGATGAAACTTTTAGCCTAATAGTTATGTTTAAATCCATAAGGATACTCCTAGCCATTGTTGCTCATTACGATTATGA
The DNA here is from genome assembly GCA_023653625.1 of Triadica sebifera. Taxonomy (NCBI): domain Eukaryota; kingdom Viridiplantae; phylum Streptophyta; class Magnoliopsida; order Malpighiales; family Euphorbiaceae; genus Triadica; species Triadica sebifera. The sequence goes on along the minus strand of CM042894.1, from coordinate 31,430,557 downwards.
GATATGGAAAATGGATGTGAAGATGACTTTCCTTAATGGAAATCTAATTGAGGATGTGAACATGACACAACTAAAAGGCTTCCTATCCAAAAAGGTTAAAAAGGTATGCAAGCTTTAAAGATCCATTTATGGATTAAAGCTAGCATCCTGAAATTGGAATATTCAGTTTGCTGAGATAATCAAATAGTTTGGTTTCTTACAAAATCTGAATGAACCTTGTGTATACAAGAAGGTTAGTGGAAGTGCAATCGTATTCCTTGTGTTGTATGTAAATGACATATTACTAATAGGAAATGATATCTCAACCTTACAATTAGTCAAAATTTGATTATCCAAGAATTTCTCTATGAAAGACCTTAGAGAAGCAGTCTATATTTTGGGTTATAGAGATAGATCTAAAAAATTGTCTGGTATTTCACAATCTATATACATAGACAAGATGCTAAAGAGGTTTAACATCGAGCAGTCTAATAGAGGATATATTCCCATGACCTATGGAATTACTCTCTCAAAGTCTATGTATCCAAAGACACAAGATGAGAAGACATGCATGAGTTTGATTCCATATGCTTCAACTATAAGATCAACCGTGTACGTTAAGTTATGTACAAGATCCAATGTATCATATGCTCTGAGTGTCACAAGTAGATACCAATTGGACCCTGGTGAGGGTCATTGGGTGGTTGTCAAGAATATCCTTAAATACTTGAGAAGGACTAAGGATGTATTCTTGATATATGGAGATGAAGACCTTTTTATGAGCAGATATATTGATGTCAACTTCCAATCTGACAAAGATGACTCAAAAAATCTCAATTAGGTTATATATTCACACTAAATGATGGAGTAGTTAGTTGGAAGAGTTTCCAACAGGAAATGATTGTTGGTTCCGCAACAGAGCAGAGTACAGAGCAGCTTTTGTAGCAGTAAAATAAGCAATTTGGATAAAAAAAAATTCATCATGGAACTTTGAGTGATTCCTAGAATTTTTGATCCAATACAACTATATTATGACAATAATAGAGCCATTGCACAAGCAAAGGAGCCATGATCACATTAGAGATCTAAACATGTACTCAGAAGATACCATTTGATTAGAAAAATTATTGGTAGAAATGATGTAAAGATAGAAAGAGTTCCCACCTATCAGAATATTGTTGATCCCTTGACTAAGCGACTTCTCTAGAAGAAATATGATTCTCATGTACTCACCTATGGAATTAAATATAAAGGCGATTGGCTTTAGTGAAAGTGGGAAATTGTTAGAGAAATGCTCTAAAAGCAATCACCTTTAACACTTATTATACAATTTTATTTGATTAATAAAATGCATTTTCATTAATTTGATATATGAATTGATAGTGATCTTAAGTCATTTAATGAAGTCCTTGATACATAACGTAATATAAAGGAAATCATGATGACATCATGTTATTGAGATTCTTATCATGTGTAATTATGTTAGTATCTAAATTATCCCTAGTCATAAGATTAATAAGATAGTACATTGTTAATCCGGATAGACTAGCACATGTTATAATTCTTGATTGGATCAAGCAGTAGATCTCATAATCTGTAAACATCAAATATTTAGAGTTAACATGCGGATGCTTGCTAAGTGTAGCTAAGTACGATGGATGACATACTATGAGACAATCATATGGATAATCGATTCAAATGTCAATGATAGTCTCATCATACCAATGGCACAAGTATCCTTAGACTTGAAATACTCAAAGATATCTTGGATCCTGTGTCACGACTGTGACTCCCTTTTGTCATGGGTGTAACAACCTCTGTCATGGTCGTGACATATGGTGCATGGCCAAATTGTTTTCTCTCTCATGTCTTGGATCAAATCCAAGGCCCATTTCATATTTCCTTCATTCCTTCTATTCATGTGACCCATTAGGTTCCCAATTATGTTGGTAGCTTAAATCATCATGTGATTTCAAACAGATCATGAGTGGTATCTAGCAACACATCATGACCCCCAATTGATTGGAAAGTCATTGATCTAACTGTAAACCCTTCCATAGACAATTACAGTGCAATTAGTCTTTTCACCAAACTATACATCATTTGGTTTAGAGAATGGTTTGTATGTATATCATGTTCGTTAATTTAGGTCATGGTCGACACGTGTGTTTCACGACTGGACGCGCCGAACCGACCGAAAACCGTGCGCATGCGCTACTGAAACAAAACTGATATATTCAAAGTCTAAAATGGGACGGTGAATAAGTAAGAAAATTTATTTTAAATATGTAACGCTAAAATTTTCACGAGAATCGATGAAAGTGACATTCGACCTTAAAATATGTGATTTTTGCACTATTAGCGAATCGCGAACGGAATACACTGTAACGTAAAGAATATTAGGACGGACTCACATGTACAATTTGGTGTCAAAACTCAAATGTTTAAGGCACCAAATTAAAGAGATAAAATTTAACATATGGTACCATAAAAACATCCAAAAACTGCAATTTTCGCTCCGGCACTCCAATAGTGAAATAAAAAATACGGGAATATAGAAAAAATGAATTTATGAACAATGGTATATTTAATTGTTAAAGATTAAATTATTTCAGGCTTACAATTAAGGGATTTAACAAATGTAGAAAAAATAAATTAAGTGAATAATAATAATAATAATAATAATAATAATAATAATAATAATAATAATAATAATAATAATAATATAAAAAAATTGAAAGAAGGGACTTTGGCTAAGAAAAGTAAAGAATGACATTTGATATCAAATCCCTCAATCAAATTAGTTTTCCAAGATTTCAAAGTTAAAAAAAAAACTAAAAAAAAAACTAATTGAATACTAACTAAAGGGTTTTAGATTAAACTATTTTAGAGAATTCCCCAATCAACCCTTATCTCAAACCATGCACTCCTCTCTTTCTTCCATTTCTCTCTTTTCTTCTTCTTTCATCTTCTTTCATCTTCTCTCCTTACTCTCCCAAAATCGAGCCATATCTTCCCTTCATTCTTCCATATTTCTTCAACAAAGTTCTAAAAAAAATCAAAGCCTAGTTTAGCCATAATATCATAAGTACAAAAAGGATATCCTATGGGTGGTGCTAAATAAGTCTAACCGAAGCAACAAGTGCAGGAAGGTGAGGCTTAAGGCTCAACCAAGGGTAGCTTGAATTTTTGGAAGCCTTGCATGTTAGAGATCAAGGTAGCCACAGGTTGAAGGAGGCTATTTGTAGGTGAAAAGTCTATACTTTAGTTGTATTTTGTTTCCTTGTAACCAAGAGCACTAAGCTCTCTCACTTGGTTTCTATTTTAAGTCTTCCTTTGATTTTGTTCCATTTTGATCTTATATGGTGAAGTTTCTTATTGTTCCTTTTTTTCCTTGTTATGATCATGAGCTAGAGGTGAGATTAAAAATTAATCTTAACTCTGTAATAAGAAAATGGTTATTTGATGGAATTTTGGGAGATGGCTGAAACATTCAAGGGAGAAAAATATTTTATGATTGTTGATTAAAGCTTAATTGAGGGGATTAAGGATGGTGGCCGAAACCTAAGTAGGTTTGGAAGCTAATCAAGTTAGGATTAAGCTAATTAAAATGTTAAATAACTTAACTAAGATTGTTGCAAAGTAAAGAAATAGGTTAATTAAAAAAAATTAAGTAAGTTAAATAACAAGTGAAATAAAGAATAATTAAGATGGTAGTTATGTTAAATAAAAGTAATGTAATTTATTTATAAAGAAAAATTAAACTAAAATGAGAAATTATTAAAAGCCCGAGAATTGAATAAAATATAATTGGTTAGAAGATTAAATAGACTGAAAGGGATAAAATTTGGAAACCAAATAAATAAATTAAATATTAAATTAGTATATTATAGGAGAAATAAAATTTGAACTTGTAAATTAATGTGAGATACGCCGGATTTTTATTTAAGAAAATGGATAGAATTTTAATTATTAAAAAAATTATTATTATGTCTTTAGGTGCCTAATAATTAATTACGTATATTTATTAGGGCAGCAAGTGCGGCTAAAGAATAAATCAGATTTGTGCAAGCTTTATGACAACAGTAAAAAAATCAATGATATTAACTATAATAATGTTATCAATAATAGTACTACCTTATATTGTATTATTATTTGATATAAGCATTTTATGACATGAATTTGCATGCGACAGGAAAATTGAGATGTTTTATGAAAAAGCTTATTTTATTTTATAACTGTGAAAAATGTTATGTATGTCATGCAATATGTAAAACATGCTATCAGTAAATTATACAATGACTTAAGCCCATATTTAAGCCTAGACTAGAATGGGTTAACTTGTTGGCATGTAAATAGGATCATACGCTACAGTCGGGATATACGGCTTCAGCCAGGACATACTGTTTCGGTTGGGATATATGGCTTCGTCTAGGATATACGACTTCAGCCGGGATATAGGTGCCTTTTTACATGACCTTTAGGTCAGGATACCCCTTTGTGTTGCCCTAAGATCTGGTCTAGGCGATTAAATTTTGGGGCATAACAAGTATACAGATCATAATTGATATGCTATTATATATAATACTATAAAATTACATAACATATGTATTATGATTCCCTTCTCGATGAAATGTGTGCTATAATAAATTGTATAATTGATATTTAAATTAAAATGGATCGTTTTTATAAAGCTTGCACCACTGAGTTAAAAACTCAACGCAGAAGTTTATTTTCCTTTCGCGCAGGTATTAGAAGGTTAGCCGAAAGCAGAGAGTTAGCGGTGACAGTTGTTAGATCAGTGGGGTTCATTTATGGAATAGAGTAATGGTGACCACTCTCCTGATACAGTTGGTTTCTTCTTGTAACACAACATATATATATATATATAAATAGTCTATATATATTTTTGACTACTTGTGACATATGAAAGGACATGTGCATAAACATAAATATTTAAATTGAAACCTTCCTTATGCATATATAGTATGAGATTATACTATACTATACAGGGGTTTTGTGAATTGAGATAAGTATACGGATATACTCATTTAATAATATATATATATATATATATATATGTATATATATACAGATATAATTGTTATTACAGGGATTTATATGTATATATGTATCATTGATGATACATATATATTGAAACATATGCACATATGCACTTGACATAAACTATATGTGAATATATATGTATCATGCATGGTATATGCACAGGAATACGACATGTTTTATACCAGTGGATATATACCTATGTATCAATGATGATACATATATGTGGATATATTTTATACAGGTTTAGTCATACAGGTGTAGTGACATCACCTTACCTAACTATAACGTATAAGGGTAAGAAGGTGTCACAATGTTAGCTCCCGCTAGATTGACTACGTCACATCTAGTCCAAATGATATTAGTTCTTATCTATTAGACTCATTACCCTGATCAGATATGTCCTTGAAGACTTTCTTCAAGATATGTTCACCTCAGCTAAAGATTTCTGAGTAATGATATGTACAAAAGGCCATAGGTATATTCTCCTTCTATCAGAAGTGGAGAATCCTCAGTTGACTACTCAAATTACTTCGAATACCTTTTTCTATACCCAATCACCACCCTATGACCGAATCACCACCCAACAAGAAATGGAGTCAAAGTATAGGATTTAGTATCCAAGATAATCTTGAGCATCTTTAGTCTAAGGATACTTGCACCATTGCTATGATAAGACTATCACTAACATTGAATAGATATTCATATGATTGTCTCATAATAGTTCATCCAATATACTTGCTACTCTTAGCAAGCATTCACATATTAATTATGAACATCTCATACTTTCAGCTTATGAGATCAGCTGCTTGACCTAGTCAAGAAGTATAACATGTGCTAGTTTATTCGGATTAACAATGTTCCATTTTGTTAATCCTATGATTAGGGATAATTTGGATATAAACACAATTGTATATGATAGAAATATCATCATCATGATCTCATTATGAATTCCTTCATGTTGTGTTACAGATCAAGGACTTCATTAAACGGTTTAAGAACTATATCAATTTATATGCAATGAATACCATATAATGAAAAATGCCTTTTATTAATAATAAATGAGTAAATCAAGTGCCTAAGGTGATTGCTTTTAGGGCACCTCTCTAAAAAATCATGCACCTCATCAAACTCAAATTGGTGCTTTTCTACAACAAATAACAAACCAATAGTTCAATTTTAATTATATGGTAAATATGGTCACATTGTCAAAGTTTTACATTCTAGCTCACACAATGCATATAAGCCACAAGCAAACTAATCAACTCCCCAAAACTCCAGTTCTTTGGATTGGGTAATGGACCCAAGCTCATCCCATCATGTTACATCTGATACTTAAAATCTTTAGAGCTACTTTGAGTATACTGGATCCAATGATGTTATGATTGGTGATGGTATTAGCATTGGTATCACACATATAAGCCATACTACACTCACAACACCCTTTCATTCATTTATCTTGAAAGATGGCTTATGTGCTCCTTCAATTCATAAAAATTTAATTTTTGTTCATCAATTTTGCACTCAAAATAAAACCTCTATTGAATTCTTTTCTACTTTCTTGTTTTAAAGGATTTGAAGATGAGGGCACTTCTTACTTGATGCTCGAATAAGGCATAACTCTATTATTGGAGTAGTTCTTCTCCATCATTAGCTGCCTACCTAACTACTTTTGCAACACAACATCTCTAACTCTATGGTAGATGCCTTGGCCGCCCATATCCATGTGTTTTTAAATTTATTTTTTTCTAATTTTAAATTACATATTCTCTCTTTTAATTTTGATGATTTTAATTCATGTCTTTGTAATAAAAATCATAATTTTCCTTTCTCAAAAACTACCTTACTTAGCTCAAAACCCTTAGAATTGATTTATACTGATGTGTAGGGCCTTCCCCAATTATCTCATCAAAAGGCTTTCAATTTTTTTTGTTGATCACTTCACTAAATTCACTTGGCGCTTTTTCCACTCAAAAGAAAATTAGAAGTTACTTTTATCTTTAGCAATTTTCATTCTCTAACTTGCCTATTCTGACTATGTAATTTGATGGTGGTGCAGAATACGAAGGCTTGCACACATATCTAGTTTGCAAAGGCATCCAACACATAATTTGACCTCCCAACACACACTGGTATAAAAATGACTAATATGTATCAGTTGTAATGCATAATATGCATCGATTGAAGTAGAGACACATATGATGGAGATGCAAATGGATTGTATTATATGGGTCCGTTAATAGTACCAATGCCTAAAACATAATTATAGGCATTAGTTGCTTTATAAAAATCAATGCCTATATATTTTTTTTAAATAACACTATAGGCATCAGTTATTAGCTAGCAACTGATGCCTATAGTCCTTTTTTTGTAATTATAGCAGTAGCAAAAAAAAAAAACAACACAACACAAGCTACAACAAAAACAATAGTAGAATAACAACACAAGCCTATAATCATTGTTTAATAATATATTATAGATGCTTATCAGAAACAACAAATATTCTTATCATCATGTTTTGCATATAAACAATCATTAAAAAAAAACTCTACATATCGCATATATCATTTTCATTTCACAATATTAGTAGCCAATTCATTGTATTTCATTTTTATTTGTATCCATGTAACTGGTTTTTCTTATCCTTTTTATCTTATTTTGCTCAAAACTCTAAACCAGACTATCTGGATGCAGATTATGGAATTTGGATGCACATACTCGAGCTTTATCCACCCTGTGTACTAACTATAAGTTTGCTCATCCAACCTTCTCAAGTCAAAGGTGCTCTTAACTGAGCTTCAGTCATCTTGACTAAGTATAAAATAGGATTAAGGGCGCTCTAACTTGAGTTTCATCCATCTTGTCCTAACAATTGCATAGAACCGAATACTAAGGGTGCTCTAACCTGAGCTTTAGCTGCCTTAGACTCATATAAAAATGCAACAGTATTGTAACTCACTAAATGACATATCATTTATTATATGTCAAGTCCTATATTAGAGAAAAGGGCATTTCCAGTTCTTATAACATATTCATTTTTACACATTTGTTATCTTATACAAAATCATATGCATCATCATGTAATATTCATGCATACTTTATGTAACTATGTCATTCATACTTATAGTTTATTATAGTATATATGTGTACATAACTATTGCATAGGATCATTGAAGAAAAATAGCATTAAGCCATAACAAGAGGCTTTATGGGCGTGAACTACATATTCATGATCATGAAGGATAAGGGGCAGTGGGGAGCAAGTAATGGAAGAAAAGAGGCAAGGGAGAGGGAAAAAAAATGCAACTTTGGCTCACCAACTCTGCAGAATATTGTTCACGAGCATAAACTCCTCCCTACCACAGTTATGACAATCCCATGGGGGTATGAATCCAAACCACAACATTCATAGTCGTGAAATCTCATTCATAGGCATGAACAACTTTCGAAACTCTGTCGTTTGGAAACACACGTCTTTTACAGGCATGAAATCCCCTTTTTAACTATTTTTAATCTCTTGATCTATCTACACTTTTTCTAATCTCCAACATATCTTATAGGCTCTAATTACAGGTTATTACAGTTATAAAGTAGAACAAGATAAACATTCACTTGGAAATTAACTATATTTTTATTGATATGGTACTTACGAAACTAAAATTTTACTCAATTAATCATATTAAGATAATAATAAATGGTGACTTTTCAACTGCTAGATGTCTTATCACATGTAAAACACTAATTTCTTTTGGTGAGTCATAAATAATAATCTTGCTATTATAACCATTATGTGAATGAACAATACAAAAATGAAAAACCCACAAAGCAAATCAACATTTTCAAGCCAAATTAAATCTAGACAAACATAACATCAAAGTCAGACTAACTTGACAAAATAAAATGCTAAGTTTATATATTTGGAATTTTTGTATATCTCTTTCCCCTAACTCAACAATCTCACAATTGTTCTATATTGTTGTTAATAAAAAAAAAAAAGAATTAGTAAAATTAACCACCAAGAAAAAATAAGAAGGGAAAAAAACTCACCATAAAGATTATTTTAAAAATTTGTTGCGCTGTGGCTTTTCCCTGTGCTATCAAATGTCGGTTATGATTGAGTTCTCGACATAGACAACAAGGTCGAAAGACTTTTGGTGGACGAAGGTTTGATTGATGGTCTTGAGGAACTACAATTTCTTGGACTCCTTATTGAATTCTCTAAAGAAAACATTTATCAAAGGGATGTCATTGGTGTTAGCCACAAATGAATTGCTAATATTTGTTACTATAGCATTGTTGTGGGTTTGATGGAGATGGAGCTTCTAAAAATAAAGAAGGAGATGGATTTTTAATCGGTAGACTAGAGCTTCGAATGGGACTTTGGGAGATTCGAGGGAAATGAAGGGGAAGAGGGCAAGAGAGCGCGGGGGGAGGGGGTTAGCTTCTTGAATGGGACTTTGGAAAAATTAGGGCACTAAGATTACAAAGATTATATGCATGAGTTTATAAGAACAATCAATGCCTATACTCAAAAATTAGTTAATACAAAGCATCGATTGCTCAACAGAGACCGATGCCTATAATGGAGCTATATAAAACGTGTCGGTTTTTACTCAACAACCGACACATATACTCATCTTTTGTCACCAAATTTACAATTTATGCCACCGTTTTTTGTAATATGTATTTGTTTATTTTAAAGCCGATACTTGTAATATTTCACCTAAAGTATATTTCGTAAAGACGACATTGCCACATCATGGAAACTGCTCTCACACACCCTACTCCATCAAGCCTCAATGCCCTTAAAATATTGGCCTCACGCTTGTCAAATAGTTGTTTATATGATCAATCGAATGAACACTTCAACACTAATAAAAGACCTATCACCATATGAAGTATTGTTCCAAACTACCTCAAACTGCACAACTAATAGAATTTTTGTTGTAAAATACGCCAAACGAACTATGAAGTGTCCGTTATAAATGCTGCTTTTACTTTATTTAATGCAAGTGCTATTGTGTTCAAACATCAATATATTTTGTGTGCATTTATTTAAAAACACATATATTTTATCAAACACAAGTGAATTAGTTCATTGCATTTAAAAGTTATATAAAAAGTATCAATTTTATTCTTTCAACCGCTCGATATGAATAGCATAACATTAAACCCCAAACATTTTGATAAATGCTTAAATTTTGTAATTCATCCCTGCATATATGGATGGATGATGGACCCACCAAACACATGTTTATCTCTAAAAAATGAGTAAAACTAAAAGCATATTTTCTTATCTTCACTTCACAGTTTCTGCAATCAAAAGTTTCAATTGAGAATTTGTTTTATTGACTTATTAACTATTAATTATAAACTAATATGATCCATTCATCAACAACTGAAAGCTTATTTAATTATTTGATTAGATACTACGTGGTTTGTAAATAGAAACTAACTGAAAGTTTATTTAACCAACTCTTTTAACTATCATTAAATAGATGCCAAGAGTTTCATAAATAAAAACTAAATTAGTTCTAAATTGATAGTTAAAAGAGTTAATTTTCAATTGAAAAACTTAATTGAATATATATATATATATATATATATATATATATATATATATATTTGTATGTGTAATTATAAGGTTATGACATGATAAAAAAATTGTAAAGTGAATTTTATGGGCATTAGATAGGTAATTAATCCGAAATCTCTAATTTTTTATTTGGTGGTAACTAGTGCCCCTTTGTGGGGATGATTTGTTTTCAATTCTCTTTCTTCTTCGATGACTATCGGATATTTGGGATTACTGTTAAATGTCCAAAAAATAGATTTAAAATTTTTTGATTTAATTGACTGATTTTTTAATTTTTATAAATTGTTTTTTCTCAAATCTGTTTCTGTAAAAAATATCTATTTAACTAATTCTCTCCAAAAGTATTTTTCAAAACTCAAAAAATTTTAAAAAAACAATTTTTTTCAAAAATATTTTTACCAAACGGACCCTATATATAATGACAAATATCAATTATACATCAATATCCAACACAAACTTTTGATTGAAAAGAACCAAATATATATATATATATATATATATATATATATATATATATATATATATATATATATATATATATATATATATATATATAATAGTTGGATTAATCAATTTATATGGTGTAGTAGGAGAAACTACAGAAACAAGCAACTTGATCCTTATTATTTCACCAATAATTACCCAGTATGGTTGGCTTTTTTATCAGAAAATTCAGAACTCGGGGGTCGGATTAAATGGGCAAGTAAGTATACGGACAATACATCTGTAGATTAACAATAATATATGTATAGTAAGAATAGTATGATCAATCACTATCTTGATCCAGCTAACCTTTGACTCAGATTCCCATATTTAGGACCACATTTCCAGTACTCAGCTTTAATTGATTCTGGCGTTTGATTTCCCTAATGAAGCAAAGGATCTTCATGTTTATATCTTGTTTTTAAGTTTTGGACACCCCAACAAGCAATCTTTCAACTGTAATATATCTTGCTAGTAAACTTGAAACATCAATCCCCTTTTATGGAATTGGTAATAACAACAAAACTAGTCTGTTTCTTTACTCCTTACCTCATATAAGCAATCAAGTTTCCTCTTCTCCTGTATCATCAGTTAATTGCTCCCCTAATTATTGCTTTCTTAAATTAATCCTATATTAACTAAACCACCGAAGAGCTTTAATATTCTTGAAACAATATGTATCTAGATCGAGTGTTATAAAACAATTCGACGTGTATATAAAATAATTATTAATTTGAGTTGGTGATACAGAAGAAAAATCCTATCTTTTGTAGAGTTTCTGGTGCTGCTGGAGAGCCCACATGTTCCACTTGGAGGAATTTTATACATATAATAATTTTTCTTTTGTTTTTTTTTAAAAAAAGAGAAATTGAAATTGAGACCAAGCTTTGGATCTATCGACTTTTTCGAACATAGATTTTTTTTTTTCCAATAAGATGAGCAAAGTTTATAAAAATAAATCAAAACTAACCAATATAAGCGGTTCCAACTAAGATCTGATGTAACTAAGAAGAAACACCTTGAGGAGGAAGTTGTTGCTAACCAACATTTTGTAGTTTTAGTTTCCATGAGAACAAACAACTGTTGTGGCCTGATGTATTAATTTTGTTTCCCAAGAGAATATAAAATCATAAGCATATGTACAAATATTATATATTAATTAAATTGGCAAAAATATATACAAAGGACGCAAAAAATGATAAAATAAAATTATATTTGGCTCAGCTCTTTCCTTCCCAAGGTGACCCATCAATTATCAAACATCAGGTTTTTACCTTCTGTATCTGAAATCGATCATGTGATTTTTATAACATAAGTTGAATTATATACACTATACAAGCATAGGTATTATTTATAAATTAAAAAGTTTGAGAAGGGAAAAAAAAAGGAAAAAAAGAGAAAATGAAAATAGCTATTGTCATCAGCATCTGAACTGAACATGACTGCAAAAGTAAATGCAGTGTAAAGATAGCAAAAGACTTATTAGCAGCAGAAAGAGAGCAGACCAGTAAAGAGGCCCCATAGGTGAAGAAAGCTTTAAGTATGGTTGAGCATTAAAGCTATATAGAAGTAAGTACCTTCAGAAGACAACAAGCAAATGAAACAAAAAAGAGAAGTAGAAGGAATGAAAGCTAGCAAGATATGACCCGGAAGAACCAACAAACCGAAAAGAATCCACATTGATTATGGAGTGTGTCTACACAATAATCTTTTTCTTTTCAAGGAACCAAAAAAGGGAAAAAGAAAAGGATAACAATGTTGAAAAGAAAGGGAAAATGCAGCTTCGACAGAAGTGATATAAGCAAAATAAGTTGAAGATGAAGCAACTTAAATTCTGAACGTATTGATGGAGTGTAAAAAATTAAAAACAAACCTTAAAAAAGCTCACTTACCAATTTCTATGTAGTAGATAGCAGTAGTAGTAAAAAGTTGCTCTCTCTATCTCTCTCTCTCTCTCTCTTGGTGCAGAAAACAAAGCAAAATAACCACTGAAACTCATAAGCAAGAAAAGCTTTCAAAAATGCACTGAAATGAAAAAATATAAAATAGCCATCAACACATATCTTAGAGTCCTTATGTCCTGCCATATAAACCTCCACCCCTTGCACTCCAAGAAGGCAAAAAGAAAAATACTAAAAGGAAAGAAAACCCTAAAACTACCTAATAGCAGTTGAATTCACTCTAAACAATGTCAGCATCAGAAATTTGCTTGATAATATGAAGGTGGAGAACAGAAGAATCATCAATGGTTTTGGATTAATTTTCAATCTAGGGTTTCTTACCCAAAGTGTGCTTATTATTATGCATCCACACCTTAAGCACATGTCTTCTGACTCCACTCTCATTGCAGAACTGTTGAACCACTGCTTCATCGTGTTTCTGAATTCTCCACCCTAATCTCTCCGCCAGTGCCAGCATTTTCTCCTTTTGATCTTGGTTAAACTTGGTCCTAAACCTTTTTCTTGAAGAACCGCCGCCGCTGCCACCGCCGAATCCACATCCGCTCGGATTCGACACATCTTCTCGATCTTCCCTACTCTGACCTCCTGATGTCGATGGCAATGCTAGTGGCCTTTCCTGTGAGGGAGCCACGTGGAGGTATCCAGCTGGAGTCCTGTAATACGGCGCGAATTGAGGAACCTGGTGATGGAGATGGTGTGGATGAGGGTGAGGGTGCCCGTGAAAGAACACTTCACCTCCTCCTCGGCCTCCGCCGCCGCTTCCTCCGTGTGTGTTTGAGTCTTTGATTTCTTTGCGGTGGAAGTTTCTGTGACAATTACACACGGCACATTTCAGCGAGTCTAGAGTTCCTTCAGCACCAGCAGCCATGAACTCGCAGCAGCCATCCACTGCGTGTCCACCGATCCCCACCGCGTGATTCTTTAAACACTCTCTATATCTCGGTTTAACTGTCAGAACCAACCCTGTTCCCGTTCCCTTCCCGGCCGCCGCTTGTTCAGCTCCTAAGCTTGTCATTTTAACTCTTGTGGAATTACCTAACGAGCCACAACTAGCAGGCAACCCCATCTTTTCTTCCTCCTCATGCTCTTCTTGATCCTCAAACTCCATTACCCCCTCTGTGTTTCCTTCTAAAAAAAATTAACTTTAAAATTATGAAAAAAGTTTCTTATTCACTAATTATAGTTGAGAAAGGATTAAGGAGATAAGAAGGATTGAGAGGATGTGGACATTAATTTTTTTCACTCTCTGCGAAAGGGGAAGTGGTTTGCTTCAAACACTTCTTGATATACTTTTTCCCGTTCTTGAATTTCACCTCTCAAATTCTCATTTTCCATAGGCTATACTCGGTAAACCGGTTCTATTTTTCTACCCTTCCCATGTTCTTCTTCTTTTTTTTTTTTTTTTTTTACTGCGCCGTAAAAGTGCTATTGTACCCTTCAGACCAGTAGCATGAGGTGGAATCGTGCCGATGGTACTGTCTGCATAGACAAGATTAATAAAATGAAATCCAATATTCACACGCATTTACACGCGCTGTGGTGCTCGACAACTTCGGCATGGTGCTTTGCAGCTTGACAGGGAGAAATATGAGTGGCGCGTGGAGAAAAATAGTCAAGGAAATAAGCTTGTTTGTTGTTAGGACACGTTGTGAAAAAATAAACTGTAGGCATTTAAGGCAGCTGCGTACGTGCGCTAACTTCCGACATAAGTGACGCGCGTTTGGTGTCAACATGCAATTAACATAAGGGGTGAGAAAACGAAGAGGATGCAAAAGGTAAACGGTTGAAATGAATAAACTCAAGGGTAAGAGCGTGGAAGACACGCATTATAGAAGGATTAAAAATAGTTAAAATATTAGAAAACGGAACATTTTCAATAATGTTGGTTATTTTAAATAACATATTCAATAAATATATTTAAATATAAAATAAATTTATTTTTACAAATCTAATATTTTTTATTTTTTATTTTATTTATTTCATATAAATTAATATTTATAAAAAAAAGTAAATAATATTTATTATAAAAAAATTATTTTAAAAAACATTCCATTCAAAAGATAGAACATAGCTCAGGCATGTATCCAGTGGCAAAAGCACTTAATCTGTCCTTAAAAATATTGGTTTCAAAATTTTCTACAAATAAAAAAATAGAATATACATATAAAATGAAAATACATTAATTATAATTAGAATAAAAAGTTAACTTTTATTATATAAATAATTAAACTTATTATCTATGATAAATAATATATTATAAAATTTTTTTATAAAATAGTTATTTAAAATAAAAAGTATAATTAAAAAAATCAATTGAAATTGCTCTAAAAGAGTAAGACAAGAACTCTGTCTTCACGAACCATGTAGGATACACACACCTAAAGAAGAGGACATCAACGGCTTTAAAATTTTTTGAAAAATCTTTGACGAATGAATGAAATCCTTTTTCTTAAAAAAATGGTGAAATTAAGGGTGACTTAGGTTGTTTGATTCTCTTAAGTCAATGGTGTCAGAATTATAAGAAAATGATGCTATGTTATTTTATTTTATTTTATTTTAAGATTTTATTTTGTTAATTTTTAATATTAATTTAACACGAAAATTAAATTTAATTTTTGTATAAAATTTTCAAATAATAAATAAGAATTATCTAATTTCAATCATATTATTATACAATAAATTGAAATTATGATACATAACTTAGATGACTTACTTTTTCAAACAATCTATAGAGAAATTTTGAGTCTTTTTAGATTTTAGTTTTTGGAAAAAAAAATGTAGAGAAATAATTGTGGTAGGAAGAATTTATTTTTCACGTAGAAATAACTTCTCAATATAATGGGTAACTACTTTGAGACCACATTTGTTATATATCACTTAGGAGTATATAGCTTCTCGATTAATAGATCTTGGAGTATATTTAGTTTGTTGTATCCTAGATTATTTATCACACATTCTTTTATGAGATATCATTTCTTATTCAAATTTATTTGTATTCATAATAATGTTCTATTACAAGGAAGAACATAATTGGTCAACCATTAAATATATATCAATGTGATAATTTAAATATGATCTTCCTTTTTTTCGATTCCTATAATTTTTATTTAACTCGTCTTTCTACAAGTATTCCAATAAACCAAATCATTCATGATCTTTTGGTAACATTTTAAGATAACAAATAACAAATATCAATTACAGAATCAAAATTGAGTAATAAGGATAACAAGTGAGATTACATATGAACTTAAGGATCTCACACTAAATAAAGTTATGACATAAAGTTTATTACTCTATTTGGTCGAATTATAAACATGTGGTATGAATCACATGTTATGATATTAACTCATTTTTTATTTGAGCGTATGTTTTTATGTTATATAATACTGTACATATCATAGTTCAACATACTCAATGTCCAACTATGAGTTCACATGCATACTCGATTTATCAATTCTTTCAGAACTCTTATCTACCATTAAGATAGATGAATTGATATTTTATAATATCTAGTTAATATTAAAGTATTTTATCAATCATATCTCTTATTTCACGTAGATTGGTGACATTTTCTTTTAAGCTTTTGCACTCAATTATCACCTAGATAATAAAAGCTTAAAATTTGTTTCATCTTTGTTCGCATAAAATAACAAAGACGATTGTTTGTGTGAGAAAGTCAATCTCATATCTGGCCAACATACTTTTGTACTTAAATATGTACTCAACATATATTTTCATGTAAGTTTTATAACAAATATATCTAGAAATTGAACCATAATGGAAATTCATTATCATTTAAAGAGAAAAATATATATAACATGAACATTTTTAGGAAAAAGTCATTTATAAGTACATTCAACATTTAAGCAAACTTAATGATTTAACATGCCTAAAATATGTATCTTTAGGTACAGGTTTTGTAAATGGATCTGCAGCCATTTCTTGTGATGTTATGTACTTCATGTTCACTTTTTTTCATGCAACTATATCTTTCACAAAATTATACTTGATGTCAATGAGTTTAGTTTTAGCATGAAACTTGGGAGTTTTTGTGTATGCTATTGTAGCCTGACTATCACAATTTATACGTATGAGCTCTATAACATTTCCCCTCATTGTTAAGTGTTCCAAAAATCTTCTAACTAAATCCCTACTTGAATAACAGTTGAAAAAGCTACAAATTCAGCTTTCATTGTTAATAAAGCTATACAAGATTACTTCTTACTACTCCATAATATGACACCATTGTTGAGTTATAGTGTATATCTTGAGGTAGATTGTCTCTCTTCTAAATCTCCTACCCAATCAGTGCCTTTCAAATGCAAATATCTCATTTGATAACATAAGAAGTAATCAGTTGTGTCTTTCAGATACCTAAGTATCATTTTTATTGCTTTCCAATGTCTTTATCTTGGATTGGATTGATATTTACTTGTCATTCCGACATCAAAGAAAATATCGAGCTTGATACACATCATAACATACACTAGGCTTCTAACCATACTAGAATAAGGAACCTTGCTCATTTGTTCCTTTTCTTCAAAAGTTATAGGACACATCCTTTAGCTTAGAACTTAACCTTTCATAATTGGAGCATCAATAGGTTTACAATCCTTCATATGAAATTGCTCAAGAATTTTTTTGATATACGATTCTTGTCAAAGAGACAATAAATTCCTTGATCGACCCTTTTATTGGATTTGAACATGCATATTATGCATATGAAAACGAAAATTTAAAAAACCTATGGAACACCCTATGTAAATTAAAATTATATTAAATCATTCAATGGAGAGAAGTTGATTATCTTTATTTGCAACTATTAATCTTTTAAATTGTGAGTTTTTCCTTTTTTGTTGGGTTGTAGTAAACCAAAATAATCCAAAATTAGGATTGCCTCTAAGAGTATCCATATGAAGGAAGAAGAAGAAAACTTTCAAGGAGATTGGGTGACAAAAGTCCAAAGTACTAGCTATGGAAATTTGTCTTATGAAAGAGAAAAGAGAGGAGAAAAATCACTCTTATTTTTCTTAAATGTGCAACTACGAAATTAATTCTTTAAAAAGAGTATTTATTCTATTTTTAATCTCTTTTCAGGTTGGAATAGAAAAAGCTTAATGAGTCACTTTTCTTAAGGTATATAGCCCCATGTTGACCAAGTTAACAATCCTAAGCCAAATTGGATTTTACCATTTTTTATAACTTTTATAAAAAGTCTAATTCTTTTTATATTTTGTTGGAAAATTAGGAAAGATTAGATTTTAAGAATAAAATTCTATAATCAATGATATATTTGATTATTTCCAAATCTGATTATTTCTTTGATTGTAGAGATTCCATATTTGATTATTTGATTATTTCCTTTATCATAAGATTCTAAGTTTTTCCTTCTACTATAAATATGTACCATATTTTCTGTCAATAACAAGAAAAAGTATTCCAGTAATTTCTTCTTCTTCATACAATTTTTCTACATGGTATCAGAGCTCTAGGTTCGACCATGGATTACAAAGCCACTATGGTTGGCTCCAGGTCGGCATCTTCTGAAGGAAGCAGCGCCATAATGCTGCTAAAAGGAAGAGGAAACCCAACGAATTTTTCTTTGCCTAAAAACTCCTTACAAATCACCATTCATAAGTTGAATGGCAAAAATTACCTTGAATGGTCCCAGTTCGTGAAGTTAGTAATAGACGACAAAGGAAAATTAGGTTATTTGAATGGTGAAGTAAAACCTCCATCCATGGATGATCCTAGCTATAGGCAATGGCGGTCGGAGAACTCAATGGTAACAGCCTGGTTGATCAACTCTATGGAATCAACCATTGGCAAACCCTTCATGTTTCTTCCAACAACACGCGATGTGTGGGATGCCATTAAGAAAACATATTCAGATCTGGATAATCATTCACAATTGATTGATTTGAACACCAGAATGTGGAAAATGCAACAAGGAGACCGTGAAGTAACTGCGTATTATAATGATATGATGGCTGTCTGGCAGGAGATAGATGTATTTGAAGAAGAGGAATGGGAAAGCCCAAGTGATAGTGCCCGATACAGGAAGAAAATAGAAAGAAGTAACGTGTTTGTTTTTCTGGCATGTCTAAATATAGAACTTGATGAAGTTCGAGGACGCATATTGGGGAGGAAACCATTGCCCTCTATACGGGAAGTATTCTCTGAAGTACGTAGGGAAGAAGCTCGACGACAAGTGATGTTGAAAAATGAGTATGGTGCAAAACTAGAGAGTGAAGGGTCTGCACTTATGGCCCGAAGTGCTGATATTGAAGATAGACGTGGAGGAAAGACTAGACCCTGGTGTGACTACTGTCGGAAGCCATGACATACCTGTGAAACCTATTGGAAGTTACATGGAAAACCTACAAATGGAAAGAAGAAACTAAGTAGTGATAACAAGCCCGAAGGAGATGCTTGAGCATTTTAAGTGGGTAATTCAGATTTAAGGCAATAGTCATCCTCAGAGTCTCTTTCCTTCACAAAGGAACAGTTAGAGCATTTATGTAAAATGTTTCAATCTAGTTCTCTGGGAAATTCTTCTATTCCATCTTGTTCTATTGCTCAGTCAGGTATTTCCTCCATTGCAACCATTGTTTCTTCAAAGTTTCTTGGCTTTTGGATAATAGATTTAGGAGCTACTGATCATATGATTGGCATTTCACAATTTTTTTCCACTTATTCACCTTGTGCAGGAAATCAAAAAGTTAAAATTGTAGATAGTTCATTTGCCACTATTGCAGGAAAAGGGATAGTATCAATTTCTCCATCACTAAACCTTAAAAATGTTCTTCATGTTCCTAACTTATCGTATAATCTTTTTCCAGTCAGTAAATTAACATTTGATCATAATTGTTGTGTTAATTTTGTGTCTTCTCATTGTGCATTTCAAGATTTAACCTCGGGGAAGACATTGGGGTTGCTAAGCAAAACAATGGTCTCTATTTTTTTGATGATGGATTAACCTTTGAAAGGCAAGATCAGAAGACTTGTTTTAACTCTATGTCTGTTTCTAGTGATAGTGAAATTTTGTTATGTATAGCATTATCATTTGGGACATCCTAGTTTTCAATATTTAAAACATTTGTTTCCAAAGTTATTAATGAATAAAAATCAATTTGTTTTTCAAAGTGAATATTGTGAATTAGCAAAACATCATCATGCAGTTTTTCCTTCACAACCTTATAAAAAATCAAAATCATTTACCATGATTCATAGTGATATTTGGGGTCCTTCAAGAGTGTCAACCTTGTCTGAAAAACGTTGATTTATTACTTTTATTGATGATCATAGTAGAGTCACATGGGTTTTTTTGCTAAAAGATAAATCTGATGCTGGAAATATATTGAAAGATTTTTATCATATGATTCAAACACAATTTTAGATTCAGATTAAGATTTTTTGAAGCGATAATGGCAAGGAATTTTTCAACAATGTATTAGGGAAATTTTTTACTGAAAAAGGAATTATTCACCAAAGCTCGTGTAGTAATACACCTCAACAAAATGGAGTGACTGAAAGAAAAAACAAACATCTACTTGAAATGGTTAGGGCTATGGTGTTTACAACTAAAATGCCTAAATATCTTTGGGGGGGAAGCCATTTTAACAGCCACTTATTTGATTAACAAACTTCCTACAAGAATTTTGGATTTCAAAACACCTATCAAAGTTTTCACTGTAAGTTTTCTACACACTTGACTAATAACTGATATTCCCTTAAAAAATTTTTGTAGTGTGACATTTGTTCATAATCACGATCCACAAAGGTCAAAATTTGATCCAAGGTCTTATAAATGTATCTTTGTTGGTTATCCCACTAATCAAAAATGTTACAAGTGTTTTGATCCAGTTTCACAAAAATTATTTGTGTCTATGGATGTCACGTTTTTTGAAGGAACTTCTTATTATAACAACTCCCATCTTCAGAGGGGGAGTAATACTAGTGAATATGGTTTTTAGATAATTCTGATTAAACTGTTGATTTTTTCCATGATGATGGTTTTCTTGATGATGTTTCTCATAATCAATCACTTAATGAGATAATTCCATCTCAAAATAACACTAACAAACTGAAAGAAATATATGGGAAACGATATAAAGGTCTTGTTTATTCAAAGGAATATCTAGCACAAAAAAGGTAGACCACAATTCCGCTGATACACCAAGAGTTTAATCAAAGGTTGAATCTTGAAGTTCATAATGATTCTTCTGAAGTGTCGAAAAATATTACTTCAGGTAAATTTGAGTCTAATTATTCCCATCCAATTGATGATCTCCCCATTGCTCTTAGAAAAGGTGTAAGATCTTGCACAAAACATCATTTGTCCAATTTTATGTCTTATAACAATATTTCTCCTTCTTATCATGCCTTTATTTCCCAGATATCTAGTGTTTCTATTCCTAACAATGTTCAGGAAGCTTTAAAGGTTCCTGAGTGGAGAGAAGCTATTTTTGAGGAGATAAGAGCCCCGGAGAAGAATGCTACTTGGGAGAAAGTGGATTTACCAAATGGAAAAGCAGTGGTTGGATGTAAGTGGGTGTTTACCCTGAAGTATAATGCAGATAGATCCTTGGGAAGATACAAGGCATGATTGGTAGTCAAAGGCTACACTCAAACTGTTGAACCTTGAGGGGTATTTCAGTCATTTTGATGCTAAAAAATAAAATAGCAATAATGTATTTAACATACTTGTTTTCTAAGTTCATTGAACAGGGTATGAAACATGATAACAAGAATAGAGAATGGAAGACTAATCTTAAAAAGACCAAAAAATGAAGAAATAACATGTTCACGCCCATGACCTTATATGTCACGCCCGTGATGAAGCTTAGCGCCAACTATCCAACATTTAAAGTTCACGATCATGAAGAATGATAGTAATCATGAATGATCATATTAGTAACGAACGTGAAAGAAAGTCACGCCGTGAGAAGACATGACAAATTCATCTAGAGAGCTTCACAGCCAGAGTCACTACTTGGATTACAACTAGGAAGGATGTTCACGCCAGTGAAGGTATAATGTCACGCCCTTGATCAAACACTTCAAATCCTTCTAGAATGCTTCACGGCCAAAGTTACCACTCAAGTCATGGCTTGGAAGAACAGTCACGACCGTGAAAGAGGAAAGAGAAACATGTCAGACGCGAAAATAAGAGTTGGTGCAATGGCTATTTCCACATTAAATGCAACCAAACGACTATAATTCTCCATGGAAGTATAAATACAAGTCATTTATGAATCCAGAACAAGAGAATAACTATTAATTTGGATCAAAATCTTGTTGTAAGCCATTTGTGCATTTGATATCTTGAAAACAAACATTTATTCTCTATGAAAATCTTTTTACTCATCATTCTCTGAGCATTATAGATTTTTAAGTGTTTCTCTTTGTAATCTACTACTCAAGTGAGTTTGGATATTTTGGGTTAAGAGTAGAACACTTGTAAGAGTTATTTGTGTGAGCCTTTAAAACACAAGGAATTATTTTATTATGTGAGCCATTAAAACATAAGGGATTTTCTGGGTTAGGTGTGATCCATTGTTAGAAACACCATAGTTGGGAGTGAGTTTGTAAAACTCCATTGTAACACTTAGTGTGTTAGTGAAACTCTCAATTGAGATTGGGCAGAGGAGTAGGGTTTGTTAACACCCGAGCCTCTATAAAAATTCCTATGTGAAATCTTCCTATCCCTACTCAACTTAACTTTTCATTCCGCACTTAAAAGTTAAAATTTTTAATATCCAATTCAACCCCCCTTCTTGGTTCAATATCTGGGCAACAATTGGTATCAAAGCTAAGTCTAGCATCGAAGCCTAAATAGCGCTAACAAAGATCAAGATATGGCCAATGAAGGATTCCAAAGTCTCAAGCCTTACTTTGATGGAGCAAATTATGTTCATTTGAAGTTTCAAATGGAGACATATCTGGATAGTGAAGGAATTGAAGTTTGGGATAGTGTTCGGAAAGAATGGACACCACCAACTAGAAGAGGAGTTGATGGTGAAGAAGAAATCCTATCAAGAGATGATTAGACAGAGCCTCAAAGAAGAGCAAACTTAAAAAACAAGAAGGTAATGACAATTCTCTCAAGCTCATTATCCATTGAAGAATGTGGCAGAATACAACACTGCCTAACTGCTTACAGCATGTGGAAAACATTGAAAAACTATCATGAAGGAATAAAGCAAGGTAAATCTAAAAAGATTCAACTTCTTATTTTAGAGTATGAGCTCTTCAAGATGAAATCCAATGAGTCCATTACTGACATGAACAACCGTCTTCTAGCCATCATAAATGGAATAAGAAAACTTGGGAAGCACCTGAGCTTGGAAGATGTAAATAACAAAATCCTGAGAAGCCTTCCTCTCAAAGATTACAGTTCAAGACTTATCGGTATAGAAGAGGCAAATGAAGACATGAGCATTATGAATACTAATCAGCTTATTGGCAAACTTCTTACACATGAAATGACAGTGAAAAGAGATAGATAGCTTGAAACAGAGCCAGAACTAAAAGCCTCCACTTCAAAATCTCAAAAGAAAGTTGAAGATGATGAAGAAAAGAGTGATGATGCAAATGAGGATATTGCTATGCTCTCAAGAAGGCTGAAAAGAATTATTGAGAAGAGAATGAGCAATTCAAGAAAATTCAGGCTACCAATAGAGGATCACGTCTCGGATAAGGTAGGATCACTTCACTCATACTCTTTCAATAATGATAGTAGTGATAATGATAGTAATACTGAAAATGATTATGATAAGCAAAGCCTAATAGAAGTATTGAATCTATAACTAGAGAAATATAAAAGTAAATTCAATACTTACAAGAATAACATTTCTAATTTGAAAATCAAAATGGATGCTTTAGAAAAGGATAATTTTAAGCTTAAATCATCTAATGAATCTCTTCAAAAGTCGTTAGATAAATACTCTTCAAGACCCTCAACTAAATCCTTGCTTAAAGAAAATAATATTTTGAAAAATGAAGTTGAGGAACTTAAAAACTCCATTTCAAAATTTCACAAGGGAAAATAGAGTTTAGATACTCTCATTGTGTCTCAAAGACCACCCTTAATTAGACATGGTATAGGATTTAAGGGTACATCATCATCTTCTCTCAATAGTACTTTTGTTAAGTCAAGTGAATCTCACATCTCCACATTTGTTGTAACAGCCCTAAGGGCTAAGAGCACAAAATACATTAAATCTTCTATACATAAGAGGGATGATCAAGGATTGGTAAGCCTAAGAAAGACACCTCAAAAGGCTAATTATGCCTTTATGTATAAGAAGCATGCATCTAGAAAAAGCACAAATTCATCATGATTGTGCATGCCATTGCTTCAAAATCAGTTTAATAAAAATATGACATTCAAAAACATTGTAAGACTAAAAAGCATTTTTAGATCTAAACAATGTAATTATTGTATGAAATTTGGTCACATAAATAAACATTGCTGGATAAGGAAGGCTCATTGGGAGCCTTCATATGCTAACCCCCAAGGACCCAAGCTCATTTGGGTACCTAAAAATCATATTTGAATTGTGATTCTATAGGTATGCCTCAAGTCCACAATAAACAAAAATACTTGGCTAGTAGACAGTGGATGCTCAAAGCATATGACAAGAGACAAAGAACTTTTCAATGAAATCAAATGTATTGATAGAGGTAAAGTTACCTTTGGAAACAATGCTAAGGGTAAGGTAATTGGCATTGGCTCTATTGGTATTAATGGTACTACTTTTATTAAGGATGTATTCCTTGTTGATGGCTTGAAACATAACTTGTTAAGTGTAAGTCAATTATGTGATAAGGGAAACAAAGTAATCTTTACTTCCAACAAATGTCTTGTAATCTCTGTTAATGGTCAAAAGATATGCCTTTGTCATCGTAGATGATTACTCTAGATTTACTTGGGTAATTTTCTTAGCTCAAAAGAGTGATGCCTTTGAAACTTTCAGAAATTTTGCTAAAAGAGTTCAAAATGAAAAAGGATATTGTATTTCAAAAATAAGAAGTGACCATGGAAGATAATTTGAAAATGAAAACTTTGAGAATTTTTGTCTTGAACATGGCATTTCGCAGAATTTTTCATCTCTTAGGACACCTCAACAAAATGGGGTACTCGAAAGGAAAAGTCGAACTTTAATTGAAATGGCTCGAACAATGCTCAATAAGTATGGTTTACCAACTTACTTCTGGGCTGAAGCCACAAATACTACATGTGATATTTCAAATCGAGTTTTCAAAAGACTTCTCTTAAACAAAACTTCATTTGAGCTATGGAATAGAAGAAAGCCCTTGATATCATACTTTAGAGTATTTGGATGCAAGTGCTTCATATTGAATACCAAGGACAACCTTGGAAAATTTGCCTCTAAATCTGATGAGGGTATCTTTTTAGGATACTCTACAACTAGCAAAGCATATAGAGTATTTAATAAAAAGTCATTAACTGTTGAAGAATCTATGCATGTTGTTTTTGATGAATCTAGTAGGCTTGATCTTGTGAAAGGTAGTGTTCTTGATGATGTTGTAGGTACCATGGAAAGACTTGATCTTGAAAATGAAAGAGAATAAAATGATCAAGAAGATTCACATCAAGATGATTCTCTACCTCCAGCTTAAGAGGAAAACAGGCAAGAGCTCCCAAAGGAATGGAGATTGACAAAAGACCACCCCAAAGAGCAAATCATTGGTGATCCTATAAGGGGAGTAAGTAGTAGATCTCATCACAAACATTTAGTTTTTGACCTTGCTTTTGTTTCTCAAATTCAGCCTAAAAATATTGATGAGGCTCTTAATGATGAAAGTTGGGTGATTGCCATGCAAGAGGAACTCAACCAATTTGAGAGAAGTAAGGTATAGACCTTAGTACCTAGACCCAATGAGCATCAAATCATAGGAAGAAAATGGGTATTTAGAAATAAACTAGATGAACAAGGTTTAATAACTAGGAATAAGGCTAGGTTGGTTGCAAAAGGATATAATTAGGAAGAAGGAATAGATTATGATGAGACCTATGCTCCTGTAGCTAGATTAGAAGCCATAAGAATACTTTTAGCATATGCATGCCACATGAATTTCAAACTCTTTCAAATGGATGTAAAAAGTGCCTTTTTAAATGGCTTTATAGAAGAAGAACTTTATGTAGAACAACCACCAGGTTTTGAAAGCTATGATTTTCCCAACCATGTATTTAAACTTTCAAAAGCTTTATATGGTTTGAAACAAGCCCCAAGAGCTTGGTATGAAAGACTAAGTTCTTCTCTCTTAGAAAACAATTTTACAAAGGGGAATGTTGAGACTACATTATTCATTAAAAAGCATAAGCATGATACTCTAATTTTTCAAATTTATGTTGATGATATCATATTTGGTTCTACTAATGAATTGCTTTGTCAAGAATTTATTAAGTGTATGAGTAGGGAATTCGAAATGAGCATGATGGGTGAGCTAAAATTCTTCCTTGGTCTACAAATAAAACAACGCAATGAGGGCATATTCATCAACCAATCCAAAGATGCCAAAGACTTACTTAAGAAATTTGGAATGGAAGGATGCGAGAATGCTAAGACTCCAATGAGCACATCAACAAAATTGGATACGGATGAAAAGGGTAAGAGCATTAATGAAAAGCTCTAGAGAGGTATGATCGGATCACTTTTATATCTTACTGCCTCTAGAGCCGACATAATATATAGTGTATGATTATGCGCTCACTTTCAATCATGTCCTAAAGAGTCTCATTTAAATGTAGTAAAAAGAATTTTAAAATATTTACATGGCTCATTGCATCTAGGTTTATGGTATCCTAGAAATTCATCCTTTCACATTATAGGATATTCAAATGCTGATTATGCTGGAAGTCTTTTAGATAGAAAAAGTACTTCATGTACTTGTCACCTTATTGGAGAATGCTTAGTTTCTTAGTTTAGCAAGAAACAAGTTTCAGTTGCTCTTTCTGTCGTTGAAGCAGAGTATGTGGTAGCAGGATGTTGTTATACACAAATTCTTTGGATGAAACAACAACTTAAAGATTATGGTCATAGCATGAACCATATACCTATTAGATGTGACAATACAAGTGCTATAAATCTATCTAAGAATCCCATTTAACACTCTAGAAGTAAGCATATTGACATAGGACATCATTTTATTAGAGATCATGTTCAATATGGAGATGTTGTATTGGAATTTATAAGCACAGAAAATCAATTGACAGATATCTTCACTAAGTCTCTAAATGAGGAAATATTTAATTTCATAAGAAGAGAGATTGGTGTTGCCCAGATATTAGACCAAGAAGGGGGGTTGAATTGGAGTTTCTAAAATTAAACTTTAAAGTGCGGAAATAAAATTGCTAATTTTAAAAGGGATAGAGAAAATCAGACACAAAGATTTATAGAGGTTCGGGTATTAATAAACCCTACTCCTCTCCCCAATCGCAATTGGGAGTTTTACTAACACACTAAGTGTTACAATGGAGTTTTACAAGCTCACTCCCAACTATGGTGTTTCTCACAATGGCTCACACCTAACCCAGAAATCCCTTGTGTTTTAATGGCTCACACAATAACCAATTCCTTTGTGTTTTACAGGCTCACACAAACAACCTACACATGTGTTTTACAGGCTCACACAATAACCTACACTTTGTGTTTTGCAGGCTCACACAAACAACCTTTTAAATTTGTGTTTTGGAGGTTCACACAACTAACCCTTACAAGTGTTCTTCTCTTAACCCAGAACTACCCAATGCTCACTTGAGTAAAGATTACAGAGAGAACCACTTATAAATCTTTATTGCTCAAATATGAGGAGCAAAAAGATTTTTACAGAGAATAGATTGGTTCACAAAGCATAAAAATACAAGATAGCTTGTGATTTGAAATATATACTAATCTTTTGTTTTTCTTATTATTCTCTTACCATCCTCTTGTTTCTTAATGCATAAATGACTTCCATTTATACTCCCATGGCTAAATATAGCTGTTGGGGTGCATTAATTTAGAAACTAGCCGTTATACCAACCAAAAAATCGCGCCTGACATTTTTCTCTTTCATTGGTCACGGGCGTGAATATGCTTGTCACGGGGGTGACAGTTCTTCCCAAGCCGTGACTGAAGTGGTGACCTTGGTCGTGAAGCTCTCTGGAATGTCTTGACATATAGAGTCACGGGCGTGACACTCTTCCCAGCCGTGAGAGAAGTGGTGACTGAAGTCGTGAAGCTCTCTGGATGAAATTGAATATATCCTTCACGGGGGTGACACCTACATTCACGGGGGTGAACATCTTCACAGCCATGACCAAAGTGGTGACTCTGGTCGTGAAGCTCTCTGGTTGAATTTACACAACTCTTCACGAGAGTGACACCTCTAGTCACGGGGGTGACTGAAATGCTTACTTCACGGTTTGGTTTTCCTTCATGGCCGTGAACTTCAAATGTTGGTTTTGGTAACGGCTAGCTTTGTTCACGGGAGTGACTCCTAGAGTCACGGCAGTGAACATGCTACTTCTTGCTTTTTGTTTCTGAAGGATTATTCTTCCAATTCTCCATTCTTGCTATTTTAATTCATGTCCTGTATAATATACTTTCAAAAACAAGTATGTTAAATACAATATTGCTATATTATTTATTATCATCAAAATGATGGAAATACCCCTCAAGGTTAACAATCTCCCCCTTTTTGATGGTGACAAATAATCTAGCAATATGTGATTTTGAGAAGTCTCCCCCTCAAAATATACTTAGGATAAAAATTATAATGTGCAAGAATAGTAAATAAAGATGTAGCATTTAACTTGATTTTAAGTATATGCAAGTTATATGAGAAGTATATCCAATACATACCATAATTCCTTTTCAAGATATAAAATGTATGTAAAGTATGTTTAAGGTATATCATGGCATGTTTTTATTTGTAACTTGCTCTTAAGGTGTATGCAAAGTATACTTAGGGTATAATTCTACTTTGCAATTAATTTCAAAATTGATTCACAATTCTTATTATTGCTAGTTTGATCCTACTTTCCCTTATCATATAAATTCTTTCATATATTGCTAGTTTTCTCCCCCTTTTGTCATCAATCAAAAAGAATATGTAGATTGAAGTAAATAAAAGCAAATATATATTATATGAAGGAAAGGATACAAAAACATAATAAGTAACAAAATAAAGAAAAATGATCAAACATAACAAGTTTAGGATACTCTCTAGCCTATATCCTAGCTAGACATCCTA
Source organism: Triadica sebifera (assembly GCA_023653625.1). Taxonomy (NCBI): domain Eukaryota; kingdom Viridiplantae; phylum Streptophyta; class Magnoliopsida; order Malpighiales; family Euphorbiaceae; genus Triadica; species Triadica sebifera. The sequence continues at coordinate 31,401,208 of CM042894.1, read as the reverse complement.
TCACGAAGCCTAGCTATTTCAGCCTCAAGACTGTCGATTCGAGACTCCATGAAGTCCTTGAGGTTGTCCAACCTCTCATCCATGGAGGTCTGCAGCTGCTCGAAACGTGGTGCCAAGAGGTCGACCACCTGCTGCGCTAAAGACGGTGTGGAGGCTGAGGACTGTCCAATGTTCTGAGCGATGACTGGAGTGGCTTCCTCAATCCTAACCCTCTTTTTCTGCTGGACACCCTGGAGGTCTGCTTTAAAATCCTTCGTGTCATGATCTTCCCAGATAATTTCTCCAGCAGTATCAGTGAAGCGGTAGAAGATATCGTTTTGAAAAACGATTCTGACAGCTGCTCCCATCTTGATGAATGACTCTACATCCAACCTATCTCGTGGGTGTGCAGGAATGATGTTGAAGTGGTGGTTATCCATCTTCAAGTAATTGAGCTTCACTGCCATATGAGTGACATAAGCCCCAATCAATATATCTCATGTGGGCTTGGTAGCGATTGAGAGAAGATGGTTTGCAAACCATCTGGAGAGTGCCACTGTGACTCCCCGTCGAGCCATCTCGAATAGGAAGAGTTCCGACTTCCTAATTGTTCCATTGCTCTCTCCCCGAGCAAAAATGCTATAGGTTAGAAACCTATGCAAATACCTGTGTACTGGGGTCCTGAGATGTGTGCTCTTAGTTTTCTTGACATCCCAGCTGCAATCCGTGCCAAAATGTGTCCATGCTGTAGGGGTAGAGAATTCTACCTCAGTCTCATTTAGAACGCCATCAGATGGTAGGTTGAATAATTCTCCAAATGCAATGGCGCTGAAGGTGGTTGCATTATTGCAGAGTTGGAATTTCACCACTCCGGTTGGTGAAACCTGCAAGGTGCTGAGGAATTCCAGCGTTGGCTCCCGTAGAGTTGGCAGATGAATGTCAACAAATTCTCGTAGATGACAGGCTTGAAGTTGCGCTGTCATAGCCATCTCGAGTCCAAGATTACGGACTGTCTGCCATTCGAAGGACCTTGAAGATAAAATTGGTCTCTTCTTCAAAGTTGCATACCGGGGATGGCAACTTTCGGGAATGATGTTCATGAGGTAATCTGAATACCTCTTTGGTGCATGGGACTTCTTTCTCTTCCCTTTTGACGAAGCAGACTCCATTTTTGAAGATTTAGTAGTTGAAGGAATTTAAGAAGATTTTTGACAGAGAGAAAATATGATGAAATACCCTAGGAATGTCTGTTTTCTGCTGAAGATTCAAACTTTTGAAGGAATTTATAGTGAAATATCAAGGCTTTGGGGTCGGAATCTTCAATGTCTCAATGAATGAGAGTAAATGAGAGCGGTTTTGGGAGATGGAGAGTTGAAATGAAAAGTGTAACCGACTGTTTTCTTATATATTCGATACATTCACGGGCGTGACTAGTCGTGTTCACGGTTTGCTGAAGCAGTGTTCCACCCGTGAATGAAAATGTGAATAAGTTCACGGGTGTGATAGATGAACATCACGGGCGTGAATGATCATAGATCACGGGGGTGAAAATATTGTCACGGGCGTGAACTATTGAAGTTCACCACTTATACCCGTGAAGCAAGCCGTGACACAAGGGGTGAAAGCTTCTGTTAGTTTGGGGTGTAATTGGTCACGGGAGTGAAATTATGTCACGGCCGTGAGGGATCTTTGCCACGGGCGTGAATCAAGCCGTGAAACTATGTTTCACCACTTGAAGCTGTGAAGCATGTCGTGAACCAAAGTCGTGAACAATACTGCCTCTTTGAGCCACTTAAGTCACGGGCGTGAGTGTATGTCACGGGCGTGACTCCCCTATAATTTTCATTAATTTGAAACTAAGTTCTGCAACAAGACTAAATCATTTCAACAAAGATTTTGCTTCATAAAACATGAATTTTCATCAAAATATTTATCTTCTAACTTGTGATATGTTTTAAGATCAACAATTAAGATTTCATTTTCTTGTAATCACAAGGTTAATCCATCAATCATGCCTAGTTCTCTTCTAATGAAATTAAATCTTTCCTCATTTAGAGACTTAGTGAAAATATCTGCTAATTGCTTTTCTATGCATACAAATTCTAATTCAACATCTCCATATTGAACATGATCTCTAATAAAGTGATGTCTAATGTCAATATGTTTACTTCTAGAGTGTTGAATAGGATTCTTTGAAAGATTTATAGCACTGGTGTTGTCACATTTTATAGGTATATGGTTCATTTCATGACCATAGTCCTTAAGTTGCTGTTTTATCCAAAGAATTTGTGTACAACAACATCCAACTGCTACATATTCAGCTTCAGCAGTTGAAAGAGCAACTGAAACTTGTTTCTTGCTAAACCAAGAAACCAAACATTCTCCAATGAAGTGACAAGTACCTGAAGTACTTTTTCTATCCAAAAGACTACCAGCATAGTCTGCATCTGAATATCCTATTATATAGAAAGATGAATTCCTAGGATACCATAAACCTAGATGCAATGTTCCATGTAAATATCTTAAAATCCTTTTTACAGCATTTAGATGAGATTCTTTGGGACATGATTGAAATCATGCACATAAGCAAACACTATACATAATATCGGGTCTAGAAGCAGTGAGATATAAAAGTGATCCGATCATACCTCTATAAAGCTTTTCATTAATGCTCTTACCCTTTTCATCTTTGCCCAATTTTGTTGATGTGCTTATAGGAGTCTTAGCATTTTTGCATCCTTCCATACCAAATTTTTTTATTAAATCTTTGGCATATTTGGATTGATTAATGAATATGCCCTCATTGCTTTGTTTGATTTGTAGACCAACGAAATACTTAAGTTCTCCCATCATGCTCATTTCAAATTCCCTAGTCATGCACTTAGCAAATTCTTGACAAAGCAACTCATTAGTAGAACCAAATATTATATCATCAACATAAATTTGAACAATTAGTATCTCATGCTTATGCTTTTTGATGAACAGTGTAGTGTCTACATTTCCCTTTGTGAAGCTATTTTCTAGTAAAAAAGAACTTAGTCTTTCATACCATGCTCTTAGAGCTTGTTTTAAACCATACAAAGCTTTTGAAAGTTTAAAAACATGATTTGGTAAATTATAGCTTTCAAAACCTGGTGGTTGTTCTACATACACTTCTTCATCTATATAGCCATTTAGAAATGCACTTTTCACATCCATTTGAAAAAGTTTGAAATTCATGTGACATGCATATGCTAAGAGAATTCTTATAGCTTCTAATCTAGCTACCGGTGCATATGTTTCATCATAGTCAATACCTTTTTCCTGATTATATCCTTTTGCAACTAGTCTTGCTTTATTCCTTGTTATTAACCCCTGTTCATCTAACTTATTTCTAAATACCCATTTGCTGCCTATGATTGGATGATTCTTAGGTCTTGGTACTAGGTTCCATACTTTATTTCTCTCAAATTGGTTAAGTTCCTCTTGCATGGCAATTATCCAACTTTCATCATTAAGAGCCTCATCAATGTTTTTAGGCTCAATTTGTGAAATAAATGCAATGTCAGTGATTAAATACTTGAAATGCGATCTAGTACTTACTCCCCTTGATAGATCACCAATTATTTGTTCTTTTGGATGATTTCTGTTCATTCTCCATTCTTTTGGAAGGTCTTGCTCCATTTGTTCTTGATTTTGAGGTAGTAGTTTTTCTTGATAATTTTCTTCTTTTCCATTTTCAATGACAGGTTTTTCCATATTATCTACAACATCATCAAGAGCACTACCTTTCACAAGATCAAGTCTACTAGATTCATTAAAAACAACATGCATGGATTCTTCCACAGTTAATGATCTCTTATTAAATACTCTATATGCTTTGCTGGTTGTAGAGTATCCTAGAAAGATACCATCATCAGACTTAGAGGCAAATTTTCCAAGATTGTCCTTGGTGTTCAATATAAAACACTTGCATCCAAATACTCTAAAGTATGATACCAAGGGCTTTCTTCCATTCCATAGCTCAAATGAGGTTTTGTTTAAAAGAGGTCTTTTGAAAACTCGATTTGAAATATAGCATGCAGTGTTTGTGGCTTCTGCCCAAAAATAAGTTGGTAATGCATATTCATTAAGCATTGTTCTTGCCATTTCAATTAATGTTCGATTTTTCCTTTCAACTACACCATTTTGTTGAGGTGTTCTGGAGATGAGAAATTATGTGAAATGCCATATTCAAGACAAAAACTTTCAAAGTTTTCATTTTCAAATTCTTTCCCATGATCACTTCTTATTTTTGAAATGCAGTATCCTTTTTCATTTTCAACTCTTTTAGCAAAGTTTTTGAAGTTTTCAAAAGCATCACTCTTTTGAGCTAAGAAAATTACCCAAGTAAATCTAGAGTAATCATCTACGATGACAAATGCATAATGTTTTCCTCCTAAGCTAGCAACCCTAGTAGGTCCAAATAAGTCTAAATGTATGAGTTGAAGAGGTTTTGAAGTACTTACTATGTTTTTGGCTTTGAAAGATGACTTGTACTGCTTTCCTCTTTGACAAGGTTCACATGTCTTGCCTTTTTCATATTTAACTCTGGGTAATCCTTTTACTAGCTCTCCTGTGCTGAGACTTTGTATTAAGTCCATGTTAGCATGACCAAGTCTTCTATGCCACAACCAAGATTCATCACTAGTAGTCACAAGACACTTAGAGGAATGGTTAGAGAGTTCATGTAAGTTTATTATGTATGTATTGATATCTCTATTTCCTTTAAATATTTCTTGACCATCAATAGAGATTACAAGACATTCATTTGAGGTGAAAATTACTTTGTTTCCTTTATCACATAATTGACTTAAACTTAGCAAGTTATGTTTTAAGCCATCAACAAGTAAAACATCCTTAATAAAAGTAGTACCATTAATACCAATAGAACCAATGCCAATTACCTTACCCTTTGCATTGTTTCCAAAGGTAACTTTACCTCCATCAATACTTTTGATTTCATTGAAGAGTTCTTTGTCTCCTGTCATATGCCTTGAGCATCCACTGTCAACAAGCCATGCATTTTTGTTTATTGTGGACTTGAGGCATACCTACAGAGTTAGAAATCAAGTATGATATTTAGGTACCCAAATGAGTTTGGGTCCTTGGGGGTTAGCACATGAAGGTTGCCAATGAGCCTTCCTTATCCAGCAATGTTTATTTATGTGACCTATTTCCATACAATAATTACATTGTTTAGGTCTAAACTTGCTTTTTTGTCTTGTGCTGTATTTAAATGACATAATTTTATTAATATGATTTTGAGAACAATGGCATGCACATTCATGATTAATTTGCATTTTTCTAGATGCATGCTTCTTATACATAAAGACATGATTAGTCTTTTGAGGATTGTTTCTTAGGTTTACTAATCTTTGATTATTCCTTTTATGTATAGAGGGATTAGTATACTTATTCTTTGGTGCTTTTCCAGCAAGTGTGGAGATGTGATGTTCTTTAGGTTTGACAAATATAGTTTTGTTAGAAGATGATGATGTGTCTTTAAACCCTAGACCATGTCTTACTAAAGGTGGTCTTTGAGACACAATGAGAGTGTCTAAGCTCTCTTTACCCTTGAGAAATTTAGAAATGGAATTTCTAAGTTCTTCAACTTCATTTTTCAAAGTATTGTTTTCTTTTAAAAGTGAAGCTGTTGAGGGTCTTGATGAGTATTCATCTAATGACTTTTGAAGAGATTCATTAGATGATTTAAGCTTTATGTTCTCTTTTTCTAAGCCATCTATCTTATTTTTCAAATTAGAGATATTATTTCTATAAGTACTAAATTTACTTCTATATTTCTCTAATTCTATATTTAAATCTTCTATTAGGCTTTGCTCATCATCATCATCATCATTATCACTATCATTATCACTACTATCATTATTGAAAGAGTATGAGTGTAGTGATCTTACTTTGTCCGAGATGTGGGCTCAATAGCCATGAAGCATAGGTTGACCTCTTCACTTTCATTATCATCTTTTTCGCTTGATGAGCTTTCGTCATCCCATGTGGCTTTGTGACCTTTCTCCCCACTGTCTCTTTGGAATTTGCTCTTATGCTTCTTGAGCCTTGGACATTCAGGTTTGATATATCCTTTCTTTCCACATTCATAGCATTTTACCTCTTCCTTACTTCTGTGTGTATCATTTGAAGTTTGTTTGAGGTTTCTTTGCCTGAATTTTCTAGAATTGCTCATTTTCTTCTCAATGATTCTTTTTAATCTTCTTGAAAGCATAGCGATGTCCTCATTTTCATCATCACTCATTTCTTCATCATCTTCACTTTCTTCTTGAGATTTTGAAGTAGAGGCTTTGAGTGCTAATGGTTTTCTTTTCTCTGGCTCTGCCTCAAGCTCTCTATCTCTCTTTACTGCCATCTCATGTGTAAGAAGCTTACCAATCAGCACATCAGTGTTCATGATACTCATATCTTCATTTGCTTCTTCTATGCCAGCAACTCTTGAACCATAGTCTTTAAGAGGAAGACTTCTCAGGATTTTATTGTTTATATCTTCCAAGCTCAGATGCTTCCCAAGTTTCCTCATTCCATTTATAATGGATAGAAGACGGTTAGTCATATCAGTGATTGACTCATTTGATTTCATTTTGAAGAGCTCATATTCTGAGGTTAAAAATTGAATCTTCTTGGATTTGACTTGCTTAGTTCCCTCATGATAGTTCTCCAATGTCTTCCACATACTAAATGCTGTTGAGCAATGTTGTATTCTCCCACATTCTTTAATAGATAATGAGCTTGATAGAATTGTCATTGCCCTCTTGTTTTTGAAATTTGCTCTTCTTTGGGGCTCAGTCCAATCATCTCTTGATAGGATTTCCTCTTCACCATCAGCTCCTCTTCTGGTTGGTGGTGTCCATTCTTTTCGTACACTATCCCAGACTTCAATTCCTTCACTATCCAAGTATGTCTCCATCCTAAACTTCCAATGGGCATAGTTTGCTCCATCAAAGTAAGGTTTGAGACTTTGGAATCCTTCACTGGCCATATCTAACTCTTTACTAGCGCTTTTTAGGCTTTGATGCTAGACAAGGCTCTGATACCAATTGTTGCCCAGATATTAGACCAAGAAGGGGGGTTGAATTGGAGTTTCTAAAATTAAACTTTAAAGTGCGGAAATAAAATTGCTAATTTTAAAAGGGATAGAGAAAATCAGACACAAAGATTTATAGAGGTTCGGGTATTAACAAACCCTACTCCTCTCCCAATCGCAATTGGGAGTTTTACTAACACACTAAGTGTTACAATGGAGTTTTACAAGCTCACTCCCAACTATGGTGTTTCTCACAATGGCTCACACCTAACCCAGAAATCCCTTGTGTTTTAATGGCTCACACAATAACCAATTCCTTTGTGTTTTACAGGCTCACACAAACAACCTACACTTGTGTTTTACAGGCTCACACAATAACCTACACTTTGTGTTTTGCAGGCTCACACAAACAACTTTTTAAATTTGTGTTTTGGAGGTTCACACAACTAACCCTTACAAGTGTTCTTCTCTTAACCCAGAACTACCCAATGCTCACTTGAGTAAAGATTACAGAGAGAACCACTTATAAATCTTTATTGCTCAAATATGAGGAGCAAAAAGATTTTTACAGAGAATAGATTGGTTCACAAAGCATAAAAATACAAGATAGCTTGTGATTTGAAATATATACTAATCTTTTGTTTTTCTTATTATTCTCTTATCATCCTCTTGTTTCTTAATGCATAAATGACTTCCATTTATACTCCCATGGCTAAATATAGCCGTTGGGGTGCATTAATTTAGAAACTAGCCGTTATACCAACCAAAAAATCGCGCCTGACATTTTTCTCTTTCATTGGTCACGGGCGTGAATATGCTTGTCACAGGGGTGACAGTTCTTCCCAAGCCATGACTGAAGTGGTGACCTTGGTCATGAAGCTCTCTGGAATGTCTTGACATATAGAGTCACGGGCGTGACGTTAATTAGTCACGGGCGTGACACTCTTCCCAGCCGTGAGAGAAGTGGTGACTGAAGTCGTGAAGCTCTCTGGATGAAATTGAATATATCCTTCACTGGGGTGACACCTACATTCATGGGGGTGAACATCTTCACAGCCATGACCAAAGTGGTGACTCTGGTCGTGAAGCTCTCTGGTTGAATTTACACAACTCTTCACGGGAGTGACACCTCTAGTCACGGGGGTGACTGAAATGCTTACTTCACGGTTTGGTTTGCCTTCATGGCCGTGAACTTCAAATGTTGGTTTTGGTAACAGCTAGCTTTGTTCACGGGAGTGACTCCTAGAGTCACGGCAGTGAACATGCTACTTCTTGCTTTTTGTTTCTGAAGGATTATTCTTCCAATTCTCCATTCTTGCTATTTTAATTCATGTCCTGTATAATATACTTTCAAAAACAAGTATGTTAAATACAATATTGCTATATTATTTATTATCATCAAAATGATGGAAATACCCCTCAAGGTTAACACTTGGTATGATTGATGGATTAAATTTATGATTGCCAAAATTGTCGAACCTTGATTGATAATCTTGTGTTTTTGTCTCATTTTTTGGACATGAAGTTGCTAACTTGATAGAAATATATGTTATAGGGGATAGAAGCTCCTTAGAAATTCTTTAGTCTTGTTTTAGACTTAATTTTATTTAATGAGAATTTTAGGCAATTCACGACCGTGATCAAAATTGCCAAAAACTCCAATAGCTTTCACGTCTTGCTTCACGACATGCTTCATGGCTGAAGGTAATGAAGACCATGTTTCATGCCCATAACCTTTTTCTATCACCCTCGTCAAACCCTTTGCTCAGGCCCATAACTCTTATTCACGACCGTGAACATTTCCACCATAAACTTATAGAAGCATTCACGCTTTGTGTCACGCTCTGCTTCACGATCACAAGTGGTGAAGATTGTATTTCACGCCCATGACTCATTTGTCACCACTGTGATAGTTCATCATTCATGCTCATTGCCTTTAATTTTCATGACCTTGAATAGTTTCACCTCTTTCTTCACGGGTGGAGCGTCTCTTCAGCAAACTGTGAACACAACATTTCACGCCCATGACGATGTTTTCATGCTCATGAAGATGTCGGCTATAAAATGTTTCTAACGTTATTTCTCTCATTTCCAACTCTCCAACTTCTCTCAACTTCTCTCATTTATCACCATTGAATACCATTTTGAAGATTCCGACCCCCTAGCAACTCATTCCATCAATAAATATCTTCAAAAACCTTATCCATCATCAGAAATCAAAAACCTTAGGTTCTACTCCAAAATTTCCATAAGATTTTTCACTCTTCAAAAGTTCATTTCTCAATTAAAAATGGAAACTGATACCTCCAAAGGTACCAGAAAGAAGTCTCATGCTCCAAGAAGGTACACAGACTACCTTCTAAACATTATTTCGGAGCACTATCATCCAAGATACTCGGTTCTCAAGAAAAGACCACTCCTTTCCTCTTAATCATTTGAGTGGCAAACTATCAGAACACTTGGACTCGAGATAAGCATGACGGAATAACTCCAGGCTTGTCATCTAAAAGATTTCATCGATATCCATCAACCGACACTGAAGGAACCAACTTTAGAGTTCTTGAACACCCTGTAAGTCTCTCTTATTGGCTCGGTGAAATTCCAACTTTGCAAGCATCCGAACACCCTATCTGCCACAGAGTTTGGTGACATGTTCAACTTTCCCTCTGATGGTATCCTGAATGAGAGTGAGGTGGAGTTTTATGCTACTCAGACATGGACTCACTTCAGGCTTGACTACAGCTGGGATGCCAAAAAGATGAAAAGCACCCACCTTCGATCCCTAGTGCATAAGTACTTGCATAGGTTTCTAACCTATAACATTTTTGCCATAGGAGGCAACAATGGATTGATTCGGAAGTCCAAGCTCTTTCTCTTGGAGATGGCCCGAAGAGTCCTAACAGTGGCTTTATCTCGATGGTTTGCAAACCATCTTCTATCAATTGCCACCAAGCCATCCGGAGACATTTTGATTGGTGGGTACGTGACTCACCTTGCTATCAAGCTGGGGTATTTAAAGCTAGTGGAGCACCACTTCAACCTTGTACCAGCACATCCTCGAGACCGACTAGATGTTGAGTCCTTTATCAAAATCAGAGCAGTTGTTCGTATAGTACATGAGAACAACATCTACTACCGCTTCACCAACACTGCTGGGGAGATTATTTGGGAGGAAAATGACTCAGATGACTTCAAAGATGGCCTCCAAGGAATCCAGCAGAGGAAGAGAGTTCGAGTTGAGATGGTGCCTGCAGAGGTTGAGCAGGAAATTGGACAATCCTCTGCCTCCGCACCAAACTTGGCTTAACAAGTGGTTGATCTCTTGGCACCACAGTTTGAGCAATTGCAGGCTTCGATGGATGAAAGGTTAGAGAACCTCAAGGATTTCATGATGTCTCGCATGGAGATCCTCGAGGCAGAAGTAGCTCGCCTTAAAGATGGGATGTCTGACTCAAAATCTAGCTAGACTAGATGTTAGCTATGTTATTTTTTAGCTTGTTTGATGTAGGATTTTCAATTTCCTTTCCAATCTTCGTATTTGTCTTTTTATATTAATATAATTGCTTTTGTTTTCCATTATGATTTATTTCTTTTTTATTCTTTTTGTTGATGACAAAAGGGGGAGAACCTAACAATATATTATATTTAAAGTTAAATGCAATACTTATTTTGAATCAAATGAAATATGCAAGTATGCAAATGAGTTGATATACCTTAAATATACCTTAAGCATACTTTGCATATACCTTGATGCAAGTTACATGAATGAATATGCACTTGATATACTTTAAATATACCTTAAATATACTTTGCATATACTTAACTTGTCTTTTAAGTAAAAATTTGGTATACATTGGATATACCTTGCATATAACTTGCATATACCTAAAACTAGGAAGCATATTTTGATGCTACACTTCATCATTCTTTACAATTTTTGCACTTCAATAATTTTTTTTATCTTAAGCATCTTTTGAGGGGGAGACCTCTCAAGAGCACATATTGCTAGATTATTTATCGCCATCAAAAAGGAGGAGATTGTTGAACCTTGAGGGGTATTTCCATCATTTTGATGCTAACAAATAAAATAGCAATAATGTATTTAACATACTTGTTTTCTAAGTTCATTGAATAGGGTATGGAATATGATAGCAAGAATGGAGAATGGAAGACTAATTTTAAAAAGACAAAAAAATGAAGAAATAGCATGTTCACGCCCGTAACCTTATATGTCATGCCCGTGATAAAGCTTAACACCAACTATCCAACATTTAAAGTTCACAACCATGAAGAATGATAACAACTGTGAATGATCATATCAGTCACAACCGTGAAAGAAAGTCACGCCCATGAGAAGACATGACAAATTCCTCCAGAGAGCTTCACGGCCAGAGTCACTACTTAGACCACAGCTAGGAAGGATGTTCATACCCGTCAACGTATAATGGCACACCCACAATCAAACACTTCAAATCCTTCCAGAATACTACATAGCTAAAGTCACCACTCAAGTCAGGGCTTGGAAGAACAGTCACGACCGTGATACTCATACTCACGACCGTGAAAGATGAAAGAGAAACATGTCAGGTGCAAAAATAAGAGTTGGTGTAATGGCTATTTCTGCATTAAATGCAACCAAACGACTATAATTCTCCATGAAAGTATAAATGCAAGTCATTTATGAATCCAAAATAAGATAATAGTTAATACTTCAGATCAAAATCTTATTGTAAGCCATTTGTGTATTTGATATTTTCAAAACAAACATTTATTCTCTGTGAAAATCTTTTTACTCATCATTCTCTAAGCATTATAGATTTGTAAGTGTTTCTCTTTGTAATCTACTACTCAAGTGAGTTTGGGTATTTTAGGTTAAGACTAGAACACTTGTAAGGGTTATTTGTGTGAGCCTTTAAAATACAAGGAATTGGTTTATTGTGTGAGCCATTAAAACACAAGGGATTTTTGGGTTATGTGTGATCCATTGTTAGAAACACCATAGTTGGGAGTGAGCTTGTAAAACTCCATTGTAACACTTAGTGTGTTAGTCAAACTCCCAATTGAGATTGGGGAGAGAGGTAGGGTTTGTTAACACCCGAACCTCTATAAAAATTCCTGTGTGAAATCTTCCTATCCCTACTCAACTTAACTTTTCATTCCGCACTTAAAATTTTTAATATTCAATTCAACCCCCCTTCTTGGTTCAATATCTGGGCAATACAAACCTATGGAGTAGCCTATTTGGAGACTTTTTCTCCGGTAGCCAAGTTGAATACAGTTCGAGTCTTTTTATCTATTACAGCGAGTCTTGACTGGCTTGGTTTTACTGAAGGAGTTGGAGGTAAGGTTTACATGGAACCTCCGCCTGGTTTTACTTAAGGATTTGGAGGTAAGGTGTGCCAACTGAAAAAATCTTTATATGGACTTAAACAGTCCCCTAGAGCTTGGTTTGAAAGATTCACAAAGTTTGTTAAAAGGCAATGGTACAGTCAAGGGCAATCTGATCATAATTTGTTCACAAAAAGATCTACTGAAAATAAGATCTCAATTTTGATTGTGTATGTTGATGACATAATCTTGACTGAAGATGATTTAAAGGTATTAAAAAGACTGAAGAAATGCCTAGCAATGGAGTTTGAAATTAAGGACTTGGGTCAGCTGAGATATTTTCTTGGGATGAAGGTGGTGAGATTGAAGAAGGGTATTGTAGTTTCACAAAGAAAATATATACTTGATCTTTTAACAGAGACTGGAATGAGTGGGTGTAAGCCTTCAGATACTCCATTAGAAGTCAATATCAATCTTGGTGAATTTAAAGATGGAGTCCTTGTAGATAAAGGAAAAATCAAAGATTGGTTGGGAAACTGATTTACCTATCTCACACACATCCTGATATTGCATTTGCAGTAAGTTTGGTAAGCCAATATATGCACTCATCATATGAAGAACACCTTGAGGCTGTATATAGAATTCTTTGATATTTTAAAGGTACACCAGAAAAAGGTCTTCTCTTCAAGAAAAATTAGAAGAGAGGAATTGAAGTGTATACAGATGCAGACTGGGCTGGTTCCAAAACTGATAGGAGGTCAACTTCAGGATATTGTACTTTCCCTATGGGGTAATCTAGTTACTTGGAGAAGTAAAAAGCAGAGTGTAGTTGCAAGAAGTAGTGCCGAAGCTGAGTTTAGGTCAATGGCTCAAGGTGTATGTGAAGTTTTATGGCTACCAAGAGTTTTAGAAGAGCTTGATAGATTAGTTAACTTGCCTATGAGACTGTTTTGTGACAATAAGGCAGCTATTAGTATTGCTCACAATCTAGTCCTTCATGACAGAACAAAGCATGTTGAAATTGATAGACACTTTATAAAAGAGAAACTAGAAAAAGGGATAATTTGCACTCCATTTGTTCCTAACACATAACAAGTTACAGATATTATGACTAAGAGTTTACTACGACAACCTTTTGAAGTTCAAGTTAGCAATTTGGGCATGATCGATATCTTTGCACCCACTTGAGGAGGAGTGTTGGTAAATTAGGAAAGTTTGGATTTTAAGAATTAAATTCTATAATCAAGGATATATTTGATTATTTCCAAATCTGATTATTTCCTTGATTGTAGAGATTCCAAATTTGATTATTTGATTATTTTCTTTATTATAAGGATTCTAGGTTTTTCCTTCTCCTATAAATATGTACCCTATTTTCTATCAATAACAAGAAAAAATATTCCAATAATTTCTTCTTCTTCATATAGTTTTTCTACATATTTCATTTGGATCTTATCCAAAATCCAGTTTATATTTTCTTCATTTTCACTATGCATGTGACCTAATAGATTTTCTGGTCATGTTAGCAGCTCAAGTCTCGAGAAGAATCCTAATCCAAATAGGATTCTATGAGTCAAACTCTTTTGACTCATATTTGATTTCTGTATCTAACAATACATCATGGACCACTCAATTAATAAAAAATTTAGTGGTTTGACTTTTAACACTTTCATAAACAATTATCGTGCAATTCATCCTTTCACCAAGCTACCTCATTTGGTTTAGAATATGGACTGTGTATTAACTCTCACTAGACTAACTACATCAAATATAGTCTAAATGATATTAATTCTTGTCTATGAGATTCATTACTCTATTATATATGTCCTTGAATACTTTCTTCAAAACATGTCTACATCGGCCAAAATTTTCTGAGTAATGATCTCTATATAAAGTCATAATTATACTCTCATTCGATTAGAAGTGGTAAATTCTCTATTGACTACTCAACTACCTTTGAATAAATTGTGTTATACCCAATCACCATCTTATAAGCAACCTCTCAAAGGTAACAAAAAATGGAATTAAAGTATAGAATTCGATATCCAAGATAACATTGAGCATTTCAAGTCTAAGGATACTTACACCATTAGTATGATAAGACTATCACTGACATTGAATAGATATCTATATGATTATCTTGATGAGTGATTTATGATTTTTATATTTTATATCAAAATTGTGATTTTTTGGTTTTTTTTTTGTTTTTTTACATTATATTTTGTACATGTAGATTAAAGAGTTGAACTCTTTTGAAGTTATTTTGCTGACATCTGGTGCTATTTGTCTTCCATTCTCAAATTCGTAGCACTTGTCTATCTAATCGGTGATCAACCTAGCTGCATATTCACTCAATCGAGTAAATGGAGAAAAGCTACCAAATTTTGCATCAAAGGATTATGAGCTTGATCGACTAAACTAGCCATAGGCTGCTATTAAGGAATTGGTGAAGCACCTGGATCTCAAATGCTTGCAACAATGGATTGATCTTGAGCCCCAACATCTAGAGGACTGTTGCTATCGGCAACATTGTGTAGTTCTATCTCCATAAACCCTCACTCTAGTCCTACAATTGACAAAGAAACAACTCATGTTAGACTCATATGAGACATGTTATGCATGTGTAATAAACCCATTGACTCACTTAGTTTCAAAAATGCCTAAACTTAAGTTCTGATACCAAAATGTAACACTCTCCCACGTAATCAGAATTATCCCAACTATATGAGAGAATACCATTAAAACATATTGTGGAATAATCTGTTTCAATTAAAACTTTATCTTATGTTACCATATTACCATATTAGCCTTTGCATAAAAACAATAAAGTATACATATACTTTGATCCCATAAAATTAACATCATATCTTAAAACCATATTTGAGCTAAACTGGTTCGGTTTTAACAAAAATACATATCCTGAAAGATAAAATATGTACAAAAGTTAACAACCAAATATACCTAATGCTATGTACAAAAACAAAATGATGACATGAAAATTTCACTTACCTAAGGCGGTTTGCTCTGTGACCTCTCTATGGGCATTCTTCTCTTCTAGTCAACTCTTTCTAACTACTAGGCTCCAAACTTGCAAACAAAAAACACACATCCTAATTTACTACAAACTTAGTGGTATATATTGGTATAGAAATTTATACATGAATTCATTCAAGTGATGACATATATATTTATGACATAAATATACATGTTTATGGCATTCTATCATGTTCATTAACAATTACTCGAATGCATGGCAAAACAAGCATTTTACCTTTTATTCATATATCATATCATAGGAGGAATCCCATCAATTTCATGTAAAATATGATCATATTACATAGATCATTATGCATTTTATCACAAACAGCAAGTCATATATATATATATATATATATATATATATATATATATATATATATATATATATTCACTATATCAATTTTACTTTACTTCGCCTAAGATTCTAAGTCAGACTATCCGATCACGGGTTGTGAAATAGGAACACTTTTCAAGCTTTAGCCACCTATCCACTAACTGTGATAGTGTCTCTTCTAAGCTCTTTAAGTCAAAGGTGCTATCACATCCACCAGTTTAGGCATCGATTGATATGTACATTTTTGTGACTAGATAGGTCGGACTGAATGAAGCCAATCATGTTCATGATCGAAACAAAGCTGAATGGTTGTAATATAAATTCAAACTGTATATAAGTGAGAAAACTAAATACAAATATGTGACATTGAATTCTACACAAAAATCGAGAAAAAAGGCTAAATTGAAAATACACAATTTTTGGGTTGTTAGCAAGTCATGAACTGAGTACACCAGGATGTAGAGAATATAAAGATGAGTCTGTCAGTATAATTTTATGACAAAAATCCAAAGTTCAGGACACAAAATCAAATAAATAAAAGTTAAGGTTCGGTTCTATGATAATATTGGGAAACACAAATTTTGCTCTGGTATACCAGTCACAAAACCGAAAATACTAGTATGTAGAACAAATTATACCATGAATAGACATATTTAATTGCAAGAGATTAAGTCATGTAGGGCTTGAAATTGAAGGGAATTAAATTTGAGTGTGGACTAATTGAAAAGACAAAAGTAAAAGGATCAAAAATGAAATTTGACATGATTAGAATAAAATAAAATAAATTAAAGAAAATTAAATCCTTACATGGACGCTATCTTACCTGATTGTAAAACGGAAGGGTAAAGAGGTATTACATTTAGTGGTATCAGAGTAGGTTTAGGCAGTTCTCAAATTGAAAGAGGGTAAAGTTAGTTATGAACATGCATACACATTTGCATTAGACTGACATGAAAAGTTTTATAAGCTGTTGTTCTTGGAGGTAGATAACTATTTATGAGTTCTGGGTAGTTATGAACCCCAAGATACGATAGACCCCAAGATGGGAACTAAAGGATTAGATTTTTCATTCTGCTAGTTTACATTTTGATATTAGTAAGAGATATGTCGACACTAAGGTTAGCACCTTTCCCATTATCATTAATAGTAGAATAAGCAAATTTGACTCATACATGAGTTTTTAAACGAATGGTCATCTTACACCTACAGTTGGTTGTATATGCATGAACAATGTCTGAGATGGTATTGTTTGAGTCAAGGAATATGGTACAGTGAGTTTAGTGGTAGGAAAAATGAAGATACGCTAGTCACAGAACAATAGTTTCAAGGCTAAAGGTTGCATTCCAATTAAGGTAATGTATAGGAGAATAGTAGATTATGAGAGCTTGAGCTTTAGAAGAATGTACAATATTTCAATTCACATTTGGGAGCATAGTGTATTGTTGAATGAGTGCAAACATGTAACCCTACAAAAATGTAGAACATATAGTGCATAGTAAAATCTGATAGAATCTTCATTGCTCAGGAATGATACCATTTGAGACATAAAGTACTTAATGTAATTCAACATAGGGAAAGATAGAAACTTGAAGATACTATCTAGTGGTTTAGGGTGAGTAATTTCTGACAGATTTGACAAAATTCCCATTCCATAAATTTGATATCAACAAGGAATGAATCGGTTGGCCCAATATGGTACAATAAATAATTATATGGATATGAAGGGTGCATGTAAAATTACGGAGTGAGATGATATGGTAGTATAAAGTGAAAGAGAGAAATTACCAACTAATGTGATCTCCACTGCAAATGGTCCAAGGACTATGGATATGATGACAAAATCTTTAGACCATATCTATATCAGCTTGTGTTAGTGATTATTGATGACATATTGGTATACTCTAGAGGGCAAGAGAAGCATGATTGACATTTGAATATCGTGCTTCGGACTTTGAGGGAGAAATAGTTATATGTTAAGTATCAAAATGTAAATTCTGGCTATAAGAAGTGGGTTTTCTTGGTCACTTTGTATAAGTTAAAAGTGTTAGAATTGACTCTAGCAAGATAAAAGCTATCCTCAATTGTAAGCCACCCCAGAATGCGATAGAAATTAGAGGTTTCCTTAGGTTATTAGGTTATTATAGATAGTTCATGAATGGATTATCATCTATAGTTGCACCCATCACATAGTTGCTTTAAAAGGATGTTAAATTAAATGGATAGATAGGTGCCAGAATAGTTTTGATCAGTTAAAATTCATGTTGAAAGAGGTACTAGTTTTGTCGTAACCCATTACAAAAAGGATTTTATGGTATAAAGTGATGCATCATAAAATGGTTTAGGTTGTGTACTATTGCAATATGGTAAAGTGATAGCATATTCCTCTAGATAGTTAAAGCCACATGAGCTGAATTATTAGACACATGAGTTTGAATTGGCAGTTAAGTTTTCTAGTAATATTGGCAGTTCATGTCTTAGGAGGAATCCTAATACAATTAGGATTCTATGAGTCAAACACTTTTGACCTATAATTGATTTTCAATCAATTTTCGTTAACGTAGTAGATCATGAGCGGTATCTAGCAACATGTTATGATTTTCAATTAACTAGAAAGTCAGAGGTTTGACTTTAAAATCTTTCATAGACAATTACCATGCATTTTATTATTTTCACCATATTATACCTCATTTGGTTCTAAGCATGAATTGTGTGTCATTTTCCACTAGAATGACTGAATCACATCTAGTCCAAATAATATTAGTTCTTATCTAGGAGACTCATTACTCTATTAGACATGTCCTCAAAGAATTTTTTCAAGACTTGTCTATCTCGATCAAGGATTTCTGAGTAATAATCTCTACAAAAGGCCATATGTATATTTTCTTTCTATCAGGAGTGGTGATTCCTTTATAGACTCCTCAAATACCTTCAAATGGCTCACTAAACACCACTTTATGAGTAACCTCTGAGAGGGAACAAGGAATAGAGTCAAAGTATAGGATTCGATATGCGAGATAAGCTTGAGCATCAAGTCTAAGGATACTTGCACCATTGCTATGATGAGACTATGGTTGACATTGAATAGATATCCATGTGATTGTCTTATAGTAGGTTATTCAATGTGCTTATCTATTCTAATAGGGATCCACATGATAACTCTAAATATCTCATGTCTTCAGCTTGTGAGATCAGTTGCTTGATCTAGTCAAGTAGTATAATATGTGCTAGTCTATCCAGATTAATATTGTCCCATCTTATTAATCCTATGACTAGAGATAATTTAGGTATAAATAGAATTGTACATGATAGGATTCTCATTGTCATAATCTCATTATGATTTTCTTTATATTGTGTTAACGTACTAAGGACTTGATTAAATGGTTTAAGATCTAAATCAAATTCATATATGGATCCAATAGCTGAAGCATACAAAATCCTACTCATGCATGCCCGTCCATCTTGTGTCTTTAGACACATAGATTTAAAGAGGGTAATCCTATGAGTCACTAGTGTAAATACTCTCTTTGGCTATTCCATCCTAAACCCTTTTAACATCTTATCTATGTATGTAGACTAAAAAAGACTAAACAATCTTTTAAATCTATCTCTATAAATCTTAATCTCCAATATATAAGTCATTTTTTTGAGTTTTTTTATAGAAAAATTCTTAGAAAGCCAAAATTTGACAGATTAAAGAGCTGAGATGTTGTTTCCTATAAGTAATATGTCATCTGTATATAACACTAGGAATACAAGTGCACTCCCATTAACCTTTTTGTAAACACAAAGTTCATCCATATTTTGTGAGAAACCAAACTCTTTGATTGTTGTGTTAAATCAGATGCTCTAACTCCGAGATGCTTTCTTTAATCCATAAATGGATCTTTGCAATTTGCATACCTTTTTCCATGACTAGATATGAAACACTCAGTTTGTATTATATACACATCCTCAGTCAAATTTCCATTAAGAAAATATGTTTTCACATCCATTTGTCAAAACTCATTATCATAATGAACAATAATGTCTAGGAGTATCCTGATGGATTTGAGCATAACAACTGGAGAAAGGATTTTGTTATAATCAAATTCTTGTCTTTGACAATATCTTTTAGCTACCAACCTAGCTTTATAGGTAACTATATTACCTTTTATGTCAGTTTTCTTTTTGAAGATCCATTTGCACCCAATGAGCTTTATCCCCTTAGGTAACCAAAGTTCGTGCTTGGTTTTCATACATGAAATCCATCTCTGACTACATGGCTTTTAACCATCTATCAGATCCTGAACTATTCATAACTTTTTCATAAGTAGAAGGCTCATCATCCTCCATGAGCAATACATCATTTTGTTCACTTATAAGAAATCTATATCTCTCGAGAACAATGCATATGCTACTAAATCTATGAAGTTCTTGTGTTTCAGAAGGTATAATTATTACTTCATCTATATAGGTAACATATTTAGGTTCAGTAAGTTGATTTGCATTTTTTTGAGAATTTTGAACTTCATTAAGTTCAATATTGCTCTCATTGAAGAAGATAACACGTGTTTTAGAAGAAACTCTTTCTCTAAGAAAACAACATGTTTTGAAACGAATACATTTTGTTCCAAAGGGTGGTAGAATTGATATCCAAATGATTGTTTTGGATATCCCACAAATAGACATTTATCATACTTAGTTTCTAGCTTGTTTAACATTGTCCATCTCACATAAGCAAGATAACCTCATACTTTTATGTGTGAAAGAAATGGCCTTTTGTTATTTCATATCTCATATGGAGTAATATCAACTGACTTAGAAGGGACTCTATTTAATATAAAAAGTAATCTTTAGTGCATGACCCCAAAAGTACTTAGGTCTACAAAGCTCATCATTGAACTCACCATGTCTAACAAGGTTTGATTTCTTTTTTCAGCCACACCATTATGTTGTTGTGTGTAAGGTGGAGTCCAATGAGATAAAATCCCATTATCTCTTAGATAACCTTGAAACTCTTTACTTTAGTATTCTCTATATCGATCTAATCTAAGTGTTTTAATACTTTTGCCAAGTTGTTTCTCTACTTTATTTTTGAATTCCTTGAACTTTTCAAAGGCTTCACATTTGTATCTCATTAGGTACAAATATCCAAATCATGAATAATCATCAATTAAGGTAATGAAGATGGTAAAACCATCTCTAGTGTACACTAACATTGGACCACTTATATCTATATGTACAAGATCTAATAGCCTATTGGAATGTTCACCCTTTTTACTAAAAGGTGATTTTGTCATCTTGCCTAGCAAATAAAATTTAAATGTGTTATATGATTCATATCAAATGACCTTAAGTCACTATTCTTGTGTAACTTAGTCATGTGCCTCTCATTTACTTGGCCTAGGTGACAATGCCATAAATATGAGGGTTCTAGGTTATCCTACTTTTTCCTTTTATAATTGATAATGAGGATTGAATTAGACATGTGAAGAATATAAATTACATTGTATAATGCACTCGTTCCATAAAGAATATCATTCAACCATATATAGCAGTCATTGCCATTAATAGTTAAAATGAAAACCTTTTCTATTTAAATAAGAAACAAAAATAATATTCTTAGTTAAAACTAGAACATAATAGCAATTATCTATTTTTAAAACAAGCCCACTAGGGAGTGTCAATACATAAATTCCTACAGCTAATGCAACAATTCTTGCTCCATTACCAACACGTAGGTTTAACTCTCATTTCTTGAGTTGTTTATTATTTCTTAGGCCTTGCATATTTGTGCATATGTGAGACCCACATCCGGTATCTAATACCTATGTATTGTCATTAGAAACAATATTAACCTCAATAACAAATATGCTTGAAGTAGAAAGTGCATATAATATCTTATCCTTCTCATTCTTGAAAGACTCTAGATAGACTTTGTAGTTCTGCTTCTAATGGTAACTTTTGCCAAAATGGAAGCAAGTCCTTCTGAGTCCATATGGTTGTCTTTCTTTTCCATCTTTAATGCATGTTGCACTGAAGATATCCCCTCTACGATCTTGGAGCAGATGAGCAACTTAGATATGTCATATTGCTCGGATTGAGCTTGCTTATCAAAATACTCCCTTAAATGATACACTATGGTATTTGCATTTATATTCTCATGTTTCTTTTGAAGCTTGGGAGACATAAAGGTGTACATAATGCAACTCGCCAACTCACTATCATCCACATGCTTCTTGTATGATAATTGTTCATCAACAAATGTGTCATTAGTAGAAGAGGAGGGAAGCAGTTCTTCCAAGACATAAGCTATTTTTTTTTGGCTTTAGTAACAATTCCCAAATTCCTTAGCCAATCAACGAAGTTTGGGCAATTCAATTTATTGGATTTCTAAAATTGAGTGTAGGTTCACATTTGATGACATGATTCTAGCAACTTAGATATAAAGAAAGATAATGTTAAAGTATGTACTACATGCATGAATATTAGGTCTTTAATAAATGTGAATTATTACTCCTACTATTTTATTGCAAACCCATAGTCCTCATTATAAATCCAATAGAACCTGTTTGTAAGCTCTCGTAGTGGGTCAGTATCCAACATCATTATGAATGATCTTGGATGTGCCCAATAAGTCATCTTAGGTCAATTGGTAGGTATATCATACCAATTGCATTTATTTATGCAACTATTGAATCATTGGGCTATCAACTTTTGATGTCTTCATATCTCATAGACGCTAGCCCAGCCTTGCCTTTAATTCATATTGACCTTGGGTGTATACAATAAGTCAATGTAATAGGCTAAAGTCAACCTATTAATCATGAAATCATATTTTGATAGTATGAACATATTATTGTAAAGCAGGATTGGGTGTTCCTAACAACCTAAACTCTAAAAAAAACTCGGGTTCATGCAATATTAATGGAAAACATTGGCCTTAATATAATTTATGAGGGATTTTCTTTAATTAAGTCTCATCATGATTGTTTAGCATGCATAATATGTCCATTCATCACATCTAGATATATAAGATAATTACTTTAATTATATGGTCATGATTATGAATATATCTAACATCAATCCTTCGAGCCATGAAAGGATTGACTAGGTCTCACTTAGGTAGATGCATAAAATTACAACACCAAAATAAAAGATAATTTCCTATTCTAATGCTTTTTTACTTTTGACACCATCTCATTAGCTTCTTACTCCTTTTCATTTAAATTCTATTATAATCCGAGGTAATCTAATTGCATAATTCTTTCATAAGAAAACCTCAAGTTATATTTGAAGAGAGTGATATGAGAAAAAGAAATACAATAAAGAGAATAAAGAAGACAAAGACTTGCAAGCCCTATTTACCAAAAACAAAAATCCATACATGAACAATCACATTGGACTAGTCCATAATCATCATACCATCATGCCATTCCATACACCATTAGCATGCATTCTCTAATGCATAAATAAAGATAATCTATTAAAGTAACAATTTGGGTTCCCTTTATTTCCACTCTTGAAATATTATTTTGATTGTTTGGCCTTTAATAAAATTCATCATATATCTATTATTTAATCTCATTAATTGAATATATAAACATTTAGAAACACTTTTTAGAAGAAAATCATGCAAATTAGGCATACTTGATCATATAAAAAAGTTTCCTAAAATTGTCTATTTTACTAACTAGATTACTACCAATTTAATGCATGTAACTTATAAATTTGAATTTAATAATTAAATCACAGTAAAATTCAAATTCAAATATGACCAGTAGTTGATTCATTATTAAATTACCTTAATTAGTTATTATTTTGATGCCAAATAGGATTAAACAATCCTAATTACAGTTGCATACTATAATCCTAGTTATTAGAAAACTCTAATTGAATTCTTTTTGAAAATTTTCTAAAAATTATAGAATTCATTCTCATCATTATAAGAAACTTATAATTAGTTTAAACTAATTAAATTCATTAATTAGACAATCTAAATCGTTAAAAACTTGCAAACTAATTGCTCAAAAATTACCTAAATTGAATCTTATATAAAGTAGGACTCTTTAGGAACTTAAGCACACATTTAATTTGACTTTAGCATACAATTGATATCAAAATAACATTATGAATATCTCATAAATATGAAATTAAATTTTTTATCATGAAATTACATTATATTAAATCAAATAATACAAAATAGTCCCATCTCATGGTAGATTTTTACCCTATTTACTAGTTTTGTTTGTCCTCTGATTAAAAATGATTTTGTATCAATTAAGTAATTGCAAAGAAGCTAAAAAAATATTATAAATATATCATAATCTTGTTTGAATAATCTAATTAATAAGCTAAATTCGAACAGTACAAAAAAAAAAACTCAATTGGCTGTATTAGGTTTCATGAACTATAAAATTTCAGCAATATGCATAATTTCAAATTTCATATTTAAATATACTTTAAATCATTCTATTATCATCAAAAACATATAATATCATCACATTAACATTTATTGAATGAAAAAAAATTGAGGCAAAACACAATCAAATTAGTTTTTAACATAAGGAGGGAATCCAAGTTGTTCTTTTTCAATCAATCTCATTGATACTTCAATTAAATCCAAAATTAATTTACATAGGGTGGCTCGGATACCATTGTCAATTTTTGAACATTCATCTCATACTTATGGTAATATAAGTTTAAAATTTAATAAAAACCAAAACCCATGGAATGCCCTATGTAATTTAAAATCTGATTGAACCATTGAATGGGAGAAGTTGATTACCTTTGTTTACAACTCTTGATCTTCCAAGTTGTGAGTTTTTTCTTCTTTGTTGGATCGTAGCAAACTATAACAATACATATATGGGATATCATCTAAGAGTATCCGCATGAAAAAAGAAGATGAAAACCTCTAAGGAGATGAGGTGACAAAGGTCCAAAATGCTATGGTTGTCTTATGAAACATAAAAAGGAAAGGAGAAAAATAACTTTTATTTTTCTTAAGGAAGAAGCCAAGAAATTGACTCTTCAAAAGGAGTATTTATACTATTTCTAATCCCTTTTAGGGTTTGAAAAGGGAAAGCCCTAATGGGCCCCTTTCCCTAAGGTACATGGCTTAATGTTGACTAAGTCAATAATCCTGATCCAAATTGGATTGACTCATTTTATAACTCTTATAAAATGTCCAATTATCTTTATCTCTCACTTAGATGCTATCCAAAACCCATTTTACATTTTATTCATTTTTTTATGCGTGCAACCTAATAGGTTTTATGGTCATATTGGCAACTCAAGTCTTGGAAGGAATCCTAATCAAATTAGGATTCTTGAGTCAAACACTTTTGACCCATAATTGATTTCCAATCAATATCTCTTGACTTAGCATATCATGAGTGGTATCTAACAACACATCATGACCATCCAATTAACTAGAAAAATAGTGGTTTGACTTTTAACCCTTCCATATACAATTATTGTGCAATTCATCCTTTCACCACCCAATACCTCATTTGGTTCAGAGCATGAACTGTGTGTCAACTCCCACTAGACTAACTACATCACATATAGTCTAACTGATATTAGTTTTTGTCTATAAGGCTCACTATTCTATTATACATGCCCTTGAAGACTTTCTTTAAGACTTGTCCACCTTGACCAATGATTTCTAAGGTAATGATCTCTACAAGAGGCCATAGGTATACTTTCCCTCTATCAGGAGTGGTGAATCATTTATTGACTACTCAACTATCTTTAAATACCACATACTATTCCGAAGCACCACCCTATAAGCAACCTCTGAGAGGCAATAAGGAGTTGAGTCAAAGTATAGGATTCAGAATGCAAGATAACCTTGAGCATCTCAAGTCTAAGGATACTTGTACCATTGTTATGATGAGACTATCACTGACATTGAATAGATATTCATGTGATTGTATAGTAGCAAGTCATCTAATGTACTTGGCTACTCTATTAGGTATCCATATGTTAACTCTAAACATCTCATGTCTTCAGCTTATGAGATTCGTTGCTTGACCTAGTTAAGGAGTATAACATATGCTAGTCTATTCGGATTAATAATGTCTCTTCTTGTTGATCCTATAACTAGGGATAATGTAACACCCCCTCACCCCAGCTATACATGCCTGGATAATGGAGTGCTATGCTGACTTCATCAATTAAAACATCATTTCATATATATGTATAAATAAAAGACACTCATATATTTTTTTCTTTATTTACTATTTATTTACTTTGTAGTGTAAAAGAAATCATAACAAGAAAGACAAAATACATTTTATATAATAACATTTTATTTACAAAACGTGTCATTTATTTACAAATACTATAAAATAAAATTCAAACCATAAATACAACAGTTGTGTGACCCATAGTATTTGATACAAACAGCTCTACTGGATCAGGCCACTACTACCTTTATCTACTATCGTCTACTTATTCTTCACTAAATCTGCATGAGAGAAACTCCCACGCTAAGCTCTAAGCTCAGTGATGCATATAAATAAGACAATAAACTATTTCATGCAACATGCATTGTTATATATCAATTTATGCACAATCATCTTTTTATGCATATATAGATCTTGTAGTATTCTAGCATGCATAAACATCAAATTATATTATTATATCTCATATTTGTTTTACTTTATCAAATCATCATTATTATCCATATCACAATTCATGATTCTTTTTTTTAATCACTTCTTTATTGCCCACAACACCTATGAACCCCTAACTAGGATAACGAAGTTATGATCCAGGCACTTAGGAGTGCCACTCGGGTAATATGATTTGCACATATATAAGTGCTATCACCGGCTTTAGTAAAAGTGTCATCACTGGTTTTAATAATAGTAATAATAGTGTCATCATTAGCTTCAATAATAGTGCCATTATCGACTTCATTAATTGTACAATTAATGGAATTAATCATACTCCCCCCTGCTTGGCATGCCAAACTATCCTAAGTCTAGTTCTAGTTAGGTGTTCTAGGGCTTACTCAATGTCATTAGGCATATTTCGTGCTCTATTTTTTACCTTAATTTTGGTCCTATTAAAATTCGAATTAAATTACAGGGGTTTTCTTAAAAATTTTATTTTTGAATCTTATCTTTAATATGCAACTTGAATCACTTAATTTGGAGTTCTGTATCAAAAGATATGATCAAATCAACACTGAATGGTCACTAATAAATTTGCATAGAATTTCCTGGACAGATTCTATGTCCGAACTTTGTGTATTTTTTTGGAAAAATATAGGCATATTTGAATTTTATGGTCAAAATAAAAGTTCAAGCCTTGTGTCTTAGATTTCAAACCCAACAAAGAACATACAATTCTGAATTCTATAACTTAAGTTATAATAGTTTATGTACTCACTGCTCATCAATTCCAGTAAACAACACACATATTTACCATCTTCAATTTTTACCAAAATTAATCCTAATTTTAGCAAACATGCATCTCCAAAATTTTGATCACAAAATACTATTAATTTAGAATCATTAACATGTCAAATGCTCAAATCATGCAACTAAAAAAAAAAGACATAGGTTATTGCCTTAGATTATGCACAAACCTTTTTTTTTTTTACTTTTCTTTCTCTCTACTTCTCTTTCTCTTTTCCTTTACTCTTTTGAGCTAGCTCCTTGTCAAATTGAGTTCCTACACTAAATAAAAGAGATCCTTAAAATCTCTTTTCATCATATCTCTCTTTTTCCATAATATATTTTAATCTCTACCTTTCTTTAAAGAGAACATGGAAGAGAAGAAAAATCATCTTACCTTCACTTCCATGCTTCCATAGCCAAACCTTAAGGTTTTTCATTTTTTCATTTTTATTTTTCCTAGTTTTTTTCTCTTTCTTTTTTACTTTCTCTAGCTTCCACTTGATCAACTATGCATGAAAACTACTCATCCATGCCTCTCTCCCTCTCTTTCTCACTTTTTCTTCTTGGACTCAAGCTTTGGCCATGGAAGATTCAAGGGAAAACGTGGCTGGTTTAGAGAACATAGAAAATTATAGATGTGAGGACATAAGGAAGAAAGAGTGATTAATGGAA
Source organism: Triadica sebifera (assembly GCA_023653625.1). Taxonomy (NCBI): domain Eukaryota; kingdom Viridiplantae; phylum Streptophyta; class Magnoliopsida; order Malpighiales; family Euphorbiaceae; genus Triadica; species Triadica sebifera. Next base: position 31,373,391 of record CM042894.1, on the reverse strand, counting down.
AAAAGACAAACTTAATTGATAATGGGGACACCTAAGCCATAATCTAGATCTTTTCATTAATTAATCACTTAATGCATGCCACATGGTTAAGCCAACCACCACATATATTTAATGTCCCACTTCATGCATTTAATTGGTGGTTATCCCAATTAATCGTCCAATTTTTGATAAATTGCAAATTGACCCCTAAACTTTTCAAAATTTGCAATTTAGTCTCTTATCGTAATTTAACATCTTTAAATATTTTAAACACTTTATTAAATATTTTCCATAATTATTTGCAATTATTTTAATTATTTTTAATCAAAATCTAAATTTAGACTCCGATCCAACCGTCTAGTCGTTTAACAACTCGCGCGACTAGGGGCCTAAATATGCAAATATGACATATAATTTAGGTATAAACACAATTGCACATGATAGAAATCTCACTATCATGATCTCAACATGATTTCCTTCATGTTGTATTAACATACCAATGACTTTATTAAACGATTTAAAATATAAATCAAATTCATATATGAATCAACACCAATATAATGAAATTGCCTTTTATTAATTATAAATGATTACATCAAATGCCTAATGTGATTACCTTTAGGCCACATCTCTAACGCCTAAAGGTTCCACCTTTCCCTACCCAACATTCCTCAAAACAGGGGTTTTCCTAACTCAAACCCTATGTTAACCATACTTAACCTCAAACGTAAGAAAAAAAAAAGAAATCGAAAATTGAGGATCAAAAGGGAGGGAAGGGGCTACTTACTCAAATCCAAATCCAAAAGCTAAAATGGATGGGGTCTCAAAATTCCATTTCCTAACTCTAATCCTCTTCCTCCTAAAGCTATTCCCTTAGATAAACCTCTCTCCTATTTGATTTCCTCTTCAAATTTGTTATTTTTCCATGTAATTTGGTGGGTTTTGAGTGAAGAGATAGGTAGAAAGGTATATGGTCTCTTGACGGGGTTAAAGAAACTAGGGTTTGTTTTTTTAAAAAATGGAGAGTAACGATAAGCTGATCATTTTTACATACTGTGATTCACGACTATGATTGAACATTCACAGGCATGAATCATCCCTTACTAGCATAAATCAAGTCGTTATTCAAGCTTGCAAAGTGTGAAACACCCAATTCACAGATGTGACCAATTCTTCACGGTTGTGAACCTGTAGATTTATTTTCCCATTCATTTTGTTATTTCTCTCTAAAGAATTAACCCTTAAACCCAAACACTTGATAATCAAAATCTCACAATCCTATTACAATTTAAGCCCTATATTTCAGGTATGACATGCTGGTACCGATCCTTCAGATCTTAGTACATCTTGTTATCATCGAGATGCATTGTATATACCATCTCATGTGCTTCCTTGAGAATGTTTTGCTTTAGCTATTCAAAATTAGGCACACAAAATATATTCTTCAAATGCACAATGCCATCATCTTTCATTGAATATTCTACCCTTTCCCCTATTTTCATTGCCTCATCTATTCTATCAACTTCATATCTTGTCTTTGTGCTTCCTTTATTTTCTACATCAATATGGATTGCACCAACATTTCTACCATTATCAGGGTTAGTTCATAAGTGCAATCATACTACTACTTATATTGCATAAGTTAAGGAGAATCATTTATAGCTTACTAGCTAATATCTTTTAACTCAAGGCATCTGCTACCATATTTGCTTTGCTTGGTAGGTGGGGTAAGTGGTCAACTATACAGTTATAATCTTTAATCAACTCCAACCATCTCTTCTGCCTTAAGTTTCTCTCCTTTTATGGGGGAAGATACTTCAAATTCTTATAATCTATGTAGATTTAACATTTATGTCCATACATATGGTGTCCTTAGATCTTCAATGCGAACACTATAATAGCTAGCTCCTGGTCATGGGTAGGATAATTGAGCTCATATGACTTCAATTTCTTGGAAGCATATGCTATAACCTTCCCTTCTTACGCAACCCAATCCATTATGGTTAGGATCTCTGTATACAATGAAATCTTTCCTAATAGTGGCCTAAGTCAGCATAAGCGTCTCAATCAACATCGGTTTCAACAAATCAAAACTAGTTTGGCATCTATCTATCCATTCAAAATAGACATCTTGTCAAAGTAGCCATGTCAAACACTAATAGGGAAAAACTTTCATGAACCTTCTATAGTAACCTACTAATCTGAGGAAACTCCTCACTTAGTCACATTACTAAATGACTTTCAATTAAAGGCATCTTTAATCTTGCTAGGGTCTATATAGATACCTTCAACTGACACTGCATAGCCTAAGAAACTAACTTATTCCAGCTAGAATTCACACTTTGACAATTTGTCATATAGCTACTTCTCCCTCAAAATCTGTAGTACTAGTTTGAGATGCTAATCATGCTCTTCCCTATCCCTAGACTATACTAACATATCAACAATAAACACTACCATGAACTATTCTAGATAGGTTTTGAAAACCCAATTCATCAAATCCAAAAAATATGACTAGCGCATTAGTTAGAACAAAAGGCATTATCAGGAACTCATAGTGTCCATGCTGAGTTCTGAAAGCCATCTTAGGTACATCTAACTTCTTGCACTTGAACTGATGATACCCTAAGCGAAGGTCTATATTGGAGAACACACCATCTCTTTTCAATTGGTTAAACAAATCATCAATCCTAGCCAATGGATACTTATTCTTACTAGTCACCTTATTAAGCTGCTTGTATTCAATGTAAAGGCATAAGGTGCCATCTTTCTTCTTCACAAATAGAATTGGTGCACCATAAGATGATACACTAGATCGAATGAACCCCTTATCCAACAAATCTTGCAACTGCACCATCAACTCTTTTAATTTTATATGTACCATTTTGTATGGAATGACAGAGATAGGAGCAATGCTAGGTACCAAATCAATGGCAAGCTCTATCTTCCAATTTGGAGGTAATCCTAGCAATTCATTTGGAAACATATAAAAAACTCACAAACTGTAGGGATATATGCTAACTTTGAGCAACTCTTCCTCGTATAAAAAGTATAAACCAAATATGCTCCCTATCCCTTATAGATGAGTTTTTGAGCTTTCATTACCAATATCACATTATTTGGATATCTCATGTTCTCACCCATAACAACTATCCCATCTTGCATTGGAACCTTGATAACCATCTATCAGTTCCCATTGTTGAAACTTGAGGGGTATTTCTATCATTTTGATACTAACAAATAAAATAGCAAAAATGTATTTAACATACTTGTTTTCTAAGTTCATTGAACAGGGCATGGAACATGATAGCAAGAATGGAGAATGGAAGACTAACCTTAAAAAGATAAAAATGAAGAAATAGTATGTTCACGCCCGTGACCTTATATGTCACGCCCGTGATGAAGCTTAGAGCAAACTATCCAACATTTAAAGTTCATGGCCATAAAGAATGACAGCAACTGTGAATGATCATATCAGTCACGACCATGAAAGAAAGTCACGCCCGTGAGAAGACATGACTAATTCCTCTAGAGAGCTTCACGACCAGAGTCACTACTTGGACCACGGCTAGGAAGGATGTTCACGCTCGTTAATATATAATGTCACACCCGTGATCAAACACTTCAAATCCTTCCAGAATGCTTCACGACCAAAGTCACCACTCAAGTCAAGGCTTGGAAGAACAATCACAACCGTGACACTCATACTCACGACCATGAAAGAGGAAAAAGAAACATGTCAGGCGTGAAAATAAGAGTTGGTGCAACGACTATTTCCGCATTAAATGTAACATCCTTGACCTTCCCCCACATGCATTTCATTGAACATAAGCATCTTGCATACAATTCAATTGAACAAATGCATTTCATACGTATTTTCGTAAGAACAAGTTTATGACACGCACTAGCTACGTGTCCTAGCATTTGGCACTTGTATCGAGTAGCACATGGGTACTTATAACCTATATGAGGATTATGAATTATTAGAAATGAATTGAATAAGTGACCAAATTAAAGTAAGCAAAATGATTAGATTAAGATTAGTAAACATTTTGCATTGTTAATTTAGTTAAACCGGGCCAAAAGATTAAGCGGTATTATTGTGTAGATTAGTCGAATTATATATATATGTAAATAATAATAATAATAATAATAATAATAATATAGATAAAATAAAATGAAAATGAAACAAAAGAGAAATAGAAGAGAAGATAAGAGAAGAGAAATGAGAAATGAGAAGAGAAATGAGATGAGAAAAAGATAAAAAGACAAAAACATAAATCTGCCTTTATCTTCATCTTTCCCATTTCTGCCTCCTCACTTCAGCCCCGACTTCTCCTTCATTTTCCTCCATTTCAGACTTCAAATATTCCTTGTTTTACCTTGTTTTTGCACCAAATTTATCCCTTGCAAGTTCGTCCTTGGTAAGTAATCAATTATTATTGCTTTAGGGTTGATTTGAGTTGCTTAGATTCATTAATAGGTACTATTTTGAAACCCGATTTTGATGCACATCTAAATTGATTATGGTAAAGTGTAAAACACAAAAGTTGTTCCTTTATGTCTTATATTGATGGATATATAAACATTTTTGCATTATTGGGTGTATATAATGAGATATACTCTTCGTACGGAAACTGGTCAGGGTATGAACCCTCACCAAGTTAGCTACTGTGTGCTTTGATTTTGAATATGCTACAGCAATTATTTGAAGTATCTCAAAACATACAAGTTGTAGATATATGTGTTATGTATATTTATACCAAATTTCAGGTTCATATATCCTGTATATATTTAGTTATGGTGAATGGAACCATGACTGTTCCATGGTCTGAACTGCCTACTAAGTGCCCTGGGCAGAGACAGAAACCTGTTTGGATAATTTGAGCTCGTTAGAGCTAGATTCTGTAAATGGTCAAAACATGAAATTTATAGGTATATGTCTTAGCTAAATATTTGTACTAATTTAAGCTTAATTGGGTAATTATAGACTAAGTTATGGTCTTTATAAATAATACTGGTCCGGAAGCCAATTCTGTTATGGACCAGTGAAATGTTGCTTATGATTTGAAACCTTTGAGGTATAATTGATAAAAGGTTAAAACATGAAAATGTTCCATATTAACCCATATAAGTGTCTGTAAAGTTTCATTAAAATATGACTAATATATTGTAAGTTATGATGAACCCAAATGAGTACCCTGAAACTGCCTAAAGGCAGAAAACAGAACACTCTTAGAAATTCCACCAAATATTTTACAATGATCCAATTTGTATGAAATTTTAATATGTTCTATAATTATATGTTATTTTTTATTAGGAACAAGAATCAGATTAATTGGGGAAGTATAGAAAACGTTAAAGGCTAAATAGTCCCATAAGGTCACACTGCCTCATAGGAAAAATCTCAACTATTGACATGAACAATGCATATTAATTTGTTTAAGCCACATTAAGTCTCCCTAATCATGAGTTAATTGATTAATGTTTTCATATTAGGCTCACAACATATTGGAGACCCACAAGGAGCAGATAGACAATAAGTTAGGGGTCGTAATCAAAGGAGAACGGTGAGTCTAATTATCGATTGAATTCTTTAGTGCAAATGACTGTTGCTTGCTATGTGATTAATATGATTGTCATGATTGGTCCTTGATAATGTAATGATGGATAATTTGAGATATTGTGGTACATATAAATGGTATACTTGTGGTATATTTGAAGTATATGTTTGACATATGTGATATATATATACATGGTATATGTATAGTATATGCAAGGTATATGTGTGGCATATGAGGTATATATGTGGTATATGTATATTATATGTGATAGGATATAATGGTTGATGAATGCTTAAATACAAGTGCATATGCATATGGACTAAAAAGGCATTGTGACTAGTTAATCGATATTGTAAAGCAAAAGAAGAGGCCTATGGCCCAACAAATGTACAAAGCGAAAGAAGAGGCCTATGGCCCAACAAATGTGCAAATGAAAAAAATGATCAAGCTAGCTAGCAAATGCAAATGCAAATGTTCACATGGCAAATGTTCACATGGAAACCCGGGGCAATATCTATTTAACTTAGTCAGAACAAAATGAAATAAGCAAAGCATTTGCATACATAAAGAGTAATGATTATATGTTTCAACTTTATTGATACTTATATGATACTGATGAATGGAATGGAATACATGGTATATATTGGATTTATGATTTATTACTATGAGTTGTTTGGTACTTTAGAGCTCATTGGATGGTTATTCTCACTGAGCCGCAACTCATCAATTTGCATCATTTTTCAGGTAAAGAAAAGTGATAGCTCATTTTGAGTAGCGTATAAAAGACATGGAGCACAGGTCACTGGCCGAGCCTCATCACTCTCTCTCCTTGCATTCCACACAAGCATAAAAACATGTCATCTGTATTTTGGACTTATATGCTTGAATATGTATTATCACTCTAGATTAGTTTTGAGATGTACAAATGGAAACAACCCATAATCTTTCGGATGGGAAGTTTATGTTTTAATATATGTGATATATCGTGTTGTGGTTTTAATGTTAATTTGCAAAGTCAGTGAATAATATTATAGGATATGAGACTTGCAAGTCATTGAATGAAATTATAGGATGTGAGACTTGCAAAGTCATTAGTTGATTTTACAGGATATGATATGAAAAAAAATTACTACTATTGTTATCAGGGTATTTTCTCTTTTCAACATGCAGTATGAGATTATTTGATACAGGGATAGGTTATACTCAAATGCATATGATGTGACGTGACATTTTTGGTATTAGAGCAGGGATAGGTTCCATGGGAACATACATATGCATAAGAGCATGATAACATATGCATCCTATGTGTTGAACATTATGTAGTGACATAATTTCATTTATTTTAGGGACATCATAAGACATAATTCACCAAGGAGAGAGGGGTCGGCTGAAATGCATTGTCATGAGGCATCTCCTCATTTACATAGAGAGCAACCAGCAATAGGAGCTAGAGCTCCAGTACATGCATCACAGTCATCTCATGCAGAAGTACCCCATGAAAACCTAGAATAGGAAGTATATGGTCCTGAAATGTACAAGGAAAGACGTTATGACAAGCTGAGGCAACATGGTGCAACTGATTTCAATGGAACAACAGACCCAACAGAAGATGAAACATGGCTGAAAAGGACACAGAAGGTACTGAATATGATGAGATGTACCCCAGATGAGAAATTCGATTATGCAGTATCATTGCTGCAAGGAAATGCTTATGAATGGTGGGAGACGGTCCCCGACAGTGATGCACAACTACCGGTGTTGACATGGAATGATTTCCTCCTGGAATTTCAGAACAATTACATGCCTGAAGCGTATAAAGATGAGAAGAGGAAGGAATTCCTGAATCTAAAATAGGGGAATATGTCTATTGCAGAGTATGAAGTACAATTTAACAAATTTTCCCATTATGCCACCTTCATGGTCTCTACTGAAAGAGACAAATGCAGGAAGTTTGAAGAGGGCCTCAAAAATGAGACCAGAAATAGAATCATGACTACTGATCTTGATAATTATGCCAGACTTAGAGCTGCTGCAATCAGAGCTGAACGGTTAATGAAAGAAGCTTGGGAGCAACAAATTACAAGGCCATCACATGAGTTCTTTGGTGAGTCTATCAGAAGGTCGGGAAAAAGAGGTAGATATATGCCTGCACAATCTGGTAACAGAAGTGGGTACTCCAGTTCTAGAGGTCGAGGAATGACTTTCTCTTACTCAGGTAGAGGGCGGAGCCAATATGTTGAACAGAGGCCCACATGTAGTCATTGTGGCAGACAGCATACGGGCGAATCTAGAAGGCTCATAGGAGCATGTTATTTCTATGGATCGATGGAGCACATGTATAGAGAATGTCCAAATAGAGCCAAACTAGCAGAGACCAGCAGATGTAGAGGAGTATCTGAGACTACTGTTGAGGCACCGAGGGTCTACCCTACTAGTGGGACACAAGGCAGAGGAAGAGGTAGGGGCAGGACTAGTACAATGGGTAGAGGAGTGACAAGATCTAAAGGTCAGAGTTCTAGACCCCCTACTCAGGCCAGGGTGTTTGCTATGACTAGACAAGAGGCAGTGGATGCTCCTGAAGTAGTCACTGATAATATTTATATTTCTGAAATATTAGCATATGCATTGATTGACCCAGGCTCCACTCATTCATTTATATCATTGCATATGGCATCAAAACTGCATCAAATGCATGAGTCTTTGGGGATTGACATAAATGTGAGTACTCCATTGGGAACAGTGGTAGTTGTGAATAATGTTTGTCGTGATTGCCTAATATGCATTGACAGAGCTGAGTTAATAGTTGATCTAATTTTATTGCCAATATATGAATTTGATGTGATACTGGGAATGGACTGGTTAACTAGACATCATGCAATAGTGAATTGCTTTACTAAGGAAGTAATTTTGGAATCACCAAACTAGCCAAGGGTAGTGTTTCTAGGTGAAATAAAACTTGTGCCTACATGTCTAGTTTCAGCTGTAAAGGCATTTTGAATGATCAAAGGGGGATGTGAACCATATTTGGCGTATGTGACTGATACTAGAACCACTGATAACTTGCTTGAAAATATACCAGTGGTAAGGGAATTTACTGATGTATTCCCAGATGATCTACCTGGTTTACCACCAGATAGAGAGATAGAATTCACTATTGAACTAGTACCAGGAACAACACCAATATCAAGGTCACCCTACAGAATGACCCCAGTTGAGTTGAAAGAATTAAAGGCCCAATTGCAGGAGTTACTTGACAAAGGGTATATCAGACCCAGTGTATCACCATGGGGAGCTCCAGTGTTATTTGTTAAAAAGAAAGATGGAACAATGAGATTGTGCATCGATTATAGACAACTGAATAAAATGATAGTAAAGAACAAATATCCATTTCCTAGAATAGATGATTTGTTTGATCAATTGCAAGGAGCCCAAATATTCTCCAAGATTGATTTGAAATCAGGCTATTACCAGCTGAAGGTAGCAGAAGCGGATGTTCCAAAGACTGCCTTTCGAACCACGTATGGACATTATGAATTTTTAGTAATGCCATTTGGATTGACTAATGCTCTAGCTGCATTTATGGCATTGATGAATAAAGTGTTTCAACCTTATCTGGATAGGTTTGTGATAGTATTTATTGATGACATATTGGTATACTCAAAGAACAGGGGAGAACATGAACAACATTTAAAAGTTGTGTTGCAAACCTTGAGGGAGAAACAATTATATGCCAAATTGAGTAAATGTGAATTCTGGTTAGATCATTTGGTATTTCTTGGACATGTGGTGTCGTGTAAGGGTGTAGAGGTTGACCCAAAGAAAATTGAGGCTATGGTAAATTGGGAAGCTCCTAAAAATATTTCAGAAATGCGTAGTTTTCTGGGATTAGCAGGATACTACCGCAGATTTGTTGATGGATTCTCCTTAATTGCTAGACCTTTGACTAAGTTGTTGAGAAAGAATGTGCCTTTCAAGTGGACTCCAGAATGTCAGAGGAGTTTCGATGAACTAAAATACAAACTAACCTCAGCACCAGTGTTAACTATCCCTGTAGGCACAGGTGGGTTTACAGTATATAGTGATGCTTCTCACCAAGGCTTGGGATGTGTATTAATGCAACATGGTAAGGTGATAGCTTATGCATCTAGGCAACTGAGACCACATGAGATCTTATATCCAGTGCATGATTTAGAATTGGCTGCAGTTGTATTTGCATTGAAGATTTGGAGGCATTATCTGTATGGTGAGACATTCCAGATCTTCACAGACCATAAAAAATTGGGTTATTTGCTGACACAAAAAGAGTTAAACATGAGGCAAAGACGATGGTTAGAGTTGTTAAAAGATTATGACTGTACAATTGAATATCATCCAGGGAAAGCCAATGTGGTAGCAGATGCATTGAGTAGGAAGGCTAGTAGCAGCGTAGCTCACTTACATGCATCATCTTTTCCATATTTGATTCAATTACGATATATGAATGTTGAATTAAATATACATGATGAAGGATCACTGATTGCTACTCTTCAAGTCAGACCTATACTAAAGGATAGGATCAAAGAAGCACAAAGCAAAGATCCTGAATTATGAGAGAAAATTGATGTGGTAAGGCAGGGAAATAATACAAAGTTTCATTTGCAGAATAATAAATTTATGTTAAAATCATGCATATGTATTCCAGACACTGAGAACTTGCGTCAGGAAATAATGGAAGAGGCACACAATGCACCGTATGCAATGCACCCAGGGATGACAAAGATGTATTATAGTTTAAGGCCTCATTACTGGTGGCCAAGAATGAAGAAAGACATAGCAGAATATGTCTCCAAATGCTTGACATGTCAGCAGATTAAAATTGATCATCAGGCACCAATTGGTAAGTTACATCCATTGCCAGTGCTAGAATGGAGATGGGAAAGAATAACGATGGATTTTGTCTATGGATTGCCAAGAACTCCACGGAAAAATGATGCAGTCTGGGTAATTATTGACAGATTAACCAAGTCAGCACATTTTCTACCTATCAGATGGGGCTGTACACTTGAGAGTTTGGCCAAATTATATTTGAATGAGATAGTCAGATTGCATGGCATTCCAATGTCCATTGTGTCTGATAGAGATCCACGATTTACTTCACATTTTTGGGTGAGTTTACAGAATGCATTGGGAACAAAATTGAACTTCAGTACTGCATTCCACCCACAAACTGACAGACAATCAGAGAGGACTATACAGACATTAGAAGAAATGCTCAGAGCATGTTCAATGGAATTCAGAGGTGCTTGAGATGAATATATAACATTGATTGAATTTGCTTACAATAACCAGTATCATAGCAGTATCCAGATGGCACCATATGAGGCATTGTATGGCAGAAAGTCCCGAAGCCCCATCATTTGGGATGAAGAAGGAGCACATGCATTAGAAGGGCCAGAGATAGTGCAAGACACAGTGGATAAGATCAAGGTTATCAAGAACAAGCTAAAGGTAGCCCAAGATAGACAGAAAAGTTACGTTGATCAGCATAAAAGGGAGATGGAATATGAGATAGGTGAAAAGGTATTTCTTCGTGTATCTCCATGGAAAGGGTTAATCCGATTTGGCAAGAAGGGTAAATTGAGCCCAAGATACATAGGGCCTTATGAAATTCTTGAGAAGATTGGTCCATTGGCTTATAGGTTGGATTTACCACCCGAGATGGCTCAGATACATAATGTGTTTCATGTGAGCATGCTTAGAAGATACAGGTCAGATCCTACACATGTACTTAAGGATCAAGCCATCGAGATTGCAGAGGACATGAGTTATATAGAAGAACCAATGGAAATCATCGGATACAAGAATAAACAACTGAGAAATAGAGAAATACCTTTAGTTAAGGTATTATGGAGAAACCATTCACAAGAAGAGGCAACATGGGAAACAGAAGAAAATATGAAAAAGCAATATCCACACCTGTTTTCAGGTATTAATTTCGAGGACGAAATTTTTAAAAGGAGGGGAGAATTGTAACATCCTTGACCTTCCCCCACATGCATTTCATTGAACATAAGCATCTTGCATACAATTCAATTGAACAAATGCATTTCATACGTATTTTCGTAGGAACAAGTTTATGACACGCACTAGCTATATGTCCTAGCATTTAGCACTTGTATCGAGTAGCACATGGGTACTTATAACCTATATGAGGATTATGAAGTATTAGAAATGAATTGAATAAGTGACCAAATTAAAGTAAGCAAAATGATTAGATTAAGATTTGTAAACATTTTGCATTGTTAATTTAGTTAAACCGGGCCAAAAGATTAAGCGGTATTATTGTGTAGATTAGTCGAATTATATATATATGTAAATAATAATAATAATAATAATAATAATAATAATAATAATATAGATAAAATAAAATGAAAATGAAACAAAAGAGAAATAGAAGAGAAGAGAAGAGAAATGAGAAATGAGAAGAGAAATGAGATGAGAAAAAGATAAAAAGACAAAAACATAAATCTGCCTTTATCTTCAAATTTCCCATTTCTGCCTCCTCACTTCAGTCCCGACTTCTCCTTCATTTTCCTCCATTTCAGACTTCCAATATTCCTTGTTTTACCATTTTTTTTCACCAAATTGATCCCTTGCAAGTTCGTCCTTGATAAGTAATCAATTCTTATTGCTTTAGGGTTTATTTGAGTTGCTTAGGTTCATTAATAGGCACTGTTTTGCAAACCGATTTTGATGCACATATAAATTGATTATGGTAAAGTGTAAAACACAAAATTTGTTCCTTTATGTCTTATATTTATGGATATGTAAACTTTTTTGCATGATGTGGTGTATATAATGAGATATACTCTTCGTACTGAAACTGGTCAGGGTATGAACCCTAACCAAGTTAGCTACTGTGTGCTTTGATTTCGAATATGTTACAGCCATTATTTGAAGTATCTAAAAACATAAAGGTTGTAGATATATGTGTTATGTATAGTTATAACAAATTTCAGGTTCATAGGTCTTGTACATATTTATTTATGGTGAATGGAACCATGACTGTTCCATGGTCTGAACTGCCTACTGAGTGCCCTGGGCAGAGATAGAAATATGTTTGGATAATATGAGCTCGTTAGAGCTAGATTCTGTAAATGGTCAAAACATGAAATATATAGGTATATGTCTTAGCAAAATATTTATACTAATGGCAGATTAATTGGGTAAGTATAGACTAAGTTATCATCTTTATAAATAATACTGGTCCGGAAGCCAATTCTGTTCTGGACTAGTGAAATGTTGCTTATGATTTGAAGACCTTAGAGGCATAATTGATAAATGGTTAAAACATGAAAAATTTTCCATATGAACCCATATAAATTTCTATAAAGGTTCATTAAAATATGACTAATATAATGTAAGTTATGATGAAACCAAATGAGTACCCTGAAACTGCTTAAAGGCAGAAAACAAGGCAGAAAACAGAACACTCTTAGAAATTCCACCAAATATTTTACAATGATCCAATTTGTATGAAATTTTAATATGTTCTATAATTATATGTTATTTTTTATTAGGAACAAGAATCATATTAATTGGTGAAGTATAGAAAACGTTAAAGGCTAAATAGTCCCATAAGGTCACACTGCCTCATAGGAAAAATCTCAACTATTGACATGAACAATGCATATTAATTTGTTTAAGTCACATTAAGTCTCCCTAATCATGAGTTAATTGATTAATGTTTTCATATTAGGCTCGCAACATATTGGAGACCCACAAGGAGCAGATAGAGAATAAGTTAGGGGTCGTAATCAAAGGAGAACGGTGAGTCTAATTATCGATTGAATTCTTTAGTGCAAATGATTGTTGCTTGCTATGTGATTAATATGATTGTCATGATTGGTCCTTGATAATGTAATGATGGATAATTTGTGACATTTTGGTACATATAAATGGTATACTTGTGGTATATTTGAAGTATATGTTTGACATATGTGATATATATACATGGTATATGTATAGTATATGCAAGGTATATGTGTGGCATATGAGGTATATATGTGGTATATGTATATTATATGTGATAGGATATAATGGTTGATGAATGCTTAAATACAAGTGCATATGCATATGGACTAAAAAGGCGTTGTGACTAGTTAATCGATATTGTAAAGCAAAAGAAGAGGCTTATGGCCCAACAAATGTACAAAGCGAAAGAAGAGGCCTATGGCCCAACAAATGTGCAAATGAAAAAAATGATCAAGCTAGCTAGCAAATGCAAATGCAAATGTTCACATGGAAATCCGGGGCAATGTCTGTTTAACTTAGTCACAACAAAATGAAATAAGCAAAGCATTTGCATACATAAAGAGTAATGATTATATGTTTCAACTTTATTGATACTTATATGATACTGATGAATGGAATTGAATACATGGTATATATTGGATTTATGATTTATTACTATGAGTTGTTTGGTACTTTAGAGCTCATTGGATGGTTATTCTCACTGAGCCGCAACTCATCAATTTGCATCATTTTTCAGGTAAAGAAAAGTGATAGCTCATTTTGAGTAGCGTATAAAAGACATGGAGCACAGGTCACTGGCCGAGCCTCATCACTCTCTCTCCTTGCATTCCACACAAGCATAAAAACATGTCATATGTATTTTGGACTTATATGCTTGAATATGTATTATCACTCTAGATTAGTTTTGAGATGTACAAATGGAAACAACCCGTAATCTTTCGGATGGGAAGTTTATGTTTTAATATATGTGATATATTGTGTTGTGGTTTTAATGTTAATTTGCAAAGTCAGTGAATAATATTTTAGGATATGAGACTTGCAAGTCATTGAATGAAATTATAGGATGTGAGACTTGCAAAGTCATTAACTGATTTTACAGGATATGATATGAAAAAAATTACTACTATTGTTATCAGGGTATTTTCTCTTTTCAACATGCAGTATGAGATTATTTGATACAGGGATAGGTTATACTCAAGTGCATATGATGTGGTGTTATATTAAATGCATCCAAACAACTATAATTCTTCATGGAAGTATAAATGCAAGTCATTTATGAATCCAGAAGAAGAGAATAGCTAATAATTCTCATTAAAATCTTGTTGTAAGCGATTTGTGCATTTAATACTTTCGAAACAAACATTTATTCTCTATAAAAAAAATTTTCTCATTATTCTCTAAGCATTATAGATTTGTAAGTGTTTCTATTTGTAATCGACTACTCAAGTCAGTTTGGGTATTTTCGGTTAAGAGTAGAACACTTGTAAGGGTTATTTGTGTGAGCCTTTAAAACACAAGGGATTTATGGGTTAGGTGTGATCCATTGTTAGAAACACCATAGTTGAGAGTGAGCTTGTAAAACTCCATTGTAACAGTTAGTGTGTTAGTGAAACTCTCAATTGAGATTGGGGAGAGGAGTCGGGTTTGTTAACACCCAAACCTCTATAAAAATTCCTATGTGAAATCTTCCTATCCCTACTCAACTTAACTTTTTTTCCACACTTAAAAGTTAAAATTTTTAATATCCAATTCAACCCCCCTTCTTGGTTCAATATCTGTGCAAAAATTGGTATCAGAGCTTAGTCTAGCATCGAAGCCTAAACAACGCTAGCAAAGATCAAGATATGGCCAATGAAGGATTCCAAAGTCTCAAGCCTTACTTTGATGGAGAAAATTATGCTCATTGGAAGTTTCAGATGGAGACATATTTGGATAGTGAAGGAATTGAAGTCTGGGATAGTGTTCGGATAGAATGGACACCACCAACTAGAGGAGGAGTTGATGGTGAAGAAGAAATCTTGTCAAGAGATGATTGGACAGAGCCTCTAAGAAGAGAAAACTTCAAAAACAAGATGACAATGACAATTCTCTCAAGCTCATTATCCATTGAAGAATGTGGCAGAATACAACACTGCCCAACTGCTTACCACAAGTGGAAAACATTGGAAAACTATCATGAAATCCAACGAGTCAATTACTGACATGACCAACCATCTTCTAGCCATCATAAATGGCATGAGAAAACTTGAGAAACACTTGAGCTTGAAAAATGTTAATAACAAAATCCTGAGAAGTCTTCCTCTCAAAGATTACAGTTCAAGAGTTGTCGGTATAGAAGAGACAAATGAAGACATGAGCATCATGAATACTGATGTGCTTATTGGCAAACTTCTTACATATGAAATGGCAGTGAAAAGGGATAGAGAGCTTTAAGTAGAGCTAGAAAAAAGAAAGCCTCTTGCACTAAAAGCCTCTACTTCAAAATCTCAAGAGGAAGTTGAAGATGATGAAGAAAAGAGTGATGATGCAAATGAGGACATTGTTATGCTCTCAAGAAGGCTGAAAAGAATTATTGAGAAGAGAATGAGCAACTCTAGAAAATTCGAGCAAAGAAACCTCAGACGGACTTTTAATGATGCAAAAGAAGTAAATAGGAGGAAAGTGCTATGAATGTAGGAAGAATGAGCATAATAAACTAGAATGTCCAAGGCTCAAAAAGTACAAAAGAAAATACCAAAGAGACAATGGGAAGAAAGGTGATGAAGCCACATGGGATGACGAAAGCTCCTCAAGTGAAAAAGATGACAATGAAAGTGAAGAGGTCAACCTATGCTTCATGGCTATAGAGGATCACGTCTCGGATAAGGTAATATCACTTCACTCATACTCTTTCAATAATGATAGTAGTGATAATGATAGTAAGAGTGAAGATAATGATGATGAGCAAAGCCTAATATAAGTATTGAATCTAGAACTAGAGAAATATAGAAGTAAATTCAATACTTATAAGAATAACATTTCTAATTTGAAAATCAAAATGGAAGCTTTAGAAAAGCAGAACTTTAAGCTTAAATCATCAAATGAATCTCTTCAAAAGTCATTAGATGAATACTCTTCAAGACCCTCAACCAAATCCTTGCTTAAAGAAAACAATACTTTAAAAAATGAAGTTGAGGAACTTGGAAACTCCATTCCAAAATTTCACAAGGGAAATGAGAGTTTAGATACTCTCATTGTGTCTCGAAGACCACCCTTAATCAGACATGGTCTAGGATTTAAGGATACATCATCATCTTCTCACAAGACTACTTTTGTTAAGTCAAGTGAACCTCACATCTCCACATTTGCTGTAACAGCCCCAAGGGCTAAGTGCACAAAATACACTAAATCTTCTATACATAAGAGGGATTAACAAGGATTGGTAAGCCTAAGAAAGAAACCTCAAAAGGCTAATCATACCTTTATTTATAAGAAGCATGCATCTAGAAAAGCACCAATTAATCATGATTGTGCATGTCATTGATCTCAAACTCAATCTAATAGAAATATGGCATTCAAGAGCATTGTAAGACCAAAAAGCATATTTAAACCTAAACAATGTAATTATTGTATGAAATTTGGTCACATAAATAAACATTGCTGGATAAGGAAGGCTCATTGGAAACCTTCATGTTCTAACCCCCAAGGACACAAGCTCATTTGGGTACCTAAAAATCATACTTGAATTGTGATTTTATAGGTATGCCTCAAGTCCACAATAAACAAAAATGCTTGGCTAGTAGACAGTGGATGCTCAAGGCATATGACAGGAGACAAATAACTTTTCATTGAAATCAAAAGTATTGATGGAGGTAAAGTTACCTTTGAAAACAATGCTAAGGGTAAGGTAATTGGCATTGGCTCTATTGGTATTGATGGTACTAATTTCATTAAAAATGTCTTGCTTGTTGATGGCTTGAAACATAACTTGTTAAGTGAAAGGAAACAAAGTAATCTTTACTTCCAACAAATGTCTTGAAACCTCTTTTAATGGCCAATAGATATTTAAAGGAAATAGAGATGTCAATACCTACATAATAGACTTACACAAAATATCTAACCATTAATTTAAGTGTCTTGTGACTGCTAGTGATGAATCTTGGTTGTGGCATAGAAGGCTTGGTCATGCAAGCATGGATTTAAATCAAAGCCTCAACATAGGAGAGCTAGTAAAGTCAAATTTGAAAAAGACAAGACATGTGAACCTTGCCAAAGAGGAAAACAACACAAGTCTTCCTTTAAATCCAAAAACATTGTAAGTACCTCAAAAACTCTACAACTCCTGCATCTAGATTTATTTGGACCTACTAGAATAGCAAGCTTAGGAGGTAAACACTATGCCTTTGTCATCATAGATGAGTACTCTAGATTTACTTAGGTAATTTTCTTAGCTCAAAAGAGTGATACCTTTGAAACTTTCAGAAATTTTGCTAAAAGAGTTCAAAATGAAAAAGATATTAGATTTCAAAAATAAGAAGTGACCATGGAAAAGAATTTGAAAATGAAAACTTTGAAAGCTTTTGTCTTGAACATGACATTTCACATAATTTTTCATCTCCTGGGACACCTCAACAAAAGGGGGTAGTCGAAAGGAAAAATCGAACTTTAATTGAAATGGCTCAAACAATGCTCAATGAGTATGGTTTACCAACTTACTTCTGGGCTGAAGCCACAAATAATGCATGTTATATTTCAAATCGAGTTTTAAAAAGACCTCCCTTAAACAAAACTTCATTTGAGCTATGGAATGGAAGAAAGTCATTGATATCATACTTTAGAGTATTTTGGATGCAAGTGCTCCATATTGAATACCAAGGACAACCTTGGAAAATTTGTCACTAAATCTGATGAGGGTATCTTTTTAGGAGACTCTACAACTAGTAAAGCATATAGAGTATTTAATAAAAAGTCATTAACTGTTGAAGAATCTATGTATGTTGTTTTTGATGAATCTAGTAGGCTTGATCTTGTGAAAGGTAGTGTTCTTGATGATGTTGTAGGTACCATGGAAAGACTTGATCTTGAAAATGAAAGAGAAAAAAAAAGATCAAGAAGATTCACATCAAGATGATTCTCTACCTCCAACTCAAGAGAAAAACAGGCAAGAGCTCCCAAAGGAATGAAGATTGACAAAAGATCACCCCAAAGAGCAAATCATTGGTGATCCTACAAGGGGAGTAAGTACTAGATCTCATCTCAAGCATTTAGTTTCTGACCTTGCTTTTGTTTCTCAAATTGAGCCTAAAAATATTGATGAGGCTCTTAATGATGAAAGTTGGGTGATTTCCATGCAAGAGGAACTCAACCAATTTGAGAGAAGTAAGGTATGGACCTTAATACCTAGACCCAAGGAGCATCAAATAATAGGAAGCAAATGGGTATTTAGAAATAAACTAGATGCACAAGGTTCAATAACTAGGAATAAGGCTAGGTTGGTTGAAAAAGGATATAATCAGGAAGAAGAAATAGATTATGATGAGACATATGCTCCAGTAGCTAGATTAGAAGCCATAAGAATACTTTTAGCATATCCATGCCATATGAATTTCAAACTCTTTCACATGGATGTCAAAAGTGTTTTCTTAAATGATTTTATAGAAGAAGAAGTTTATGTAGAACAACCACCAGGATTTGAAAGCTTTGATTTGCCCAACCATGTATTTAAACTTTCAAAAGCTTTATATGATTTGAAACAAGCCCCAAGAGTTTGGTATGAAAGACTAAGTTCTTTTCTCTTATAAAATAATTTTACAAAGGGGAATTTTGACACTACATTATTCATTAAAAAGCATAAGCATGATACTCTAATTTTTCAAATTTATGTTGATGATATCATATTTGGGTCTACTAATGAATTGCTTTGTCAAGAATTTGCTAAATGTATGACAAGGGAATTCAAAATGAGAATGATGGGTGAGTTAAAATTCTTGTTCGTTCTATAAATAAAACAAGGCAATAAGGGCATATTCATCAACCAATCCAAATATGCCAAAGTCTTACTTAAGAAATTTGGAATGGAAGGATGCAAAAACGTCAAGACTCCAATGAGCACATCAACAAAATTGGACAAGGATTAAAAGGGTAAGAGTATTAATGAAAAGCTCTATAGAGGTATGATCGGATCACTTTTACATCTTACTGCCTCTAGACCTAACATAATATACAGTGTATGATTATGTGCTCGCTTTCAATCATGATCTAGGTTTATGGTATCCTAGAAATTCATCCTTTCACATTATAGGATATTCAGATGATAATTACGCTAGAAGTCTTTTAGATAGAAAAAGTACTTCGGGTACTTGTCACTTTATTGGAGAATGCTTAGTTTCTTGGTTTAGCAAGAAACAAGTTTCAGTTGCTCTTTCTACCGTTGAAGCGGAGTATGTGGCAACAGGATGTTGTTGTACACAAATCCTTTGGATGAAACAACAACTTAAGGATTATGGTCATAGTATGAACCATATACCTATTAGATGTGACAATACAAGTGCTATAAATCTAAGAATCCCATTCAACACTCTAGAAGTGAGCATATTGACATAAGACATCATTTTATTAGAGATCATGTTCAATATGGAGATGTTGTATTGGAATTTCTAAGCACAGACAATCAATTGGCAGATATCTTCACTAAGTCTCTAAATGAGGAAAGATTTAATTTCATAAGAAGAGAGCTTGGTATGATTGATGGATTAACTTTATGATTGGCAAAATTGTCGAACCTTGATTATTAATCTTGTGTCTTTTGTCTCATCTTTTTAGATATGAGGTAGCTAATTTGATAGAAATATATGTTATAGGGGATAAAAGCTTCTTAGAATTGTTTTAGACTTAATTTTATCTAATGAGAATTTTAGGCAATTCACGCCTGTAACATATATTCACGGCCGTGATCATAATCACCAAATGGTCTAGTAGCTTTCACGACTTGCTTCACGATATGCTTCACGGTTGAAGGCAGTGAAGTCTATGTTTGCCCAGATATTGAACCAAGAAGGGGGTTGAATTGGATATTAAAAATTTTAACTTTCATGTATGGAAAGAAAAGTTAAGTTGAGTAAGGATAGGAAGATTTCACATAAGAATTTTTATAGAGGTTCGGGTGTTAACAAACCCTACTCCTCTCCCCAATCTCAATTAGGAGTTTCACTAACACACAAAGTGTTACAATGGAGTTTTACAAACTCACTCCCAACTATGGTGTTTCTAACAATGGATCACACCTAACCCAGAAATCCCTTGTGTTTTAATGGCTCACACAATAAACCAATTCCTTGTGTTTTAAAGGCTCACATAAATAACCCTTACAAGTGTTCTACTCTTAATCCAAAATACCCAAACTCACTTGAGTAGTAGATTACAAAGAGAAACACTTCCAAATCTATAATGCTCAGAGAATAATGAGCAAAAAATTTTTACAGAGAATAAATGTTTGTTTTGAAAGTATTAAATGCACAAATGGCTTATAACAAGATTTTGATTAGATGTATTAGCTATTCTCTTCTTTTGGATTCATAAATGACTTGCATTTATACTTCCATGGCGAATTATAGCTGTTTGGTTGCATTTAATGTGGAAATAGCCATTGCACCAACTTTTATTTTTGCGCTTGACATGTTTCTCTTTCCTCTTTCACGGTCATGAGTATGAGTGTCACGGTCATGACTATTCTTCCAAGTCGTGACTTGAGTGGTGACTTTGGCTATGAAGCATTTTGGAAGGATTTGAAGTGTTTGATCACAGGCGTGACATTATATATTAACGGGCGTGAACATCCTTTCTAGCCGTGGTCCAAGTAGTGACTCTGGTCGTGAAGCTCTCTAGAGGAATTAGTCATGTCTTCTCATGGGCGTGACTTTCTTTCACAGTCGTGACTGATATGATCATTCGCAATTGCTATCATTCTTCATGGCCGTGAACTTTAAATATTGGATAGTTCGCACTGAGCTTCATCACGGGCATGAACATGCTATTTCTTCATTTTTTGTCTTTTTAAGGTTAGTCTTCCATTCTCCATTCTTGCTATCATGTTCCATACACTGTTCAATGAACTTAGAAAACAAGTATGTTAAATACATTATTGCTATTTTATTTGTTAGCATCAATATGACAGAAATACCCTTTAAGGTTCAACAATCTCCCCCTTTTTTATGGTGACAAATAATCTGGCAATATGTGCTTTTGAGAAGTCTCCCCCTCAAAAGATGCTTAAGATAAAAAATTACTGAAGTGCAAGAATTGTAAAGAATGATGAAGTGTAGCATCAAAATATGCAAGGTATATATCCAATATATACCAAATTTTTACTTAAGACAAGTTAAGTATATGCAAAGTATATTTAAGGTATATTTAAAGTATATCAAGTGCATATTCATTCATGTACTTGCATCAAGGTATATGCAAAGTATACTTAAGGTATATTTAAGGTATATCAACTCATTTGCATACTTGCATATTCATTTGATTCAAAATAAGTATTTCAAATATATTGCATTTAACTTTAAATATAATATATTGCTAGGTTCTCCCCCTTTTGTCATCAACAAAAAGAATAACAAAAAGATAAATCATAATGGAAAACAAAAGCAATTATATTAATGTGAAAAGAAAAATACAAGGATTTGACAAAGTGATTGAAAGTCCTACATGAAACAAGCTAGAAAATAACATAGCTAACATATAGTCTAGCTAGATTTTGAGTCGGACATCTCGTTTCTAAGGCGAGCTACTTCCGCCTTGAGGCTCTCCATGCGAGACTCCATGAAATCCTTGAGGTTCTCTAACCTCTCATCCATCGAAGCCTGCAATTGCTCAAACCATGGTGCTAAGAGATCAACCACTTGCTAAGCCAAGTTTGGTGTGGAGGCAGAGGATTGTCCAATTTCCTGCTCAACCTCTGGAGGTGCCATCTCAACTCAAACTCTCTTCCTCTACTGGATTCCTTGGAGGCTAGCTTTAAAGTCATCCGAGTCATTGTCCTCCCAAATAATCTCACCAGCAGTGTTGGGGAAGCAGTAATAGATGTTCTCATGAACTATACAAATAGCCCCTCCCATTTTGATAAAGGACTCGACGTCTAGTCGGTCTCGAGAATGTGCTGGTATAAGGTTGAAGTGGTGCTCCTCTAGCTTTAAATACCCCAGCTTGATAGCAAGGTGAGACACATACCCACCAATCAGAATGTCTCCGGATGGCTTGGTGGCAATTGATAGAAAATGGTTTGCAAACCATCGAGATAAAGCCACTGTTAGGCCTTTCCGGGCCATCTCCAGGAGAAAGAGCTCGAACTTCTGAATCAATCCATTGTTGTCTCCTCTAGGGATTGAAGATGGGTGCTTTTCTTTTTTTTGACATCCCAGTTGCAGTCAAGCCCGAAGTGAGTCCATGCCTGAGTAGCATAGAACTCCACCTCACTCTCATTCAGGATATCGTCAGAGGGAAGGTTGAACATGTCACCAAAATCTATGGCAGAGAGGGTGTTCGGACGCTTGCAAAGTTGGAATTTTATCGTGCTGGTAGGAGAGACTTGCAGGGTGCTCAGGAACTCTAGAGTTGGTTCCCTCAGCGTCGGTGGATGGATATTGATGAAATCTTTTAGATGACAAGCCTGGAGTTGTTCTGTCATACTTGTTTCGAGTCCAAGTGTTCTGATATCTTTCCACTCAAATGATCGAGAGAAAAAGAGTGGTCTTTTCTTGAGAACCGAGTATCTTGGATGACAGTGCTCCAGAATAATGTTTATAAGGTAGTCCGTGTACCTTCTTGGAGCATGAGACCTCTTTTTGGTACCTTTGGAGGAGTCGATTTCCATTTTTGATTGAGAAATGTATTTTTGAAGAGTGAAAATCTTATGGAAATTTTGGAGTAGAACCTAAGGTGTTTTGATTTTTAATGGTGGAGGAAGTTTTTGAACGTATTTATAGATGGAATGAGTTGCTAGGGGGCCAAAATCTTCAAAATGGTATTCAATGGTGATAAATGAGAGAAGTTGAGAGAAGTTGGAGAGTTGGAAATTAGAGAAATAACGACAGAAACATTTTATTACCAACATCTTCACGTGCGTGAAAACTAAGTCACAAGCATGAAATGTCGTGTTCACGATTTGCTGAAGAGACGCTCTACCCGTGAAGAGAGATGTGAAACTATTCACGGTCGTGACAATTAAAGGTAATGGGCATGAATGATGAAATATCATGGTGGTGACAAATGAGTCACGGGCGTGAAGTATAATCTTCACTACTTGTGATCATGAAACAGAGCGTGACACAAATTGGGAATGCTTCTGTAAGTTTTTGGTGGAAATGTTCACGGCCGTGAATAAGCATCACGGGCTTGAACAGAGGGTTTCACGAGGGTGATAGAAAAAAGGTTATGGGCATCTTGGAAACATAAAAATAATTAAAAAGATATGAAAAAGTGGAGTTCCCATTGTTTACGCACATGACATAAGATATGAAAAAGTGGAGTTCCCATTGTTTACGCACATGACATAGGTAATCACGACCGTGAATGTCTCGAAATTTAGATTCTAAAGCTGAAGATCTTCATGACCATAACATGTGTGCACACCCATGAAGATTTGCAGTTTAAATTGGATAGTTTTGTATTTTTGATAGAAACTTACAAAAATTCAAACTAAAACCCTCGCCACTATACCTCTGAATCCCCATAATCAATTCCCATTCTTTTCCCATTCAATTTTGATTGATAAAATACAAAGTGTTTTCACCATATTTTTAAAGTCAGAGCCAATGAGTGCTAGAACACATTTTTACCCCTAGAATACAATTTGTAATCATTGATATAGAGGTAAGGGATTATGTTTTTCATTAATCTTTCAATGGTTTAGTTCAGTTTTGATGAGGTTGAGATTTTTATGGGTTTAAGTTGAGTTTTTTACATTATTAATGGTTTAAATAGCTAGAATGATAATTTAGATTATAATAAAGGTTCTGATTATACGTTAGGAACTAAAATAAAGGGTGGAGAATCCCACTAGAGGTAGTAGACGTGAGAGATAGAGTTTAAGGCTCTAATAGTCAAGGTTTGTGCATATACACATTTTAATTCGAATATATTATGCTTGTGCTATGAAATATAATTCTAATATGTTAATTGGCATAAAATATGATATGTTAGTTACGGGATTTGAGATAATTGACTCTTCAAATTCTGAGATGAATAATGAAAATTTATACATGACAATTGATTGTGTTATGACATTTTTATTGGTAGACAAGTTCTTAATTGACTGAGGATGGTTGGAAGATAGCTTGTTTATAATTGATTAAATGTTATATATATTGGAAAGTGTAGATAGGAGTGGCTAACATTGGTTAGATTTAGTACCAATGCATGATTGTGTGTGGTTTTGGCTTTAAACAGTGCTGAAAAATTGTTATAGACTGATATTTTATGGCCATGAAGGTAGCCTTCACGCCTATGAATGTCCACATAGAGCCAGTCATGGGAAGATAACCTATGGAATAAGGCTTCACGCCTATGAATATACCATTCACACTTGTGAATGCCCTGTATCTAGAATTTGTAAATTGAATTATATGATAGAATTACTTGAGTAAGTTTTGCACCCACATTTAACATGATTAATTGAGATGGTATACAGTATGATAACATGATTATGAACAATGGTTATGCACATGATGCTCTAAATTAATAAGTGTTATGTGATGATTATGTTAGACTATGAAATGAGACATAACCGATACATATAACACGAATATGTTTATAAATGGCCATTCTTTATTTTCGGACTACCCTAAAATAAATGGCATGCCATTGAGGGGGTTATAATGCCATAGAATATTATTATGTGTTAATTAGGGTGGCTTAAACTCAGGTCAGAGTCTTCTAGTTATTTAGGGACAAGATGACTTAAGTTATGGTTAAAGTGCTCCTAATTTGAGAAGCTCGAGACTAGTAATACAAATAGATATAGTTAGTGAGCATGATGACTTAAGCTCGAATTAGAATGCTTTTGTTTCATAACCCACATCCAGGTAGTCTGGATCTAGAGTATTGTGCAGAATATAGTAAATGTGGTATTGTGGAACATAGTAAATTATAAAGAGAAAACATTAAATTATTTATAATTCATTAATACAAAAAGGAAATAAGAATTTTGGAATGAAAATGCAATAAATTTATAAAGCTAAAAGAAGTGAATTATTGTAATACAGAAATCAGTGAATTATTATAAAGCAAAACACAGTGAATTGTAATGCAGAATATAGTTATACCCTGGAAATGGGTATAAAATCCATAATCAAGTATATGAAACCAATTGTTGGATAGTTGTCCTATATGATATATTTGCCATATACAATTGATGACATGGAAGCACTTATGTGATATGTCCTATGATTATTAGTTGTTGGGATGATAATACCCTCTTAACTGTCTTGGCAGATGATATCAAACTGGGGAGATCCATGATCCATAAAGATGATACTTGTAGCTTGAGGATCTCTCAATCCATCCTAAACCATCTGTAATGGTGAGCCTCATTTTTCAGAATACCACCTGCATATCAACATGGGTGCACAAACTCTCTCTCATGGTTAGTGATTGACATGTTCCATTATCTCAAATTTAGGACCTTGCAGTGCTATCCGCCACCATTCATAAGCATTCTCCTGGAGTAATGACACTGCATACTCGTACAACTACTTTGGCATGTAATGCATCTATTAGAATACTCATTCAACTATCTATAGCCAGAACTTAGTTGCTATGGAGTCATCATTCCTTTTGTCATAGATGTTGGTGGCTCCAAGCTCCTAAAAATTTTTAAGCAGTAGGATGGGTTGAGCCAACTGTGTTATTTTATATAGTAAGCCTACCATGTTCCTTAATGTTGGATCTTGAACATGTTTCTCATACATATGATAGTGGAATTTAAAATTTTATCAATTCCAAAACCCATGGAACGCCCTATGTAATTTAAATCGGATTACATACCATCAAATAAAAGAAGTTGATTACCTTGTTTGCAACTCTTAATCTTCCAAGTTGTGCTCTTTTCCTTCTTTGTTAGGTTGTAGTCAACCACAACAATCTAAAAGTTCAATTGTCTCTAACAAAAATGCACTTGAAGGAATAAAGAGAAAAACCACAATGGAGATAGGGTGACAATCAACCTAAGTGCTAGCTATGGTGAATTATCTTATGAGATAGATGGAGAGAGAGAAATTTTCATTCTCTAAGTTGGAAACCATGAAATTAACCTCTAATAAAGTTATTTATAAGTCCTCTAATATTATTAGAGTAGAATTTCTCAAACCTTATGTTTTAAGCTTCCTATTTAAAATAAAATTGCTTAACTGACTTGATTTGCAACCATGAATAACTGCGAATAATGTTGATGTTGGGCAAAGTCATGACCATGAGGTATTGTTGTGCCTGCAACATTTTGCAACACAAAATGGTAGAACGATTCCCGAATCATTAGCAAGTGCAAACTCCATCATGAATACCCTATCCATGATTGTGATATACTATTGGGACTAGGAGCCATTTGAAACCATGATATTCGATTCGTGACGGTGAATTTGTTTTGCCCAAATTTTCTCTCAATTCTCTTTGGATCTAATCCAAAGCCCATTTCTAATTTCGTTCATTCCTTCTATGCATATGACCTAATAGATTCCCAATTATGCGAGGAGCTTAAATCATCACATGATTTTGAGCAAATCATGAGCAAAATCTAGCAATACATCATAGCCATCCAATTAACCAAAAAGTTAGTGGTCTGACTATAAACCCTTCTATAGATAATTACTATACAATTCATAATTGTACCACCCTATACCTCATTTGGTTCAAAGAATGAATTGTGTGTCAATTTCCACTAGACTGACAATATGACATCTAGTCCAAATGATATTAGTTCTAGTATATGAGACTTATTACTCTATTAGACATGTCTTTAATGACCTTCTTCAAGACTTTTCCACCTCAGTTAAGAATTTTTAAGTAATGATCTCTACAAGGGACCATAGGTATACTCTTTAGTGGTGAATCCTTTATTGACTACTTAACTACTTTTGGATACCTCATGCTATACCCAATCACCACCCTATGAGCAACCTTAGAGAGGCAACAAGGAATGGAGTCAAAGTATGGGCTTTAGTATGCAAGTTAACCTTGAACATCTTAAGTCTAAGGATATTTGCACGATTGCTATGATGAGACTATCACTGACATTAAATACATATCTATATAATTGTCTTATAATAGGTCATCCAATGTACTTGGATACTCTAGTAAGCACCCATATGTTCATTATAATCATCTTTTATCTTCATCTTTTAAGATCAGTTGCTTAACTTAGTCAAGGAGTATAACATGTGCTAGTGTATCTAAATTAACAATGTTTTGTCTTATTAATCCTATGACTATGGATCATTTAGATTTAAAAATCATTGCATATGATAGGAATCGCATTATCAAAATCTCATTTTTCCTTCATGCTCTATTACATACCAAAGACTTCATTAAATAGTCTAAGATCTAAATCAAATTCATATATGAATAAACACTAATATAATGAAAAATCCTTTATTAATTATAAATGAGTGCATCAAGTGACTAAGGTGATTGCCTTTAGAGCAACTCTCTAACACTTAATAAATTTGTTTGTCCAACACTAGTACTGGAATGTCCATATGATGATGTGGATTTGGATCTAGCTTTAGTAGCTCATCGATGTTTATATCAAGATGACACCTCCTTATCTAAGGGCTCATTACTCTCTACATGTTAGACGATAATCCGCTATGATCTGAAATCCATAACTACCTATAAGGTCAGAAATAATGGTCCTAATTAGTTAGCAACAACCTATATATGCAAATGCTCCTGTACGCATGCTTTGCAGTTCTTATATTTTCAAAATTCTTTTTGATATCCCAAAATCATCCAAACCGATCTCTGATACCAAAAATAATGTAACACTCCCTCATCTTACCTAACCAATGGCCGCCAAGAAAGTGCTATGCAAACTTCCTCTCAAAAAACTATTTATAATATATTGAAAAGATGGATATATATATATATATATATATATATATATATATATACTATTTACATTTTATATATACAAAAGTGATGTTATACAAAAGTACAATTGAACTATTTATAAAGGATCATGGTTTTGTACACATTCAAAATGAGAAATCAAAAATCAAAAGTACAAAAACAAATTCACCCATAATTGGTTCTACGCTATGTCATTGGCCTTAGGATCCCACTGAAATTAACCTTTATCTACAACTTGTTTTTATGAACGGCAACAACCTTTCACACTATTCGAGAGAACAAACATATCTCACATGAAGCACTAAGCTAAGTGATTCATACAAATAGTCAATAGACTATATGGCAAACAAACATTCACATACTTGTAAGAATTCATGCACAAATTGCCAATATAAATATTATTGAAGCGATAATATATCATACCTATCACGTTATAAACGATCTCTATGAATTTCATTTTCATAAATTACATTTTGCACATTCCACTTGCCATTACTTAATAATATCACTAATCTTTCATACTTCTTTTCAATCACTTACCTCTTTCTTTCATATGTCTCTGTTTGCCATATATTCCTCATCCTTTATTTTCAATATATGCCCAAGATGCCCAAACCAGATACTAGGAGATAAAAGGGCTATAAACAAGAACTTGTCCTATTTGAATGGGTGCCATATAATATGAGACAATGAATGTCATTGATAATGGGTTACAAATTGCCTACAGGCTTTAAACACCTATGGGCACAATACCAACCTATTTATCCACTATAGTCTAGGATAGACTAATACGTTGGGGTCAAATTCCTTTCCACAATTTCATGTTTTCATCGCTCTTTATTAAAATCTTTTATAAGATTTTATCATTTTTCTTATATAAAAATCTTTCAAACATATAATTCACATCTTGATCATATCCATATTATTTCTATTCATTCTATGCATTTAAACACATATTATGTCATATTTTAAAGCATATATCAATTTAGCATTCAGTTAGCTTATGAATAAATTTTACTTAAAATAGAGCTTTCACATGACAATGATGTAGCAGTTGCTTCACAACCGTGAATGAATGTCTGGAACTTGTGAATAGTTTTGGAACAATTTTACGATCGTGACAAATACTTCATGCCCCTGATTTCAATCTGGGACAGCTTCACGCCTGTCACACTTTATTTTGTCCCAAGCCATAAAAGAATCTAGATTGAATAATACCCTTTCTAAGCAAGGTTCATGCCTATGAATCATTGATTCAAGCCTGTGAGCAAGGCTGGAAAGCTACTTTTGATTGTTAAAGGAACAACTTAGATTATATCCTTTTGTTAAAAAATGAATTTAATTTTTTTTGGTCTCAAATTTTAATTTTAATTCAATGACATATCAATATGATGATATTATATGTTGTTGATGATAATTAAAAGGTTTGGATTTGATTTAAATATGAAATTTGAAGTTATGCATAGTTACTGAATTTCTAAGGTTTATGAAACCTAGTTATTCCAATTGAGTTGTTTGTAGGGCTACTTGAATTTTGTTTGTTAATTTAATTAATCAAATATTTTTATGATATATTTAGAATGTGTTTTAACTTCTAGAAAACACCTATTATGATACAAAAATCATTTTTCATCATGGAACAAACAAAATATGTAACTAGGTTGAGAATCATCTTACCATGTGATGGGACTATTCTGTGTTGTTTAGCTTAATGACGTGTAACTTGATGATCATAACCTTAATTCATGTTTATGAGATATTCATAATGTTATTTTGATGTCAATTTCATGCTGAAGTCAAATTAAATTCGTAGTTAAATTCCTAAAGAATCCTAATTCAAATATGATTCAATTTAAGCAATTTTTGTGTAATTGGTTTGCTAGCTGAATGATAAATGATTTAGATTGTCTAATGAATGAATTTAATTAGTTTAAACTTATTACAAGTTGGCTATAATGATGAGAACGAATTCTGAAAAATTTGGGAATTTTTAAATCGAATTTGATTTGAATTAGAAAAGGGTTTTCAAAATCATAATTCGACTAGGATTCTAATATGCAATTGTACCTAGGATTGTTTAATCCTATTTGGCGTCAAACTAATAATTAATTAAGGTAGTTTAAATTATAAATTAAATATTTTTCATATTTGTATTTAATATTAAATGAGATTTAATTATTAAATTCGGATTTAATAATTGCATGCATTAAAATAGTAATAACCTAGTTGGCAAAGTAGACAATTTTAGAAAACTTTTTGATATGATCGAATGTATGCCTAAAATGCATGGTTTCCTTTTTTAAAAAGTGTTTCTAAATGTTCATATGATTATTTAATGAGATTGAACAATGATTTATGATGAATTACGATAAAAGGCTAAACAATCAAAACAAAGTTTCAAGAGTTGAAACAAAAGGAACCCAAATTGTTACTTTAATTAATTGCCTTTAATTATGCATTAGAGAATGCATGCTAAAGGTGTATGGAATGGTATGATGGTATGATTATAGACTTGACCATTGAGATTGATCATGCATGGAATTTTATTTTTGGTAAATAGGACCTGTGAGTCCCTGACTTTTCTTTTCTCTCTATTGTATTTCTCTTCTTATCTTACTCCCCTCAAATGTAACTTGAGGTATTATTATGAAGAATTTATATAATTTTATTATATAGTATTACAATAAAATTGAAATACAAAGGATTAAGAAGCCAAGGAGATGGTGTCAAAAACAAAGGAGCATTAGAATAGAAAATTGTTTTCTATTTTGGTGTTGTAATTTCATACATCTACCCTAGGTGAGACCTAGTCAATCATTTCATAGCTTGAATGATTGATGTTAGATTATGTCCATAATCATGACCATATAATTAGTGTAATTATCTTAAATATATCTATATGTAATGAATGGATATATTATGCATGCTAAATTGCCATTATGAGACCTAAATAAAGAAATCTCTCTTAAATTATATTAAGGTCAATGCCTTCCATTAATCTGGCAAGGACTGGAGTTCTTTGATAGTTTGGGTTATTGAGAAAACCCAAGCCCATTCTACATGTATATGTTCAAACCATCGAATTTTAATTTCATGATTAATGGGCTGGTTTTAACTAGTTACATTGGCTTGTTGGGTAAACCCAATGCCAGTGTGAATTAGAGGCAATATTGGGTAAGTGTACATGAGATGTGCATTTAGCAACAATTGATAGCCCAATGATTCAGTAGTTGCATGTTTTGATGCAATTGGTATGAGATACCTACCAATTAACCTAATATGGCTTATTGGGTGAATCTATGGTCATTTTTAGTGATGTTGGATACTGTTCCACTAGGAGAGCTTCTAACAGGTTCTCTCGGGTTCATAGTGAGGGCTATAGGTTCGCAATAAAATAATGGGAGTTATAATACGCGTTTATTAAAGATCTAATAATCATGTATTTAGTACATTCTCTAACATGATATTTCTTTACATCTAGGTTGCTAAAATTATGTCATCAAATGTGAGCTTATGCTCAATTCTCGAATCCAACAAATTGACTGGCCCAAACTTCTTAGATTGGCTAAGGAATTTGAGTATAGTTCTCAAAGATGAAAAGATAACCTATGTCTTGGAAGAGCCACTTCCATCCCCTCATGCTAATGATGCATCTATTGATGAACAGTTGGCCTACAAGAAGCAAGTGGATGATAATAAGTTGGTAGGTTGTATTATGCTTGCTTCTATGTCTCATGAGCTTCAAAAGTACCATGAGACCATGAACACTAATATCATTATGTTTCATCTTAGGGATATTTTTGATGAGGAAGTTCAAATTGAGTGAAATGAGATATCCAAGTTGCTCTTCCACTCCAAGATGTTAGAGGGGACTTCTCAAGTGCGACATGGATTGAAGTCGAATGGGTATATTGTGTAATTGGCTACCTTGGGGTTTGTAATGGATCATGAGTTAAGTATAGACTTAATTCTCTAAAGTTTGCCTGATAGTTATGCACACTTCGTGTTGAATTATCAAATGAACAAGATATCCACTTTGATCCCCAAATTGATCAATATGCTCAAGATAGCTGAGCCATGCTTAAGAAAGAGCAAAAGGTTGTGATGCTGGTGGACACTTCTGGTTCTTCTAAGAAAAGGACAAGAAAAAAAAAGTCCACAAAGACCCAATGAGGCATAAAGAAGAAGGGAAAAGAGACTACTTCAAAAGGGACTTGCTTCCATTGTGGCAAGACTGGCCATTGGAAGAGGAATTGCAAGACCTATCGGGAGTCTTTAAAAAAGGAGAAGGATTAGACATTAGATGCCCTTTCTCCATTAGGTATTTATGTTATTGAGGTTAATACTATTTCTATTAATAATGCATACCAGATGCGACTCACACATATGTACTGATATGCAGGGCCTAAGGAACAATAGACAGCTCAAGAAAGGAGAGTCAAACCTATGTGTATGCAATGGAGCAAAAGTTACTATAATAGCTGTAGGAACTTATGTATTGGCACTCCCAAGTGGGCTTGATTTAGAATTAGACAATTGTTATTATGTTCCAGTTATAACAAAAAATATTGTTTATATTTCTTGTTTAAATAGAAAAGGTTTTCATTTAATTATTAATGGTGTGGATGAAAGGAGAAACCGAACCTTGTTAGACATGGTGAGGTCAATGATGAGCTTTGCAGAACTGGCTAAGTTCTTTTAAGGTCATGCATTAGGGACTTATGTTTATATATTAAATAGAGTCATTTCTAAGTCAGTTGAGGTTATTCCATATGATATATGGGCTAATAAGAGACCTATTCTTTCTCACTTGAAAGTATGGGGTTGCCCTACTTATGTGAAGTAGACAATGTCAAATAAGCTAGAAGCTAAGTCTGATAATTGTCTATTTGTGGGATATCCAAAAAAGACATTTGGATATCAATTCTACCATACTGTGGAACAAAATGTGTTTGTTTCAAAACATGCTATCTTTTTAGAAAAAGAGTTTCTTCTAAAAGAAGATAGTGAGAGGAAGATTAAACTTGATGAAGTTCAAGATGCTCAAACAGATGCAGATCAACTGACAGAATATAAATCTGTTACTAATTGAGATGAAGTAACAACTACACCTTCTGAAACATAAGTACTTCATAGATCAAGTAGGATATGCACTGTTCCTAAGAGATATTGATTTCTCATAAGTAAACATAATGACGTATTGCTCATAGAGGATGATGAGCCTACTTCCTATGAAGAAGTTCTGAATAGCTTAGAATCTGATAGATGGCTAAAAGCCATAGAATTAGAGATGGATTCCATGTATAAAAACCAAGTGTGGACTTTGGTTGACCCACCTAAAGGGATTAAACCCATTGGGTGCAAATGGGTCTTCAAGAATAAGACTGACATGGAAGGTAATGTAGTTACCTATAAAGCTAGGCTAGTAGCCAAAGGATATCATTAAAGACAAGGTGTTGACTATGACGGAACTTTCTCTCCAATTTCTATGTTTAAATCCATCAGGATATTGCTAGCCATTGTTGCTCATTACGATTATGAGATTTGGAAAATGGATGTGAAAATAACTTTCCTTAATGGAAATCTGACAGAGGATGTGTACATGATACAACATGAGGGTTTCACATTAAGTGATGGTAAAAGGTATGCGAATTGCAAAATTCCATTTATGGATTGAAGCAAACATCCAGGAGTTAGAACATCCGATTCGATGAGATAGCCAAAAAGTTTGGTTTCTCACAAAATATAGATGAACCTTATGTATACAAGAAGGTTAGTGGGAGTGCAGTCGTATTCCTAGTATTGTATGTAGATGGCATACTTTTTATAGGAAATGACATCTTAGTTCCTCAATTAGTTAAAATTTGGCTTTCTAAGAATTTTTCCATGAAAGATCTTCGAGAAGTAACCTATATAATGGGCATTAGGATCTATAGAGATAGATCTAAGAGGTTACTTAGTCTTTCTCATTCTACATACATAGATAAGATGCTAAAGAGGTTTAGCATGGAACAGTCTAAGAGAGGATTAATTCCATGATATTACCTTATCTAAGTCCATGTGTCCAAAGAAATAGGATGAATGAACACATATGAGTAGGATTCCATATGCATTGGCCATTGAATCCATCATATATGTTATGTTATGTACTAGACCGGATGTATCATATACTTTGATTGTCACGAGCATATATCAATCAGATCTTGGCAAGAGGCATTGGGTGGCTGTTAAGAATATCCTTTAGTACTTAAGAAGAACTAAGGATGCATTCTTGGTTTATGCAAATGGTGAGCTTAAAGTAAGTGGGTATATGGATGCTAGCTTCCAAATTGATAAGCATGACTCCAAGTCCCAATTAGGCTATATTTACATGTTAAATGGTAGTGCAATCAGTTAGAAGAGTTCCAAACAAGAGTTGACTGCAGATTCCACAATTGAAGCAAAGTACATTGTAGCTTCTAAGGCAGCTAAGGAAACGATTTGGATAAGGAAATTCATCATAGAGTTAGAAAGTGGTTCCTAGAATTATTGATCCAATACCCTTATATTGTGATAACAATAGAGCCATTGTACAAGCAAAAGAGCCACAATTTCATCAAAGATCCAAACATGTATTTAAACATTACCATCTGATTTGTGAAATCATAGGTAGACATGATGTAAGGATAGAGAGAGTTCCCACTGATCAGAATATAGTTGATCCTTTCATTAAGCCATTTGCCAAATGAAACATGATAGTCACGTACTCGCCTATGGTATAATCTATAAAGGCGATTAGTATTAGTGTAAGTGGGAGATTGTTAGAGAGGTTCTCTAAAGACAATCATATTAGGCACTTGATGTACTCATTTATTATTAATAAAAGACATTTTTCATTATATGGTATTCATTGCATATGAATTGATATAGTTCCTAAACTGTTTAATGAAGTCTTTGGTATCTAACACAACATGAAGGAATTCATGATGAGATCATGATGATGAGATTCCTATCATGTGCAATTATGTTTATACCCAAATTATCCATAGTCATAGGATTAACAAGATGAGACAATGTTAATCAGGATAGACTAACACATGTTATACTTTTCAACTAGGTCAAACAGCTGATCTCATAAGTTGAAAGCATAATATGTTTAGAATTAACATGTGGATGCTTGCAAAGAGTATAAAGTACAGCGGATGACCTGTTATGAGAGAATTACATGGATATCTAGTCAATGTTAGTGTAGTCTCATCATAACAATGGTGCAAGTATCCTTAGACTTGAGATGATAAAAGTTATCTTGGATACTTAATCCTATACTCTGACTCCATTCCTTGTTGCCTCTGAAGAGGTCACTCATATGGTGGTGATTGGGTATAGCATGAGATATTCAAAGGTAGTTAAGTAGTCAATAGAGGATTCACCACTCCTGATAGAAGGAGAGTATACCTATGGATTCTTTTAGAGATCATTACTCAGAAATCCATAGTCGAGGTGGACATGTCTTGAAAAAGGTCTTCAATGACATATCTGATTAGGGTAATGAGTCTCATAGACAAGAACTAATATCATTTGGACTAGATGTGATGTAGTCAGTCTAGTGAAAGTTGACACACAGATTATGCTCCAAACTAAATGAGGTAAAGTTTGGTGAAAGAACGAATTGCATAGTAATTGTCTATGGAAGGGTTTACAATCAGACCACTGACTTTTCGGTCAATTGGGGGTCATGATGTGTTGTTAGATATCGCTCATAATATGCTTGAAATCATGTGATCATTTGAGCTACCAACATAATCACAAACTTAATGAGTCACACCATAGAAGGAATGAAGAAAATGTGAAGTGGGCCTTGGATAAGATCGAAGGCATTAGGGAGAAAATGATTTAGCCATACACCATGTGTCACGGCTGTGATAAAGGGGAGTCACGGCCATGACACTACTATGCACAGCTGTGAAGGCCCAGATATTAGCTTTTGCGATTTAAGTTTTTCTATTTCAAATGGAACTCCTATGCATGCATTACTTATGTCCAACCCTAATATTATTAGATGATATATTGATAAACCTTTTAAGGGCCAAATTCATAGCTACAACCTTGAGGAATAAAATTTATTCTCTCTTCTTCTTTTCGTTGAAGTTGAAAAACCATAGCTAGCACTTTGGTGCTTTGACACCCCATCTCCCATTAAGGTTATTTCTTTCGTTCCTTCACAAGGATTACTATTAGAGATGATCTAGCCTTGGATTTTTGTGGTTTGCAACAACCCAACTGGAAGGAAAGGCTCATAAACTTAAACGATTAAAAAGAAATAAACAAGGTAATCAATAGGGCATTCCATAGTTTTTGGCTTCAATTAGTCTTAATTTTCCACGGTGTCATGTATGTGTTGAATGTTAGGAACCTAACATGATTGGAATTGTTGAAATGGAATATGATGAGGAGTTATTATTGTGGTTACTGTTTGTTGATTGTTTCTACGATTTTGGTTGTTCTAGGCTGAATGATTGTGACTGCCTTGATTTTGAGAATTGGGTATAATGTGATGTTATCAACATTGATTTATGTTTGGAGGATGCAAGTTGAAGAAATACTTCATGGCCATTTAGTTTGTCAAATAGTTCCTCAAAATAGATTATGGTGTCTCAAGCATATATTGTAGCACTCATCTCTTTGTATTCATGACCAAGTGTAGACACTGGATTTTCATAACCATATAATTAGTGTAATTATCTTATATATCTATATGTGATAAATGATTATATTATGAATGCTAAATTTCCATGATGAGACCTAAAATTAAAGAAATCCCTCATTAATAATATTAAGATTAACGCCTTCATTAATATGGAAAGAACTATAGTTCATTTAAAGTTTGGTTTATTAGGCACACCTAAGCCCGCTCAACATGAATATGTTCAAACCATCGAAATATGATTTCATGATTAATAGGTTGGCTTTAACTTGTTACATTGGCTTGTTGGGCACACCCAAGGTCAATGTGAATTAGAGGCAGTATTGGGTAACTGTACATGAGATGTGCACATATCAAGAGTTGATAGCCTAATGATTCAGTAGTTGCATGACATGATGCAATTGGTATGAGATACATACCAATTGACCTAAGGTGGCTTGCGGGGCACACCTAAGGTCATTCTTAGTGATGTTAGACTAACCCACTAGGAGAGCTTCCAACGAGTTCTCTCGGACTCATAGTCAGGGCTATGGATTTGCAATAAAATGTTGGGAGTTATAATGCACATTTATTAAATACTTGGGAATTATGCATTTAGTACATTCTCTAACATGATCTTTGTTTACATCTAGATTGTTAGAATCATGTCATCAAATGTGAACTTACGCTTAATTTTAGAATTAAACAAATTGAATGGTCCCAACTTCCTTAATTGGCTAAGGAATTTGAGAATAGTTCTTAAAACCGAGAAGATAGCCTATGTCTTGTAAGATCCGCTTCCCTTTTCTCCTACTAGTGATGCATCTATTGATGAACAGTTGGCATACAAGAAGCATATGGATGATAGTGAGTTGGCAGGTTGCATTATGCTCACCTCTATGGCACCCAAGCTTCAAAAGTAGCATGAGACCATGGATGCAAATACCATTATGTATAATCTAAGGGAGCTTTTCGATGAATAAGCTCAAACCAAGCGATACGAGATATCTAAATTGCTCTTTAGCTCTAAGATGGTAGAGGGAACATCTCCCATGCAATGTACATTGAAGATTAGGAAGAAAGGCATGGAGATGACATCAAAAGGGACTTGCTTCCATTATGGCAAGAGTTGCTAAAAAAAGATGAACTACAAGGCCTATCTGTAGTCTTTAAAGAAGAAGAAGGATAAGATATTGGATACACCTCTACTTCAAGTATTTATGTTATTGAGGTTAATACTATTTCTATTAATAACATATGGTTATTGGATATTGAATATGGATCTCACATATGCACAAATATGAAAGTCCTAAGGAACAGTAGACAGTTCAAAAAAGGAGATTTAAACCTACATGTTGGCAATGGAGCAAGAGTTGCTACATTAACTGTAGAAACTTATATGGGTCTCTTTTAGAATTACACAATTGCTTTTATGTTCCAGTTTTAACTAAGAATATTATTTTTATTTCTTGTTTAAATAGAAAAGGTTTTCATTTGACTATTAACGGAAATGGTTGCTCTATGTGGTTTAACGATATTCTTTATGGAACTGGCATATTATGCAATGGAATTTACATTCTTGACACATCTAATTCAATCCTCACTATCAATAATAATAAAACACAAAAGTTGGATATCGTAAAAACATTGTATTTATGGCATTATCGCCATGGCCATATAAATGAGACATGCATGACTAAGTTATAAAAGAATAATGACTTAGGTTCATTTGATTATGAATCATATGACACGTGTGAATCTTGTTTATTAGACAAGATGAAAAAATCACCTTTTAGTACAAAGGATGAACGTGCCAAAGGGCTATTGGAACTTGTACATGCATATGTATGTGGACCAATGTCAATGCACACCAAAGGTGGTTTTATCTACTTCATTACCTTTATCGATGATTATTCATGATTTGGATACTTATATCTAATGAGCTATAAATCTGAAGCTTTTAAAAAGTTCAAAGAATTCATAAATGAACTAGAGAAAAAACTTAGCAAAAGTATTGAAACACTTAGATCTGATCAAGGTGGAGAATACTTAACTTAAGAGTTTCAAGGTTATCTAAGAGATAATAGGATTTTATCTCAATGGACTCCACCTTACACACCACAACATAATGGTGTGGCTAAAAGGAGAAACCAAACCTTGTTAGACATGGTGAGATCAATGATGAGCTTTGTAGAACTACCTAAGTCCTTTTGGTGTCATCCATTAGAGACTTATGTTTATATACTGTTAAACCTTGAGGGGTATTTTCATCATTTTGATGATAACAAATAAAATAACAATATTTTATTTAACATACTTGTTTTCTAAGTCTATTAAACAGGGTATGGAATAAAATAGCAAGAATGGAGATTGGAAGAATAATCCTTGAAAGGAAAAATTAAGGAAGTAGCATGTTCACTCCCGTGACTCTATATGTCATGCCCGTGAAGGAGCTAACCGTTACCAAAACCAACATTTGAAGTTCACGACCATGAAAGAAGAACAAACCATGAAGTGGACATTTCAGTCACACTCGTGAATGTTCATGACATTTTCATCCAGAGAGCTTCACGACCAAGGTCACCACTTGGATGTGTGTCACGCCCGTGAATATGTATGTCATGCCCGTGACCTAATGTTTCAAAAAATTCCAGAGAGCTTCACGACCAAGGTCACCACTTCAGTCACGGCTTGGGAAGAAATGTCATGCCCGTGACAAGCATAGTCACGCCCATGAATGATGAAAGAGAAAAATGTCAGGCACGATTATTTGGTTGGTACAACGGCTAGTTTCGTATTTAATGCACCCCAACGTCTATAATCAGCCATGGAAGTGTAAATGGAATTCATTTATGCATTCAGAACATGAGGATAGCATATACTTTTAATTAAATTCTTATTACAAGCTATTTTTACATTCAATACTTTGAGAACCAAAATCTATTCTCTGTAAAAATCTTTTTGCTATTCATTTATTGAGCAATTAAAATTTGTGAGTGTTTCTCTCTGTTATCATTACTCAAGTGAGCTTTGGGTATTTCTGGTTTAAGAGTAGAACACTTGTAAGGGTTAGTTGTGTGAGCCTTTAAAACACAAAGTAAGGGTTATTTGTGTGAGCCTATAAAACACAAAGTGAAGGTTGTTTGTGTGAGCTTGTAAAACACAAAATAAAAGGTTGTTTGTGTGAACCTGTAAAACACAAGAAATTGGTTATTGTGTGAGCTATTAAAACACAAGGGATTTCTGGGTTAGGTGTGAGCCATTGTGAGAAACACCATAGTTGGGAGTGAGCTTGTAAAACTCCATTGTAACACTTAGTGGGTTAGTGAAACTCCCAATTGCAATTGGGGAGAGGAGTAGGGTTTGTTAACACCCGAACCTATATAAAAATCCTTGTGTCAAATTTCTCTATCCCTCCTAAAATTAATCTTTTATTTTCGTACTTTAAAGTTTAATTTTTAAACTCCAATTCAACCCCCCTTCTTAGCTTAATATCTGGGCAACAATTAGTATCAGAGCTTAATCTAGCATCGAAGCCTAAAAGTGCTAGTAAAGATTAAGATATGGCTAGTGAAGGATTCCAAAGTCTTAAACCTTACTTTGA
This sequence comes from Triadica sebifera, assembly GCA_023653625.1. Taxonomy (NCBI): domain Eukaryota; kingdom Viridiplantae; phylum Streptophyta; class Magnoliopsida; order Malpighiales; family Euphorbiaceae; genus Triadica; species Triadica sebifera. The sequence goes on along the minus strand of CM042894.1, from coordinate 31,332,689 downwards.
TGGAGAAAATTATGCCCATTGGAAGTTTTGGATGGAGACATATCTGGATAGTGAAGGAATTGAAGTCTGGGATAGTGTACGAAAAGAATGGACACCACCAACCAGAAGAGAAGCTGATGGTGAAGAAGAAATCCTATCAATAGATGATTGGACAAAGCCTCATAGAAGAGCAAATTTCAAAAACAAAAAGGCAATGAAAATCCTATCAATCTCATTATCTATTGAAGAATATGGGAGAATAAAACACTGCCCAACAGCATACAGCATGTGGAAGACATTAAAAAATTATCATGAAGGAACTAAGCAAGTCAAATCCAAGAAGATTCAACTTCTGACCTCAGAATATGAGCTCTTCAAGATGAAATCAAATGAGTCAATCACGGACATGACCAACCGTCTTCTAGCCATTATAAATGGAATGAGGAAACTTGGGAAGCATATGAGTTTGGAGGATGTAAACAACAAAATCCTGAGAAGCCTTCCTCTAAAAGACTATGGCTCAAGAGTTGCTGGCATAGAAAAAGAAAATGAAGACATGAGCATCATGAATACTGATGTGCTGATTGGCAAACATCTCACACATGAAATGGCAGTGAAAAGAGATAGAGAGCTTGAAGTAGAGCCAGAGAAAAGAAAGCCCTTAGCACTCAAAGCTTCAACATCAAAATCACAAGAATAAAGTGAAAATGATGAAGAAATGAATGATGATGAAAATGAGGATATTGTTATGCTTTCAAGAAGATTAAAAGGAATCATTGAGAAGAAAATGAGCAATTTCAGAAAATTCCGGCAAAGAAATCTCAAACAAACTTCTAATGATGCACAAAGAAGTAAGGAAGAGGTGAAGTGCTATGAGTGTGGAAAGAAAGGACATATCATACCAGAATGTCCAAGGCTCAAGAAACACAAGAGCAAATACCAAAGAGACAATGGGGAGAAAGGTCACAAAGCCACATGGGATGAAACGCTCTTCAAGTGAAAAAGATGATAATGAAAGCGAAGAGGTCAACCTATGCTTCATGGCTATTGAAGATCATGTCTCAAATAAGGTAAGATCACTACACTCATACTCTTTGAACAATGATAGTAGTCATAATGATGATAATAGTGATGATGATGATGATGATAATGAGCAAAACCTAATAGAAGAATTAAATATAGAATTAGAGAAATATAGAAGTAAATTTAGTACTTATAGAAATAACATCTCTAATTTAAAAATAAGATAGATGGTTTAGAAAAGGAAAACATAAAGCTTAAATCATCTAATGAATCCCTTCAAAAGTCATTAGATGAATACTCTTCAAGACCCTCAACTAATTCCTTGCTTAAAGAAAATAATACTTTAAAAAATGAAGTTGAGGAACTTAGAAATTCCATTTCTAAATTTCACAAAGGTAAGGAGAGCTTTGATACTCTCATTGTATCTCAAAGACCACCTTTAATTAGACATGGTCTAGGATTTAAGGACATATCATCATCTTCTCACAAAATCATTTTTGTTAAGTCTAGTGAACCTCACAACTCCACACTTGCTGGAACAACACCTAGGAATAAGAATATTAATCCCTCTATACATAAACAAAATAATCATGCCTTTATATACAGGAAGCATGCATCTAGAAAATCAACAATTAAACATAACTGTGCATGTCATCATTCTCAAAATAAATTTGATGGAAACATGGTATTCAAAAATATTGATAGACCAAAAAATAAATTTAGACCAAAAAAATGTAATTATTGTATGAAAATGGGTCACATAAATAAATATTGCTGGATAAGCAAGGCTCATTGGGAACCTTCATGTGCTAACCCCCAAGGACCCAAACTTATTTGGGTACCTAAAAATCATATTTGAATTGTGATTCTATAGGTATGCCTCAAGTCCACAATAAACAAAAATGCTTGACTTGTAGACAGTGGATGCTCAAGGCATATGACAGGAGAAAAAGAACTTTTCAATGAAATCAAAAGAATTGATGGAGGTAAAGTTACCTTTGGAAACAATGCAAAGGGTAAGGTAATTATCATTAGTTCTATTGGTACTAATGGTACTACTTTTATTAAAGATGTCTTACTTGTTGATGGCTTGAAACATAACTTGTTAAGTGTAAGTCAATTATGTGATAAAGGAAACAAAGTAATCTTTACTTCAAATGAATGTCTTGTGATCTCTATCGATGGTCAAGAGATATTTAAAGGAAATAGAGATATCAATACATACATAATAAACTTACATGAACTATCTAACCATTCCTCTAAGTGTCTTATGACTATAAGTGATAAATCTTAGCTGTGGCATAGAAGGCTTGGTAATGCTAACATGGACTTAATACAAAGTCTCAGCACAGGAGAACTAGTAAAAGGACATATCCACTTAATGGTGGGTTAAAGTTTAAAGTTAAAATTTTGAAATGGAAAGCTTTCATGCCCATGAATGGATATTCACAGGCGAGAAAAGTTATGCTATGGTTCAAATGGCAAACTTTTGAACATGGTAGGATCATTTTGAGAAGAGAGGACATTAATGGCATTTCATGCCTGTGAGGTTAAATGTCACGCTCATGAACGCAGGTCAGTCAACCATGAGCAGCAACACTTTTCTCTTTTCAATGCAACTTTTCTTGCTTTAAAACCATTCCATTGCCTCATATCATCCTCTAACACACTCAAAGAAGTCTTAGTCATCTTTTCCATGGATCTTAACCCTAAAACACCATTGTTGAAGCTTGAAAACATAGAGATTTGATAGAGTTTTGGCAAGATGGATTTTGTTTAGCTCATTTAAGGTTATAAGGTTTAGATAGAAATATTTTGTGATGACATGTTTGGCCAGTGAGCAAAGGAATAGATCACAAAAGGGAAAACAAGATTGAAAGGCTTTTAAAATTAGTTGAGGCTCAATTTTGGTGAAATGTATGTACATATGGGCATATTAATATGTTTATCATCCTTCTAGATACATTTTTGTATGCTGTAAATGAAAATAAAATGATAAAGGCGTGTTATGATTGATAAATAACATGGAAACAAAGGGTTTTAAGTGTTAAAATGACATATGAGCTATGTCATGGTTTTAAATGACCTGGAAATAGATTTAATGATCTAAATGTTGTTTAAACATGTTGTGGACATGGTGTGTGTATGAAAGTGTTGATAGGAGTGATTAACACTGGTTAATCTTTAGAGATTTTGCATAAAATGCATGTTTGCTCTATTTCAGATTGCAGAAAATGCATGATTCATACCCGTGAACAATGGTGTCACAGTCGTGAATGTTGAGATTGATGAACTTGCATGAATCCAGAATTTCATGGTTTGGTGTCACAATAGAGAAGCCATAATGACGTGACATCACAGTCATGAATAGGTAATTCACGCCTGTAAATGCTCTAGTTTTTTCATGTGATGGTTCACAAGTAAGGTAACTATGAAAGTGTATCTTCATGGTCGTGAATAAGCAGTTCATGCCCATGAAGAAAGATGAATGTATTATATTCACATTTTGGTTTACAATCTTAATTAATGGTTTGTTAAATATATGTTATGGGATGTATGAATACATGGAACATAACATGTGGAATATATGGTTTTACATTTATGTATTGATATTAAAATGCATAAATGGGATATAATGTTAGTACTAACATGTGATTAAATGAATTGAAAGATAAAACAATTATGAGTTAAATGGCCAGTTCCTTAGTCTTAGGCTTGTCATATGATAAATGGTATATAATTAAGGGATGTGAACAGTACCGTATGAGTTACTTTGATATGATATAAAAATAAGTGGTTAAAGCTTAGTATATGAGCGTACTTGATCCTGGATTTGCTAGTATGCTACATATTTCTTATTCAATATGGCTTAAGCTCAAGTTGATGAGCGACATTGACTTGAGAGGCTCGAATGAGTTGTTATAGGTTGTGAGTAAGGTGGTTTTAAACTCAAATTGTGAGCACCCCTATCTCATGTACCACATCTGGATAGTCAAGTTTAGTGTTCTGGGGCTGAAAGAATTGAAATAATGAAAGCTTAGAAAATCTTGGGCTAAGTAAAACTAATGTAATAAGTTTAAAGTTCTGGGGCAGAACATGGGTAACAATGAAAGCTTAGAGAGCCTTCGGCCTGTTAAAACTAATAATGTAGTGTGTATATCATGTAATTGGTATCATAAATGGGAAATGCAATATATATATATATATATATATATATATATGTATAGAATATATGGATTTTATAGTAAGTTTATGGTAAGATAGGCATGTTGATATGTTATTAAATTATTAAAGGGCTAGAATGTATGATTCTAGGAATGATCATGATGTGAATGACATGATATTGTATGATATTACTTAAATATATAATTTTTATGCACATATATACCACAAAGCATAAGTTTGCTTCGTGTATGAGTTTTCTGCATGTAGGTTCGGAGTTAGTAGATAGAAGTTGACTGGAAGAGTTCCGAGCTCCAAAGATTAGTTAGAATGCACCCAACTTGGGGTGTGTGTACATTCAAGGCATATTATAAATTTTTTTTTTATGTCATGGGATTTTAGGTTTGGTTTACATTACATGTCTTTGATTTTAAGAATATGTAATGATATTTATATATATTTATTATGATATTTCTACATTTGTATTACATTGATCACTAGATCGGGCTTTTATGTTTTGATGGTTTTATGAATAATTATGTTAAACATGTTTTTTAAATATGAAAAGTGTTAATTTAGTTAGTTTTCCACACAACCTATAGCAGTAAAACCTGATAATTTTGGCTACGATTGCAAGTGTCTGTAATCCAGTGCGCCGAACTTATCAAGGTCTAAATTTAGACCTAAAAGAATTAATAAATTGATAATAAAATATGAGAAAAATATTTTTGGATATTATTAATAGAGAATTTTAAGGTTCGCAGTTAAAATTTAGAAAATAATAATTTTTTGCTATAAAAAATTTGAATTTACAGTATTTTTGAAGCAAATATTTTTTAAAAAGAAATAAGAAAGGAATATTCTTTATCTAAAGAAAAGAATATTATTTGGATTAGAATAAAGTAAGATTTTTTAAAATTAATGGACCAATGAGAGACAAGATTTATCTAATTAATCCTAATCACTCACCTAATCTAACTATAAAAGTCAAACTTTCACTTTATGCCTCAATTTCTTTTTCTTCCTCATCTTAAGCAAAGTCTCTCTTCCCTTTTTCTTCCTCCATTGATGTGACCTTAAGCTCTTCATTCTTCTTCTTCTTCTTCTTTTCTTCAATTAAACCAAGATTTTATATAGAAAAAAATGGATTAAGAGAAGATCATCAAGAAATTGAACCAAAGTGAGCCAAACAAAAGAAGAGGAAAGAAGAAAAGAAGAGAAAGAGAAGAAAGGAGTTTTGGCAAACTTGAAGATCTTTAAATGTGAGGTTATATTCTTCATCTTCTTATTTTTATCTTCCTCTTTAATCCCATTTTGAAGTTGGTTACAATTAAAATTTGTAATTAGGGTTATTAGTATGTTAATGGTGATTAAGACTTTATTAGTATATTTTATACTTGATTAGTGTGAGTTAAGGATTAATAATAGATTAAATGAGTAGTTTCTAGATCTAAGATGGGGTAGAGGTAATTAGAAGTTTAAGTAAGTTTTATGTTCATATATAACATTAAGGTATAAGACATAAATTGAATTATATGTGACTTTATTGTTAGGCCAAGAAAGTGAGCAACATTTGGGCCAAAATCAAAAAGGAAATAATGGCAAGGAAAAAGACAATTAGGATATAGAGAAGAGTGAAGAAAAGAGGACTTTTGAGTTAAGTACTTTTGACAAAAATCTAATATGATAAATGAATGTTAAATGTGATATTATTGTTGATTTTATTGTTATGTCGAGTATGAGGTTATGTATAATTATGTACATAATTATTGACATTTTAATTGAATGATGACATTGGTAACTTGATGCATAAATGGAAATTAAGTGATATCATGAATATAAAAATAAATTGAGTTTGAGTAATGATGCATGAAGATAGAAATTGGTGTGATTAATTGAAGTTGCCGGAAATTGCCTTATGAATAGTGTCTACATTTCAAGGCATAACTTGAGTTATGGATGTGATTTTTAAGTGTTATCTTATTGAATTGGAAGGTTAACACATAGGGTTTCAACTTTCATTTACTATCAGACCTGAATATGCTTGCATTTAAGTTTAAATTTGACTAAAATTCAGTATGGTAATCTATCCAGTAAAATAATTGACATAATGAGTATGAACATAGCCATTTGTAATGTCTATAATTTTTGCTACAAAATTTAGTTTGATTTTATTCTAGTTTATAATTAAAGATAAGACATCAATCTATATTTTGTTAGTTGATCATGTCTTGATTCTATTTAAAAATAGATGAAAAATGCAATGTAATATGAGGAATCAATTATACCCAGATTGGACAATTTTTTAAATAGCTATAACATTGAGTTTAATGATAGAAAAATTATTTATTTGAATTTTCTTATATTTTTTAGGATTAAATGAGTGAGTATGATGTTAAAATATATTTAATAAATATTTATTCTATTTATATGAATTTATATTATATATATTGTTAATGTAAATAATAACAAAGGTAACTATTATGATTAAACCCTAGAATATCTAGTTGAGAACTAAAATTATGATAAGTTGGTATCCCAATAAAGAGGTAAGATGCAGGCACTAGAACATAGTGCTAAGATTAAAATTATATAGGCACTAAAGTATCTTCATTAAATATGTAGGCACTAAAACAATAAAAAGGTAAGATGTAGGCACTAGAACAATAATCTTGCCAAACTTCTCTTTGAACTTGTGAACTCGAAGTCACACACTAAATATCTAAAACATGCTAAAAAGTCATAATTAAATATTAAAATCACTATTTAAAACTATATTAAAAAGGGATACATCAAATTCCCCCACACTTCAATGTTGTTTGTCCTTAAGCAACACCTAAACAAAAGAAACACATAGAACACTAGCATACTTAATCAACATTCACACAAACTAACTAATATACTCGGTCTTAATCTCCATCATCTTGAAGTCTAGCTAATGCTCCAACCATGCCCAAATTTGAATCACACAATCAACTATGTTCAAAACCAATGTAATACTAATTCCATACGTATATTCAAGAACTAATTAACTCAATCATAACACTAATATATAACTAAAATAATCTAGTCAAGCTACTAACTACAAATACTAAAAACTCATACACTAAGCCCCCAAACTTATGTTCTCTTTATTCTTTTTTCGTTATATTAATTTTACCCTATATTTTTTTTTACTTAGAGTTAAAAATTCTTCCCTTAGTCATAGTGCATTTCCCATTTAACTTTGAATTTAATTTGTTTATCTTTTTAGGAAAACACATTATACTCATATAAGGTGTTTTGCATACTCAAGTTCTTCTCCATTGGAAAGCCAAAAATAGTAGAGTAGATAAGGCGATTGCATTTTACGCTTCATCTCACTATTTTTATTAACTCCAATTTATGTTCTTTTTTATTTTGTTTTTTAATTTTTAGAACTGTGCTTTAGGGACATAACGTACTAGTGGGTAGTATTTAGTAACTCATAGCTTAATTAAATTACTAGCACTATATACATGAGGTAACAAATAATCAAATAGGATTCCCTTAGACACCAATGTGGTACTAGAGTTAATATTCTTCTAAACTTATCGATCTATGCAATCCTAATCAGAACTTGATCTACCATTTATTCACTGATTTAGTATGAGATAAATGAAGAAAGAAGCTTAGTACAAAAGTTAAAACAACAGAATAAAAGAAAAACAAAAATCAAACACAAGCAAAACCAAAAGTCAAATATAAAACACAATCACGTGTCATTCAAACTTTCTAAAACACCAGCACATAAACACATAAAACAAAACAAAATTCATCCCAAGGATCGAATTTCCCTCCGCCACACTTATTTAAGGCATTGTTTGTAATGACTCACATAAGAACAAAAGGAAACAAGGGAATGAGGGAAAATAATACTCCCTTAGAATGTAAAATAGGTCACTGATGTGGTGGAAAAAAACAAGTGAGGATCTATCGTAAGAGGAGAGTCTGGTGTCACTCCAAATGATCTATGCAATCAAAACAATACAACACCTGTTGCACCTTAAGAATCGAAGATTGTCCACTCCCACTTGGTGACTAAATAGTTTATTGTTTATTAGGTTTTTGGTCCATAGCCTATTATGAAGGTTTGCCTCATTCGCTTGGTATCACTTACCATATAATAGTATCGCCTTTCTTAATGATAATATTGGATCACTAAAAAACAATACTATCAAAATCTCCTTTGCTAGGCAACATTAACATAAACATTAAAAGCATAAAAATGCTTAGCAAAGGCAGTGATAATATTTCCTAAGCCAAGGGCAGCCTCAGGGTGTCTAATGGTGTAAAATATGTGCCTAAAAATAAAAAGAAGGGTGCATATTCTAGTTTTTTAATGCATACACCATAGCAAAAATATTTTAGCTTTTGACACCTTATTACCTTGAGAATTTCCAAAGATAGCATGATACATAAACCCATGTAGGAAAGCAATACAATAATCTTTAAAGCTCAAAGTTGGTGCACTCTTAAGGCTATAATGGGATTCTCCAATTAGAACTTGTCATATTTTATCAGGATCAAAATTATTCGGCACATCCTTAGCTTCTTCTACAAAGAACTTAAAAATTTTCCTTATGGTTTTAAAAGTTACCACACACCTTTTGCTTTTAAAATGAAATTTCGACTTAGTACAATCATTATTAATGATCAAAGTGAAGTAAATTTCTAAAACTAACTCCTTGAAACTAAGGTATAACATTTTAATGAATTCCACTCAACCTAATCTTCTAGCATATGCCTACATAGTTTCTAAACTGTCGAACCACTCATAGCAAATCCCAAAAATCTACAAACAATTAAAGGTTAAGTCAAGTAATTCTCATACTTAGTACCTTCTTCTTTTGAAAAGATAGGAAATGAGGCATCATACCTGAAAGAAATGTTAATTTTTGAATCTTCAAATGCAACATCAATATCATCATGAGCAATTTCTTTCTCGTCGTGAAAGGGGGGTATGGGTTTGTGTGCATGTGATAGTTCTTCGTGCTTTTAGAAAAAGCTTCTAGTCTTGGGCATTTTGATATCAGTTTAAAATGAGAGAGTGTGGCTGAATATGAGATGGACATGTGGAATTTCAAGCCAATTGAAGGTGAAAATGAGGATTAAAGGAGAATTTAGGGGTTAGAGTTTGGTTTAAATTGGGAGATAAAAAATGGAAAAGAAATTGATATGTCAAAGAGAGAACATGTGCATGAGAATAACTTTGCTTGCCTGCACACTTAAAAGGAACATGTGAAGTCATTGTTCAAAAAAAAGAATCACATGTCACGTTCATGACATTATGTCATGCCTATGACATGTATACTACTTAGAGATGTCGTGCTCATAAAGGATCTACATGTCTGCAACAAGCATATGCAATACCCAGCTTCATCACAACTATAAAGGCCTTGCAAGCCCACAACAAGTATAACACCACTTCCATTGCTTAGCATCGTGCTTGCATTGATTCAACATGCCTGCAATATATGTGAATAGTGCAATATACATGCAAAGTCCCATTAGGCTATATCTATCATTCCTCTGGTCCAAAATTCACAACCAAAGCACATTTAAAGTGTCTTTCCTCCTACAGTTTATTTCCTAAACAAAGTTAGAGTTAGAATGCAAATTGAAACTCATAAGCAAAACAAAAATAAAACAAAAATGGAAAATTGAAGAAATAATGTGGGCTGCCTAACAAGAAGCACCACATTTATTGTCTAGGCAAGACATTGTTGACTTTGGTTCTTAAGGTGATAGGAAGCCACCTCAAACTGGTTATCCACCTTTACACCACTCAAAGTTTATCCTAACTTATTTTATGTTTTCTACAAATTCAATTCATAGTCAAGTGGATTAACTTCATTAATGTAAAAGCACTGATTTACAATAGAATTAGAAGAATAAGTTAGAGAATCAAACTTTTTAATTTCCTCAGTCACCCCCAAAACTATCATGGTTAATTTTCCATGCTTAACATTGATATGGGTGTCAGTTGCAGCCATAAATGGCCAACTAAGAATGATTACCTAACTCTTCTCTCTTAAATAAACATTTTCAGTGTTAATGACCACAAAATCTACAGGTACTATCAACTTACCCATAACACCTTTTGATATAATTAAGATTAAACCCAATTACACCAAAGGATGCTACGATGCACATAATTCAAAACACCATAATTTAAAAACTTTAATGCATCATGGACATAATGACTTATTAAAAACATAAAACATCATTGAAAGATTTCAATATCATAACAAACAGGCAATCTCTAACCCCAACTGTATACAAAATGGATAGTTATAAAATTACATTACCTTTAGAAAAATACAAAGCATGTACACTTATAACTACCCAAGTCCACAAAACAACCAAAAAGTACAACAGTATATCACCCACCCCAAGTGAACACCTTTAGCTCTAATCATTAGGTGTCCTCTTCCGTTGCTCCTCTTCTAAGCTCCAAACCTGCGCATGGGAAGCTCATACGGTAAGCAACTTGTGCCTAATGGTACATAACAACATTCAAGAACATCATATGACAAATAAAAAATATGTATGAGATACTTATCAACCTTACCATAATGACTTACCTCGAAGCCGCAAATGCATTAGCCCACATTCTACATGACATGCAATCATAATCTCATATATTATATTCACATCAAACATGACATATCAAAAAATTACCAAAAATCATACAAATGTATATCACACTTAAGTAGAGTTAATCATCTTATCTTTGCCCACCTTACTCATAACTAGACTAAAATGGATACGGGTAATCTACGACTCTCATTGGAACCCTCAAGACATCTGCCTTAGCTTCTCATAACACCTATATAAGGAAAAGAGTCTGTATATAAACCAACTGAGGAAAATCTCATTGTTTGTCTCTTAACCTTCAAAGAATATCGAATATGACCAACATAGGTCACTCGGTACCGAACTCCTCTTAATGGCCTGCCATTTATTTTAACTTTAGTTCGAGTAAAGTATTGGGCTTAAACATTTATCTCAATTACCATAATTCACATTATTCATGCCACAACATGCATTCTCATAGCATACTAAAATCTTATGATAGAGGTATACCACCTCACGATGAATCAATTTTGATTCACAATTAAACATATAAGATTTTCAAGTTAAGCAGCTTCACACCTATGAACAACATTTTACGACCATGACACACTATTTCATGGGTAGTTTACCCGTGAACCAAACCATGATTCAACTTGTGAATCATCACACATTCACGGTCGTGATCACCCCTTCACAAACGTGAACCACTCTATGAACCCAACTGTGAAGTTGCCCGTGAACAATAATGCTTCAACAATAAAGTTCATTTTCACGACTTTCATGCCCGTGAACCCACTGTTCACGACTGTGGATCTAGAAATTTTTTCAAAAAATAGAGCATCACATTTCACACCTCTCTCGCATGCAATATTCTCTACAGTTAGCCACCTTATCAACACTCCAACATTCATTTTTGCCATTTACTACAAATATATACTTTCTAATCATCTATATTAACCAAAATAATTACTCTAATATCTCAAAATAATCATTTAACATAAAAACTCCCATCATGCATATGAACCCCAAATATTATAGATTCCAATAACCAAAAATCATACTGACATGCATTCAAGTCACACCAACATAAAAATTCAAGATTAAGCTTGAGGAGAGGTTGTTATGTACAAACCTTACACCTAGGATGGAGATTAGCTAAAGCTTGAGCTCTTAAAGCTTGTCTTCTCTCTTGAGATGGACTCCTAGCTCCTCTACCAAATCCTAACAAGATGAAAAACATCCTCTTTACCTCTGGAACTTGAACCAAACCTAGAAACATGAAAATCAAGCTCTTCCTTCAAAGCTCACAAGCTCCATCTCTCACTCTTTTCTCTCTCTTTATCTATTGAAATAAGGTCTCTCCAAGCTTCAACAATAGTGGAAAAAGGGTTTTGGAGAAAGAAGAAGATGCAGATGATGTGTTAGGTTGTTAATAGGGGGTGGGGAGCAAATTTAAAGGGATGGAAGGAAGGAAAATATGGCTGCCTCACATGCCCATATTGTCCAGGCTTCACGACCATAACTCATCTTTCACATGTTGAACAACTCCTTTACCATAGCAAAGAAACTCTTTACAATCGTGAAGAACCTCATCGCAGCTTCTAACTAAAGTTTGATATTCATGGTCGTGACACCCATTGTCATGGGTGTGAAACATTTGATTTCAGTAACTCTCAAATTTCCAAAACTTCACTTAACCTCCAACTCTCACTAACCAAGAACATAACTTATGGACCCTAATTACAGGCGTGACATTACCAATTTGTACCAGAAGATCTTCTATTATACCTTTAGGTTATTTCACTGACCCGTCCAATAGTTAAAGGAGCATCAAAGTTAATTGTAGCTCACCCAAATCCAACCGTTATAAACTAAGTAGAGCATCAAATTGATGTTGGCACCCAAATCAAACATTGCTTTCATTTTCTTCTGACCACCTATAGTGATAGCTACAATGAAACTCTTGGGATTTGTCATATTTTTAGTCAACTATTGCTCAAAAATGTCACAAGTTATTTCTGTTGTCATTACTCTTGCTTTCTCACCATGCTTTCTCTTGTTAAGGACAACTCCACGAAGAACATTGTGTAAGAAGGTGTTTTCCTAAAAGCATCAAATAAAGGTAAATCAATATCAATTCTTGAAAGCAATTTAAAAGTGTCATAAAATGCCTTATCCTTATTATGCTCCCTAAGTTTGTTAAGGGAGAGAAAGGGTGGTTAGTAAGGCTCTGTTGCCTTATGCAATTGAGGTGCATAAATTTCTTCCTTTTTTGCTTGCCATTTTGTCTTCTTCAGTGGCTCTAACTCCTTGTGCTTTGCCTTACAAATGCTTATAAGAGAAAATTTATCCAAGTCAATTTTTGAATTTATTTCATCATTACAAGTGTTACCATATCTTAGCACAATTATTGATTTTGCTTGCTCACTCTTGCTTGGTAACTTCCCTTTTTATTCTTTTGAAATGCCTTTGCTATCTGACCAATCTGAATCTCTAATCTTTTAAATGAAGCTTTGATGAAACTGAAAGTATACTCAAAATTGCATAAGCCAATTATAATATTAGCAAGCTCACTCTCAAGGAGGATCTCTTAAGGACTTGTCTGGCTTAAATTTTTTATTAATCTTAAATTACCAATGAACAAGAAAATTAAATCCTAAAAATTCTAATCAAGTTTAATGAATTGGTTAAAGTAAAGAAAGTAAAAGTAAATGAATGAGATATCAAACAAATCTAATGAATTAAGATCCAATTAAACCAAGTAGGTATTTTGCTTGCCTCCCCAATTTGCAATCCCTTACCTAATTTAATTAAGCACAATGAAGTAAGATCGAGTTGCTCTCACCTTAATTAATCAATTTCTCAAACTAGTGATGTAACTAGTTCCTAACTCAATTTTTAGGTTAAATTCAATATGGTGTTTCTAATAATATAACCCTAAAATGTTCATTCAAAATAAAATAAAGGATGACTAGTCAATCATTCAATGTAATGTCCGATAATTTAGGCCACGGTTCCAGGTGATCATAATCTAACTCGTCGAACCGATCGGAGTCTAAATTTTGACATGAAAGAATTAATAAAATGAAATTAAAATATGAGAAAAATATTTTGGATATTATTAATTGAGAATTTTGAGGTTCAGAGCTAAAGTTTAGAAAATAATAATTTTTTGTTAAACGGAATTTCTATTTATAGTGTTTTTGACACAGATTGTGTTAGATGAGTGCTCTAAAGGCAATCACCTTTAGCACTTATTGTAAAAATTTATTTGATTAATAAAAGGTTTTTTAATTAATTTGATGTTCATTTGATATATGAATTGATAGTGATCATAAATCAATTAATGAAGTCCTTGATACATAACATAGCATGAAAGAAATCATGATGAGATCATGATATTGAGATTCTTATCATATGTAATGATGTTAGTATCAAAATTATCCCTAGTCATAGGATTAATGAGATGGAACATTGTTAATCCAGACAAACTAGCAAAAGTTACACTCCTTGATTGGATCGAGTAAAAGATCTCATAATCTGTAAACATGAGATGTTTAGAGTTAACATGTGGATGCTTGCTAAGTGTAGCTAAGTACATTGGATGACCAACTATGAGACAATCATATGGATAATCTATTCAAATGTCAATGATAATCTCATCATAACAATGGTGCAAGTATCCTTAGACTTGAGGTACTCAAGTATATCTTGGATACTGATTATGTATTTTGGCACTATTCCTTGTTGCCTTAGGGAGGTTGCTCATAGGGTGGTGGTTGGATATAGTTTAAGGTATTTGCAGGTAATTGGGTAACCAACAAAGGATTCACCACTCCTGATAGAAAGAGTGTATACCTATGGCCTCTTGTAATGGTCATTACTCAGGAATCTCTGGACATAGTGGATATGTCATAAAGATGGTCTTCAATGACGTATCTAATAGAGTAATGAGCCTCAAGTATAAGAACTAACATTACTTGGACTAGACATGATGCAGCTGTCTAGTGGGAGTTAACACATGTCCATACTCTGAACCAAGTGGGGCATAGAATGGTGAAAGGAGTAATTGCATAGAAATTGTCTATGGAAAGGTTCGTAATCAAAGCACTGACTTTCCAGTCAATTGGGGGTCATGATGTGTTGCTAGATACTGCTCATGACTTGCTTAAATTAATTGTTAATTTAAGTGGCTAACATAACCAGGAACCTAATGGGTCACACGTATTGAAGATATGGAGAATGAGTAAAATGGTATTGGATGGGATCCAAAATATGAGAGAATTATTTCGGGATGGATCACGATGAGATCGCACGAAAAAATCATTCAGGAGGGTCATAGGCCTGTGCTGGCTAAGCAGGCTGCTCCATTGGCCAACGGGTGAATTTGGCCTTAATTAGGCCAATTATGGCCAGTAAACACATTTACTATTCATTCAATTCCCTTTTCTCCATTTTTGACTTTTGATCTTTTCTTTGAATTTGATTCAAATAGAAAAGACATCAAATGGCTGAAAAAAATATTTTTAAGACAAATTCTCTCAAGAACACTTTCGTAGCTAGCACTTTGAATTTGTTCAAACCATTTCTTTTGATAATTGTTTCTTCATTCTTTGCGTGGATTATCATTAGATACATGCTAGGGTGGATTATTGTGGTTTGCTACAACCCAACAAAGTGAAGATTTGAATAACAAATAAGAAATTACAAAGTATAATTTCTAACCTCTATATTTATATAAATTAGTTTTAATAACACAAGTATGATCTTTTGTTTTGGGTATTGAAAATTTTGTTTTTCCGTTGTGTTATGAATGTGATTCATTCTTTAAAACCCAACAGATTTTAACAACTTTGAATTTCTCCATATGCATTTCTATATGGATCTCATTTGGACATAACCATCTTGCATATATTTCACTTGAACAAATGCATTTTATATGCATTTTTATAAGGACAAGTTTATGGCACGCACTAGCTATGTGTCCAAGAATTTTTTCATTGTGTCGAGTTGTATGTGTCCATTTTAAATTTTAGTTGAGAATGACATGAAATTAAAATTTAACTAAGTAAAATGACTAGATCTAAACAATAGAAATATATCATAGTTAATTTAGTTAAATTCAGCCAAATGATTAAATTGCATTTTATGTTGAATAATGGAATATAATAATAATAATAATAATAATAATAATAATAATAACAACAACAACAACAACAACAACAATAATAATAATAATAATAACAACAATAATAATAATAAAGGAAAATGAAAATGATAAAAAAAAAAGAAAGAAAAAACAAAAAAAAAAGAAAAAAAAGGAAGTATGTGGCAAAGCTTATCTTTTATCCCTTTATTTACAATTCTTCTTATTCCTCTTCTTTTTCTTCTTTTTTTCATTTTCTTCACTTCTTTTAAGGTTTCATGTAGCAAACCAAGTTCCTAATAATCTTTAAGTTAATTATTTCTCTTCAATTATTAAGTTAAATTCATGGTTTATAGGTTATGATTCATAGTGTGCAAATTATATTTCCATATTAGGCTCACAACAAATTGGAGATCCACAAGGAGGGGATAGATGATAAGTTAGGGGTCGAAATCAGTGGAGAAAGATAAGTTTAATTATCAAATGATTTCTCTAGTGCAAATAAACGTTGTTTTCAATGTGAAATGATTTTATGGTTATGTGATTCATATGATTTGGCTTTGATAATGAGTTCATGAATAGTTTATGACATATGTGGTATATATAAGTGGTATATGTATAGTATATTTGAGGTATATGTTTGGCATACTTGATATATACATGGTATATGTATAGTATATGTTAGGTATATATGCAATATATGTGGTATATATGTGGTATATGTATAGTATATGTGATAAGGATATAATGGATGATGAATGCTTAGTTACAAATGCATATGCATAAGGACTTAAAAGGGAGTTGTTACTAGTTAGTCAACATTGTAATGCAAAAGAAGAGGCCTATGACCCAATAAATGTGCAAATGAAATAGATGATCAAGCTAGCTAACAAATGCAAATGAAATAGATGATCAAGCTAGCTAGCAAATGCAAATGTTCACATGACAGAGGTTCACATGGAAACCTAAGGCAATGTCTATTTAGCTTGGTCACAACAAAATGAAATGAGCAAAGCATAAGCATAAGCAAAAGCAAAAGCAAAGAATAGTGATCATATACTTTAATTTTATTGGTAATTATATGATATCGATGAATGAATTGAAATATGTAGTATGCATTGGATTTAAGATTTGTTATTATAAGTTTCTTGGCACTTTAGAACTTGTTTGATTATTACTTTCACTAATCCGCAACTCATCAATTTGCATCATTTTTCAGGTAAAGAAATGTGATAGCTCATTTTCAGTGGCATATAAAAGGCATGGAACACAGGTCATTGTCCAATCATCAATTTGCATAATTTTCAGGTAAAGAAAAGTGATAGTTCATTTTTAGTGGTATATAAAAGACATGGAACACAGGTCACCAGCCAAGCCTCACCACTATTTCTCCTTGCATTTCATATGAACATGAGATCATGTCATCTACATTTTGGACTTATATGTTTGTATATGCATAATTACTCAAGGTTGATTCCAAAATGTGTAAATGAATACAACTCATAAACCTTTGCATGTAAAGTTTAAGTTTTAAAATATGTAATATATTATGTTGCAGTAAAAGCCTCAATATTGATTTGCAAATTCATTAAGTGATGTTATTGGATGTGATAGAAAAAAAAAATTTACTATCAATGTTAAGAGGTTTATTTATCTTACTTGTATTCCATATGTAATTACTAGACACAGAAATAGGTTGTACTTAATGCATAAGGTATGATGTTACACATATATTTTTAGGAATGAATAAAAAAGGAATATTCTTTATCTAAGGAAATGAATATTATTTGGATTAAAATAAAGTAAGATTGATTTAAATTAATGCATCAATGAGAGAAAAGATTTAACGAGTTAATCCTAATCACCCACCTAATCTAACTGCAAAAGTCAAACTTTCACTTTTTGCCTTATTTTCTTCTTCTTCCTCATGTTAAGCAAAGTTTCTCTTCCATTTTTCTCTCCCTTTTGCCATGACCTAAACTCCTCATTCTTCTTTTTTTCCTCTCTTCAATTAAAACCAATGTTTAGATAGGAAAACATAGATTAAGGGAAGATAATCAAGTAAAGCAAACAGAGTCAAACAAAGGAAAAGGAAAGAAGAAAAAAAAAGAGAAAAGGAGGAGGAATTTTCGGTCATCTTAAAGATCTTCAAATGAGAGGTTAGATTCTTCATCTTTTTTCTTTTCTTTTCTTCTTTAGTCCCATTTTGAAGTTGGTTACCATTAAAATTTGTAATTAGAGTTATTAGTGTGTTAACAATGGTTAAGGCTTTATTAGTGCATTTTATGCTTGATTAGTGTGAGTTAAGGGTTAATAATGGATTAAAGGAGTAGTTTATGGACTTTATCACTATTTCTACCATGGATCACATCTCATGCCCTAAATTAGAAAAACTTTAACTTTTTCATTGGTTTAAATCTCATAAATCTTATTTCCCATTAAACTAAATTAAACTAGATTAAAGGACAATGGAGAACATTATTTCTTACCTCTATTTCGTGAACGCATATCAATTTCTACAGTTCAAAACATATTCTAACCTTACTTATCGCTGAATTTCAAATCTATAATGAAAAAGTTCCATTTTTAATCTATTTTTACTGTGTTTATGGTGAAAATTTCGTGTTTAATCATTTAGGATTTAAAGGGAATGAGGGGAATTCATTTCTGGAGTGTCAGGGTTTGTGGCTAGGGTTTCTGATTACATTTTACATGAGTTTCTGCCAAAAATACGATGCTGTCATATTTAAACCTGCAGGTCTTCACAAGTGTGAATACTATTGTCACGAGCATGAACATTTGCGTTACAATGGTGAAGATCCTCAGCTTCTAAAACTGGAATTCATGACATTCACGACCATGATTAATCCTATCACGGGCATGAACGACATAAACTTCACTTTTTATTGTCTTTTTCTTTATTTTTTATTTTATAATACTTATAGCCTCATATATACTCCCATATACCTTTAATGTACCTTATTTAACATATAAATTCCAGGCCCTAATTTGTAGGTGTTACAATAACTAATTAATTATCTATATTTTGTATGATTTAAATGGTAACTGATTTAATTGGATATTTTGGCATAATTAGAAAATTATTTGTAAATGATTAAAAAATTATTTTATAGATAAATGTGTAATTATTCAATAGTTTCCAAAAGTACCACTAAGCTAGTAGCTTAGCACATGTGTTTCATTCGCAGGTTAGCAAAAGTAGTCATTGCATTAATACCGACCAAAGAAAAGGGAATTCTAAGATCAAATTACAACAATTTTTCTTTTTATGTATTTGGATATTATATTGTGCTAATAAATTTTAAGATTTTTGTTTTGTTGTAAATATGTTCCATCTATGATTTATAAAAATTTAAATTTGTAATTAATATAATTAGTATTATTTGTAAATGCATTTCTGAATATTATAGCTTACTGTATGAGTACTTTTAAATCAAGGAATTTTATGATTAAGATTATTTACATCACTAGATATATATTTAAATGAAATAAATAAATAAATATAAAAAATAATATTAAATATTCCGCAAATATCAAGCTCGAAATTTAAATATAAATAGAATAAATCAAGCATCGATTTTCAAATAATGAGCTAGGTAGCAATTCCCTGCACTATTAATTGCTAGTAAGGTAAGGGAGTGCTACATTTAATTTAAGACTAAATAAACACAATTAAAATTGGAAAAGAAATCATACAAATTGGAAAAGAAAACATCCAATGAAAATTTTAGTCTAGCATTGATACTACAATAGTCATGTCAATATCAAATACTATACTAAACAAGTTACAACAAAAAATAGAAATAAAAGAACTAAATTGCTCCTTTAAAAGTTAGTGAAGAATCTAACTTAAGACTAGTTGGTCCCTAAATCTTCAAGCCACACTCTAAACCCATCTTTAAATGTCAAAAAAATTTCTCCTAAGAATGAAAAAATTGTTAGAGCAAAATGAAAAAGGTGGCTGACAAGTTCTCTTCAACCACCCAATCTCAAAAGTTGCAGAAAGTTCTTCTTTGTAATTTTAATAAAAACTAAATTTATACTACTCAGAGTTTAAGTTGCATTCTAATTCTAAAGATGCAATCTTTCCTTTCTAAAAATGTTATTAAAATTCCTAAAAATAAGTTCCATAATTAGTGCTCCATAATGTGGGCCACTTGAACAAGGTAGACTTTCATAGCATATTAGACTTTGTAACATTGATAAGAGTCGAGCATGTGATAAGTAACACACACATGACAGGTTCACAAGGACATAAATGTCAAGCTCACTACACCTCAGCACGCTAGTGACAAAGAATTAGAGCTTTGGTCTCGCCGCATCCGTACTGAATTCGCATGCCTGTGACCAAAAGATAAGCTTTAAGATCATCACTCTCACATTGATGCAACACATCTGTGACAAGGTGTTACAGGGAAAGAGCATTATATGCTCATGATAGGGACTCATGCTGGTGACATGGAAGCCGTGGAAAAATCTCCTCTTGCGCGTGTGTGAGGATGCTTTTCACTTTTGTATTTTTTCTTCAATTTCTATAAACACAAAAAAAAATAGCTAAGTAGCTGAAACACATTAAAACATAGAAAATTAAACATTAAAAATATAAATAAAAACTATACTAAACAACGATACATCTAATTTTTCTACACATAAATATTGTTTGTCCTTAAGCAATGCCTAAACATAAAGAAACACTCAAAACAAAATACTTGTACACAAACAAGCATACATAAACAACCAACAACCTCACACACTCAGGATTTCGATTTTTTCAATCCAAAAGTCTCACTAGTGCTCTAAGTATGCCTCGACTCAAAATTACACCAATTAACAATAGTTCAGAATTAAGCTAATATCAATCCCAAACCTTACTTCACAAAAAAAGTCAATAAAATCATATTTTTACCTTAAACATATAGAAATCCATATTCTAGCTAAATGATTAACAACCAAATATTAAAAAAAAAAACAAGGTACAAATTTCCCATTCTTTCTTTCTCTTTTTTTTCTTTTTTTTCTTTCTTGGAGTCAACGATTCTTCCCTACATCATAACGCACACCTTTTTTCTTAGTATTATTTATTTATTTATTTATTTTTAACTTCGGAATTGAACTATGATCATATAGGGTGCTTTGCATATGGTAGGATAGCGGAGTAGAAGGCAAGTGCATCTTATGCTCTGTCTCACTATTTTCGTTTATTTACCTTGTAATTTTTATTTGGTAATTGATACTTTAACTATCATATTAATACTTATATCCCTGAGGCAAGTCAAATATTACATAGCAATGTTTCAAAGCAAGTTAAGTCCTTCAATATTAACACAATCCCAAACAAGATTAATCAAATGCAATTCCAAATTAAGCATACTCTAGCACTCATTCATTAGCTAACTAAAATATAAAAAAAACAATAATCTAAGAAAATGAGAGTTGTGAAGGTTATTCACAACTTCATAAATCAACAATAAAAACAAACCCTTAAAACAAATCTAAAATTCTTGCCCCCACACTTAAACGGGACATTGTCCCCAATGTCAACGTGGTTGAGAAATTAAAAGTAAAAGAGAAAAGAGAAACTCTGATGGGTCATAGGAAAAACTCAAAAAGATGAAGGAGATGGTGATGGAGATGACACTTGAACTCCGATGGCCTCAATATACTTAGTCAATTTGAACATTTGATAGCCTTGCTCTTTTTCCACACCCATAATTTGCTCTTGTAACTTCTCAAGCTAATCCTGGATAGATTTGTTTGTTGCCTCTTATTTTGTCCAAAAACTCGATGTTACGAGCCATTAATTGATCAAACATTGATTTGTTGGCAACCTCTACAACCTTGAGCCGTGACGACACCAATTGCCAATAAGGGGGTTCAACGAAACTACTTCCTACAGTTGCCTGAGTTAGTTGTGGTGGGGATGGGTCTGCACTTGATATGCCTAGTCCATGCAGCCATTCATACTTTCCATGCAACTTAGACTTCTCTAATGTCACAACATCATTATTACCCAAACTCAACACAATGGTTAGCTCAGTAGTATTAGGATCAAAGCAATAGAAATGAATAGAAAAAGTGGTGATAATGTGCCAAACTAAGCTAAGAGTTAGGGTGATTAATGGTGTACATGATACTTTTAAAAAGAAATGCAAGAGTGCACATGTGAATCTTCTTATGCATACATCATAATAAAAATAATTCATTTCCAAACACCTTACTACTCTCATTTTAGCCAAAAATGGTGTGACACATGAACTTATGCATAATAATGGTGCAGGGATCTTCAAATTTGACATTAAATGAATATTTAGGATTATAATTGTCCTCCTCATGAAAGAAAACCCATGTGTTACCATAATCAAAATCATTTGGGAGGGCTATGCCTGTAGTTTTGTAAAACCCAAAAACATTTTGCATAACATGTAAATTAGCAATGCATTTCTGCCCCAACAAATGAATCTTATACAAAGACTTCTTAATTACTACCATGAAGTATAATTCAAGAATTAGTTCTCTACAACTAGGATACTTCAAATTAATGAATCTTATGCGACCTAAGTTCTTAACATAGTCTCTAATTATCTCTAAACTCCCTAACTTATTCAAGATAACATAGTTCACAAATCAACATGCATTAAAACCATGAGTAAATGGAGTGTACATATCCTCTACCCTCCTTCTATATATGGATAGGAAAAAAGGCATTGAACTGAGCAAAGATGTCAACTACAAACTAACAAGGTGGATCATATGGTTATGTTGCGGTATTAACTTGCTTGCCCTTTCTCTCTGTCATGTGCGGATGAAGGCAAATGTTGGAGCACTTGCCTGCCAGCTTGTTCTTCGCATGCATCAGTCTCGATTTTGGCCTTGGTGGTAAGTCGTTTGATCCTAGGCATAGTGGCTAAAGTGAAAAATAATGTACTAAGGTCGAATTTGGGAAAGGTGAATGATATTACTATTAAATTAGGGTTATGAAGGTGTAATTGGAAAATATTTAGGGTTAGGGTTAGGATAGGAAAAGGAATTAGAGGAAGAGTTGAATAGTAGATCATGAGCTTGAAATCCCATTAACTTGCACATTTAAATAGTCACATGAGTTGAGAGAATTTGAAATGAACTAATCAAATGTCGCACATGTGACAACATATCATGCCCACAACACTTCCTAGTTGGTTCATCAGCATTACGCGTGTGATATGTTAGCATGCCTATGATAGAAGCATGCCCTTCACGAGGCATTGCTTTGTCATGCTCGTGACAATGTAGTGCACCTGCAACACAGCTAATTTATGCTATACTTACCTGGAAACATTCCAAATTCCCATGACTCAATTCTTGCCATTTTGTTCTCCCAAAATTACAAGGCCTAAACGTAGACAAGCACAAATTCATATTCATGTCTTCTAGTAACTATAAATAATTATCATAATTGAAAACCTTTATTGAAACTAAAACTAAACTAAAAACTACAAGTTACAAAATTTAAAACTTGGGTTGCCTCATAAGAAGCGTGGTAATTATTATCTAGACAAGACATCATTAGTTGGTTAGCTATTTAGAGAATTGGTGGACATAGTTACCACCTTTTTACCAATGAAATGCCTTCATAATATGGCTTTACTTTGTGGCCATTCATTTTAAGCCTGCCTTCGGTCTTTGGATGCATTAACTCCATAACTCCATAAGGAAATACTAAAACCAAATCAAAAGGACCACTTTTTCTAGATTTTAATTTTCTTAGAAAAAAATTTCAATGAAAGATAAATAGTAAAACTTTCATGCTAGGAATTAAATTCTTATGAATCAAAAACTTGTCATGGAGCCATTTAGTTCTTTCTGTTAGAGAAATGCTCTAAAGGCAATCACCTTTAGCACTTATTGTACAAATTTATTTGATTAATAAAAGGTATTTTCATTAATTTGATATTCATTCGATATATAAATTGATAGTGATCTTAAATCAATTAATGAAGTCCTTGATACATAATATAGCATGAAGGAAATCATGATGACATCATGATATTGAGATTCTCATCATGTGTAATTATGTTAGTATCTAAACTATCCCTAGTAATGAGATGGGACATTGTTAATCTGGATAGACTAGCACATGTTATACTCCTTAATTGGATCAAGCAGTAGATCTTATAATTTGTAAACATGAGATGTTTAGAGTTAACATGTGGATGCTTGCTAAGTGTAGCTAAATACATTGGATGACATACTATGAGACATTCATATGGATAATCTATTCAAATGTCAATGGTAGCCTTAACATAACAATAGTGCAAGTATCCTTAGACTTTAGGTATTCAAGGATGTCTTAGATGCTGAATCTACATTTTAACACTATTCCTTATTTCCTTAAAGAGGTTTCTCATAGGGTGATGATTGGATGCAATTTGAGGTATTCAAAGGTAATTGGAAAACCAACAAAGGATTCACCACTCCTGATAGAATGAGGGTATACCCATGGCCTCTTAACGGGGTCATTACTCGAGAATCTCTAGTCGGAATGGAAATGTCATGAAGATGGTTTTCAATGACATATCTAATAGAGTAATGAACCTCAGGGACAAAAACTAACATTACTTAAGCTAGATGTATTGTAGTCAATCTAGTAGGAGTCGACACGTATCTATACACTAAACCAAGTGGGTATAGATTGGTAAAAGGAATAATTGCATGAAAATTGTCTATGGAAAGGTTCATAGTGAAACCATTGACTTAATGGCATAAGATGATCTTTGATTTCGGGTTTTGAAAATTTTTATTTTTTTGCTGCAATTATGAATGAGATTTTCCTTAAAACCCAATAGAAGTATCAGAGTTCCTTTGTGTCCATTAAAATTAATTTTAATTGAAAGTACAATGAGATTGCACGATTTTGATAATTTTGGATAAATAGGTTTAAAAATTTGAAATTAATTTGTAAATTTTGTTTTATATATTTTTATTTGTTTGATATGATCATGGTATGATTAAGGATGATAATTTGGATTGAAAAATGGATTTAATATGATTCATTAATTTTGGATTTATTTAAAAAAAATACTAAAAATTGTATGGTTTATGAATATGTGTTGTTGTTTGGTTAAATTGATGGGTTCTTTATATTTTTCTTATAATTTGATTATAAAAAAATTATTTATATATATTGAGAATATGTTTAAACCTCTGGAAGTATCCAATAATTAAATAAATAAAAATTTAATTAATTTTTGAAACAAATACAAAACCAGTACCGTTTTGGTATACCCGGTGAGACTGTATTGTTTGATTTTTTTTGTATGTTTTTATTTTGTTTTTAATACCTTAAAATACTTTTTATGTGATTAAAAATATTTTATTTTAATATTAGATGCATGCCAAAATTATTTTTCTCAAATTTAAAACTTAACAAAATTCTATTTATTGAATGAGTCATTTTGAGTGTCTAGGTGTGTTAATTCATTTGTCTTAGTAATTTTGGCTCGTGTCAAAAATATTTTGATGAAATTGGACTCACCTAAAGATGCTTATAATGATGATTTGATGTTATAGAAATTTTTGGAATTTTTAGAAATTAGTTTAAATTGAGCAATGGTAATTCTAGTATGACTAGAATTTGGTTTGTATAATAAAATTGAATTGTTTAATTTTGACATCACAATATTTTAATGTTAAGGTGAATTAATTTTGAAAATATGGAATTTCATTTTATTAAATATTAAATTTCACATTAAAATGACATACGAAGTTTAATTAAACAAAATAACACAAGTAGACAATTTTAGTTCAAGCATTGAATTGATTTTTAAATTGTTTATTTTATTTTATTTTATTTTATGCATTAGAGAATGCATATTAGGGTGTATGGAATGACATGATGGATGATTATGGACTTAGGCCCAATGTGGTTGAGCATGCATGGATTTGTTTTGTTTTAGGTAAATAAGGCCTACATGTATCTACTTCTCTATCTTTCTTATATATTTCTCTTCTCATCTTACTATCCTACTATATAAATTGAGATTTTCTACACTTTGAAATATGTAATTAGATTACATAAGAATAGGATAGAATAGTGATAAAAGGAGAAAGAAGCGAAGGAGGTGGTGCCATAAACAAGAAGACTTATAAATAGGAATTTGATTTCTATTTTGGGTTTGTAAATTCATGCATATACCTAGATAAGACCTAGTCAGTCTCTTTTTTTCTTAAGATATTGATTTTATTCTGTTCATAATCATATCATATAGTTAATGTAACTATCTTTATATATGCATGTGATGAATGCATGATATATAAAAGCACACAATAATAACATGATGAGAGTTAACCAAAAAATCCCTCACCTTCTGTTAATTTGGGGAGAACCAGTGTTATTCTAGAGTTAAGGTTGTTGAGTTGTCTCAGGCTCACTGTATAAGAATATGTTCAAGCCATTGAAATTAGATTTCATGATTAATGGGTTAGACTTAACCAATATCATTAGCTTGTTGGATTTGCGCCAAGGTTAATGTGTATTGGAGGCAAAGTTGGGTTAGTGTACAGGAGATATACACATATCAAGAGTTGATAGTTCAATGTATGTGCACCATCAATTAGTTCATAACACAAGAATCGATAATTGCATTAATAATACAATTGGTATGGATTAAAGACCTACCAACCAAACTAAGGATGACATGTTGAGTTGCCTCAAGGTTATTCTTAGATAGTTGGATATCGACCCACTAGCAAAACTTCCATATAGGTTTTCTCGGGTTCATAGTGAGGGCTATGAATTCATAATAAAATAGTGGGAGTCATAAAGCTATTTATTAAAGGCCTAATAAATATGCATTTTCATGTACATTTTAACATGCTCTAATTTACATCTAGGTTGCTAAAATCATCATTATGTCGAGAAGTGTGAATTTGCGATCACTAATGGAGTCAAAAAAGTTGACTAACTTTTTGGATTGGCAAAGGAATTTGAGAATAGTTCTCAAATCTGAAAAGATAGGCAACATCCTAGATGAGGCACTCCCCAATCCCTCTGCTATTAATGCTTCTGAAGATGTTCAGAAGCCATATCAAAAGCATCCCGATGATAGTGAGATAGTAAACTACATTATGCTTGCTACTATGTAAGCTGAGTTGAAAAAGTAGCATGGGGCTATTGATGCTAATTCCATAGTCTATCATCCAAGTGAGATTTTTGATAAGCAAGCACATCTCGAAAGGTTTGAAACTTCAAGGCTTCTCTTCCGCACTAAGATGGTTAAGGGTGTTGGGTTTTGAAGGCAAATCACATTCATAAAATATAGCAAAAAAATAAAATTTTCAAAATCTAAAATAAAAGATCATACTTGTGCCATTAAAACTAATTTATCAACCATTGATATTAGAAATTATACCTTGTAATTTCTTGATTTGTCATTCAAATCTTCACCTTATTGGGTTGTAGAAAACCACAATAATCCACATTAGGATATTTCTAATGATAATCCATGCAAAGAATGAAAAAAAAACTTACAAAAGAAAATGGTTTGAATAATATTCAGAGTGCTAGCTTTTAATATGTTCTTGAGAGAATTATTGTGTCTCAAAAATTATTTTTTACCAAAAACAATTTCATGTATCTTTTCTACCTTTGTAATTTCTTGATTTGTTATTCAAATCTTCATCTTGTTGGGTTGTAGAAAACCACAATAATCCACACTAGCATATCTCTAATGATAATCCAGGCAACGAATAAAGAAGAAACTTACAAAAGAAAATGGTTTGAATAATATTCAGAGTGTTAGTTTTGAATATGTTCTTGAGAGAATTATTGTGTCTCAAAAATTATTTTTTACCAAAAATAATTTTCATATCTCTTTTCTGCCTTTGTAATTTATTGATTTGTTATTCAAATCTTCACCTTGTTGGGTTGTAGAAAACCACAATAATCCACACTAGGATATCTCTAATGATAACCCACACAAAGAATGAAGAAGAAACTTACAAAAGAAAATGGTTTGAATCATATTTAGAGTACTAGCTTTGAATATGTTTTTCAGAGAATTATTGTGCCTCAAAAATTATTTTTTACCAAAAATAGTTTTCATGTCTCTTTTCTGCCATTTGATGTCTCTTTTCTGCCATTTGATGTCTTTTCAATTTGAATCATATTCAAAATGAAGATCAAAAGTCAAAAGAGAAGAAAAACAAAATGAATGAATAGTAATCACCATAATTGTCCTAATTACCTAATTAAGGCCAATTATGGCCTAACGCTAATAACACGCTATAGGGTACAATGTCACGAACATTAGGCCTAATGTTGGGCAAACCTAGCTGGTCTGCCAGCCTACATGGGCCCATGACTACTCTCAAGCAATTTTTTCCCGCAATCTCATCATGATCTAACCCAAAATCATTCTTTCATATTTTTATATCTTATCCAATACCATTTTACTCATTCTCCATATCTCTAATGTGTGTGACCCATTAGGTTATTGATTATGTTGGCCACTTAAATTAACAATTAATTTAAGCAAGTCATGAGCAGTAGCTAGCAACACATCATTACCCTTAATTGATTGGAAAGTCAATGGTTTGACAACGAACCTTTTCGTAGACAATTTTTATGCAATTATTCATTTCACCATTCTATACCCCACTTGGTTCAAAGTATGGATATGTGTCAACTCCCACTAGACTAACTACGTCACATTTAGTCCAAGTAATGTTAGTTATTATTCCTGAGGCTCATTACTCTATTAGACATGTCAATATAGTCTATCTTCATGACATTTCCACTCCAGCCAGAGATTCCCAAGTAATGACCCCGACAAGAGGCCTTGGGTATGCATTCCTTTTATCAAGAGTGATGAATCCTTTGCTGGTTATCCAATTACCTTTGAATACCTTAACCTGTACCCAATCACCACCCTATAATTAACCTTTCTGTGGCAACAAGAAATAGTTCAAAGTGCATAATCAATATCCAAGATATCCTTAAATACATCAATTCTAAGGATACTTGCACCATTGCTATGATGAGACTATCATTGACATTTGAATAGACTATCCATATGATTGTCTCATAGCAGGTCATCCAATGTACTTAGCTAAACTTAGCAAGCATCCACATATTAACTCTAAACATCTTATGTTTATAGGTTATGAGATCTACAGCTTGATCCAATGAAGGAGTATAACATGTGTTAGTCTATCCAGATTAACAATGTCCCATCTCAATAATCCTATGACTAGGGATAATTTTGATACTAACATAATTGCACATGATAAGAATCTCAATATCATGATCTCATCATGATTTCCTTCATGCTATGTTATGTATCAAGGACTTCAATAATTGATTTAAGTTCACTATCATATGGATTGCCTTTAGGACACTTCTTTAACAACCTCCCACTTGAACTAAAGTCAATCACCTTTGTATTTAATCCCATAGGCGATTATAGGAGAATCATATTTCTTTTGGGAAAGTAGCTTAGTTAAAGGATTAGCAATATTGTGACCAGTGGGCATTCTTTATAGCTTTACATCATTCCTACCAATGATTTCTCTAATCAAATGGTATTTTCTAAGTACATTTTAACTGTTGATAAGACCGTGGCTCCTTTGCTTATGTAATGGCTCCATTATTATCACAATATAAATGTATTGGATCAACAATGCTAGGAACCACTCCAAGTTCCATGATGAATTTCTTTATTCAAACTGCTTCCTTTGCTGCTTTAGAAGCTGCAGTGTACTTTGCTTCAGTTGTGAAATCAGTAGTAGTTTCTTGTTTGGAACTCTTCTGACTGACTGCTCCACCATTTAGTGTGAATATATAACCTGACAGGGATTTTGAGATATTTTTTAGATTGGAAGTTGGCATATATATTCCCATTCACAATATGATCTCCATCTCCATATATTAAGAATACATCCTTAGTCCTTCTCAAGTTCTTAAGGATATTCTTAACAACCATCTAATGACCCTCACCAGGGTTTGATTGATATCTGCTCATGACACTTAGAACATATGATACATCGGGTCTTGTACATAACATAGCGTACATGATTGATCTTATAGCTGAAGCATATGGAATCAAACTCATGAGCATCATCTCATTTTGTGTCTTTGGACATATAGACTTTGAGAGAGTAATCACATGGGTCATGGGAATATATCCTCTCTTGGACTACTCCATGCTAAACCTCTTTAGCAACTTGTCTATGTACATAGATTGTGAAAGACCAAGCAATCTTTTAGATCTATCTCTATAAATCCTCATCCCCAAAATATAAACAGCTTCTCTAAGGTCTTTCATAGAGAAAATCTTGGATAACCAAATTTTGACTGATTGTAAGGCTGAGACATCATTAGCAGTATGTTATCTACATGCATCACAAGGAATATGATTACACTCTCACTAACCTTCTTATATACACAAGGTTCATCTAGATTTTGTAAGAAACCAAACTCTTTTATTATCTCATCAAACCGAATATTCCAACTCCTGGATGTTTACTTTAATCCATAAATGGATATTTGAAGCTTGCACACCTTTTTTCCATCTTTGGATATGAAGCCTTCTAGTTGTGTCATGTACACATCCTCGGTTAGATTTCCATTAAGGAAAGTGTCTTCATATACATTTGTCATATCTCATAATCATAATGAGTAGCAATGGCTAAGAGTATCCTTATGAATTTAAGCATAACTACTAGGCTAAAAGTTTCATCATAGTCAATTCCTTGTCTTTGACGATAACCTTTAGCTATAAGTCCAGCTTTATAGGTAACCACATTACTATCCATGTCATTTTTCTTTTTGAAAACCCATTTGCACCCTATAGGCTTTAGCCCTTTGGGAGGTTCAAACAAACTCTGTACTTGGTTTTCATGCATGGAATCAATTTCTGACTTTATGGCTTGAAGCCATTTGTCAGATTCTGAACTATTCAGTACTTTTATATAGGTCGTAGGCTCATTATTTACTATGAGCAATACGTCATTTTGTTCATTAATGAGAAATCCATATCTTTATGGTATAGTATGTATCCTACTTAACCTGCAAAGCTTCTGTGCTTGAGAAGGTTGAGTTGTTATATCATCTGTATGAATAATAGGGCTCAGGTTCAAGTAGTTGATTAGAGTCTACTTAAGCATCTTGAATTTTCTCAAGTTCAACTTTGCTCCCATTATCTTTTTTTAGAAGAAATTCTCTTTCTAAAAAGATAACATGTCTTGAAACAAATACCTTTTACCCAAAAGGTGGTAGAATTGATATCCATATGATGCTTTAGGATATCCCACAAATAGACATCAGTTAGATTTAGCTTCCAACTTATATGACATTATCTGCTTCACATAAACAGGACAATCCCAAACTCTCATGTAAGAAAGTGTGGGCTTCTTATTATTCCTCACCTCATACGGAGTAACATCAACTAAATTCGAAGGGACTCCATTTAATATATAAATATTAGTCTCCAATGCATAACCCAAAAAGGATTTAAGGAGTCCCTTAGAAGTCAGTTTATGTTACTCCATATGAGATGTGGAATAAGAAAAAGGTCACACTTTCTTACGTGAGAGTTTGAGGTTGTCCTGCTTATGTAAAGTGGATAATGTCATATAAGCTAGAAGCTAAATTTGACCAATGTCTGTTTGTGGGATATCCAAAAGCATCATATGGATATCAATTTTACCACCTCTTGGAACAAAAGGTGTTTGTTTTAAGACATGCTATCTTTTTAAAAAGAGAATTTCTTTTAAAAGGAGATAATGGGAGAAAAAATTGAACTTGAGGAAGTTTAAAATGCTCAAGCAGATGCTAATCAACTGCCTGAAGCTAAGCCTGTTATTCATACAGATGATATAGCAGCTCAACCTTCTAAAGCACAAGAGCTTCGTAGGTCAAGTAGAATATGTATTGTTCTTGAGAGATATGGATTTCTCATTAGTGAATAGAACGACATATTGCTCATAGAAAATGATGAGCCTGAATAGAACGACATATTGCTCATAGAAAATGATGAGCCTATGACCTATGAAGAAGTTCTAAATAGTTCAAAGTTTGACAAATGGCTTCAAGCCATGAAGTCAAAAATGCATTCCATGTATGAAAACCAAGTATGGATTTTAGTTGACCCACCTAAAGGGATAAAGCCTATAAAGTGCAAATGGTTTTCAAAAAGAAAAATGACATGAATGGTAATGTGGTTACCTATAAAGCTAGACTTATGGCTAAAAGTTATCATCAAAGACAAGGAATTGATTATGATTAAACTTTTAGCCCAGTAGCTATGCTTAAATCTATGAGGATACTCCTAGCCATTGCTGCTTATTATGATTATAAGATATGGCAAATGGATGTGAAGACATCTTTCCTTAATTGAAATCTAACTAAGGATGTATACATGACACAATCGAAAGGCTTCATATCCAAAGATGGAAAAAAAAGTATGCAAGCTTCAAAGATATGGTTATGGATTAAGGCAAGCATCCAGGAGTTGGAATATTCGGTTTGATGAAATAATCAAACAGTTTGGTTTCTTACAAAATCCGAATGAACCATGTATATACTAGAAGGTTAGTGGGAGTGCATGTAGCGCTCCCCTACCCTACTAATCGATAATAGTGTATGGAAGTGCTACTAAGCTCATTTTTGTAAAAATAACCAATTCTCAAATTATTGTAATATTTTTTTTAATTTTCGAGTTTATTCAGTGGAATATTTTTTACTGTATTTCTCTTTTTTTATCATTTAAATATGTATTAGTAATGTAAATATTTTGATTTAAAAGAACTCATTCATTAAACCATAATATTTAGAAATACATTTACAAATAATATCAAATATATAAATAACAAAAGTTGCTCTTTATAAATCCTACATATCACAAATTTACATCGAAAGAAATTCTTAAATTTTAATTTTACAATACGATTTCCAAAATATACGAAAGAAAATAAACTGCTACAATCTAATATTGGGGTTACCCTTATCTTCAGTCTCCCTAACACAACAACTACGTCTATTTATCTGCGCGTGTTACACGCACTGAGCTACTAAATTAGTGGTACGTTTGGCAACTATCCTATAATCATATAAATATTTCCAAAATAAAACTTTAAAAACTACAATTAACTTACTAAGCATGCCAAATATTCAAATAATATTAAAACTATTTTTGTAGTGCAAAATATATAATTCATCAATTTTAATGTTCATTTCATTAAGCATGTTTGAAATTGCTTAACAATTCAAGATATAAATTTTACAATATCAATTTAATAATTCACTTTTTTTGTTATTTGTTTAATAGCTTACAACATCTTAGACTAGAACTAAATACTGGATACAGGGTTGTTGCTCTCCGACAATATACTCGATACTTACATAATTATTTTATAACTCGGCATTTAACGCCTACATTTTCAATAACAACTCAACACCTTTTTTGTACATACGTAATTTTAAACTCAGCACTATTTATTAGGGTCTACATAATTTCAACTCAGCACTATTTCCTAGTGCCTACATAAATTAAAAATTAGCACTATTTTCTAGTGCCTACATTTCTACCATTTTATTGGCATGTCAAATTATCCTAATTTCTAGTTCTCGACTATATGTCATAGGGCTTAATTATATTTGTTACTTTTATTATTATTTACATAAATTATGTAGGTAACATTAATATAAATTTCATATAAATGCAGTAATTTCCATTATATATTTTATGACCTCATACTTGCTCATTTAATCATTATAGCTATAAGAAAAATCAATTAATATATTTTCTATCACAAAATTTCACAATCAACACATATTTACAAGCTGTACTATTCTGGACAGCATTTCTGCCTTATTGTTTCCTATATTTTTCACCCATATTTAGATGGAATTTAGACAAGTGATCAACAAGAAAAATATAGGTACATGTCTTATCTTTAATTTCCAATTAAAATCATATTAAAAAGAACTTTTTAGCAAAAGTTATAAAATTGTTTCTAAGACACGTTCACTGAAATATGCCAGTATTTTACTAAACAAATTTCTAGTTCAAAATTTGACTCCATTTTTCGCTTAATTCCAAGCATATTCAGGTTTAATGGTCTAAATGAAAGTTGAAGTCCTATATCTCAAATTTCCAATACAATAAGAATCACTCAAAAATCACTTCCAGAACTCAAGTTATGACCAGAAAACTAGACACTATTCATAAAGTGAATTTTCCAACACATCAATTAATTCTTACAATTTCCATTTTCATGCATCAACCTCATATTCCAATTTTTATTTTCACATTCATGGAATCATTTAATCACCATTCATCACTCAATGAAATATCCATAATTTCATAGATAATTTTAAAAACATCACAAAATCAAAATCAATATTTTTCTATATTGAATTTTTGCCAAATGTACATACCTCACAAAATTCACTTCTCTTCACTTTTATCTTCTTCCTAGATAGTTTTCTCTTTTCCCTTACTTCCACTTTGATTTTGGTTCAAAGTTTGTTCACTTCCTTGTCCTAACAACAAATTTTACACTAAGCAAGCACTAATCACACTAATCCACCCTTAATCACCATTAAAATAATAATAACCCTAAATTACTAACTTTATTGGCAACTAACCCCAAAATCAAAGAAAAGAGAAAATGAAAAGTGAGAGGATGGAAGATCTTACCTCACCTTTGAAGATCTTTAAAATGACTAAATTTTTTGCTTCTCTTTTTCTTTTCTTTTATTCCTTCCTCTTCCTTGGTTATGCTCACTTAGCTTCACTTTTTTTTTATCTTACTAATCAAACCCTTTTTCCATCTATCTTTAGTTTTGATTTACGACATAAAAAGAAGAACTAGGGGAAAGAGAGGCCACAGCTACAAGAGAGAATCGGAAGATGTTGCCCAGATATTGAACCAAGAAGGGGGGTTGAATTGGATATTAAAAAATTTAACTTCGAAGTGCGGAAATAAAATTTAAGTTTAGTAGGGATAGAAGAATATGACATGAGAATTTTTATAGAGGTTCGGGTGTTAACAAACCCTACTCCTCTCCCCAATCTCAATTGGGAGTTTCACTAACACTCTAAGTGTTACCATGGAGTTTTACAAGCTCACTCCCAACTATAGTGTTTCTAACAATGGATCACACCTAACCCAAAAAATCCCTTGTGTTTTAATGGCTCACACAAATAACAAATTCCTTGTGTTTAAAGGCTTATACAAATAACCCTTACAAGTGTTCTTCTCTTAACCTCAAAATACCCAAACTCACTTGAGTGGATGATTACAGAGAGAAACACTTACAAATCTTTAATGCTCAGAAAATAATGAGTAAAAAGATTTTCACAGAGAATAAATGTTTGTTTTGAAAGTATTAAATGAACAAATGGCTTACAACAAGATTTTGATTTGAAGTATTAGCCATTCTCTTGTTATGAATTCATAAATGACTTGCATTTATACTTCTATGGTGAATTATAGCAATTTGATTGCATTTAATGCTGAAATAGCTGTTGCACCAACCCTTATAATTGCGCCTGACATATTTCTCTTTCATCTTTCACGGTCGTGACCAAGTGTGTCACGGTCGTGACTGTTCTTCCGAGTCGTGACTTGAGAGGTGACCTTGGTTGTGAAGCATTCTGGAAGGTTTTGTAACTGTTGGTTCACGGGTGTGACATTTCATCTTCACGAGCGTGACATCCTTCCAAGCCGTGGTCCAAGTGGTGACTCTTACTGTGAAGCTCTCTAGAAGAATTTGTCAGGTCTTTTCATAGGCGTGACTTTATTTCATGGGCAAGACTGATATGATCATTCACGGTTGCTATCATTCTTCATGGCCGTGAACTTTAAATGTTGGTTTGTTGGCGCTAAGCTTCATCACGGGCATGACACATGAGGTCACGAGTGTGAATATGTTATTTCTTCAATTTTATCTTTTTAAGATTAATCTTCCATTCTCCATTCTTGCTATCATATTCCATCCCCTGTTAATAGACTTAGAAAACAAGTATGTTAAATACATTATTGCTATTTTATTTGTTATCATCAAAATAATGAAATACCCCTCAAGGTTCAACAATCTCCCCCTTTTTAATAGTGACAAATAATCTAGCAATATGTGCCTTTGAGAAGTCTCCCCCTCAAAAGATGCTTAGGATAAAGAATGCTGAAGTGCAAGAATTGTAAAGAATGATGAAGTGTAGCATCAAAATATACTTCCTAGTTTTAAGTATATGCAAGTTATATGCAAAGTATATCCAATGTATACCAAAATTTTCTTTAAACCATGAAGTATATTTAAGGTATATTCAGAGTATATCAAGTGCATATTCATTTATGTAACTTGCATCAAGGTATATGCAAAGTATATTTAAGATCTATTTAAGGTGTATAAAGCTCATTTGCATACATGCATATTCATTTTGAATCAAAATTTAAGTGTTACACTTAACTTTAAACAATATATAGCCAGGTTCTCCATTTTGATTGAGAATTAAGTATTGCACTTATCTTAAAACAATATATTGCTAGGTTCTCCCCCTTTTTTCATCAACAAAAAAAGGATCAAAAAGATAAAACACAATGGAAAACAAAAGCAAATATATTAAATTTAAAAGACAAGTACAAAAGAGATTAAAAAGTCTGAAAGGAAAATAGAATTTCCTACACCAAACAAGCATAACAAGGCTAACATAAACATCTAGCCTAACATCTAGTCGGACATCCTATTTGTAAGATGAGCAACTTCCGACTTGAGGCTATCCATCTGAGACTCCATGAAGTCCTTGAATTTCTCTAACCTCTCATCCATCGAAGCCTACAACTGCTCATACCATGGCGCCAAGAGGTCAACCACTTACTGAGCCAAGTTTGGTGTGGAGGTAGAGGATTGTCTGATGTCCTGCTCAACCTTTGGAGGTGTCACCTTAACTCGAGCCCTCTTTTTCTCCTGAATTCCTTGGAGGCTAACTTTGAAGTCCTCCGAGTCATTTTCTTCCCAAATGATTTCGCTAGCAGTGTTGATGAAGCGGTAGTAGATGTTGTTCTCAAACATAATTCGAACAGCTGCTCCCATCTTGATGAAGGACTTGACGTCCAGTCGGTCTCGAGGATGCCCTGGGATATGGTTGAAGTGATGTGCATCCAGCTTCAAGTATTCGAGCTTCAAGGCAATGTGAGTCACATACCCACCAATCAGAATGTCTCTAGAGGGCTTGGTGGCAATTGACAAAATATGGTTTGCAAACCATCGAGATAGAGCCACTATGAGGCCTCTTCGGGCCATCTTCAGGAGAAAAAACTCTAACTTTCTTATTGTGCCATTGCTATCTCCTCAGGCAAAGATGTTATAAGTTAGAAACCTATACAGATACTTGTGCACTGGGATCGGAGATGAGTACTCTTCATCTTTTTTACGTCCCAGCTGCAATCAAGACCAAAGTGAGTCCATGCTTGAGTAGCATAAAACTCCACTTCACTGTCGTTCAAGATGCCATCCGAGGGAAGTTTGAATAAATCTCCGAATTCTATGGCAGAGAGGGTGTTCAGATGCTTGCATAATTGGAACTTCACCGTGCCAGTGGGAGATACTTGCAAAGTGCTTAGAAACTCTAAGGTTGGCTCCCTTAGAGTTGGTTGATGGATATCAACAAATTCCTTCAGATGACAGGCTTGGAGTTGCTCTGTCATGGTTGTCTCGAGGCTAAGGGTACGAACGGTTTGCCACTCAAATGATCTTGAGGAAAGGAGTGGCCTTTTCTTGAGAACTAAGTATCTAGGATGGCAATGCTTTGGAATGATGTTCAGAAGGTAATCCATGTACCTTCTAGGAGCATGAGACTTCTTCCTAGTACCCTTGGATGAACTGGTTTCCATCTTGATTGAAAGAATAAAACTTTTTGAAGGGTGGAAAAAATATTTGACAGAAATTGTGAGTAAACCCTAAGGAAATATGATTTATGATGATGGAAAAGGTTTTTGAAGATATTTATAGATGAAATTAATGGCTAGGGGGTCGGAATCTTCAATATGACATTCAATGTTGATAAATGAGAGCAGTTGAGAGAAGTTAGAGAGTTGGAATGTGAGAAATAACAGCATAATCATTATATAGCCGACATCTTCACGGGGGTGAAATACTTAGTAACGGGCGTGAAGTGTCGTGTTCACAGTTTGCTAAAGAGATGCTCTACCCTTGAAGAAAGGCATGAAGTTGATCACGGTCGTGACATTTAAAGGTCATGGGCATGAATTATGAACTATCACGGTGGTGAAAAAATTAGTCACGGGTGTGAAGTGTTGAACTTCACTACTTATGATCGTGAACCAAAGCATGACACAAAGCTTGAGTGCTTCTGTAAGTTTTAGGTGGAAATGTTCACAGTAGTGAAAAAGCATCATGGACATGAACAAAGGGTTTCACGGGGGTGAATGAAAAAGGTTGTAGTCGTGAAACATAGTCTTCACTACTTTAAGTCGTGAATCATGTCGTGAAGTAAGTTGTGAAAGCTACTGGTTCTTTTGGCGATTTAGTTCAAGGTCGTGAACATATGTCGCAGGCGTGAATTGCCTAAAATTCTCATCAAATAAAATTAAGTCTAAAAACAAGACTAAAGCACTTCTAGGAAGATTATATCCCTTATAACATAAATTTCCATTAAATTAACTACCTTATATCTAGTAAGATGAGACAAAAACAAGATTATCAATTTTGGCAATTTGGCAATCACAAAGTTAATCCATCAATCATACCAAGCTCTCTTCTTATGAAATTAAATCTTTCCTCATTTAGAGATTTAGTGAAGATATCTTCCAATTGATTTTTTGTGCTTATAAATTCCAATACAACATCTCCATATTAAACATGATCTCTAGTAAAATGGTGTCTAATGTCAATATGCTTACTTCTAGAATGTTGAATGGGATTCTTAAAGAGATTTATAGCACTTGTATTGTCACATCTAATAGGTATATGGTTCATACTATGACCATAATCCTTAAGTTGTTGTTTCATCCAAAATATTTGTGTACAACAACATCCTGCTGCTACATACTCCGCTTCAGCGGTAGAAAGAGCAACTGAAACTTGTTTCTTGCTAAACCAAGAAACTAAACACTCTCCAATAAAGTGACAAGTACCTGAAGTACTTTTTCTATCTAAAAGACTACCAGCATAATCAGCATCTAAATATCCTACAATGTAAAAGGATGAATTTCTAGGATACCACAAACCTAGATGCAATGAGCCATGTAAATATTTTAGAATTTTTTTTACTGCATTTAAATGAGACTCTTTTGGACATGATTGAAATCATGCACATAAGCATACAATATACATTATGTCGGGTCTAGAAGTAGTAAAATATAAAAGTGATCTGATCATACCTCTATATAGCTTTTCATTAATGCTCTTACCCTTTTCATCTTTGTCCAATTTTGTTGATGTGCTCATTGGAGTCTTGGCATTCTTGCATTCTTCCATTCCAAATTTCTTAAGTCTTTGGCATATTTGGATTGGTTGATGAATATGCCCTCATTGCCTTGTTTTATTTGTAGACCAAGGAAATATTTAAGCTCACCCATCATGCTCATTTCGAATTCCCTAGTCATACACTTAGCAAATTCTTGACAAAGCAATTCATTAGTAGACCCAAATATGATATCATCAACATAAATTTGAACAATTAGAATATCATGCTTATGCTTTTTAATGAATAATGTAGTGTCAACATTCCCCTTTGTAAAGTTATTTTCTAAGAGAAAGGAACTTAGTCTTTCATACTAAGCTCTTGGGGCTTGTTTCAAACCATATAAAGCTTTTGAAAGTTTAAATACATGATTAGGAAAATCATAGCTTTCAAAACTTGGTGGTTGTTCTACATATACTTCTTCTATAAAACCATTTAAAAAGGCACTTTTCACATCCTATTGAAAGAGTTTGAAATTCATATGGCATGCATATGCTAAAAGTATTATTATGGCTTCTAATCTAACTACAGAAGCATAGGTCTCATCATAATCTATTCCTTCTTCCTTATTATACCTTTTGCAACCAATCTAGCCTTATTCCTAGTTATGGAACCTTGTTCATCTAGTTTGTTTCTAAACACCCATTTGCTACCTATAATTTGATGCTCCTTGGGTCTAGGTACTAAGGTCCATAACCTTACTTCTCTCAAATTGGTTGAGTTCCTCTTGCATGGAAATCACCCAACTTTCATCACTAAGAGCCTCATCAATATTTTTAGGCTCAATTTGAGAAACAAAAGCAAGGTTATAAGTTAAATGTTTGAGATGAGATCTAGTACTTACTCCCCTTGAAGGATCACCAATGATTTGCTCTTTGGGGTGATCTTTTGTCAATCTCCATTCCTTTGGGAGCTATTGCATGTTTTCCTCTTGAGCTTGAGGTAGAGAATCATCTTGATGTGAATCTCCTTGATCATTTTCTTCTCTTTCATTTCCAAGATCAAGTCTTTCCATGGTACCTACAATATCATCAAGAACACTACCTTTCACAAGATCAAGTCTACTAGATTCATTAAAAATAACATGCATAGATTCTTCAACAGTTAATGACTTTTCATTAAATACTTTATATGCTTTGCTAGTTGTAGAGTATCCTAAAAATATACCCTCATCAGATTTAGAAGCAAATTTTCCAAGGTTTTCCTTGGTATTCAATATGAAGCACTTGCATCCAAATACTCTAAAATATGATATCAAGGGCTTTCATCCATTCCATAGCTCAAATGAAGTTTTGTTTAGGAGAGGTCTTTTGAAAACTCGATTTGAAATATAACAAGCAGTATTTGTGGCTTCTGCCCAAAAGTAAGTTGGTAAACCAAACTCATTGAGCATTGTTCTAGTCATTTCAATTAAAATTCGATTTTTCCTTTCAACTACCCCATTTTGTTGAGATGTCCTAGAAGATGAAAAATTCTGCGAAATGCCATGTTCAAGATAAAAACTTTCAAAGTTTTCATTTTCAAATTCTTTGCCATGGTCACTTTTTATTTTTGAAATGCAATATCCTTTTTCATTTGAACTCTTTTATCAAAGTTTTTGAAATTTTCAAAAGCATAACTCTTTTGAGCTAAGAAAATTACCCAAGTGAATCTAGAGTAATGGTCTACGATGACAAAGGCATAATGTTTACTCCTAAGCTTGCAATTCTAGTATGTCCAAATAAATCTAAATGCAGGAGTTGTAGAGGTTTTGAGGTACTTACTATATTTTTGGCTTTGAAAGATGACTTGTGTTGCTTCCCTCTTTGGCAAGGTTCACATGTCTTCTTTTTCAAATTTGACTTTTGGCAGTCCCTTTACTAGCTCTCCTGTGCTGAGACTTTGAATTAAGTCCATGTTCGCATGACCAAGCCTTTTATGCCACAGCCAATATTCATCATTAGTAGTCACAAGACACATAGAGGAATGGTTAGATATTTTGTGTAATTCTATTATATAGGTGTTAACATCTGTATTTCCTTTAAATATCTTTTGACCATCAATAGAGGTTACAAGACATTCGTTGGAAGTAAAGGTTACTTTGTTTCCTTTATCACATAATTGACTTACACTTAACAAGTTATGTTTCAAGCCATCAACAAGTAAGACATCTTTAATAAAAGTAGTACCTTTAATACCAATAGAGTCAATGCCAATTACCTTACCCTTAGCATTGTTTCCAAAGGTAACTTTACCTCCATCCATACTTTTGATTTCATTGAAGAGCTTTTGTCTCCTGTCATATGCCTTGAGCATCCACTGTCTACTAGCCAAGCATTTTTGTTTATTGTGGACTTGAGGCATACCTATAGAATCACAATTTAAGTATGGTGTTTAGATACCCAAATGAGCTTGGGTCCTTGGGGGTTAGCACATAAAGGTTCCCAATGAGCCTTCCTTATCCAGCAATGTTTATTAATGTGATCAAATTTCATACAATAATTACACTATTTAGGTCTAAAGATGCTTTTTGGTCTTACAATGCTCTTGAATGCCATATTCCCATTAGATTGAGTTTGAGAACAATGGCATGCACAATCATGATTAATTAGTGTTTTTCTAGATGCATGCTTCTTATACATAAAGGCATGATTAGCCTTTTGAGGTTTCTTTCTTAGGTTTACCAATCCTTGATTATTCCTTTTATGTATAGAAGGTTTAGTGTACTTATTCCTTGGTGCTGTTCCAGCAAGTGTGGAGATGTGAGGTTCACCTAACTTAACAAAAATAGTTTTGTGAGAAGATGATGACGTGCCCTTAAATCCTAGACCCTGTCTAATTAAAGGAGGTCTTTGAGACACAATGAGAGTATCTAAGCTTTCATTTCCTTTGTGGAATTTTGAAATTGAGTTTCTAAGTTCCTCAACTTCATTTTTCAAAGTATTGTTTTCTTTAAGCAAGGATTTAGTTGAGGGTTTTGAAGAGTATTCATCTAATGACTTTTGAAGAGATTCATTAGATGATTTAAGCTTAAAGTTCTCCTTTTCTAAAGTATCTATTTTGATTTTCAAATCAGAAATGTTATTCTTATAAGTATTGAATTTACATCTATATTTTTCTAGTTCTAGATTCAATACTTCTATTAAACCTTGCTCATCATCATCATCTTCACTATTACTATCATTATCACTACTATCATTATTGAAAGAGTATGAGTGAAGTGATCTTACCTTATCCGACACGTGATCCTCTATATCCATGAAGCATAGGTTGACCTCTTCGCTTTCATTGTCATCTTTTTCACTTGAAGAGCTTTCGTCATCCCATGTGGCTTTGTGATCTTTCTCCCCATTGTCTCTTTGGTATTTTCTCTTGTGCTTCTTGAGCCTTGGACATTCCGGTTTAATATGCCTTTTCTTTCCACATTCATAGCACTTTACCTCTTCTTTACTT
This sequence comes from Triadica sebifera, assembly GCA_023653625.1. Taxonomy (NCBI): domain Eukaryota; kingdom Viridiplantae; phylum Streptophyta; class Magnoliopsida; order Malpighiales; family Euphorbiaceae; genus Triadica; species Triadica sebifera. The sequence continues at coordinate 31,289,864 of CM042894.1, read as the reverse complement.
CTTTATGTATCATTAGAGGTCTATTTGAGGTTTCTTTGCCTAAATTTTCTAGAGTTGCTCATTCTTTTCTCAATGATTCTTTTTAGCCTTCTTGAGAGCATAACAATGTCCTCATTTGCATCATCACTCTTTTGTTCATCATCTTCAACTTCCTTTTGAGATTTTGAAGTATAGGCTTTTAGTGCTAGAGACTTTCTTTTTTCTGGCTCTGCTTCAAGCTCTCTATCTCTTTTTACTGCCATTTCATGAGTGAGAAGTTTGCCAATAAGCACATCAGTATTCATGGTGCTCATGTCTTCATTTACCTCTTCTATACCGTCAACTCTTGAACTGTAATCTTTAAGTGGAAGACTTCTCAGGATTTTGTTGTTTACATCTTCCAAACTCAGATGTTTCCCAAGTTTTCTCATTCCATTTATGATGGCTAGAAGACGGTTGGTCATGTCAGTAATTGACTCATTGGATTCATCTTGAAGAGCCCATATTCTGAAGTAACAAGTTAAATCTTCTTGGATTTAACTTGCTTAGTTCCTTCATGATAGTTTTCCAATATTTTCCACATATTGCAAGCTATTGGCCAGTGTTGTATTCTACCACATTCTTCAATGGATAATGAGCTTGAGAGAATTGTCATTGCCTTTTTGTTTTTGAAGTTTGCTCTTCTTTAAGGCTCTGTCCAATCATCTCTTGATAAAATTTCTTCTTCACCATCAACTCCTCTTCTAATTGGTGGTGTCCATTCTTTTCGAACACTATTCCAAACTTTAATTCCTTCACTATCCAGATATATCTCCATTCGAAACGTTCAATGAGCATAATTTGCTCCATCAAAGTAAGGCTTGAGACTTTGGAATCCTTCATTGGCCATATCTTGATCTTTACTAGCGCTAATTAGGCTTCGATGCCTGACTTAGCTCTGATACTAATTGTTGCCCAGATATTGAACCAAGAAGGGGGGTTGAATTGGATATTAAAAAATTTAACTTTGAAATGCGAAAATAAAATTTAAGTTTAGTAGGGATAGAAGAATATGACACAAGAATTTTTATAGAGGTTCGGGTGTTAACAAATCCTACTCCTTTCCCCAATCTCAATTGGGAGTTTCACTAACACTCTAAGTGTTACAATGGAGTTTTACAAGCTCACTCCCAACTATGGTGTTTCTAAGAATGGATCACACCTAACCCAAAAAACCCCTTGTGTTTTAATGGCTCACACAAATAACCAATTCCTTGTGTTTTAAAGGCTCACACAAATAACCCTTACAAGTGTTCTACTCTTAACCCCAAAATACCCAAACTCACTTAAGTGGATGATTATAGAGAGAAACACTTACAAATATTTAATGCTCAGAAAATAATGAGCAAAAAGATTTTCACAGAGAATAAATATTTGTTTTGAAAGTATTAAATGCACAAATGGCTTACAACAAGATTTTGATTCGAAGTATTAGCTATTCTCTTGTTTTGGATTCATAAATGACTTGCATTTATACTTCGATGGTGAATTATAGCCGTTTGATTGCATTTAATGTGGAAATAGTCGTTACACCAACCCTTATAATCGCGTCTGACATGTTTCTCTTTCATTTTTCATGGTCGTGACTAAGTGTGTCACAGTCGTGACTGTTCTTCCAAGTCATGACTTGAGTGGTAACCTTGGTCATGAAGCATTTTGAAAGGTTTTGTAAGTGTTGGTTCATGGGCGTGACATCCTTCCAAGTCGTGGTCCAAGTGGTGACTCTGGCCGTGAAGCTCTCTGGAAGAAATTTACCATGTCTTTTCACGGGCGCGACTTTATTTCACAGGCGTGACTGATATGATCATTCATGGTTGCTATCATTCTTCATGGCTGTGAACTTTAAATATTGGTTTGTTGGCGCTAAGCTTCATCATGGGCGTGACACATAAGGTCACGAGCGTGAACATGATATTTCTTCAATTTTATCTTTTTAAGATTAATCTTCCATTCTTGCTATCATATTCCATACCCTGTTAATAGACTTAGAAAATAAGTATGTTAAATAAATTATTGCTATTTTATTTGTTATCATTAAAATGATGAAAATACCCCTCAAGGTTCAACAGAAGAGAATTTTCTTTGGTTAGATGATGAAGAAGAAGAAATAATGACCAAAAAGTGAAATTTTGACTTTTTATAGTTGAATTAGGTGGGTGGTTAAGATTAATATATAATCTTGTCTCTCATTGGTGCATTAATTTAAATCAATCTTACTTTATTTTAATAAAAAGAATATACATTTCCTTAGATAAAGAATATTCCATTTTTATGCCTTCTTAAAATATATGTGCCAAAAACACTACAATTTCCAATTTCATTAGAGAAATTTTATTTTTTCCAAATTTTAATTCGGAACTTCAAAATTCTCAATTAATAATATTCAAAATATTTTTCTTATACCTTATTATTATTTTAATTTTTTTCTTTCATGTCCAAATTTAGACCCCAATTGGTTTGACGCATCGGATTTCAGTCAACCACCACCGTAGCCTAAATTACCGGGCATTACATTACAATTGTATTTCTTATGTTGTATGTAGATGACATACTGGTAATGGGAAATGATGTCTTAACCTTACAATTAGTCAAAATTTGGTTATCCAAGAATTTCTCTATGAAGGACTTTAGAGAAGTAGTCTATATTTTGGGGATAAGGATTCATAAAGATAGATATAAAAGATTGCTTGGTCTTTCACAGTCTACATACATAGACAAGATGCTAAAGAGGTTTAGCATGGAGTAGTCCATGAAAGGATATATTCCTATGACCCATGGGATTACTCTCTCAAAGCCTTTGTGTCAAAAAAGACAAGATGAAAGGACACGCATGAGTTTGATTCCATATGCTTTAGCTATAAGATCAATCATGTACGTTATGTTATGGACAAGATCCGATGTATCATAAGCTTTGTGTGTCACAAGCAAATACCAATCGGATCCTGATGAGGGTCATTGGGTGGCTATCAAGAATATTCTTAAGTACTTGAGAAGGACTAAGGATGCATTCTTGATACATGGAGATGGAGATCTTCTTGTGAATAGGAATATTGATGCTAGCTTCCAATCTGACAAGTATGACAAAAAATCCTAGTTAGGTTATATATTCACACTAAATGGTGGGCCAGTCAGTTGGAAGTGTTTCAAACAGGAAATGACTATAGATTCCACAACCGAAGCAGAGTACATTACAGTTTCTTAAGTAGCAAAGGAAGAAGTTTCGATAAAAAAAAAAATTATCATGGAACTTGGAGTGGTTCCTAGCAATGTTGATCTAATATAACTGTATTGTGACAATAATGGATCCATTGCACAAGTAAAGGAGCCACGGTCTCATTAGAGATCCAAACATGTACTCAAAATACCATTTGATTAGAGAAATCATTGGTAGGAATGATGTAAAAATAGAAAGAATACTCACTGATCAGAATATTGTCAATCCATTAACTAAGCCACTTCCCCAAAAGAAATATGATTCTCATGTACTCGCCTTGGAATTAAATACAAAGGCAATTGACTTTGAAGTTAACATGTGGATGTTTGGTAAGTGTAGCTAAGTACATTGGATGACCTGTTATGAGACAATCATATGGATAATCTATTCAAATGTTAATGATAGTCTCAACATAAAAATGGTGCAAGTATCCTTAAACTTGAAGTATTCAAGGATATCTTGGATACTGATTCTTCATTTTGACATTATTGCCTTATGGAGGTTGTTCATAGGGTGGTGATTGGGTGTAGCTTGAGGTATTTGGAGGTAACTGGGTAACCAAAAAAGGATTCACCATTCCTGATAGAAATAGGGCATACCCATGGTCTCTTGTTGGAGTCATTACTCAGGATTCTTTGGTCGGAGTGGAAATGTCATGAGCCTCAGGAACAATAACTAATATTACTTGGGCTAAATGTGACGTAGTCATTTTAGTGGGAGTTAACATATGTCCATACTCTGAACCAAGTGGGTATATATTGGTGAAAGGAATAATTGCATGGAAATTTTCTATGACAAAGTTCGTAGTGAAACCACTGACTTTTCAGGTCAAATGGAAGTTATGATGTATTGCTAGATACCGCTCATGACTTACTTAAATTAATTTTTAAATTAAGAGACCAACATAAACGGGAATCTAATGGGTCACACACATTGGAGATGTGGAGAATGAGGAAAATGGTTTAAGATAAGATCCAAAAAGATGAGAGAATTATTATGGGTTGAATTGCAATTAGATCGCAGAAAAAAATCGCTCAGAAAGAGTCACGGGCCTGCTTAGGCTACCATTTTTTGCATTAATTGGGTCAATTATGGCCATTACTATTCATTCAATAGTCATTTTCTTGTTTTGTGATTTTGATCTACCTTTCTTGTTTTAACTCAGATAAAAAAGACATCAAAAGGCATAAAAGAGACATGAAAATTAATTTTTGAGATACAATAATTCTTTCAAGAACAAATTCATAGCTAGCACCATTGAATCTTATTCAAACCATTTCTTTTGTAAGTTTTTTCTTCATATCTTCGCATGGATCAACATTAGAGATATTTTAATGTGGATTGTTGTGGTTTGCTACAACCCAACAAGGTAAAAATTTTAAGAACAAAGTAAGAAATTACAAGGTATAATTTCTAATCTTTATGTTTGATAAATTAGTTTTAATAGCACAAAATAATCTTTTGTTTTGAATTTTGAAAATTTTTATTTTTCCACGACAATTATGAATGAGATTCACCTTTAAAACCCAACACTTTCTTTGTGAATCCTTGCATTCTCATATACCTCATTTCTTAGCTCTTCCAATTCATGCAACTGAAGTAGCCCTTCCTCACCAGCCTCATTCATCTCTATGTTTAAAGCCTTAATAGCCCAATAAGCCTTATGCTCCAATTCAACCGGTAAGGGATGTACTTTTCCATAAACCAACATATACGGACTCTTGCCAATAAGGGTTTGGTAAGTTGTTTGGTATGCCCAATCCTTGTATGAAGTATTGTTTTCTCCAATTAGACTTAATTCTTAATTTGTCTATTACTTAGCTCCATTTGACCTGAAGTTTAAGTATGGTATGGCATGGCTAACCTGTAACACCCTTATAACCATCATTTTATATGTACGTTACGTTGCCTTAAGCGATTACCATGACTGTTTGGTATATCCTAAATTCGATTATAGTAGATGTTGGGTAATTTTTTTATTAACCATAATGTCGATAATATTTTATTACCTATTTAACTTATTTATTTTTTTACCGTTTGAACTATAACTGTCTCATTTTACTATTCTTTTTAATTAAAAATTTTGACAGTATAACGATTATAAATCTAACTATTATTTATGTACTACAAATAATCTGCAACACACGTTGGGTACAACAATACAAATATAATAGCAAATATTTAGCATTTGAAACAAAACTCATCATTTCACTCATTAAATATAATAGTCCATAAAAGTTCTTTTACAAACTAGTTATATAATCCAAATCCATATATATATATATATATATATATATATATATATATATATATATATATACATACATGTCATTATGATAATATACATTTTTTTCCAGCTGCTCCCAATTCAAGTATGCTGGCTCTAGCGTTTTTCTAGTTAATACATGTACGCAATAAAAATAATTATGTGCTAAGTGTTAAAAATATCTAGTGGTGGTTACAAATTTAAAAAATTTTATTGGTCTGATTTAAACATTCACATACATGCAAAATTATATTCACTACACTATTTCAATTTAATCTCAATTTATACATCAACATATTAATTAAGAATCTACTTAAAGTCTTATATTTATTTCATAATTATAGTTATCGTTTAATACCTTCATTAAATTAATAATTACACTTATTTATGTTTTTGCCACTACTTTTTTTTTTTGCTTAATGAACACATAAAATTCATTCAATCCTAAAACCTTTTACTTTCTTTCAATTGAATCTAATTTCATTCCATTTCTTCTTTTTTTTTTTTCCATTTTATCATTTTTGCTGATTTGCCACTTGCCATTTTATCTTTTTACCATTTTTGCCTTTTTTTGGTCATATTTACCTCTAGAGTCAATTTAGTAGAAAATCACCAGACTAGATACATGGGACATGAATTCCACAGGTCCATTACACTGAAGAGTGACCTCAAATGACCACCCAAATACTGCACTGTACACTAAATCAATATCACTAAAGTAAATCGTCATTGGCCTACCTAAGCGAGTCGCTATGACTCGCACTTCAGCTACAATGTCCCTATGGATAGCCAATTATATCCTGAACTATATTTAACCACCAGACTACCACTAAGGGCAAAAATTATTCTTTTGATTTAATTCTCATTAAATTCATAAATTCTATTTATTTTACATTATTAATTACCTAGAATTTTATTCATCCATACCAAATTTCAGCTTTACAATATTATTTTCTTTTTCCACACTTTCCATTGCAATACACCAAATATTCGATATTATTCTCAATTAAGTCATCAAACTCAACTAAACACACTTTATTCATACAATAATCACTAACTAGAAAAATATTTAATAAATTCTAATCATTCTCAATTAATTCATATGCACTAAATTTCATTTCTTCTTGCATTTTATGACTTAATTTTTAGTAAATTAGCAAAGAATACACTAAATTCTTCATATATACAATTCGGACTACAAACTTTCCAATCATTAAAATTTTCATTTCACTTATAACCATTAATTTCACTAACCTATACTTTCATTAACATGTATATTCCATAATATTAAACTAAATCATAGTTATACATATAAGTACAAACATACATCATATGGTTTTTTTTTAAAGTCCCGCTATCTTTTTTTTAATTGAATATAAACATTCTAATCTACTTTTTTTTAATCCTTAATCATGTTTTAAGGTTTACTTTCAATTAACATGCAACACACATACACATATCCAAATTCCATAATCCCAACTCAAACAAAATCAATGAAAAATTAAGGCCCATTTGTAAAATTAAGGTCCATTTAGCAATTCTAAATTATTTCTCTCACTTTCCAAGTTCCATTTCTCCTAAATTTGATACCATAATTCATCAAATATATAAATTAGCCCATATAAAAATTTTCAATTCAATCAAAGTTTATTTCCAATCCAGCTCACTCAAACCAGTCTGATTAGTTAAATTTCGGTGCTACCATAAAATTATTTTTTTACTGTCAAATAATTATAAATATTATTTATAGTATATCAATATCTTAAAATAAATTTTTACATTTCTTTTACTATTTCTCACAATCCAATCAAAGTACGATCAAACCAATTTTATTAGTTAAATCTTATCCCAATTTTTTCTTATTTTTGACTTTTAATGACCTATTTGACCTCGTTTTCACTCCAAATTTTACCCTTGAGTAACACCATATTTTTTTAAAAGCTCACCAAACACCTTTCTACAAAAATAGCTCCCACCATTACTAATGAGTACTCTTGGAGTTCCAAACTTGCTAAAAATATTGTCTTTCACAAATTTCACAACCACAATAGCATCATTAGTACGGGTTGGGATTGTCTCTACCCATTAATGTTGAACCTTGAGAGTTGTTATCATAATTTTTATGATAACAAATAATTGAGTAATAAGGAATTTAACCATACTTTTTATGTTTTAAGTGATTAAACAAGTTCAATATTAATTAGATCATCAAAGCTAAAGTAATCAAGTAAATGTAAGTCAATATTTACAAAAAGAAAGTTGTTCACACCTGTGAAGACCAATGTCACCCTCGTGAAGAAGTTGAAGGGCCAAAGAATTCAAAATTTCAATTCAATAAATAGTGAAGACATTGTTTACACTTGTGACAAGTGTGTCACAATAGTGAAGGTCAAGTGCAAAAGTTCAAAACGGTCGAAATTATTCACAGTTTGTTTCACGATTTCATTCATGTTTTGAAGAAACTGTCCACCCCTGTGAATGTAGAGCTACAAAATTTTGAATTTTGAAAAGTAAGCAATTCATACCCATGAAGAATCATGTCATGCCCGTGAAGACCTAGAAATATGACCATTGCAGCACACTCAAAAGTGGTTGAATGATTAGTTTTTGAATTAATGCATCCCTAATAGCTAGATTTCAAAGGAATTTTATAAATAGCTCATGAAGATCATGAATTAGAGCAATAAGAGCTTCATTACATTGAGAAATCCTTTAGAAATCATCTTTGAGAGTTTATGCATTATTTCGTCTTATTCTCATTTTGATTTTGTAAAGTCTAAGTGTTCTTGAGTTAGAGTGTTTTATTTTGTCAAACAAATACTCAAAAGTGTGTTCGAATGAGTTGGGTTGGGACTAAAATACTCGTAAGGGTTTTTGTGTGAGTTATAACATACAAGGAATTAGTTTTTGTGTTAAACAGTCAAAACACAAGGGAAATTGGGATTTTTGTGATCTAAAAGTAAAACACCTAGCTTGAAGTGAGCTATCAAAACTCTAGTGTATCTCATTGAGTAAAATAGTAAAAATATCCAATTGCAATTGTGGAGAGAAGTAGGGTTTGTTAACAACAAATCCTCTATAAATTATGTGTCCAATCTCACTTTTTTTATTTCTTTTATTTTTAGTTTATTTGTCTTTACGAGAAAATTTTAATTATCCACCAATTGATTCACCCTTCTTAGTGATTGTCTGGACAACAATTAGTATTAGAACAAGTATAGCATCAAAGCTTAATCAACACTAGTAAAGATCAAGAAATGGCCTATGAAGGATTTCAAAATCTCAAGCCTTACTTTGATGGTGCAAACTATGCATATTAGAAGTTCAGGATGGAGATATATCTTGGTAGCAAGGGGATCAATATTTGGGATAGCATACAAAAAGAATGGGTACCATTAGTCAAGAAATGAGGGAATGGTAAAGAATAATTCATCCCAAAAGATGATTGGATGAAGCCATAAAAAAAAAACAAATGACAAAATAAAAGAGTAGTGACGATTCTTGCAAACTCTCAATCCATTGAAGAGTGTGGTAGAATTCAACACTGTCTCATTGTATACAACACGTGGAAGACATTGAGAATTATCATGAAGGAACCAAGCAAGTAAAATTTAATAAGATCTAACTTTTTACATCAAAATTTGAACTTTTAAAATGAAACCTAACGAGTCGATCACCAACATGACGAACCATCTTTTAACCATCATAAATGGCATAAGGAAGCTTGGAAAGCATATGAACTTGGAAAAAGTCAAAAATAAGATCTTAATAAGCCTTCCACTTAGAGGCTATGGTTTAAAGGTCATTGGTATAAAAAAAGCCAATGAAGATATGAGTACCATGCCTACTGATGTACTCATTGGCAAGCTTCTAACAGATGAGATGGCTATCAAAAAAGATAAAGAACTTGAAGTAGAACTAGAAAAGAGAAAAGTTTTTATACTTAAAACCTCAACCTCTCAAGAAGCAACTGAAAATGATGAAGAGAAAAGTGAAGATGAAAACAAAGATATCTCCATATTCTTGAGAAAAATAAAAAGAATGCTCAAAAAGAGTTTCAAAACACTTTTCAAATGACTCATCACAAAAGAGAAAAAATGAGGTAAAATGATATGAATGTGGAAAGAAATGGCACATCAAACCAGATTATTCAAAGCTCAAAAAGCACAAGAAAAAGTCTCACAAGGAAGATAGGGACAAATTTCATAAAGCCATATGGGTTGATGATAGTTCCTCAAGTGAAAATGAGAACAATAAAGAAAAGGTGACCAACTGGTGCTTTATGGCTTTAGAGGATCATTTCATGGATGAGGTAAGTCTTTCTTGCTTTCACTCTTGTAATGATATTGATGATGATGATGAGCATAGTATTATAGAATTTTTGAAACTTGAATTAGAAAAATATAGAAATAAAATTAAAATTCATATGAATGATAATTTTAAGTTAAAATCATATTTAGAAGTTTTAAAAAAGGAAAATTTTGAATTTAAAACCTCTAATGAGACTTTTAAAAATCTTTAGATGAATTTTCTTCAAGACCTTCAATAAGAACTTACTTAAAGAAAATAATATTTTGAAAATTAAAGTTAAGGACCTTAGAAATTCTATTTCAAAATTTCACAAAAGGAAGGAAAACTTAGATACATCTATTATTTCACAAAAACCTCCTTTAGTAAGAAATGAACTAGTTTTAATGGATCATCAATATCATATGCAACTAGTATTGTATTTTTTTAATTCAAGTACACCTCAAACCTCTTCCATTGAGATAATAGCTTCAAAAGCTAAACTCAAGGCACACACATAACCCCCTATTCAAAGAATGAATATTGGAAGGTCATATGGCTTAAGAGGTAGACCTCAAAAATTCAATTGCACCTTTTTACACAAAAGATACTTAGGAACTCACACACTACACATGCATATTTTTGTATACAACATGCATCCTTAAAAGTAGTGAAGTGTAAACCTCATGTAATGTGGCAAAAACTTCTTAAAACTAAACTATGTCATTATTGTATGAAATATGGTCATGTTAATTTGCATTGTCTAATAAGGAAAGAACATTAAAAACCTTCCAAAGCTAACCCTCAAGGACCCAAGTACGCTTGGGTACCTAAAAACAAAATGTAATTTGTTTGCTTGCAAGTATGTCTAAAATCCACAACAAATGAAAATGTATGGCCTGTTGATAGTGGTAATAAAAGTTTATTCACTGAAATCAAACAAATTGATGGTGGCAAGGTTAGCTTTGGAAATAATGCTAAGGGTAAGGTAATTAGCATTGGTTCCATTGGACTAAATGGTATTTTTTTTTAATTAAGGATGTATTGCTTATTGATGATTTAAAGCATAATCTTTTTAAGTATTAGTCAATTATGTGATAAGGAAAATCATGTCACCTTTAATTCTAATGGATGTTAAATAACTACCATAAATAGCCAAGAGATATTCAAAAGAAAAAGAGATGTTAATACCTGCATACTTGATTTACATAAGTTATCCTACATTTCCTCTAAGTGTCTTATATTTATTAGCAATGAATGTTAGTTATCGCATAGAAGGCTTGGAAAAAACATTAATTTAATTCAAAGCCTTAGTAGAAAGGAGCTAGTAGATGGAATACTAAAAGTAAGATTCATTAAAGACAGAACACGTGAACCATGTTAAAAAGAAAACCAACACAAGTCATCTTTCAATTCAAATAACATTTTAAGTACTTCTACACCTTTATAGCTTTTTCATATTGATTTATTTGGTCCTAATATAATTGCTAGTTTATGAGGTAAATATTATCCATTTGTAATTCTTAATTATTACTCAAGGTTTACATGGATAATGTTCTTAGCTCATAAGACTGACGCTTTAAGTTTTTTCAAAAACTTCTCTAAGAAAATACAAAATGAAAAATGATATTGTATTTCAAAAATTTGAAATGATCATGGTACAAAATTTGAAAAATAACTTTTTGAAATTTTTTGTTTATAAAACGATATTTCACATGATTTTTCAACTCTTAGAACACCTCAATAAAACAGGGTTGTAGAAATGAAAAATAGAACTTTAATTGAAATGACTAGAATAATGCTTAATGAATATGCTTAATTGAAAAGCCAATAATACTGCTTATTATATTTTAAACCAAGTTTTCAAAAGACCTATTTTGAATAAAACTTCTTATTAGCTTTACAATGGAAGAAAACCCAAAATATCATACCTTAAAGTACTTGGATGCAAATATTTTATATTAGACACCAATGACAACCTCAAAAATTTTACCTCAAAATTTGATAAAGGTATATTTTAAAGATATTCTTCAACTAGCAAGGCATATTGATTTTTTAATAAAAGAACATCAGTTGTAAAAGAATCAATGCATGTTAATTTTGATGAAATAAGTAAACTTGATCTTGGGAAAGGTAGTTCTCTTAATGATGTTACAGGTGAAATGGAAAAGGTCAATCTTGATTATGAGGAAATTGGTGAAACTTCTAAGAAAGAATGAACATAATGAATAAGAAAAACAAGAATAAGAATAAGAATATACACAAACCCAAGAGCCTCTAAGGGAATGGAAATTTATAAGAAATCATCCAAATGAACAATTCATTAGTGATCCCACCAAGAGAGTAAATGCTTGTTCTAAACTCTTAGATTATAATCTTACCTTTGTTTCTCAAATTAAGCCAAGGACTATTAATGAAGCTCTTAATGATAAAAGTTGGGTGATTGCTATGTAAGAGGAAACTCAATCAATTTGAAAGAAATAAAGTTTGGACTTTAGTTCAAAGATCTAAGGATTACCTAGTTATAGGTAGTAAGTGGATTTTTAGAAATAAATTAGATGAGCAATGATACATAACTAGGAATAAGGTCAGATTGGTTGTCAAAGGGTATATCTAAGAGAAAGGCATGGATTATGATGAAACCTTTGCTCCAGTTACAGGATTAGAAACAATTAGAATTCTTTTAGAGTCATCTAACATGAATTTTAAACTTTTTCAAATGGATGTCAAAAATGCCTTTTTAATAGATTTTATGGAAGAAGAAACTTATGTAGAACAACCACTTGGTTTTGAAAACAACGAATTTCCTAATCATGTTTTTAAGCTATCTAAAGCCTTATATGATTTAAAAAAAGTACTTAGAGCTTAGTATGAAAGACTTAGTGCATTTCTTTTAAAAAATGGTTTCTGAAAAGGCCATGTAGATATGACACTTTTATTAAAAGGCATAAACATGATATTTTAATTGTTCAAATTTATGTTGATAATATTATTTTTAGGGCTACTAATGAATTGCTTTCTCAAGAGTTTGTTAAGTGTATGACTAGGAAATTTGAAATGAGCATGATGGGAGAACTTAAATTTTTTCCTTGGTCTTCAAATCAAGTAAAGCAAAGAAGGAAGCTTCATCAACCAATCCAAGTACACAAAGAAACTATTAAAAAATTTGGAATGCAAGAATGCTAAAACTTCAATAAGTACATCAACTAAATTGGTCAAAGATGAGAAGGGTAAGTCTATAAATGAAAAACTCTATAAAGGTATGATCGAATCACTTTAATATCTTATTGCTTCTAGACCCGATTTCATGCATTTTGTATGCTTATATGCTTGGTTTCAATCTAATCCCAAAGAGTCACATCTAAACGCTGTAAAAAATATTAAAATATCTACATGGTACAATGCATTTAGATTTATGGTATCCTAAAAACATATCATTCCATATAATTGGTTTTTTGGATGATGATTATACTCGTAGTCTTTTAGATAGAAAAAAAAAATTTGAAACTTGTCACCCTTTAGGTGAATGTTTAGTTTTTTTATTTAATAAGAAACAAGTTTCAGTAGCCTTGTCCATTACTAAAGTATAATATATGGCAGCTAGTTGTAGTTGTACATAGGTTCTTTGGATAAAACAACAACTAAAAGACTATGATTATATGGTTGATCACATTTCCATAAAATATGATAACATTAGTGTTATCAATCTTTGGAAAAATCTCATTCAATATTTTAGGAGTAAACATATTGATATTAGACATCATTTCATTGGGGATCATGTGCAAAATAATTATGCAGTGATAGAATTTATTGACACTAATAATTAATTGGCTAATATTTTTACCAAGCCTTTAAATAAAGAAAGATTTTGTTTTATCAAAAGGGAGCTTGGTATGCTTGATGGAAGCACCTTATTTTGAAAAAAATATTTTTTAAAGGATTAATTATTATATTTCATTATTATGCTTTCTATATACTGAATATATGTTTCTGAACCTTGAGTAAATAATTTTTGATGATAATATGTTTATGTTAAGATATATTTTTAATGTTATGAAAATGATTTTGAAAATCTAAATAATTTTTTTTAAATAAGTTTTAAGTGGTTCTTCATGCATGTGAATATATATTCATGATTGTGAAGAACGTGATAAAAACTAAAAACATCTTCTTCTTCTTCACTTTCTCTCTCTCTTCTCACTAACTACTGCTCTTTTTTTATGGTTTTTGACTATTTTCCACCATATTACCATTGTTTCTCTCCATTTCAAAGCCCTTTTTCTCCTTTTCTCTTCATTTAATCAAGTTTTTTGCAAGTTTTGAGAGATTTATTTCTAGTTTTAAGGGATAAAACAAAGACTCTTTTTGAGGTTACTATTCATCATAAGGCAGATCCATTTTCTCACCATTTTTCATCAGTTCATGGTTAATACTCATCAAGACTTCAGAAGCAAAACCCTCACGAAGTAGACCCACCAAAACCATTGGCAATAAACTTGTCTCTGATCCTATGCTAACTTTATTACCCCTAAAGTGCAATTTGAATGTATAATTTTATAAAATACATCCTATTTTCAGTTCTAGTGCTTTCGATTGGGAGTGTGTTAGGTCTGTTAGGATTGTAACTGATGTCAAAATATGGCTGACTAATCTAAGATTGCTAGAATTTGTGGATATTTTTAAGCCTTCATTTAGGAAAATTACTTTAGAGTCTTTAAGTACCCTACATGTAGTTAATTTTAGGAAAGTGTCTTTCCAACTCTATTTTGAGACATGTGAGATGACAGTTGAGGAATTTGGTAGGATATTTAAACTGTCTAATGAGGGCTTAATGAATGAAATAAATGTCATAGATTTTAGTGCTGCTAATGCTTAGAGTCATATTGGCAAAGTCTCCGCTTGGGATGTCAGGTTAACCAATAGCACACATTTAACCTCACTAACCTTGAAATGTATACACAAATTTCTTACCTATAACATTTTTTCTAGAGTTGATAGTAATAGGGTTATCCATAAGATGGAGCTATTATTCTTTGACTATGCAAGGAGACAATAGCCCATTGCCTTGAGTCAATAGTTTACGAACCATCTACTATCCATAGCTACTAGACCCTGTTCATGGACGCAAATGCTTGAATTTCACAACTTCCCCAGCTGTGAAACAAAGCATTAACTCTACTGTCCGATTTGGACACCCTATTCATGGGCATGACACCCTTGTCACAGGTGTGAATCATGCATTTTTAGTAAACTCAAAATAAAATATTTCATTCAAAGCCTCAATGATTAATCAGTGTTAATCACTCTTATCAACACTTTCATACATATATCATGTCCATAGCATGTTTAAATAACATTCAAGTCATCAAATCCATTTTTAGGTCCATTTAAACCATTATATATTTCATATGCCATTTAATATTTTAAACCCCATTTTTCATGTTATTTATCAACCACAAGATGCTTTTATCATATCATTCACATTTACAGCATACAAAATATATTAGGATGCACAATAACAAATTAATATGTCCATATGTACATACCTTTCACCAAAATAGAGCCTTAACTAACTTTACAAGCTTTTCAAGCTTGCTTTCCCTTTTGTGATGTGTTCTTTTGCTCACAATCTAAACCTCTACCTTTGGCAAAACTCTATCAAACCTATATGTCGCTCAAGCTATCAAGCTTAACAATGGTGTTTAGGGTTCCTTTAAGGTGGACAAGATGACTGAGATGTCTTGAGTGTGTCTGAGGTGATAAAGGGTGGTGGAAAAATGGTTTTAAAGCAAGATTTCATGTAGAGGAAAGAGAAAAGTGCGGCTGCACATTACCAACTGATATGCATTCATGGGCGTGACCTTTAACCTCATAGGCATGAAATGCAATTCTTGGCCATGACTAATCCATTCACGGGCGTAAATGTCCTCTCTTCTCAAAACACTCTCACTATGTCCAAAATTCAATCGTTTGAACCATAGCTCGACCTTCATGGGCCTGAATAACCTATTCACGAGCGTAAAAGCTTTTTTTTCATAACAATAAAACTTTAAAATGCTTTAAACCCTATTCTTTCCCTCTTTAAATTATATACAACTCACAAGTCCTAATTTACGGGTGTTGCAGTTTAGACGAGCACTTTCACCGTTAATGGATAGGGTGGCTAAAGCTCGAAGAGTCTCCATATTTCATAACTCATATCTGGATAGTTTGGCTTAAAGTATTGGGTGAAGTAAAGTAAAATGGATATAGTGAACCGATTATATAGAAAAGTTATATATATATATATATATATATATATATATATGGAATGTGGTTATTTGTTATATGACATTGATAGAATTCCTCCATGATATGATTTGCGAATAAAAGGTAAATTGCATGTATTGACATACATTAGGGTAATTATTTATAAACATGATAAAATAACATGAACATATATATTTATGTTATTATTTGAATGAATGTATGTATGAATTTTTATGTTTATATATATTATTAAACTTTCAGTAGGTTAGTATGTAGGTGTTTCTTAAACTCAAGTTTGGAGCCTAGTAGTTAACAGGAGTCGTCTAGAAGTGAAGTGACCATGCAAAGATCTCATAGTGGACCCGTTTTGGGTCAGTGATTTTAGTTCATCTTATCATTTGGTGTCTTTTTGTACATAATATTGGGCATTTTTGGGTTATTAATTTTTGTACATGTCTTATTTTTCATAAACATATAATTTTTGGTTGGTTATATATTTTTGTCAACATTGGGCCAATTTAACTCAAACATGATTTTAATATATGATGTTGTTTTATGATATCAAAGTTTATGTACAATTTTATGGTTTCATGTTTTTCCTAACATGTTTTGGTAGTGTTCTCTCATGCAATTAGGATTATCTTAATTACATAGTAGAGCATTACATTAAAAGTAATATTATTTGTAATATATATAATTGTGATAGGTAATAATAAAATAATAGGGCAATGAACTAATTTTTTTATATTACTAAAAAAATTTATTGGTATTTAAAAATAATAAATGTATTTTTAAGTAATTTCACTGTTTGTTTGATTTTTGTTTATATTTTCTCAAATGCTAACACCAATCTTTAAAATAATTAAAAGGGGAGTTGTATATTATAAAAATTGTGGATATTTATAATTAGGAGTGTTCGTAAATCGGTTTGATACAGATTAGACATAACATTCAATTTAATTTACAATCTATTTGCAATTTAATTTTATATATTTTTTACTTTTATTTTTCAATAATAATAATAATAATAATAACTTAAAATGGATTCTGATGTGAATGCTAAAAGAAAGAAAAGAAAAAATTAAAATTATGATGCTAAGTTGTATAACACTATTTTAAGACTTTAATTCACTTAAGTTTTTTTTTTTTCATTCATTTTCATTATATATGTTTATTTTCATTTAAAATTAAGTTACACTATATAATTTTAATTGACAATTATACATATATTAAAATAAAATTTAATATAAAAAATAAATATATATTTACAATATTGGTAATCTATACTATTATATATATATATATATATATATATATGGATTACGAATTTAAATATAAAAAATTTAATTCAATCAGTAATTTAAAAAAAATACAAACTAATTTAATTTATTATATTTATTAAATTATAGTTTGATTGGAGTAAGATTTGTTGGATTTAGGCGGATTGGACATTCTTATTATAACACTTATAAATCAAATAATTGTATATTTTATTATCTTTGAATTTTTTCCCATACTTGTCAAATCATTACACACATCCTTACATCTCTTCTATTTTACTTGTAGGTTTCTGGTATTTTTTGAATGACTGAGATTAAATCAATTTATATCACCGGTCAATAACCAACATTTACTAGCGAGCAGTGTAGATTGTAGAAGAGACCCCAAAAGTACTAAAAAAAATTCCTAGTTTCATATTACTCTATTTATAGTGTCATATGGATGAACATATAACCAATTAAAAAGTTGGATAACACATAACTAATCAATGATTTGCCTAATATACTATTTACACAAAAAATATTATTTGTCAAAATATCACCGTATTTTGTAGAGTAATGAACTTGCCTTCTTCTTTGCATTAGGTCTAATTCGAAACTATTTCTTTTTGGATTAAAATAATGGGTCGATATCACTTTTGAGCCGATATAAATAACATATAATTATTAAATTTTAATTAATTAATTTACATGTATATAAATAATAAATAGATAGTATTAACAGGGTTTAGAACGGATATAAAATAATGGAGATATTCAGAGGAGTATGAATGGTTAAAAATTAGAGTATTTTTCGCATATATTCTTTTGGTTGCTATCTCTATCAAAAGCTAAACAGAGGAAGGGAACTAAAATTAAAAATCTGCTGTATTATATAATAATAAAAATAAAAGTAAAAATGATAGGTGAAGGGGATAACACATTTTAATCCGAATAACAGGCAAGCAGGAGAAACATCTGAAGGGACATATGACTGTGAAAGCATCCCATCATCACTCCTCTCTCTTGTCACTTGTCAGCTTCTTGAAACCCTTTAGTTAACTCACATTTCTACTCTTCATGTCCTTATATATATATATATATATATGCAAAATATATCTTGTATATTAAATACTTATTATATATATATATTATTTAATTATTAAATTTATACAATTAATTAATTCTGTTTTTATTCATAAAAAATATTAGATTTAATTTATAATAAATATTAAATTTATAAAATTAAATTTGTTTAAAATTCGTACTAAAGGAGTAAAGTAAATAAATTTTCAATTAATAAATTAATAAATAAGAAAGTTAATTTAATAAATTTTTTAATTAAGTAAATCAACTGCATAATTTAAGAAATAAAAACTATAATATGCTTTTTCTTTGTCATGTCTTATTATTTATTTTCCACTCCCTCAATACAGAAGTTGAGAAAGGGAATGAAATTTAATCCACTATTATATTCTTATCCTCCAATAATATTAGAACATCACAATTTGGTTAATTTTTCAAAAAAAAAAGAAGAAGAAGAAGAAGAAAAGAATGTACTACTTAAATTCGTTATTGACCAAAAGAATGATAATTGCTCCATTTTCCTTACAGTAAAAGATGCAATTACGAAAGGAAACATAAGAGTTTAGAACGGAACGGGAAAGGGTAAATTTCAACTATTTACAGAGGCCTAAACGGGACGGAACAGATAAAATAAAAAAAAAATGAAAAAAAGGAGAAAGAGAGAAAATTGCGGAGAAAAGGGCAGTGGATGGTGGACGAGACGAAGAAAGAGTTGTACGACCTGGATTTCCATTTCCATATTCTTTACGACCATGTTTTCCATTTCCATATTCTTTTGGCAGCCTTTTTTCCAATAAATTTTCCCTCCGTTCTCTCTAATATTTTTATTAACAATTTTTTTTTCACCTACAGTCATAGTAGAAGGTTACATCCTCACTTTAACCATAATTTTCAGGTTTGCATTCCTTCGTGTTGGAACTAAAAAAATAACAAAAGTTTTTAAAATTAAGAAAAAATAAAGAAAACAGTGGACCCCATTTTATGCTTCCTTGGACACATAATATGTATGAAAACAGAAGCAAACTTACATTTGCTTTGTTTTATCTTGTTTGTAACAAATTGTTTCTTGGGATTCTTTCTTAGTTTCTGTCATTGTTGGTTTTTACGCCTTATATAGGATCTTTCTCCCATGAAAGAAAAGATAAAAGAAGGGAAATAAATTTATTTTTTATTTTTTTATCATATTTTTTATTTTGAGGAGGAAAAATATATGGAAGAAAAATAAAAAAAATTTATCTTTATTTTTTTATATAATATTTTGGATTAATGTAATATAAGTAAAATAACAAGAGAAATGAAAAAAATAAAACTTATTTTTTTATTTGGATATTTTTATTTTGGGAAAAAAACTATATTAATACATATTTATTATTCTGAACATCATTTTATAAAATAAATAAATATTTTACTATAAT
Organism: Triadica sebifera; assembly: GCA_023653625.1. Lineage (NCBI taxonomy): Eukaryota > Viridiplantae > Streptophyta > Magnoliopsida > Malpighiales > Euphorbiaceae > Triadica > Triadica sebifera. Next base: position 31,270,070 of record CM042894.1, on the reverse strand, counting down.
GATCAAGGATTAAAAAATAATTTTATTAATAACAGTGACAATTTTGGCAAATCTCTTATGTTTTTTTCAAAATAAAAAGAAAGTGAGTAGTAGAAAATAAATATTATTTTATCTTCCTTCTTTGTTTTTTTTTTCTGAAATAGAATAAAGTTAAAATACCTTATTATTTTATCTTCATATTTTCATTTCCCTCATATTTTTCTTTTATCCCAATACTTAATAGTGAAAAATAAAAAATATTTTTTTCCATTTTTTTCTTTCTTTCTAAATAGAATAAAATAAAAATAGCTCCTTATTTTACTTTCTTATTTTTCTTCTTCCATCTTTTATCTCATTCCAAACATAGATTTAGGGCATTTTTCTAATTTTCCTTCTCTTTATGTGAATTTTCACATCATTATTTACAGAAGAAGATTACACGTGTAAAATAGGTTATTGATATTCAGAATGGTGCAATTCCTGTTTAAGCATAAAATAATTACGGAGATCAGCGTTCTAATAATTAGGACCACTTTGGAATTGGATGTTATGATAAAAAAAAGTTAACATTATGTGTTTACTCAATAACAGTTTGTGATTGTACCGAACACACACTAACTTTTGACATTTCCACACCCCCCCACTATCACTCTTTTCGTTGATATTTGGCTTCTTTTTTCAAGATAAAGCTTTCTCTCTTTCTTTCTTACTTTTTTTTTTTTTAAATTACTCCGACCCAAGATTTGATTTAATAAACTGTTTCGTCTCTCTATTTTTTAAAATTAATGGTGAATTCCATCGGATCTCATTTTGAATTTTGCTAAAATATTTGAAATTAACTTTTAAATATTAAAAATATCTTTATTTATTTTTTGATATTTTATTAATTTAAAAAATAAATTAAAAAATAACAAATTTTGATAATTTGGAATCAAGATAATGAAATTAAAATTTTTTTGGTATTTTTTAAAATAAAAAAGAATAAAAAATTTGATATCTTGTTAATGTTTAACGGCAGCATGATTAGATAATGTATTAAATTAAATCTAAGTGAATTTATAATATATTTTCAAAAATAGAGAGACAAAACCTTAGGGAGTCAAAATAATTTACCATTTTTTTATCACAAAATTCATTATTTAATTTTTTGTATTTTTTAAATTTTCTGTACTTTTATTTTAATAATTTGAATTATTTGTAGTATTATTCTTTTTTAACAATTAGATCCTTTATTGATAGTCCTTTTAAAATTAAATTAATAATTTTTAATTTATTAATATATAACTGCATTTAAATATAATATGCATTCAAGTTTGTAACCTATGTATTATTGGTAATTGAATTACATAATACACACTTTAAAATAACAGTATATAAATTCAATTTATTAAATTAAAAGTATATGGATCATAAAAATAAAAATACTATAAGAGTCAAATTATAAGTTTACTTTATGTTTTCGCTGTTTTTTTATTATTATTTTTTGTTAAAAGTAAAATTATTGAATTTGTTTTAATAAAAACCTCTGAAATTTGCTTCTAAAAATTAAAAAAGCACTTAAATTCAAACTATGTTAAAGTTAACAATTCTTACGCCATCAACAAATTTATGCAATTTTGAAAAATTGATGTGTTTATAATCTAAGAAGTAATTGATTAACAAATTAAAATGTATGGGTAGCAATTTATAATATAATAACCAATTTAGCTACCCATTTTTTTTAAAGCAATTTAGTTATTGTTTCCAATCAGTTATTCGAATAGTTAAATAGGGGTGTGCAATGGTTATTTTAAAACCAATTTAACTAAAAATTAAACAAACCGATTCTATAGGTTAACCGATAGAATTTATCAAAGCTATTGCTGGTTCAAAAAATAGTTAATGAATTTATGAAATTTTGGTTTTTTATTTGGTTCGGTTTGGTTAATTTTGTGGTTAACTGAATATTAATGGAATTTTTTAGAACTGTTAGTTTTTTTTATTTAATTATATTTTGTATTGTAAATTTTGCTTATGTTTAAATATCATTGTAATTTTTCAATAAGTTGAATTATGTTAATTTTTAAGTTTTTGAACTTTAATATGGATTAAATGTTAAATTAAATTTTAAAATTAGTTCTAGAATTAGAGATAAAATATTAATCAATTGAATTTTGATTAATTTGTAAATTTAACCGAATCATTAAAAAATTTGCTGTTAATATAGTCAATTAACCGACTATAATGGGTTCAGTAATCGATTAAAGTTTCTAATAAGATTTCAGTTCGCTTAACTGAACTTCGATTCAATTAACCGATAAAATTAACGCTTGTGCACCCCTACAATTGGATATGGTGTAAGAAGCAAACTGTATTGTTTTTCGGATCGGCATCTGAAGCATAATACAGAACGCTTTATGAACTGTAAGTAAATCTGAATAATTATTTTATCTTTTCAAAATCTCAAAGTTTTTCGTAAGCAAGCAAGCTGCTTTACATTTTTGCGATAATCTGTCATTTATAGATATTCCAGAAAACATTAGTTTTCATGAAAAAAAACAAAACATATAATGCTCGATTTGCCTTTTAATTCAAGAAAAGATCCAATATGGTGTTTTTAGATTAATGCCAATTCTGTTTGTCAGATTTTTTTCCCTAATTACATCATTACTCAATTTATTTTATTTTATTTTTGTATATAATAACTGTCGTACCGAGCTAGATGGTGGAAGACATTTGGTTTAGTTATTAGATGCATATGATAGTTGATTGACATTAATATTTGAAAAAATCAAATGAGCTGTTGCTATTATAATGTAAAATTACTATTAATGATATAATTTATTTCAAAAAATATATTTTTTTAATGATATATAAATAAACAGAAAAATAAAATATTATGTATTACTTGATATAATTGTATATTTAATAATTAAAATAATAACAACAATAGAATATAATTAATTATAAATAAAAATTTACACAAATATATATTTTTAAATATAATCAATTAATTTAATATATTTTTAATATCATATATTTTGTATTGAATAAACAAAGAGGTGTATTTTTTTTAATAAAAAAATTTACAATATGATGTATTTTATTATAGATAGATTAATTTTGTCATTTTATTAAAAAAATATCAAGTATTTCAAAAAAGCTTCAAAATAAAGTTTTTTCAATCAATAACTATTTTAACTTTTTATTATCTATGAGCTAAAGTTATCGTGTTCACAATGATTAAAAACTATCAGCTACTTTCATAAGCTAAAACAAATATCTTCCAATGTGTCCCCGGGTATAAGACTTTGAACATGATTCAGGTTCATAAAACAGTCCAACCAAGATGCAAGTTAAATTGCCCACATCCGATGAGGAACCAAATACTTAGCCTAGAATACAATCGACTTTTTTTATTTTTTCTAACATTTATACCGATTATCAACTTCGGAAATGGATTTTAACTTCTTTTATAACACCAAGTAAAATAATAATAATAATAATAATAATAATAATAATAATAATAATAATAAAGAACTTAGAAGCACATTTTCGTAAGAAAAATGAAATATAATTTTTTTTAATTTAGCTAATTTGATGCTTATATTTTTATGTTTAACGTAGCCATAAGATATGCGTAAGATAGGGTTGATTACAACTTAGAATTTATTTTAATCATGAATGATGCAAAGTAAGTTGTTAAAACTGGGACTCAAAACAATCACAATTATAATTTTTAATTTATGATTAATTTAATAAGCAATAAAGTTATAAGGCTAGCATAATATTCAAAGAATATAAAAGGGAAAATTTCAAAAAAAGGAAATAAATTGTTTTGTTTTAAGGAAACATATTTAAGAAATAACAAGAAAGTAAATAGGGAAAATTTGCTTTTTTTTATTTATTGAAATATGTTTAAGAAGGAAGAAGAAAGGAAATTGAGAAAAAGAGGAAAGATATTAACTCTTTAATTAAGGAAATTTATTTAGGAAATGTCTTCTTTCCATATTCAAAAAAATCTAAATCTGATTGTTTTCAGTAGACTCGGTTTTCTGGCCGAATGAATCCAGTCCAATACAATAAATCCGGTTTTCAAACTGTAGCCGGATAACACAGACTAGTTAGGTTTCAACAACAGTCATATTAAACATTCGCCTTTTTTACTCTCAAATACTAATACGAGATAAGCTCTCTTTATCTCTTAATGAAATCTCTAAAATCATAGTTTTTAAATATAAAACACCTTTAAAATTTAGTATAAAGTATTTTATTATTTTAATGAGTATATCCGACACAAATTCAGAATAATTTACAATTTTTAGATTGTAGAATACTAAATGGTTAAAAAATAAATTCGCACTCCTCAACTAGTTAAAGACTTAGTTTGATTAGTGAAACTATATTTTATTTGTAATTGGTCCATTTTTCTATTTTCCTTTTTGCTGACTAAGATATATATAATGAAGGGTCAAAATTTTAATTATATATTAACCATTCTGTACTTACTTTTTTTTTTGTCATGCGAGTAAAGTTTCAATTCCTCAAAATCTTTTGAGAACGACTCTTACTGCAGTTGTACATTATCTTAGAGAAGTTAAACATACTACCGATTCTCTTGTTAAGAGTGCCCTTTCTAGAAATGAAGACACTGTAGCATGGCTGTGGATACATCAGGTTGCCTTTACTGTATAATTGGTATATGGTTGTTCAAGTTCATTTGCAGGGATTCTATTATTCAAGCAGCAATTTGGGACCAAAGTGGTGGGACAAACCAATTCTGTTAGAGATGAAGGTGCTATATATAATAGTATTTTTGTTGTTGTTTTTATTGTATTCAGTAGGATATTGCTTTGCTTTCCACCCCCCCCCCCCCCCCCTATATTTGAGGTAATTTTTCTATATCTAAGGTACTCTCAAGGTTTTTTCACTTACATTTGAGATGTTTTAGGTTTTTAACCTTATGGTTTGGGTAGTTCATCTCAAATGTAAGTTTTTTCCTGGTAAATATTAATAAAATTAAATTATTTATAAAAAAAGTTTGAACTCCTTAATTCACTTATTGTTGTTAATATCATGTAATAAATTTTAAATAATTGTCAACAATCAAAGAAAATGTAAATCAAAGTTATATTTGATCGAATGTAGGTAAGCATGTGAGTGAAGTAGGGGACAAGAAAAGAGACTTTGGGTTGTTGGACATATTAGTGGCATGGAGGTGTAAGCATCAAGCACGGAGAGTGTTTTCTTGTACAAGTTTGTGGTCTAAAAAGAAATTAAAAAAATAAAAAGGAAATATAGAAATAAATCAACTACCACATTTGTGGTGACAATGGTAAATGCTTACTCTACTACCATCAAGCTATAAAATCTTAATGGAAGATATTCTCTTGCAGAAAACCCTTAACCATCACTTTTCGAGCTCTATAATCATCATATATAGTTTTTTTTTTCATTTTTTTTAATATTTTTATAACAGTAACTTCGACCTCAAATTATTATTGTCAATTTCTCTTCACTTTCTGTTTCATCAAAAAAATTGTTTGAAGAATCGTGGCTATATGATGAAATTAATTAATATGAATAATGTGAATTTTTCATTAAAATGTACTTTTTTATTAACATAGAAAGATTATACAAGTAAATATTAAGTTCATGTTTGATATACAAATATATATTATAAATTTGGCGAAACTTATTTGTAAAAATATTTCAAAAATTTAGTATAAAAAGTAATACATTCATAATTTCATTCCATCCACATAATTAAGAGAAAAAAAATAAAAGATGAATATATATATATATATATATATATATATATTAATTTTTAAACTAAAATTTGAATTTAATATACAATTAAAATTTGCTAATTTATGGAATTTATTTCCACTAAATATAATGCATTTTATTACCATGATTCTCCTACTACGCACACCATTTATTTGCTTAGTAGAAAGCCAAAAAAATGTTCCAAAGAAAAATATCCATTCAAGACTTCTTCTTCTTCTTCTTCAAAACAATATATATATATATATATATATATATATAATCTTTTCTAAGTTTGTCTTTTGGGTTAATTGCGCCCACCGTTCCTATATTTTGGATGATATAACTCAACTTCTTAAACATTAATTTGTAATAAAGTCCTAAAATTTGAACTTGTTTTCAACTATTGTCCTTTTGATTGGAAATTGAATATTCTAGTGCTCTTTCTCGCTACAAATTAATGTTTGAAGACAGTTGATTGTAAGACTCAAAATTGAGGGATCATGAATGCAATTAACCTTTTATCTTTTGCTCAAGGGAAAATGTTTTGAAAGAATGATGAATACAAGATACATATGGAGAAAATTGCTGCTAGATAACGACAAAAGGTCAGAGTTAATTTTTTGGGAAACTTAAGGGCTATTTGACGTCCATTGAGGAAGAGAAATATTTTTCTCAACAAAACAATACGATGTTATAGAAATAGTTTGAAATATTATGACTGAAATATCTTAAATTTATCTTAATAGATTTACAATATTGTTTTCTTAATATTATCTCAAATTACTATACTAAATGGAATAAATAATTGAGGCTTAAGCATCTTTGGATTTGCTATAAAGGTATTTATACACATACATATGCATAAGTAAATAGTAGAATTTTTTTTATATATATATAATTACATACAACTTCCTATATAGATTTTACAGTTAAACTTGTCATGAAGAAACTTGAATCTAGGCTTCTGCATTGATTTTGTAAATGTTGGATTTTGAAAATGAATCTCATTCATAAAAAATAACGGAAAAAATAAAATTTTCAAAAATTCGAAATAAGAATATTGTCTGTGCTATTAAAACTAATATATCAAAACATAAAAGTAAGAAATTATACCTTGTACTTGATTTATTCATCAAATTTTTACCTTGTAAAGTTGTTGTAAACCATGACAATCAAGTTTAGAATGTCTCTAATGTTAATCCACACAAAAATATGAAAAGAAACTACAAGAGCAATGGTTGAATACACTGCAATGTGCTAGCAACGGTGTATGTTCAATTTAAGAGAATATGAAAAATAACTATTATTTTTTTTTGAATTTCATTATTTCCAAAAATAATTTTCAGACTTTTAAACATGTCAAAAATGTTTTTAACCTAAAAATAGTATAAGTACAAAGTGCACAAGATAAGGGGAGAGATTTTGTGATTTTTGCCTTAATTACCCTTAATTGGCCAATTAAGGCCAATTACGCCAGCTACTGGCCAGCAGCTATGTAACATCCAGTGATTTAGGCGCCGATTGCGCGTGACCGTAGTGGGGTCCACTGGTTCAAACGGAGTCTAAATTTAAGTCCATAAAAAAATGACTAATAATAAGAGAAAATAATTAAGGGTATTATTATTTGGGAATTAAAAAGATTAGGGGTAGAATTAGAAAAAAATAAAATTTTCTATGGACAAAATTGGTATTATGGCAATTGTTTGGGGAAAAAGTGTGAATATGGAGGAAGATGTGGTAAAAATAGAAATTGTCAAAGTTTAATTATTAATCAAGATTAATTAACATAATGAACCAATAAGAATTAAGATTAATTTTAATTAGTGGGACCCACTTCTTAATTTAGGTATAAAAGTCAAAAAGGAAGATAAATTCTACATTCTTCCACAAGTCATTTCCTTCTTCCTTTTCCCACCCTTTTGCCGTCCACTTTAGTCCCTTCATAAGCCACCATTTTTCTGTAAATTAAGCTTGATAAAGTGAGGAAATAAATTAGTTTTGAGAGAGGAAAAATCAGAATTTAAGAGTTCTTACTACAAAGGTACCAAAGGAGCAAGAAGGAAGGAGGAAAGAAGAAGAGAAAGGGAGAAGAATTTGGGGCATATTCGACCAGCCCTATAACTCCATTAAGGTGAGTTTATTCTTCTTAAATTTAACATTTTTCCTTCTATTTGAGACCCATGATGATGATAGATGTGATTAGGTTTGATAGATTTAGGTTTGGTTGCAAGATAGAACTTAGAAAATTAAGTTTGTGTTTAGTTGATGAAACTGTAATTGTACTTTGAATTGATGATATTTGATGTTAGATAATTGTTTTAATGATTAAAAACTAAGAAAATATGAGGTTAATGGATGAATAAGGGGCTGCCATAATTACAGAAATTTAGGGGAAATTAAAATTTATATGAAAACACCACAATTAGTGATTGAGTAATTGTGAATTGAGTGTTGAATTGAAGAAAATGAATTGAGACCTAGGATATGGTTTTTGGGCAGTCATGACATGAAGAAGGAAGTTTAACCTTAGTACATTTTAGCTTAATTAAGGTGTAAAACATATTAGGAGCATTAGAATATTATGTAGACATGAAAAGCATTGAAATTGGATATTGAAATTTAGATGTGGTATGGTTGTGTAGGAAAAAGAAGTGAACAAGTGAGAGGTCTTCAAGAGGGTGACAAAGGCAAGGAGAAAGCTAGCCAATAAGGGAAGAAAAAGAAGGATTAAGGAAAGAGTCAAGGCTGATTAGGTATGTACTTCATTGATAAAAATTTTGCATGTTGTGAAAATGTATGGAATTGTATATTAATGTTTGTTATGTTTATGTTTTTGAGATGTTATGTGATTTGTTGTGAATTTTCATATTTTATATGGAAATGAGACCAAATGGTGTGAAATAATTGAGATATATGAATGTAGTTGAAATTCTGGAAATTTTAGTATTAAAATGAATGCAAATGATGAATGTGGTTGAAATATGGAGTGATGACAATTGATGGCTCAGGTACAGAATTCCAGGAACAACTCTGTCTATTTTGATGATAACTTGAGTTATGAAACTTATTTTTGTATGTTATTTATTGGAAATGAAATCTAAGACACAGGGCTTTAATTTGTATTTAGACTATAACACCTAATTATGTCTAGATTTTCCCAGAAAAATGCATGAAGTTTAAACCTAGAATCTGTCCAGAAAATTCTGGGTAGAAAATTTTGTGATGATGCAGTAGTGAATTGATCATAACTTTTGATATAAAATTGTGATTTAAGTGATTTTTAATGCATCTGAAAGCTAAGACAATAAGATAAAAATTATTAGAAAGCCAGAACTCTAATTTCTAATTATAAATGGGCTAAAAATAAAGTCCAAAAACAGGTCTGAAATCTTTCATAGGTATAAAACGTGAAATATTGGATTTATGCATGTGGTATGTTAATTATATGTAATAATTAATGCAAATATTTACTTTGAAGATAATTATAAATGTTTAACAAATTATTTATGTATGAGATTTTATTGTAATAATAATGGGAATATATAATAAAAATAAACAAGCATACTTATGATAGTTGAAAATATTGTGAATTAATATAAAATTTGTTAAGCCCAAAAGCACCTAGTCTAGAACTAGAATAGGGAATAGTTTGGCATACCAATCAGGGGATTTTAGGCACTCGGTGCCAAATATGAAAGTCGGTACTGGTAAATTGATAAATGCGCTTGACACAAAATTATTAAACCGGTAATGGCAGTATAACAAAAGCTGGTAATGACATTATTATAAAAGCGCTCAGCGCTATATTATATAAACCGGGAATGACAACCCCGTTATTCCTATTATATAGTTCGGTTATAGGTGTTATGGGCACAAGAAAATAATAATAATACTAATATTGAAGTATGTGATTTTGATAAATGTTACATGAATTAAATTTGTTACTATTACATGTTGAATGAAATTTATTTGATTTTATATAAATTTTTATTTTATGTCTTACTTATTAAATGGTTAATTAATGTGTGAAAAAAATATATATGTATGTAAAATTTTTATCATTGAAGAACCACTAAGCTAGTAGCTTAACGCGGGTGGTTTCCTCTCGTGCAGGTTATAAGGGTAGCCGTAGATCTTAGAATTGTCAGAAGAAGAAGGGTACCCGGAGGGAAGCAGCAAAAAACTTTGGATTTTCCTTTTTGGTATATTTTTTTAAAAATTGAGTAAATTAAATTATCGTTTTTATTTCATATAATGTGTATTAAACATGTGAATTGCAATGTAATAGAACATAGTTTGGATGTAAATTACTGTATTTTATAAATAAATGAAATTTTGAATATTTATGCTTGCAAGAATTTTTATTTTAGTGTCTGCAATATTTTCGTAAAAAAAAGAAATAAAATAATAATATTTATACTTCATTTCAATGAATTTACAAAAAAGTTAGACGGGTAGTGCTCGCTTACCTTGTTAAACTATAGTGGGGTAAGGGGGTGTTACAAGCTAGCATAGGCCCGTGACCCTTTGAACAATTTTTTCATACAATCTCATCGCAATTTGTATCAAAATAATTCTCTCATATTTTTGGATTTCATCCAAGACTGTTTTACTCATTTTTCACATCTCCAATGCATGTGACCCATTAGGTTCCCAGTTATGTTAGCCACTTAAATTAACAATTAATTTAAGCAAATCATGAGCGATATTTAGCAACACATCATGACCTCCAATTGACCAGAAAAGTCAGTGGTTTGACTACGAACCTTTCCATAGACAATTTTTGTGCAATTATTCATTTCATCATTCTATACCCCACTTGGTTCAGAGTATAGACATATGTCAACTCCCACTAGACTGACTACATCACGTCTAGTCCAAGTAATATTAGTTATTGTCCATGAGGCTCATTACTCTGTTAGACATCTCATTGAAGACTATCTTCATGACATTTCCACTATGGCCAGAGATTTCCAAGTAATGACCTTGACAAGGGGTCATGGGTATACACTCCTATCAAGAGTGGTGAATCATTTGTCAGTAATCTAATTACCTTCGAATACCTCAAGTTGTATCCAACCACCACCTTACGAGTAACCTCTCTGGGACAATAAGGAATAGTATCAAAATATAGAATCAGTATCCAAGATATCATTAAGTACCTCAAGTCTAAGGATACTTGCACCATTGCTATGTTGAGACTATCATTGACATTTGAATATATTATCCATATGATTTTCTCATAGTAGGTCATCCAATGTACTTAGCTACACTTAGCAAGCATCCACATATTAACTCTAAACATCTCATATTTATAGATTATGAGATCTACTGCTCAATCCAACCAAGAAGTGTAACATGTGTCAGTCTGTCCGGATTAACAATGTCTCATCTCATTAATCCTATGACTAGGGATAATTTAGATACCAACATAGTTACACATGATAAGAATCTCAATATCATAATCTCATCATGATTTCCTTCATGTTATGTTATGTATCAAGGACTTCATTAATTTATTTAAGATCACTATCAATACATATATCAAATGAACATCAAATTAATGAAAAAGCCTTTTATTAATCAAATAAATTTATACAATAAGTGTTAAAGGTGATTGTCTTCAGAATATTTTTCTAATAGTAAAAACGTCCACAATTTAAACTTGTATGCTAATATATTATTATAAAAAGGTTTAGTAGATGTGCACTCAAACCTTTCCTTCTCATTGGAAAGAGCAATAATGATATTATAATGGGTCATTTGAATCCGAGCAAGTAAGTCTAAAACATACTTCTATTGATTGAGTAATATCTTATTCTTCTGCCATAATGCCTCCATACCTAAAAAATAAGAAAGATGTGTTAGAAAGGTGCCCTAAAAGAAATTACTTTAGACATTTAAGACATTTTTATATGAGTATTTATTTATATATGAATCTGATTTAGATCTTAGATAATTTAATGAAGTCCTTGGTATGTAACACAGTATGAAGAAAATCACGATGAGATCTTGATAGTGAGATTCCTATCATATGCAATTATGTTTATACCTAAATGATCCTAAGACATAAAATTAATAAGATGAGACATTATAAATTTGGACATACTAACACATATTATACTCCTTGACTGGCTCAAGTAGCTGATATCACAAGTTGACGACATGAGATGTTTAAAGTTAATATGTGGATGCTTGCCAGAGTAGTCAAGTATATTGAATTACCTAGCTATGAGATAATCATATGGATATATATTCAATGTTAGTGATAGTCTCATCATAGTAATTGTGTAAGTATCCTTAGACTTGAAATGCTTAAGGTTATTTTGGATACTAAGTCATATACTTTGAGTCCATTCCTTACTGTTTTTTAAAGGTTGCTCATAGGGTAATGATTGGGTATATCATAAGGTATTTTAAGGTATTTGAGTAGTCAACATAGGATTCACCACTCTTGATAGAAGAAGAATATACAAATTGCCTCTTGTGGAGATCATTACTTCGAAATCTTTGGCTGAGATGGATAAGTCTTGAAGAAGGTTTTCAAGAACATGTCTAATAGAGTCATGAGTCTCATAAACAAAAACTAATATCATTTGGACTAAACGTAACATAGTCAGTCTAGTGAGAGTTGACACACAGTCCATGCTTTGAACCAAATGAGGTATAGTTTGGTGGAAGGATGAGTTGCGCAGTAATTGAATACGAAAGGGTTTTAGTCAGACCACTAACTTTTTAGTTATTTGTGTGGTCAAGATGTATTGCTAGATCCCACTCATAATATGCTCAAAATCATGTGATGATTTTAGCTACCAACATAATAGGGAACCTAATGGGTCTCACATATATAAGGAATGAAGGAGATTTGAAATGGGTCTTGGATTGGATCCAAAAGGTAGAGAGAAAATTTAGGTAGGACAAATTCAAGGTCACAGATGGGATCTCCAAGTTACGAATGGTTCTTGGTTGCCATAGGATATCGCAGTTGTTGATAAAGTTTTTGCGACGGGCTTAGTGGTCGCTAATGAGATTGCAAACCAATATGCTATTTTGGTGTTGTAGATTGTCACAGATGTGACATTCTTTCATGGCTATGATTATTGTGACATCAACATAATTCACAATTGCAAAAGGTGTTTTGCGATCATGATTTAGGTTGGTACAACAATTTTATTTTGAATTGAAAACTTAGGGTTTGAAGAATCCTACACTAATACAAATTATATGACATATAAATAGCCTCATTAAAAGTTATTTTCATGGCTACAACCTTAAGAAAATAATTGTTATTCTCTCTTCCATCTCTTTCAAAGATTAAGTACCATTGCGATCACCATGCTAGTTGATCATTCCATCTCCATAGTAGTTCTTTCCTTGATTCCTTCCCGTGGATATTGTTAGAGACAATCCTAATTTTGGATTGTTATGGTTTACTACATTCCAACAAGAAGAAAAACTCGCAACTTGAAAATTGAAGTTATAATTAAAAAGTAATATACTTCTCCCATTAAATGGTATGCAATTTGATTTTGATGTACATAGGGCATTCTATAGGTTTTGGATTAGATTAATTTTTAAATTTTCACTACATTATGTATGAGATGTATGTTTAAAATCTAACAATATGCCCAAATATTTAAGAACAAATTGGTTATGTAGTCATCCAATAATAGATAAGATAAGTTAAGGATACTTACCAAAAACCAAAATATCATCAACATAGATAAAAAAAATTTATATTTGAATTGGCCTTATAGAATTATAATGAACCATCTATCTTGAAAAAAAAATCCAAACTCTTTAATGCATCAGTGAGGCATTTACTCTATGCTTGTTTCAATCCATTGATGGAATAAAGCAGGAGAAGTACATGATCAAGTCTCAACAGATCAATAATTTTTGTAGTTACGACATATGGACTTGTTTTTCTAGATTATCATGAAGGTGTTGGATATATAAAAATGGGTTACAAACTAATTATTAGCAATTACAATAGACAATAACAAATGCATTATTGAAGGTTTAATAATTGGACTGAAGGTATCATTAAAATCAATTTTTAGCCTCTAATGCCTAACTTTATACCTTTAGTGGGACCCATTTGCTTTCCATTTAGATTTGTAAACCCATTTGCACCTTGTAATGTTTTTCTATGGTGATGAAGGAGATAACTACCATGTGTTGTTTGCCAATAGTGGATTATACTCTTCCTGCATTATTGTTTGCCAATATTGATACTTAGTAGCCTGTGAGTAAGTTTAAGGATCCTCAATGGCTTGAACTATAACTATTTATGATTCATGATGTTTAGGTTTGTGTCATATCCGCTAATTTAGGATTTGAGTCGCATGTGTTGCTAAGTCAACGTATTGGACCGATTGGAGTTTAAATTCGGATTTGACCAAAGAATAATTGAAATAATGACAAATAATTATGGAAAATATCTAATAAAATGTTTGGACATTAAGGAAGATGTTGTCCAAATCAAAATAGATTAGTATATGGATTAACATAAAATATCTAAATTATGAGTCATATAAGGTGGGTCCCAGAGGTAGACTTTTATTTCTTTCTTTCTTCTTTTTTTTTTCTTATTTCTTATCTTCTTCTTTCATTTTATTTTCTACTCATCATAACCAGCCCCACACACCCCACATCTTTCATAGCCAAAAGCTTGCTTCTAGTGAGAGAAAATGAGAAAAAAAAGTGAGAAAAGCTACTTCATGCTCATCTAAACTTGAGTAGGCTAGAGGAAGCAACAAGAAAGAGTGATAAGCAAGAAAAAGGTGAGAGAAGTCCCTAGGGTCTCGGCTATGGGAAGAAAAGGATGAAGATAAGGTTTTAGATTAAATTTTAAAAGCTCTTAAAATTTTGCTCTAAATTAAATTTGACTAGCCTTCATTAATACTATCATAACTCCCTCTATAGAATTATAAAAGACACAAGTCTTATTATGTATTAAACTAGACATAAGTATATTTAATTTGGCTTATCATTCATGATATTTGTTGCTTCAATTTGCTCCAAATGAAGTTCTTTCAAAATAGCATGACAAGCACAAGTAATAGTTGAAACATATTTTGACTCATATGTAGAGAGATTAACTCTAGGTTGCTTCTTTGAACACCATGATATTGCATTATTTCCCAAAAGAACACAAAACCTATATTTTTTTTCCTTTGATCTCAATCTCTAGCATTATCATTATAACAAAAACCCATCAAATCGAATTCTTTGGAAGAAGAATAAAAGATACCATAATCTATGGTTATTTTAAGATAACAAAGAATTCTCTTGGCAACTATAATATGAACTTCATGTTAGAAAGGTGCCTTTAGGCACTTGATGTACTCATTTATCATTAACAAAAGATATTTTTATTTTATTGGTGTTCATTCATATACTTATTTGATTTAGATCTTAAACCATTTAATGAAGTCATTGGTATGTAAACATAGTATAAAGAAAATCATGATGAGATCATGATGGTGAGATTCCTATCATATGCAGTTGTGTTTATACCTAAATTATTCCTAGTCATAGAATTAACAAGATGGGACATTATTAATCCAGATAGACTAACACGTGTTATACTCTTTGACTAGGTCAAACATCTGATCTCATAAGCTAAAGGCATGAGATGTTTAAAGTTAACATGGGATGCTTCAGTGATAGTCTTATCATAGCAATGGTGCAAGTATCCTTAGACTTAAGATGTTTAATGTTATCTTGGATATTGATTCCTATATTTTGACTTCATTCTTTATTGCCTTTTAAAGGTTGCTCATAAGGTGGTGATTGGGTATATCATGAGGTATTCAAAGATAATTGAGTAGTCAATAAAAGATTCACCACTCTTGATAGAGGGGGAGAATACCTATGACTTCAAGGACATGTATAATAGAGTAATGAGTCTCATAGATAAGAACTAATATCATTTGGACTATATATGATGTAGTCAGTCTAGTTGGAGTTAACACATAGTCCATGCTCTGAACCAAATGAGGTATAGTTTGGTGGAAGGATGAATTGCATAGTAATTGTCTATGGAAGGGTTTATAGTCAAACCACTGACTTTCTAGTCAATTGGGGGTCATGATGTATTGCTTGATACCCTCATTATCTGGCTGAAATCATATGATGATTTGAGCTCTATGGATAACACACATAGAAGGAATGAATGAGTGTAACATCCTCAACCTTCCCCATATGCATTTCATTTGAACATATGCATCTTGTATATAATCCAATTGAACATGTACATTTTATACATATTTTCTTATAAACAAGTTCATGGCATGCACTAGCTACGTGTCCTAGTATTTAGCAATTGTATCGAATAGCCCGTGTGCACAAGGAGGATAACAAAGCATTAGAAATAAATTGAATAAGGTGACTAAATTAAAGTAAGCAAAATAATTTGATTAAGATTAGTAAACATTTACATTGTTAATTTAGTTAAATCGTGCCAAATGATTAAGTTGTATTATTGTGTGAACTAGTGGAATTATAAATATATGTAAATAATAATAATAATATAGACAAAATAAAATGAAAATGAAAAAAAAAGGAAAATAAATGAGAAGAGAAGATAAAATAAAAGAGAAAAGAGAAGAGAAAAGAGAAGAGATGAAGAGAAAAAGATAAAAAGCCAAAAAAACAAAAAGGTTGGCTTTATCTTCATCCCCCATTTTTGCCTCCTCACTTCAGCCCCATTTTCTTCTTCATATTCCTCCATTACAGAACTCAATTCTTCCTTGTTTCACTTGGTTTTTGAGGCAAATTTTTCCCTTGTAATTTTGTTCTTGGTAAGTAATCAATTCTTATTGCTATAGGGTTGATTTGAGTTGCTAAGGTTCATTAAAAGGCACTGCTTTGCACCCTGATTTTGATATTAATAGAAATTTATTCTGGAAAATTTTAAAACACAAAAGTTGTTCCTTTACATCTTTTATTTATTTATATGTAAATTTTGTTTCAATATATTGTGTATAGAATGAGATATCTACTTTGTACTGAAACTGGTCAGGGTGTGAACCCTAGCCAAGATAGCTACTGTGTTATTTGGTTTTGCATATGTTAAAGCCATTATTTGAAGTATCTCAAAACATAAAAGTTGTCAATATATGTGTTATGTATCTTTATACCAAATTTGAGATTAATAATACTTGTAAATTTGGAGTTATGGTGAATGGAACCATGACTGTTCCATGACTTGAACTGCCAACTGAGTGCCCTGGGCAGATATAGAAACTTGTTTGACCCATTTGAGCTCGTTATAACTAGATTTTGTAAATGTTCAAAACCTAAAAGTTATAGGTATATGTCTTAGATAACTTTTGGTACTAATTTCAGCTTAATGGGTTATGTATAGACTAATTTATGACCTTTGGAAGTCATACTGGTCCGGAAGCCAATTCTATTCTGGACCAGTAAAATGTTGGTTATAATTTGAAGACCTTAGAGACATAATGGATGCAAGTTGTAAAAATAAAAAATATTTCATATGAACCCATATAAGTTTCTGTAAAGTTTCATTAAAATAAGACTTATATATTATAAGTTATGATGAACCAAAATGAGTACCTTGAAACTGCCTAAAGGCATAAAATAAGGCAAAAAACAGAACACTCTTAGAAATTCCACCAAATATTATACAATGATCCAATTGGTCTGAAATTTTAATATATTAGATAATATGTGTTATTTTTAATTAAGAACAAGAATCAGATTAATTGGTCAAGTATAGCAAAAGTTATAGGCTAAACAGTCCCATAAGGTCACACTGCCTCAAAGGAAAAATCTTAACTATTGATATGAACAATGCATATTAATTTGTTTAAGTCACAATAAGTCTCCCTAATCATGAGTTAATTGATTATATTTTCATATTAAGCTCGCAACATATTGGAGACCCATAAGGAGTGGATAGACAATAAGTTAGGGGTTGAAATCAACGAAGAACAGTGAGTCTAATTATCAATTGAATTCTTTAGTACATATGAATGTTGCTTGCTATGTGATTTATATGATTGTCATGATTTGCCTCTGATAATATGATGATGCATAATTTGTGACATTGTGGTACACATAAGTGGTATACTTATGATATATTTGAGGTATATGTTTGACATATGTGATATATATACATGGTATATGTATAGTATATGCAAGGTATATGTGTGGAATATGAGGCATATATGCGGTATATGTATGGTATATGTGATAAGATGCAATGGTTGATGAATGATTAAGTACAAGTGCATATGCATATTGACTAAAAAGATATTGTGACTAGTTAATCGATATTGTAAAGCAAAAGAAGAGGCCTATGGCCCAACAAATGTGCAAATGAAACAAATGATCAAGCTAGCTAGCAAATGCAAATGTTCACATGGAAAATTTTACATGGAAACCCGGGGCAATGTCTGTTTAACTTGATCACAACAAAATGAAATAAGCAAAGCATTTTCATACGTAAGGAGTAATGATTATATGTTTCAACTTTATTGATATTTATATGATACTGATGAATGGAATGGAATACATGGTATGTATTGGATTTGTGATTTATTATTATGAGTTGTTCGGTACTTCAAATCTCATTTGATGGTTATTCTCACTGAGCCGCAACTCATCAATTTTCATCATTTTTCAGGTAAAGAAAAATGATAGCTCATTCTGAGTAGCATATAGAAGACATGAAGCACAGGTCACTGGCCGAGCCTCATCACTCTCTCTCCTTGCATTCCACACAAGCATGAAAATATCTCATATGTGTTTTGTATTTACGTGCTTGATTATGTATAGTCATTTTGGAATGAGTTTAAAAATGTATAAATGAAAGCAACTCAAAAATACTTATGTGTGAAGTTTATGTTTTAATATATGTGATATATATTATATTGTGGTGAAAACTTCAGTGTTAACTTTACAAAGTCGTTGAATAATATTACAGGATATGAGACTTGAAAGTCTTTGAATGAAATTACTGGATATGAGACTTGCAAAGTCATTGAATAATATTACAAGATATTATGAAAAAAAAAATTTACTATCACTATTAACAGGATATTTTGTTTTTCCAGCATGCTATGTGTGATTATTTGATACAGAGATAGGTTATACTTAAATATATAAGATGTGGTGTTACAATGAGATTTAAAATGGGCCTTGCATTGGATCTAAGACATGAGAGAGACATTTTGGCCAAACACATTCATAGGTGTGAAAAGGGTTTCACAGGCTGGAATGATATGTTGCACATCGTGTGTGCACACTAGCCACAATGCATATGGGATAATAGTTATGGCATCATGTGTCATAGGAATGACCACATGAGAGTCACAGATGTAACAAGTTTGTTATAGGCATGACAATCATGACAACAACGTGTGCAGTTTTAAGTTTTCTATTCTTAATAGAACTCTAATACATAGGTTACATATGTCCAACCCTAATTGTGATTAAAAGACATATAAATCAATTTTTTAAGGGATAAATTCTTGGCTACCAACTTAGATAAATAAAAGTTATTTTCTCCTCTTCTTTTTCAAGTTGAAACATAATTGCTAGCACATTGGTTCTTTAACATCTCATCAATCTTGTGGTCGTTTTGTTTGTTCCTTTGTATGGATTACTGTTAAAGACAATCCGACCATTGGATTGTTGTAGTTTGTAGTAATCCAACTTGAAGGAAAGACTCATAAACTTGGAAGAACAATAATTAAAAATAAGGTAATCAATTTCTCCTATTGAATGGTTCAATTCGATTTTAAATTAAATAAGGCATTCCATGGATTTTGGATTTATTAATTTTTAAATTTTTGTTGCCATATGTATGAGATGCATATTTAAAACTCAACACATTGGAAGGATTCTCCATGAAACGACTTTCTAGCCCAACTGGAAATAAAATATCCAGTCTTGTGCAAGTCAAGTACCTTAGATTTCCTAAGAGACTTTTGAACAGTGTTAGATCAACTTCATCTTTACCATCCAACTTAGACAACTTCATTCCATACTCTAGATGAGCATTAACTAAATTTCAATATAACATGCTGAACTTCTTAAGAACCTTATTTGCATAGCCTTCTTGAGTAATGAAAATAACACCTTTCATTCGATTCACTTCAATTCCCATATAATAAGACATTAACCCCATATCACTCATCTCGAACTCTCGAGTCATTGAGCTTATAAAATCATCAAACAACTTTAGGTGTTTCCTGTGAAGATAAGATCATCCATATAGATACAAATAAATAACACATTGCCATTATTATGCTTAACATAGAGAGCATACTCTTGTAAGCATTTAGTAAAACCATTTTCTTAGAAATACTTGTCCATTCGACTATTCCATGCTTTTGGTGCTTATTTAGGCCTAAATAAGGCTTTATTCATCTTTAACAACTTATCTTTTTTTGTCTTTGATCGTATATCCCGTCAGCCGCTCAATGTAGACTTCCTCCTCTAAGTACCCATTGGGAAAAGCATACTTGACATCTAGTTGCATTAATCTTCCAATAATTTTGGATAGCTAGAGAAATCAATAGATGAATAGTATCTAGGAAGGCAACAGGAGTAAACACTTATTCTTAATTAATGCCTTACTTTTGCTTGTAGCCTTTAACAATGAGCCTTGCCTTATATCTCTCAACTTTACCTTTTGTATTTCTTTTAATCTTCTACACCCATTTGACTCTAATAGCAAGATGACCATTTGGAAGAGAAACAAGCTCCCAAATGTCATTTTCTCAATGGCTAAAATTTCTTCATTAATGGCATGAATAAATTTCTCATTTTTATGACCTTCTTCAAAGTTTAAAGGTTTAACATTTGCAACTAAACACATTAAGTTGGTGTTATCATAAATATCATCAAGGCTTTGACAGCCTCGAGGTCCCACACTTGTTTGTGAAGACATGTATGATGTTTGAGAAAATGGAATTGATGAGATTGGTGGAAGTGGTTCAACTTCATTTTCTTGGATAACCTCATTTTCTTCTTCATATTCAACTATGGAAGGAAATCATAAGATCCTTTTGCTTATATGCTTCAATTCCACGATGAATGACTTCCACCAATGACAACATTTGCATTAATTGGATTGAACAATTTGTAGCCTTTTGAGTTTTCATTATATCTAATAAAAATAAAATTCTTGCTTCAATCATCAAGCTTGGATTTTCTAGCTTTAAAATATGCATATAAGCAATAAAGCCAAAAAACTTAAGTATGATACATTAGGCTTCAAACCACTTCATGTTGTATGAGGAGTCACATCTTTCAAGCTCTCTATTGGACTACAATTTGAAATAAAAACAACACATGCAACTGCTTCTGCTCAAAACTCCTTTGGCATCATTTTGCTTTTTCAACATGCTTCTCATCATATAAAAAATTATTTGATTCTTCCTTTTAGTTACTCCATTTTGTTGGAGAGATCTAGGAACTGTTAGAAGACAGCGAATTCCATGCATCTCACAAAAAAATTTAAACTCATTAAAAATATATTCTCCATTCTATCAGTTCCCAGGGCTTTGATTGAACAACAACTTTCTTTTTCAACCAAAGTTTTGAACATTTTTAAAGCATCAAAAGCTTCATATTTAATTTTCAAAAAATACATTGATGTCTTTCTATTATAATCATCAATAAAGAGGGTAAAGTAAGAGCTTTTACCAAATTAGGGGGGTTAATAGGACCACAAACATCAGTATGAATAAGTTCAATTGGCTTAGTAGCTTTAGAGATGGATTGCTTCTAGAAGATTTTTCTTGCATTCTTACCAAGTAAACATGCCTCACATAGTTATTGATTGTTCTATAGTTGGAATGTCTTTTGCCATCTTCTTTTCTCCCAAGTTTTTTAGCCCTTCAAAATTGAGACAACCAAATATTATATGTCATATCCAAGTAGGATCTTTGACACAATCCATCAAACATATTGCCTTCATATTTTTCAAGTTTAAAAGAAACATCCTATTACTTGTCATATTCACCTTCGCAATAATATTGGCATCATGATATCTATGCCAAAAATGTGTTTTCCTCCATATGAATCTTACAATCATTTTCCAAAAGTTTCTCAATGCTTAAAATATTACTTTTCAACTTTGGAATGTAATAAAAATTTGGAGAAGTTTATGGCCTCTTAGTTTTGTTTTGAATAAAACATTACCTTTGCTTTTGGTTTCCACCTTTGTATCATCACTAAAGCGTACATGCCCTGTCACACATTCCTGTCAAGCTTCACAATTTCGCTTTTATCACTCGTCATATAATTTTAACTACATTATCAAGGTATCATGTGTTGTCACCTTTTGGGCTATACTTTGACTCATGTTCAACTAACTTTGCCTCCTCATCTTTTTTTATTGAAATAGCATTCCTAAGAATAATGCCCATGCTTACTACATGAATAACATTCTACTTGGGATTTGTCAATTATCCTTGTATCATTTTTGCCAAAATTGCCTCTTCCTTTTAATGGTGCTCTTCCTTGACCATATTGAGAATTTTGAAGTCTACTTTCATATAGAGTCCTTTGCTCACCTCTTCCTCTTCCTTGAATCCATCCACGACTACGAACACATCCTCTTCCACAAGATTGACCTTTATTCTTCTCTCTATATTTTTGGACTTTAAGGACAACTTTGTAAACAAAACTTGTTATGTTATATCTTTCTTGCCTCTATTCATTCTTTCTTCATGAGCTAGTAAAGATCCACTTAGCTCATCAATTTTCATAAAACTCACATCCTTATATTCTTCAATAGCAGGTGCCACAAAATTAAATTATGAGTTGAAAGAACGTATAAAATTTTTGAGTTGAAAGAATGTAGAATTTTCTTAGTGACACCATCTTGAATGGGTTTGTCGCCTCTAAAACTCTTATGAAGTAATCCTAAATGGATTCTTCCACCTCTTCATTAGAGATTGCAGACACACCTTTTTCACTTTGTCAACTCCCATAACTGAATTGTGAAGAGTTTCTCATGCTTTCTTTGATATGGTTTTATCGGATACCTTCTCAAACATTTTTAAATTCAAACCTCGATTGATGATGGTGAGTGCACACTAATATTTCTTCCTTTCCTTTTCCAAAGAATCATTCTCTCTTTGAGTTAATGTTGCCTCATTTTAAGGCTCCTCAAAGCCTTTCTCAACTACATCTCATACTCATTGAGAACTAAGAATAGCCTTCATTCTTATTGACCAACTATCATAGTTAAGTTTGGTGAGAAGCACATATTTGAATGGCAGAGAAATCCTTTTAATGCCATTACCAGGCTTTGATATCACTTTGTTGGAAGTTGGTGAGCTCACAAGATAGCTTTCACACACTCACAAATAAATAAGAGATGAGAATTAGAGGAAGAGAGGAATTATCTAAATGAATCATTCACTTTTATACATAAAATAAAGGATTACAAGCCTACATATAATGCTCTACAGAGCACTTAGACTAGTAATCAATGAATAAATACAAAGAGTCATAAAACTCTTAAATATTATGTTATAAATTAAATTTGACTAGCCTTCATTAACACCATCATAACTGCCTCTACAGAATTCTAAAGGACACAAGTGTAAATGCATAATAAACTTCTTTAATTGGGATTTCGAATCACTCAATTTACTTGAGAAATGGCTTTTCAAATGCCTTCTCAAAGTTGCTACATGATTTTAAAATATCAATTTATATTTCCAGTAATGACAAAAGGGCATAGTCACACAAATCTATAACCAAAAAAAGGATTGTCAATGATGAAGAGGTGGCTACATTATCATGAGAAGAAAATTCCTAAATGTGTTTAGGTGAAGCAATGGCTTGCAATGACACATGGCTAGTAGGTGCACTAGGAATGCATGATAGGTTGTCAAGCAACTAGGTATGCACAAAGGGTTAGCAGGGCACTAAGCATGCCAGATGAGCCAACAACTAGTAACGAAATAAGAGTTTATGCACCTATAAGTAGTAGAAAAAATTGAGGTGAATTAGACACATCTTACATGATAGTTTGTGGTTTTGTCCTCTTGTAGCTTTCTGAATAGGAAAATCTATTCATAAACAAACAATGTGATTTGAGATATAATTTTTTAGAAGAAAACTTATAACACTTATACTCCTTATGATTAAGATTGTATCATAAAAAAAAGCACATGGTTTAGATCACAAGACTAATTTATTTTTAGAATATGGTCTAAGCCATGGATAGCAGAGACACTAAAACACCCAAAGAGTAGTATAATAAGGTTCAATGTGGAACAATTTTTGAAATAGAGAAATATTGTCCAAGGTCAGGGTGGTGAGCCAATTTATAAAATTTGCAATTGTTTTAAAAGCATTGGTTTACAAATTTTTATGGTATAGATGCATGATGAAGAAGTGCACACTCATTTTCTACTATATGCTTATGTTTATGTTTAGTGCACACATTTTTTTCTAGTGTGCAAAGGCATGATGAACATTAGATAAATCCCATTGTCACAAAGATAATTTGTCAAAACTTGAAATTCACCACCCTATTTTCTTTGAAAGACTTAAATATATACCTACCAAAGAATTTCTCTATCAAGATTTTGAATTGATTAAAAATAGAAAGAATATTAGACTTATATTGAAGAACATATATCCATATATATTTTCTATAATGATAAAAAAATAGAGGATAAGAAATTATTACTTCTAGTGCTCTTTGAACTATTGGGACATTTGCATGACCAAATGTGTAATCGTCAATAATTAGAGTCTAGTTAGAATAAGTATATGATATGCATAGAAACTATATGATTGACATTAGAAATTAAAATAAATTGAGTAAATTATTAAATAAGAAATAAAAATGAACTAAATATATTGATAAAGTTAATTTGGTTAGACATATCATAATGAAATTACAGTTTAATAAAAGCTAGTGAAATTTGGTACATGTAAAAATAAATAAATAAATAAATAAAATAGATTAAGTTAAAAAAAGAAAAGAAAAGAAAAGATGATAGGAGGCTAAATGTGGTTTTATGGGAGGGGGGATTGTATTTGAGTTAATGACTTTATTACCATATTAAAACCAATCTTTTCTCCATTCTTGTTCTTCTTCTTGTTCTTGTTCTTGTTCTTCTTGTTCTTGTTCTTGTTCTTCTTCTTCTCTTTCTTCTTCTTCCTCAAACCACCAGCCTCTATTTCTTCATCATCTCCTTCATGATTTGCAAGAAGTTCACTCCAAATAGATTTGTTCTTGGTAAGTAATCCTCTCTCAATTATTCTTGTATTTTTAGAGTATTAGGGTTGTATAGTATCAGTCTTTTGCACTCTATTTTTGAGGGAGTTATCAATCGAATTGGAAGAAGTATAAAACATGAAAGTTTTTCATATATGTGTTTTTTTTATCTTTTTGTCAAATTTTATTAAATTATTTTGGGTACATAAAGAGATAAACTTGTTTTAGTGAAACTGGTTCAGGGAGATGTGTCAACAAAATAACCTACAAGTTTTGTTTAATATGATTATCTTAATGGCTGAATATAAGGTTTTGTTAAACAAAAAAGTTCTATATATATATGTTATTTAGGTTGCTACAAAATTTTGTATAAATATCTCTTGTGTAAGTTGAGTTATAGTGAAATAAACTATAGTTGTTCCTTGATTGAGTTGTGTTCTGGTACCTGTGTAGCTCTAGTAAATTCGTGTTCCTTTTTGAGATTCTTAAAGCTCAAATTAGCTATATTTAAAAAAATAAAAGTTTTATTTCTATGTCTTATCTAAGTTTTTGTGAAATTTTCACCTTAAAATTTCATTTATTGTGTGAGTTATGAGCTGAACAATTGAACTGGTCGGGTTGGTACTTTATGTTGAACTAGTTATAGATTATTTAGTGTTTGAAGACCTTAGAAATAGAATTTGGAAAAGTGTAAACATGAAAAATGTTCCAAAGTACCTTTTTATAAATGTGTAAAAATTTTAGTAATAAAAAAAGATACACATTGAAAGATATGAATTTTTAAGTATGATACCCGAAACTGCCTAAGGGGTAGCAAATAGAGCAATGTATATAATTGCACTAAAAATTTTATAATGGTTCAAAAATTATGAAATTTTATTATATTTTAGTATTATATGTTAAATTTAATTAGGAATAGGAATAATATTAATTGGATAAGTGTATAAAAAGTTATAGAGCCAATAGTCCTAAGAGATCATGTTCCAACTTTAAAAAAAATTAAAATTAATTATAGTAATTTATTTAAACTATGTCAAGAATGAGTATTTTAACAAATTATTAACTATCATATTTTCAAATTAGGCTCTCAACAAGAGGGAGAACAACAAAAGTGAACAAGCTCTGAGTTTAAATTTTGGAAAAGAAAAATGCTATCGAGGTTTATACATATATATATTTTGTTTTACCCTTTATGCATGATTGTGTGTGCATGACATGAATTATTTGTCACAATGATCAAATTATATGTTATGGCATGTTTTAAAATTGTAGAAATGTTATTAACTATGAACTTAACATTATGCTAATATTTGATAAAATATCTTGCTATTACATGGTTTTGAAATAAATTGTGAGTATATGATTGTGTTAATATGAAATGAGTATTGGTTATAGAAACAAGTAATTAATGGTGTTAATTGCCCATTTCTCTATCTGAGGACTAACATAGAATAGATGGTGCACCATATGGGGAAGTTATGGTACTGATATGGATATGATTTAGGGACAGGCTGGCTTAAGCTTTACGAGCGCTCTTGATCCTGATTACACACAAATGACATGATTATATTCGGTCAAGGTGGCTTAAGCTTTGATAGTGCCTTTGACTTGAGATTATAGTGAGTCAGGTGGCTTAAGTTCCACGAGCGCCCCTATTTCACACCCAATATCTGGACAGTCCAGGAAAGAGATTTGGGCTGATACTAATTAAAGACTATGGAATGAAATGTGGAAAATTTATTATTGCCATAAGTGACAAAACATGAAATGCTTACATGAGGTAGTGAGAATTTAATTATTGAATATGGTTATTATGTTTATACTATTATGTGATGTGATTATTTCTTTTATATGACAAATACGCAATAAAAATTCATTGTGTCATGATTTATTTGAGACATGCATTTGTGTGACTGTTTGGGAAAAACTTAATGCCTAAATGCACCACTAAGCTAGAGATAGCTTAGCATGGGTTCTTCTCACACAGGAATTGGAACTGTAGATGGTAGAAAATGAAGTTGGCCAGGAAGGAAATCCAAGCTCATATCAGAAGAGGCACAAAAGACTTAGTTATAAGGTTGATTACTAATTACTTTTCTTTTGATTTTGACCAAACATATGGGTTTTGGTAGACATGTCATGTATTTGGTTCAGGAGAATATCATATATTTTGATATTATATTGTAAATAGTCATGTGTGAGGTTGGTACGCCATAAATGATCAACTATATAACTTAATCAACTACCATAAATATATATATATATATATATATATATATATATATATATATATATATATATATATATATATATATATATATATATATATAATTAGAACGATAAGCCAAATCCAGTATAAATAAATGGATTATTTTAATTTAAACGATAGAAAAACTTAGTAAAACATATTTATCAAGTTAAGTTTGTGGCATCTTTCTTATATATATGGGACTATCCCTAATATATAAGTGGGGCGTCACATAATGGGCATGCCAAGTGGACAAATAAATCTAGAAAAAAATTTGCTTAACTCAACATAGAGGAAGGCATAAACATTAGGGGATAAAGACCATATTTACTTTAGCTTATGAATAGGATTACCTTCATTCCAAAACCTTAAACACAAAAAAGGAAAAAATTGAACATAAACATTGCTTGATTTAGAGAAAGAACTAATAGATAACAAATTCTATTGAGCATCAAGCATATAAAGAATATCATGAATAAAAAGAATTATCAACTGTACCATTAGAATGACAATCATAGGAAATAGAGTTTTAGAACCACTACCTAATGTCACTTCTTCAGGTCATTAATATTCTAAGTGACTAGCCAGATTGTCCAAACAAAACTCAGATGATGAGTAGTATCACTATTCATTAGCATGCTTAGGTCGGTTGGGAGGAACAAAATGTTAAACTCACAACTACAAGAAAGAGTCACAATATCTTACTCAAAATTTCAATGTAACGAACATTTTGTAGATTTTTTTTTTATTTTTTAAACTATAATTAATAAATGACTTTAACTCTCACTACAAAAAAAAAATTGTCTTAGCAACCACATAAAATGGTCACTAAAGCAGTTTAGCAACCACATAAGGAGGTGATTAGGTATAGCATAAGTTACTCAAAAGTAGTTGAGCAGTCAATAAAGTATTCACCACTCCTGATAGAAGGAGAATATACTTATGGCCTCTTATAGAGATCACTACTTAGAAATCCTTGGCCAAGGTGGACATGTCTTGAAAAAGGTCTTTAAAAACATATATAAAAGAGTAATGAGTCTCATAGACAAGAACTAATATCATTTGGACTAGGTGTGATGTAGTCAGTCTAATAGGAATTGACGCACAATCCATACTCTAAACCAAATGAGGTATAAATTGGTAAAAGGAAAAATTTATGATAATTGTCTATAGAAGGGTTTATAGTCAAACTACCAACTTTTTGATTAATTGGGGGTCATGATATGTTGCTAGATACCTCTTATGATCTACTTTAAATCACGTGATGATTTGAGCTGCCAATATAACCGGAAACCTAATGAGTCACACACATAGAAGGAATAAAAAAAATATAAAATGGGTATTTGATTGGATCCAAAAACATGAGAGAGAAAGTTGCGTGAAAGAGTTTCACGTGTGATAACAAAAGGGGTTATGTGTCACATGCACGTAATGGTTATTATGTGCAAGTGACATGTGTAGAGTGCCATTCTATCACGAGTGTGAGGATTCCTTGCATGCATGCAACAATACAAAGGCATTTTGTCTAGCATGAGAATATGCCCTTGCCAGTGTGACATCAAGCTCTTTTGCATAAGGTTGTCGCGCGTGCGATGATCTGCAATTATGCAAAATTTAATTCTGAATGAAAGCCAAAAATAGGATTTTAAGTGTCCAACCCTAATTATGATTAGTGGACATATGAATACCTTCTTTAAGGCTTAGAAACGGGGTTGCCACCTTGAGAAAATAAAAGTTATTCACTCTTCTTCTTCCATCTCTCTTAAGAAGTTAACCTCCGTTGCTAGCACTTTGTTGGTTGATCGCCCCATCACTTTGGTAGTGTTTCTTTCCTTCACGTGATTTACTATTGGAGACTATCCAGCCTTGGATTATTGTGGTTTGCAACCACCCAATTTAATGGAAAGGATTATAAGCTTGGAAGAACAAAAGATTAAAGAAAAGGTAATCAACTTCTCCCAATTAGATTATATGATCGGATTTTAATATGCATAGGAAATTTCATAGGCTTTGGTTTTCATTAAATTTTATACTTTTGTTGTGTCATGTATGAGATGCATGTTCAAAACCCAATAGAGGCATCATATGCAAAACTGGATACCTTATTTCAGTATGTCCCATACATGTATTGCTTAGTGATGAAGCCTTAACAACTTGCAGGAAGATCTGATCCTCTTCCTCTCAAGTAATATCAGCTTGGTTCCCGGATTCATCCCGCGATGCCTCAGCCAGGATTTCCTGAATGAAACATCATATCAAATAAACAATGTATTAGCATATAAAAGAAATTTATTGCATACTTACTCCAACTTGTCTAGTGTGTTGGTCCATGTTATGTCTTGACCCATCAGGAGCTTTTGTCATGTGCATTTCATTGAACAGTCATGCCTTTCTAAAAGCACACCCTCTATCATCTGTTATAAATAAAAAAAAAGATATTAGATATGAATAAGTTGTTTAAATTTATTAAAATATTAAAAAAGTTCCTTATAATCTGCGTAGCATGCTCAGTAACTGAGATAGCCGCAAGTGCATCGTGATAGTCCCGATCTAGGATCGCCAGTCTCACTAAGATGTTTTTTGAATTAACAATCTCTCACCAATCAGAATGAGGCCTCACTTCACTTCCATTGCTAACTATCATATACTGCCTCTAGCATAAATGCAAGTTGTCCCTTTGAATATCCACATATAAAGTATATATGTATATTTATTACCAACAAGCTGCTTCCATACTACCTTCACCATTTCACTAATCACTTCTTCCCACTTATACCATTTCTATCAAAAAATACAAATAAACAAATTTATTTAACAAATAAGCTATCAATTTTTTTTTAAAAAAAAATTGATAGTCTCCCCTATAGTGGACATTTCCAAATATAACTGTATGTAACAAATTACAATTCTCAAGTAATTTCATTCATATTATTTACATCTAATTCTTCTTATGTATTAGAGGAACATTTTGATATCATTAGCAAAAAAATTTTATTTATATCATTTTTAACAATTACAACAATTATGTACAAGTTATAAACAATTATCATAGTATAAGTGACATCAAACGGAATATACGAGCTGTCATATCGTGTGACTCAATGAACTAACATTTATGCAAATAAATAATGATTAATTTATTTATAATACTAAATGAAAAATAAACAAATATAAAATTTGACCCACCTTATATCATCCAAACACAGTATCTTACGACTGCTATTGTACCTATCATATCCTTTAATTTAGGTCTTGAGTCATGCGTATCGCAAAATCGATACAACTAACTGATTGAAGTCTAAATTTAGATTTTGACCGGAGAAAAGATAAAATAATGGTAAATAATTTATGGAATTGATTATTAAAGTGTATAATGAGTGTAAAACTGAGAGAATATGATTAGGGATCTAGGTACAAAATAGAGTAGTTTTAGGGTAAAATTGTAACATTAGCATAATCAAAGGACCAAATCGGTTGCTTATAAATTAAACATAATTTATACACAGTTTATATGTGAGATGGTTGGTCATGCATATTAAAAGGAAGAGTAAAAATTTAATTAAGGGAATTAATATGTTTATTTGGCTTAAACTAAGATTTGGTCAATTTTGGTGGGACCAAAATGAGACTTTTGGCCACCTTCTCCATTCTTGTTCTTCCTTATTCCTTATCTTATTTTTACACTCATGTTTTGCATAGCTAGCTCCCATACATGTTCATGCCATCTTCTATAGCCAAAACTTTAAGTTAGAGACAGAAACTTGAAAATATTGAGAGAAAGAGTAAGAAAATGTCATTTTCATGCACAAAAGACTTATAGGAAGCTAAAAAAAGACAAAAAGAGGGGAAAATAGCTTGAGAAGAGGAGAGAGAAGCTCCCCCTGGTTCTATTATAGTGGAAGACAAGTGAAGTGAAATGTTTTTCTTCCATCTCTTAACCTTTCTCTAAAAAAAGTGAGTTTTAAACTCTTTTAAAGCTTGTGTTCTATAATTGTGGTTTGTGTTATAAGTGAGGGTTTTGGTAGTTTTGATGGTGGAAAAAGGATTTAAGAGTGTTTAAAACATTAAGGAAGGAAAATGTTAAATTTATAGGGGTTTAAGTAGTTAAACCCTAAAATGTAAAGAGAATTAACTTAGGGTTTAGGGGTTGAAGAGAGAGAAAGTTGAAAGATGTTTGAGATAGGTAAAACAAAGTGTTTTAATGAAGTTCTTACTTGTGTTAGGTGCTCAATTATAGGAGAAACAAGTTCAAGAGGAGGGAGGAAACAAAGGAAAAAAGAACGAGGCTTAATAGAGCCTAAAGTGAAGAAATAGAGGTTAGTGCATGCTATATGGAAATAGCCTATAATCTTTGTTATGGTTTTGCATGTTTGGGTGAAATTGCATATTAATTAGAGACTTGAATGTATTAGGTTGTACAATTACATGAGATATTGAATTTGAAAATGAGAATTTGGGATTAATGTTAAGTTAATGAAATAGTTTTTATGTTCGTGTAATTAGTTGTTTTTAAATGATTAAATAGTTGGAATTATATGTGAATTGAGACTTTAGATAGGTATGTTAATGTGTTTACGTTGTTATATCTGCCAATTTAGGCTCCATCTAGTACGTGTGTTATGCAACCAGAAGCACTAAACCGATTGGAAACTGAGCAGGTTCGTGATTGAAATAGAGGCAATATGATCGGAATCTAAATTTGGACTGTGTATAAGTGAATAATTTTTTTTGGATGTGTAGAGTCAAGTTTCCATGTGCAAATCAACAAAAAAGACAACCAAAAATATGCGATTTTCACTTTGAAGTGTGAATCATAAAATGAAAGATACTGAGACCTAGTGCACATTGAGACATGATTGCCAATGTATTTAATTGTCAAAATTCCAACATTGAGGGCACAGAATAGAAGAAATAAAATCTAGGTGTGGCTTTGTAGGAATAATAGAAAGTTTAAGAACTTTGTAGCATGCTTGGCAAAAATTAATTTTAAGCAAGATTTATTAATTTAATTAAACCATCATTAACCTAAATCTAATATGCAAACCACCACGTCTTTCATGCAAGTTAATGACATGTTAATTATCATATCAAATGGCCTCTTGGATGGGTACGCATTTCTCTTCTTCATAAAACAAAAATAAAGTCTTCATCCTTACTTATGTTGCCAACCATTGTTCTTCAAAATCTAAGACCTTTCTATCCTCTTCTTCCAATTTCTCCTTAATTTCTTGTTACCTAAACATCACTCAAGCCATATGAATTCATGTCACAAGGGAGGAGGATCATTTTTTAAGTAAAATCAAAGGAAGTTGAAGCAACAAAAGGGAGAGCAAAAGATGACTTGCCTCAACCAAATGTTGAAAATGATGAAATCATGTTTGCATGTGGAGCTTATAGCAAGAGGTAGGTAAATTTATCCTTGCATGTGGGCCTTTTGATGATAAAAAAGAGGACTTGAACAAGAGGGGCCATGGGTGAAAGAGTTTTACTAGAAAGGTGAAACTTGTCTCCTTTTTTTCATTTTGACCGAAAGCTCTACAAACGTTTCCTATATGTTTTCTTTCCATTCTCCCTCTCTTATCCTTTAATTCTTCTATTTTATCTATTTTTAAACATCATATGTAAGTTGTCTTGGTGTTATTGTATTGTGGTTGTAATATTTGTTATGAAAGATTGATCGAAACAAGGAGGAGGAAACCCACTTTATCCTGTTGGTCGAGACACATGCTAGAAGGGAGACTTGATTTTATGAAAATGAGAAAAATGATAAATTGTTGTGAAAATAGAATGGATTTTTTTGCCAAAATATAGATCGGAGCAATGATCCAAGAACTAAAATTAATTTAATCCAAATTAAATTAAATTAAATTAATAAGTTAATTAAGGTGAGAATGATTTTTTAAGTAGAAAATTTTGTTTAACTGAGACTTGGAAGAAACAAATTGAAAGTGCGAATTTTGCTCTTGGGACCGAGGAGAATTGTTGAGAAATTGGAACTATTTCTATTGAATACCCATGGGTAAAGGCGGCCAAAATATTGAGGATGGAACTTGATTTCTAGGCCACTTAAATTGAAATAAAAAGGTGGACATAACTCGTGACCAGTAAATGGATTTTAAATAGTGATTGTGGTGCAAAAAAGAGAGGGGATTAAACTATTAAATGAGGACACTGTATTAGTTGTGTACATTTTAAAATGGACATTCTATATTGTGCCTAAAGAATAAATGAGACATGAATTTAAAGGATAAATAAAACAATCAATGTAAATTCATATCTAAAATGCTTAAATACATGTTAAACTAGACATACACTATTGAATAATGTGTTTACCTTGTCAAAAGTGACACAAGACTGTGGCTTGAATAATATGATAGACATATGAACCTTTAGTTAGTTTAAAACTCAAAACCATAAATTTACAAGTGAGATGTCTGGTTATTTTGTGAATACAGTCCATATATATATATATATATATATATATATATATATATATATATATATATATATATATATATATTAAGAGATCTGTCTATTACACAAATTTGTATTAATTGAATTGCATATATTTTTGTCAAGCGTCCCTACACCACAAACAACAGTATTAGACAAGGGGAAAATCTAGTAGATGTACATAAGCTTAGATCAGGTTTGTGCAAGCTTTATGACAATAGCCATTAAAACCAAAAAATAATTAAAACAATAAAAATAAAACCACATGTGCTAGATTATAAATATGCTTATTATATATATAATATATGGGTGGTATACATATCGTATATGTGGTATATATATATATAATTAGTGTATGAAAAGTATATAACTAAAATATGCCTGGTGTATGTTTTGCATAAGTAAATATTTAAGAATGCCTATAGTAAGATTGTTAAATAATGATAGCGATGGTTTTATGATATATATGTGACAAATAAAAAAGGTATTAAAAACAATATATATAATTTGCCTTTGAGATAGAACGATGTAAGCAAATATGACATCCATCCATAATTAAGCCTGGACTATAGTAGGGAAGATTTTTTGGCACGCCAATAGGATCATTATAAGTGTGTGTGTGTGAGAGAGAGACATTTGGCTTCGACTAAACCGTCTAACTTTTAAGTCATGATTATATGATTATGTTTATAAGAATGCACAATGTTTGGATATTTAAATGCATTGCATCTAGGAGACACCTTATTTCTGCTAAGCTTTAGGTTGAGCTACCCCTTGTGTCTCCCTGATGTCTGGTTTAGATAGCAAATAAATGGGCAGTGCAGGTAAGTTAAGTGATTATATGTTGTGACATGCCATGCAATATGTTAGATATGTAACATGATCTTTGTTTAACATGTCTATTTATAATAAAAGGCATGATTATTTGTAATTACATTACATTGAAATGTTAGAAGGTATACTAGGACAATTGTACACTTTAAATAAAGATTATAATAATCTATTTCAATAAAGCTTGTACCACTGAGCATAGCTCAATGCATGAATTTTTTTCTCTCTCACGTAGTTAGCAGAGAGAGATCATATAATGGCATACAAATAGAGAGAGCCATAGATATAGTAGACACCATTAGAGAAGGACAACAACAATAGCAGTAGCCATTCAGCTAGGGTTAGTCTTTACTTTTTTCTCCATGTCATGTTTATAAATAAACACTACACGTATCATGAATATATTTACTTCATATGTCTATAAATAAGTTTTGTAAAAAGCTTTTGGGTTGTAAATAGTAAAAATTTTATTATCGATAATGCAAATATTGTTTCTCTATATGAGATATGCATATTAGTATGAGGATTTAATCCTATAAGTCTGATACAGGCAAATCAGTCAG
The DNA here is from genome assembly GCA_023653625.1 of Triadica sebifera. NCBI lineage: Eukaryota > Viridiplantae > Streptophyta > Magnoliopsida > Malpighiales > Euphorbiaceae > Triadica > Triadica sebifera. Next base: position 31,235,020 of record CM042894.1, on the reverse strand, counting down.
TTAGCTTATGGCACCAACTTACATAACTATAACTCAGATGGATAAGTAGGTGTCACATGAATGGTGTTGGAAATATGGTGAGTTGGTTTGGTAGCTTAGAACGAATTTGGGGAATTGGAAAATAGTTTTCAACAATGATTCATGGGCATGGACTACTACATGGAAGGATATTGTTCCTTCCAAATTCAATCACGGCTTAGAGCAAAACAGAGAATGACGGGTATAAAGCTAAATTACAGGCATGAAGGAAATTGTCACAGTCGTGAAAGAACTTTAGTGTTGTTCATGATTTGGGGACATTTTCTTATGGGTGTGAAATAGGTTGGTCACGAGTATGAACATATGTGTCACGACTGTAAATGCTCTATTTTTGAAGTGGAACTTACTTGTTAATTATTTGTTTGTTAAAATGAAATATGCCTATAAGTATGATGTGATAAGTATATAAAGGCATGAATTGAGTAGAAATGACATAGATAAAATATAAAATGGTTAATATAAAGCATAAATAAGTATGGCATGGAAAAATGATAAGAATATGTGGTTGAACCAAGAGTAAATATTGGTAAATGTGAAAATATGCAAAGGAATTAAGCTTAATATATGTGTCTAACCTAGACTATAATGGGTGGACAGGTTGACACACCAATTAGGAATGATAGGTTGTAACACCTGTAGGCTTCATGCCCAAATGTCATAATGCCCATAGGCATTTAATGCTCGTATGCAATTTATTGCCCACTATTTTGGACATTTAATGTCCCATATTGTAACATCCTCGAACTTCCCCACATGCATATCCATATGCATTTCATTTGAACCTATGCATCTTGCATATAATTCAATTGAACAAGGGCATTTCATACGTATTTTCGTAGGAATAAGTTTATGACACGCACTAGCTACGTGTCCTAGTATTTGGCAATTGTATCGAGTCGCACGTGTGTACTTATGACCTAAATAAGGATAAAAATTATTAGAAATAAATTGAATAAGGTGACTAAATTAAAGTAAACAAAATGACTAGATTAAGATTAGTAAACATTTACAATGTTAATTTAGTTAAATTGGGTCAAATGATTGAGTTGTATTATTGTGTGGATTAGTGGAATTATATATATATATATATGTAAATAATAATAATAATATAGATAAAATAAAATAAAAATGAAACAAAAGGAAAATAAAAGAAAATATAAGAGAAAATAAAAGAGAGAAGAGAAAAAGATAAAAAGACAAAAAGAAAAAAAGTTAGCTTTATCTTCCTCCCCCATTTCTGCCTCCTTACTCCAGCCCATTTTCTCCTTAATCTTCTCCATTACAGACTTCAAGTCTTCCTTGTTTCACTTAGTTTTTGAAGCAAATATATCCCTTGCAATTTCGTTCTTGGTGAGTAATCAATTCTTATTGCTATAAGGCTTATTTGAGTTGCTAAGGTTCATTAATAGGCACTGATTTGCACCCAATTTTGACATCAATAGAAATTGATTCTGGAAACACTTAAAACACAACAATTGTTCCTTTATGTTTTATATTTATGTATATGTAAAATTTGTTTCAATATTTGGTGTATATAATGAGATATCCTCTCTCTACTGAAACTGGTCCGGATGTAGACCCTAAATGAGTTAGCCATTATTTTTGTTAGTTTTGAATATGATAAAGCCATTATTTGAAGTATTTCAAAACATAAAATTTTTATATATATGTGTTATGTATCTTTATACCAAATTTAAAGTTCATATGTCTTGTCAATTTGGATTTATGGTGAATGAAACCATGATTGTTCCATGGTTTGAACTACTAACTGAGTGCCCTGGGTAGATCCAGCAACTTGTTTGGATACCTTGAGCTCCCTAAAGATCAATTATGTCAATTTTAAAAATATCAAAACTATAGGTATATGTATTATCTAAATGTGGGTACTAATTTCAGCTTAATATGTTATTTATAGACTAAGTTATGGCCTTGTAAGTCATACTGGTCCAGAAGCCAACTCTGCTCTAGACCAGCAAAATATTTCTTATAATTTGAAGACATTAGAGACATAATTGATAGAAGTTTAAACATAAAAAATGTTCCTTTTGAACCCGTATAATTTTCTATAAAGTTTGATTGAAATATGACTTATATATTATAAGTTATGATGATTCAAAGTTGGTACCCTGAAACTGCCTAAGGGCAAAAAACAGAACACATTTAGCAATTCCACCAAATATTGTACAATGATCCAATTGATTTGAAATTTTAATATGTTATATAATTATATGTTATTTTTATTTATAAATAAGAATTAGATTAATTGGTCAAGTATAGAGAAATATATTGGCTAAATAGTCCCATAAGCTCACACTGCCTCATAGGAAAAATTTTAGCTATTGATATGAACAATGCATGTTAATTTGTTTAAGCCACATTAAGTCTCTCTAATCATGAGTTAATCGATTATATTTTCATATTAGGCTCACAACATATTGGAGACCCATAAGGAGCAGTTAGACAATAAGTTAGGGATCGGAATCAAAGGAGAAATGTGAGTCTAATTATCGATTGAATTCTTTAGTGCATATGAATGTTGCTTGCTATGTGATTCATATGATTGTCATGATTTGCCCCTGATAATATGATGATAGATAATTTGTGACATTGTGGTACACATAAGTGGTATACTTTTGATATATTTAGGGTACATGTTTGACATAGGTGATATATATACATGGTATATGCGTGGCATATGAGGCATATATGCGGTATATGTATGTTATATGTGATAAGATGCAATGGTTGATGAATGCTTAAGTACAAGTTCATATGCATATGGACTTAAAAGGTGTTGTGACTAGTTAATCGATATTGTAAAACAAAAGAAGAGGCCTATGACCCAACAAATGTGCAAATGAAACAAATGATCAAGCTAGCTAGCGAATGCAAATGTTCACATGGAAACTCGGGGCAATGTCTGTTTAACTTGGTCACAAAAAAATGAAATAAGCAAAGCATTTGCATACATAAAGAGTAATGATTATGTGTTTCAACTTTATTGATATTTATATGATTCAGATGAATGGAATGGAATACATGGTATGTGTTGGATTTGTGATTTATTAATATGAATTGTTTGGTAATTTAGAGCTCATTGGGTGATTATTCTCACTGACATGCAACTCATCAATTTGCATCATTTTTAAGGTAAAGAAAAGTGATAGCTCATTTTGAGTATCATATAGAAGACATGGAGCACAGGTCACTGGCCGAGCCTCATCACTCTCTCTCCTTGCATTCCACACGAGCATGAAAATATGTCATATGTATTTTGTATTTACATGTTTGAATATGTATTGTCATTTTGGAATGAGTTTTAAAAATATATAAATGAAAGCAACTCGTAAATACTTATGTGCAAAGTTTATGTTTTAATATATGTGATATGTCATATTATGGTGAAAGCCTCAAAATTGACATGCAAAGTCACTGAATGATATTACAGGATATGAAAATAATTTACTACCAATGTTAACAGGGTATTTTGCCTTTCCAGTCTGGTATATGTGATTACTTGATACAAGGATATGTTATACTTAATTGCATAAGATGTGGTCTTACATTTTTGGTATCAGAGCAGGGATAGGTTCCATGGGAACATGCATATGCATAAGAGCATGATAACATGTGCATCATATATGTTGAACATTATGTAGTGACATAATTCTAAATATTTTAAGGACATTATAAGACATGATTCACCAAGGAGGGAGAGGTCGGCCGAAATGCATTCTCATGAGGCATCACCTCATTTGGATAGAGATCAATGAGCACTAGGAGTTAGGGCTTTAGTGCATGCCTCCCAATCATCACATGCAGAGGTACCTTATGAAAACCCAGAATAGGAAGTGCATGGTCCTGCAATGTACAGGGAAATATGATATGACAAGTTGAGGAAACAAGGTTCAGTTGATTTTAATGGCACTACAGACCCCACAGAAGCTGAGACATGGCTTAAAAAAACACAGAGAGTACTTAATATTATGAGATGCACTCCAAAGGAGAAATTCGATTATGCAGTATCTTTGCTTCAAGGCAATGCCTATGAATGGTGGGAGACAATCCCCGACAGTGACGCACAGCCACCGGTTCTGACATGGAATGATTTTCTTCAGGAATTTCAGAACAAGTACATGCTTGAGGCATATAAAGATGAGAAGAGAAAGGAATTCCTGAATATGAAACAGGGAAACATGTCCATTGGTGAGTATGAGGTGCAGTTCAACAAACTTTTCCACTATGCCACCTTCATGGTCTCTACTGAAAGAGACAAATGTAGAAAGTTTGAGGAGGGCTTCAAATATGAGATCAGAAATAAAATCACAACTACTGATCTTGATAGTTATGCCAGACTCAGAGTTGCTGCAATTAGAGCTGAACGGTTAATGAAAAAAGCTAGGAAACAACAAATTAAAAAGGTAGCACGTGAGTTCTTTGGTGAGTCTACCAGAAGGTCAGAAAAGAGAGGTAGATGTATGCCAGTATAGTCTGGTAATAGAGGGGGATACTCGAACTCTAGATGTCATGATATGACTTCTTTTTATCCATGTAGAGGGTAGAGCCAATATGTTGAACAGAGGCTCATATGTACTCATTATGGTAGACAACATACGGGCGAATGTGGAAGGCTCACATGAGCATGTTATTTTTGTGGATTAGTGGAGCACATGTATAGAGACTATCTGGAAAGAACCAAACTAGCAGAGACAAGTAGAGGTAGAAGAGTATCTAATACTACAATTGAGGCACCGAGGGTCTACCCTACTAGTGGGACATAGGGCAGAGGAAAAGGTAGGGGCATGACTGGTACAATGGGCAGAGGAGTGACCAAATCTGAAGGTCAGAATTCTAAAGCCCCTACTCAGGCCAGGGTGTTTGCTATGACTAGACAGGAGGCGATTGATGCTCCCGAAGTAGTTATTGGTAATATTTACATTTATGATATGTTAGCATATGCATTGATTGACCCAGGCTTTACTCATTCATTTATATCATTGCACATGGCATCTAAAATGCATAAAAAACATGTGCCTCTAGGGATTGACATAAATGTGAGTACTCCACTAGGAACAGTAGTAGTTGTGAATAAGATTTGTCATGATTGCTTGATATGCATTAATAAAGCTGAGTTAATAGCTGATTTGATCTTATTACCACTATATGAATTTAATGTGATATTGGGAATGGACTAGTTAACTAGACATCAAGCAATAGTGAATTGCTTTACTAAGGAAGTAATTTTGGAATCACCAAACCAGCCAAGGGTAGTACTTCTAGGTGAAAGAAAACTTATGCGTACATGTTTAGTCTCAGCTATAAAAGCATTTTGAATGATTAAAGGGAGATGTGAGGTATATTTGGCATATATCATTGATACTAGAACCACTGATAGCTTGCTTGAAAATATACCAGTGGTAAGGAAATTTTCTGATGTATTCCCAGATGATCTACCCGATTTACCACCAGATATAAAGATAGAATTCACTATTGAACTAGTACCAGGAACAACACCAATATCAAGGTCACCCTATAGAATGGCCCCAGTCTAGTTGAAAGAGTTGAAGGCCCAATTGCAGGAGTTGCTTGGTAAAGGGTATGTCAGACCTAGTGTATCACCTTGGGGAGCTCCAGTGTTATTTGTTAAAAAAAAGATGGAATAATGAGATTATGCATCGATTACAGGCAACTGAACAAAATGACAGTGAAGAACCTTGGACTTAGTTTTCCCTTTTTATCAAACCTCTATCTTTTTCCAAGGCAAAAATTTAAGGAATACTTTATCACCCACATCATATTCAATGTCTCACCTCTTTAAATCGGCATATGATTTCTATCAATCTTATGTTTCTTTTAGCCTTTCTTTGATCACTTTAACTTTCTCCTTAGTTTGTAGAACTATCTCAGGCCTAATCAACTTTTTTTCATTCAGCTCGATCCAACAAACTAGGGTTCTACACTTCCTTCAGTATAAAGCCTCATACATAGCCATGCCTATGCTTGTCTGATAACTATTGTTGTAGGCAAACTCCATAAGAGTTAGATATCTATCCTAACTTCCCTCAAATTTGAGTACACAACTTCTCATCATATCCTCTAGCAACTGAATAACTCGCTTCAATTGTCCATCCGTCTGCGTATGAAAGGCTGTGCAAAAACTGAGTCGAGTTTCTAAAGCTTACTGTAGACTCTTCCAGAATTGTGAAGTAAACCTGGAATTTCTATCAAATATGATGGACATTGGCACTCCATGCAACCTCACTATCTCACTTACATAAATTTTGGCTAGCTTGTTTAATGAGTAAATCCATTCTGACTGGTAAGAAGTGTGCCGAATTCGCCAATTGATCCACTATCACCCACAATGGATTATGCTTTCTCTGAATCACCGGTAAACCAGACACAAAATCCATTGTGATTCTCTCACATTTCCACTCTGGAAGCAGTATTGGTTGCAACAATCCTATGGGTAACTAATGTTCCACTTTAACTTGTTGATAGGTTAGACATTAAGCAACATACTCGGTGATATCCTTTTTTATCCCTGGCCACTAGTATTTTGCTTTCAAATCTTGGTACATTTTGTTTCCGCCTAGATGTATTGTATACATCCTTTCATGTGCTTCTTTTAATATTTTGAACTTCAACTCTTCTATACTGGGCACACAAATCCTATTCTTGACGTACATTGTGTCATCTTTTGTCAATAAAAACTCAGGCTTTTCTCCCTTTTTCACTGCCTCCACTATCTTTACTAACTTCTCATCTTGCCTCTGAGCATCTTTGATCCTCTGCATCAAAGGCATCTCAGCTAAAATCTTCCTGCTTAGTGCATCTGCAACCATATTAGCTTTGCTTGGCTGGTAGTCGTTCACACAATCATAGTCTTTAATCAACTTCAACCATCTTTGTTGTCTCAGATTCAACTCTTTCTGTGAGGGAAAGTACTTAAGACTTTTGTGATCTGTATAGATATAATATCTTTCCCCATATAGATAATGTCTCAAGATCCTAAGAGAAAAACTATTGTAGCTAACTCCAAATCATGTGTCGGATAGTTAAACTCGCGAGGCTTAAGTTATTTTCAGGCATAAGCAATCACTTTTCCTTTTTGCATAAGAACACAACCCAAACCATTATGACTAGCACCATTGTACACAACAAAATCTTTTCCTGGAGTAGGTTAAGTCAAAACTGGTGCTTCAGTCAACATTGCCTTTAGTTGATCAAAGCTTGCTTGACACCTCTCTATCCACTCAAAACATACCACTTTTCGTAGTAGTCGTGTCAAAGGAGTCACTAAGGATGAAAATCCCTTCACAAACCTCCTATAATATCCAACTAATCTGAGGAAACTCCTCAATTTCGTCACATTTTGTGGTGGTTTCCAATTAAGAATAGCCTCAATTTTACTAGGGTCAACCCGAATACCTTCTATTGAAACTACGTGACCCAAAAAATTGATTGATTTAAGCCAAAACTCGCACTTAGATAGCTTTGCATACGACTGCTTCTCCTTCAGTGTTTGCAGCACTATTTTGAAATGTTGATCATGTTCTACTCGATCTCTAGAGTAGACAAGAATGTCATCAATAAACATCACTACAAATTGATCAAGATATGGCCAAACACTCAATTCATCAGGTCCATAAAAGCTGGTGCTACATTCTTCAATCCAAAGGGCATAATCAGGAACTCATAATGACCATAACGAGTCCTGAATGCGGTCTTAGGTACATCTAAATTTTTTTTATCTTTAGTTGATGATACCCCGATCAAAGATCTATCTTTGAAAATATGGTTGCACCTTTCAACTGATCAAATAAATCATCAATTCTAGGTAGAGGGTATTTATTATTGATAGTCACCTTATTAAGCTGCCTGTAATCAATGCAAAGACGTAAGGTGCCATCTTTCTTCATTACAAATAATACTAGAGCACTCCATGGTGATACACTAGGTCACATAAATCCCTTATCTAACAACTCTTGCAATTGTACCTTTAACTCTTTTAACTCCGCTGGTGCCATCCTATATGGTGTAATGGAAATAGGAGTGATGTTAGGTACTAAATCAGTAACAAACTCAATTTCTATATCTGGCAGTAAACCTAAAAACTCCTCCTGAAACACATCAGGAAACTCACTAACAGTAGGAATATCCACCAACTTCAAACTTGCTTTTTCTATATCAACCACATACGCTAAGTATGCTTCACATCCCTTACTGATGAGTTTCTGAGCTTTCAACACTGATATCACATTGTCTGGATGTCCTCTATTGTCACCCATAACCACTATCTCATCTTATTTCAGAATTCTGATGATCCTTTGTCTCCTCCCACAATCCACTATAGCTCCATAATGAGCTAGCCAATCCATTCCCAAGATCACATCGAACTCATGGAATGGTGGCTCTATCAAGTCTGGTAGGAATTGCCTACCTTGAAGTTCAATTAGGCAACCCCTCAACCCCTTGCTAACCCTCACATTATGCCCTAATGGGTTAGTCACAATAATCTCAAATTTTAGAGACTGTAGTTCTAAACCCTCTCGACCCGGTGGTGGTGTGCATATATATGAATGTGTCGACCCCGAATCTATCAATGCATGTATATCAAAGCCAAAGAGAAGGAATTTATCAATTAAGACATCAGGTGCATCCTGCTCCTCTTGGCCTCGCATGGCATATGCCTTGGCTAGGGCAACTTTACTACCTCACAGCCTCTCAACTGTCTTTGATCTAAACTAATTGAGCCCTGATCGGCCTTTTCCGCCTTACACTCGACCTCTTCCTTGCCCAAAAGCCTGTATCTGTATCAGCTCAATGCTCCCCGAACCTCTACCATACTGAAACAAGGGACAATCTCTCTTCATATGGTTTTTAAAGCCACATCTAAAACATGCTCCTGTAATCCACCAACACTCTTCTAGATGAGGACAACCACAATGTTGACATTCTGGTAGACGTAGAGATCTATGTGGTATCTGTGTCAGTGCACTAGCTGCTGAAGAAACGGATCTCGCGGGTTGTCCCCACATGAAAGAAGAAGACCTACTAGAACCCTAAGCTTGAAATCATCCACTGAAAGATTTGACTCTCTTGCCACTTGATTGTACTCCACTCGACTATGGCATGGGTCTCTTGAAGCCTCTATCTTGTGCTGACTGTTGTGCCTCTAGAACTTTCTCAACTGTTCTAGCAGATGCTAGCAAACTAGGAAAACTCATCAGGCGTAGGGGTGAAACCTACAACTTGATTGGGTCTCTCAATCCATCTTCAAATCGTCGGCATTTATCAGCCTCTGTAGACATAATGCCACTATCATACTTGTAGAGATATGTAAATTCTCTCTCATATTCTGTTACCGAAATGTTCCTTTGTTTTAGCATCAAAAACTCTTGTTTCTTATCGTTTGTATAGATAGGAGGAATATATTGCTTCTTAAATTTTTCTAGAAATAATTCCCAAGTTATGGGATCAGGTGCCTCTATGCTCTATGATTCTGATTTCCACCAGTCATATGCGTGATCTTGTAACAAAGACAATGCATATTCATATTTCTACTCGTATGTGTAATATAGCTGATCAAAGACTCTTTTTGCCCATTCTAGCCAAAACTCTACCACTGAGGGGTCATCTTCCCATTTACCGGCCCCTAGCTTCCTCAATCTCTCAAATTGTAGCCCAGACGAGGCTGAATGTGATGCTCTTTAGAGCAAATCTATCATGTTCCTCATAAGCTCTACTTGTCTTGTGCCAGCAATAGACTGCTCTCGTGATGAGCTAGCACAAAATCTCGATGCAGTAGCTCGACAACGACTGGGTCGTGATGAAGCCTCTGTCCTTGTAGGCTCATTACTTTCGGCTTCTTCAGCCACCACTTGACATGATTCCGAAGCCATCACTTACCTATATTGTAAAGTAACGGCCCTAATCAGTAAGCAACAACTTTAACACTTAATTTTGGGTGCACACATGTCATAATTATTTTTGAAAACCGTTTTAAAATCCCCAAACCACCCAAACCAGGCTCTAATACCAAAAAATATAACACCCCCTTACCCCTTCCATACATACCCAGATAAGAGAGTACTACGCTGACTTTATTAGTTGAAATATTATTTTTAAATTATGTATAAATGAAAATCACTCATATATTATTATTTTTATTTATTATTTACTTACTTTGTAGTGTAAAAGAAATCAAAGTAAGAAACACAATAGACTTTATAAAGTATTATTTACAAAACGATTTGTTATTATACAACCATTATAAAATAAAGCTTAACCCAAAATATATAAAAGATGTGTGACCCACAGTTTAAAACAGGTTGCTCTACTGGATCAGGCCACTGCTACCTTTGTCTACTTATTCTTTGCTATATCTGCATGAGAGAAAATCTCACGCTAAGCTCTAGGCTTAGTGGTGCATATCAATAAGGCAATAAACTATTTTATGCAACATGCATTGTTATATATCAACTCATGCTCAATCATCTTCTCATGCAAATATACATATCATGGTATTCAGGCATGTATAAACATCAAATTATATTCTTTTATCTCATACTTGTTTACTTTATTAAAATATCATTATATAACACATCATAATTAACCATGTTACAAGTCTTATTCCTTTTATTTTACTTAACCTTTTTATGCCCACAACACCCAATCATCTTTTCATGCAAACATGCATTTCATAAATTTTATTCTTCCATATCTCATATTTATTTTACTTTATCAAATCATTATTATCCATAGCCTTTTATTGCCCATAACACCTTTGAACCCTTTACTAGGATAACGGAGTTGACATTCAGGCACTTAGGAGTGCCACTTGGGCAATATGATTTAATCATAATCCCTCCTACTTGGCATGCCAAACTATCCTAAGTCTGGTTCTAGTTAAGTGTTCTAGGGCTTACACAATGTCATTAAAATTCATTATTATTAAATTCACCCATTTAATGCATGTAAAGGTTCAATTCATCACACAATTACTCAATAAAAATAGTATTTGCATAATATAACAAGGTTCACATCATTTTACTCTTTTAATTCGACAACTCATATGCTGCCCTATTGCTAGCAGATTCTGTTCTCTATTTTGGACCTTAATTCTGGTCCTATTACAATATGAAATTAGTTACATGGTCTTCTTACCAATTTTAGGTCTGGATCTTAGATTTAATATGAAACTTGAATCAATTAATTTTGACTTATGTATCAAAATATATGATAAAATGAACATTGACTGGTCACTAATAATTCTGCCAGGAATTTTCTGGACAGCTTCTATGTCCAAATTTTATGAATTTTTCTAGATAATTACAGACATATTCAGGTTTTATAGTTTGAATGAAATTTATATCCTTATGTCTTATCTTTCAAACCCAATAAAGAACACACAATTCCAAATTCCAAAACTCAAGTTATAACAGTCTAAGTACTCACTGCTTATCAATTCCAGCAAAGAACATACAAACTAATCACATTCAATTTTTTACCAAAATTAATTCTAAGTCTAGCAAACATGCATCCCCAAGATTTTTATCACAAGATATCACTAATTTATAATTATTAACATGTCAAATGCTCAAACCATGCAATTGAAAATAACACATAGACTATTGCCTTAAGTTATGCACAAACCTCTACTTTTCCCTTTTCTTTCTCTTTACTTCTCTTTCTCTTTTCCTTTCCTCCTTTGAGCTAGCTCCTTGTAAATTTGAGTTCCTAAAACAAAAAAGATATAATTAAAATTTAATAAACCCTAATCTCTCTCTCTTGCTCTCTCAAGCTTCCTTAAGCTCCTTTTTGCATGAAAACCTACTCTTCCATGGCTCTCTCCCTCTCTTTCTCACTTTCTCTTCTTAGCATCAAGTTTTGGCTATGGAGAACAAGGAGAAAAGTAGGCTGGTTTGAGAGAATATAGAATATTCTAGATGGAAGGATAAGGAAGAAGGATGAGTAATTAAGAGCAAAGTGATAAAATTAATCAATAATGGGACACATAAGCTATAAAAATCTAGATATTTCCTTTGGTAATTAATGTGTTCATCTTACTTTGATGTATGATGATTCAAGGAGTAATGTGGAAGACAAGTAATTGATAGAAAATTCTAGATACAAAGGGATAAGGGAGGATGAAGGAGCAATTAAGGAGAAAATGACAAAAATCAAATAAGGATGGGGACACCTAAGCCATATTATAGATGTTTTCATTAATATCTAATTCATGTACATGACTTGGCTAATTGTTGCATGCCACTTGGTGTGGCCAGCCCGTTCCACATGTTTAATGTCCCAATCATGCATTTAATTGATGGTTATCCCAATTGATCCTCAAATTTTTGGTAAATTACAAATTGACCTCTAAACTTTTCAAAATTTGTGATTTAGTCATTACCGTAATTTTACATTTTTAAATATCTTAAACACTTTATTAAATATCTTTCATAATTATTTTCCATTACTTTAATTATTTTTCAGTCAAAATCCTAATTTAGACACCGGTCAAACCGATGCATCAGTTTAATGACACACGCAACTTGGGCCTAAATTTGCGCATATAACAATGAGCTTTCTTGTAGATCAAAAATTCCTTCAGATTTGATTTTCAAAACCATCCACTTATTGCTTTTTTCTTTTCGCAAGCTTTGGTACAAACAAAAATACACTTGAGCTACTTATGTTGCAAGGACAAATGATTCGTACTTGTTATGTCGTCTTCTATGATTTACCTCCATAGTTTTGTATTATTTATTAACCCTTGTATCAACATTAAGAGTTGGATCAAGTAACTCACACATAAAGAGAATTGATCGTTTAATTGGCCAATTATGATATTCAAGTTGGCCAATTTTCCTTAATTGACTGTACCAATTATTCATAAAATGGCTATAGTTTTGGCCCTTTATGCAGACCCTACTATTCATTTAGATTGTCATGGCACCATATTGTGTGAAATTTATAACTGTTGACAAAATATCCATTGTATGTTGTAAGAGTCATCAGAGAACCTTTGTGAGATCCTTACAGAAGTTGTTGACAATAATTGAGCTTGGATCATGTGCCTGGAAAATAAGAGCTTTTTTTTTATTCAAGAGAAGAATATGATATTCAATGGACAAGTTAAGAAAAATAAGGCTTACATATGATTTGAACCAATTAGTAAAGTCCACTTCAAGTTTTACGTCTATTTCTGTATCAGTAATGTATGGACTTTGGTGTCACAATTGTCTAGCATAAATCCTAGCATTTGATTGAGTTTAGGACATGTTAATCAAGATATATGACTTATAAACAGTAACATATATAATAGTTTGAAATGTTTTAGATTAGGATACTAACCTCACAAATGGTTCTACTTATTCACAATTAAGCAAAACATATGACTGAGCAACATGTATTGTTAAGGAGTTATATGTCTTGTTCTAGAATGAACAAGTGATCTACTATTGTATTTAAAAATGGATATGTCAATAGCGTCATCCATTGGATTATATTCACCTTCATAATTTCAAGGCACAATACTTACTTTTGTTTACACATGATTCATGAAATAGTATGAACAAAATGTTGATGTTTTCTTAACTAAATAAGCATTGTATATCAATCTTTGAACCTGTGCCTTATTTCTGACATTATTCTTCAATTTTTGAAGATACCTATAAAGTGAGAGCTTCAATAAGATATATGAAATGTTATTAAATTATGTTGATTAAGAAGTTACTTACTTTTCAAATAAATACATCCATCGGAACTACATATGGGTCTAACAATGCATGCCTCGTGGGGTAAATAAACGTAAGATATTCCATCAAAATGAAGAAACTCAAATGGAAAATTCTTTCTTGCTTACATAAGATAATTATAATGTCTATTTCAATTCTAGCCGTATCTTCATTCATAATTATCGTTGTAGTTAGAATAAGAAAAAACTCAACTCAATTATAACCTTCCACACATTAGGAAGTAATAGTTCTCAAAAATGCAATAGGCATTAACCTCTATATAAAGACATGACAATGATGGCTTTTAATGCCAAAGAACCTCAATTTATGTTTATCGACACATCTTCCCATTTTGGACATGTATCCATCAGAGAATTTTAGTTTTGTAACCCAATCAAACAATACAATTTTAGCTCAAATGTTATGTGTGTAACAAGTTTTAGGGTATTTGCTAGTGGATTCTAACTTATCAAACTTTAGTCTCTGACAATATCCATTAAGCTCCTGTCTAGATTTCATAGTGTCATTTGTTTTACTAGGTATATTAAACATCGTGTTGAATAAATGATCAAAAACATTTTTCTCAATGTGCATGATATCAAAGTTGTATCAAATAAGATTTGAACTCCAGTAAGGCAAATCCCATAATATGCTTAATTTATTTTCAACCATAGGATTGACTAATTGTTTGTTAATTACATCAACATCGACATTGGTTACCTTCTTCAAACTGAATTGGTCAATTATCCTTAATATTTCTTCTCCCAATCTAATAAGAGGTACAATATCTATTACAATTCAATTTTTGAGAAAAGCATTCCCATTACATTTAAATATATTATCAAGTTCTAAGAACTTTCTGTTTTTATCAAACTATGATTGTTTACCACCCCGACTTAGTCTGAAAGCATCCAAGTCCTTCATGCAATAAGGATAAGTTAAAAATCCCAATTTTAATTATCTAGACAATATTGAAAAAGTATGGAAGTCGTTGATTGTCCACATTTTTGCTAATCACAGATGAAAATTTTGATTAGAGGTATGTCAAATGATTCAACCCCATAATCCCACAAAAGCTTCAACTCATTTATCAATAATTGCAATTATACATTTAGCTTGCCTTTAGGATTATTAGGTCTTGAAACAAGGACAATTAAGAATATCGATGTCTCTTTTATACATAACCAAGGGGGGTAGATCATACGTTGTCACTATCTTTGGCCAATATGTGTACCATTGCCCATATTGACCAAAAGGTTGGAAACTAACAATGCAGAGGCTGAGATTAACATTTATAATTTTGAAGACAAAATCAGGACGAACATCATTGAAATGTTTCCAAGCTATAAAATTGAATGGTTGTTATATTACACTTTCCTCGATCTCATATTCTACATGCCACCTTATATCATTAATAGTGCCTTTATATGTGTATAATGTAATGAATCGTGAAGTCAACAGGAAATAAAACATTTTTTTGAAAGGTATGTTGGTTTTCCTCATTTGGATTCCATTAATGTTAGGCTTTCCTTGAAATGTGTATGATCAAAACTTGCACACAATCATGTTCATATCTTCCTTAAGAGATCATGCATTCGTTAGGATAATAACGTATCTTCTCCACTAGTAAACCCAAACTACGAACCAAATGCTTCATATCTTAAAAGCTTTTGGTGACAAGATTATCTTTTGACACAACCTCTTCAAACAATTGAATAGATGTATCAAATCCATGCTATAATATATGGTACTCAACCTCGATATTTAGCATTCTAATAACAAGTGATAATAAAAATAAGTTTGACACCTAGGCCACAATGAATTACTTACAGCATATTGCATGTCATAAAATTTTTGTGCCTCAAAATTAGGACTCTCTTCATACTCATCATTTAAATTGAATGAAGGACCAATGACATTCGTAATTATTTTCTGGATTGGAAAAATGGCAACAATCAATGCCATGTTGTTGCTTTATTACATCCTCTGTTTCTTTGTGCCTTATCCACACTAAGTATCCTAGTTTGAAACCATTTCTCAGTAGATGGAATCTCATCGTATCCATATTAAGAAACTGACAATTTTGACACTTATTTTTTGGATATGGATACTTTATTTTTTATTCGTCCATCCACTCCTGATGAGTATATGCAAACTCTATAAAAAATTTTACAGTAGAAACATACTCTAGATTGAGAAGGCCATTATTTAGCCTCTTACACATCCATTGTTGATTGTCAATTATAATTGGAAGCTATGATACATAGTTCATAATTTAGGACATAGTGCAATAAGGTGTTTCTTATAATTTTGTTACTACATTGACCATCAGATTTAAAAAGTATTCTTATTTCATCAACAATAAAAGCTTCTGACATTTACATTAGTAAATAAAAATATAGTTGAAGGTTTTATGAGTTGCAACCGCAAAGAGTTAAGGGTTGCCTATAAGATTAATTTTACGATTGTACCTCCACTATCGTGACCACACCTTCTATTGATTTGAGAAACAAAATGCCTCTTGGGGATCAACATAACCACAAAAATATGAGGCTTGCTCGCTATGAGCATTTTGCAACAGCACCTCGCTATCGGAACCACACATTATATTGATTTGACTATAGGTGTTTACAGTTTGGTTTTATCAGTTTGGACTAAAAATTTATAACCAAACCAATAAATCAATTTACAAATACTTTAACTTTTAACCAAGTAAAGTACTACTTAAAATATCCTAACCAATGTTGTTTGAATTCCGTTTTGATAATCAGTTTGGTTAGTTTGATAAATAAATAAATGAATAAAATTAAAATATTAAAATATCCTAAAATTTTGATAAATATTAACTTCAAACCATGATCAAATTAACAATATGAATATCATCCAAAATATAAAATTCAGTACACTATTTGAACTTTTAGAAAATTCAAAATATAATTTATAAATTAGTAAAATAAATTTTTGCTCAATCATAGTGTTCCAAAGGAAGTTGAAGAGTATAAATAATTAAATACTATATAATTTTAGAAAACTAGGAAATTAGTAGTATTAATGCACTATATATATATATATATATATATATATATATATATATATATATATATATATATATATATATATAGATATTAAAAGATACCCTATACTATTGGTTTGGTTTGATTTATTATATTTAAATTTTTTTAATCCAAAACTAAACCAAAAAGTCGGTTTATAAGAATTTCAAAACCATAATCATCCATAAAACTACATAAACTATGATTTTCAGTTTGGATTAAATTGGATTGGTTCAGTTTGATAAAATTTTGTGCAGCCCTAGATTTGACAAACAAAATATTTTATGAGTATCGATGCAACTACAAAAAGATAAGGGTTGCCCGTGAGGAGCAATTCCAACTATGCCTTCCTTATCATGACCATGCCTTCAGAATTAGAAATTCATACTCTAAATTGAAACATGAATCATAACCTATAAATGTGCCTCCCTTATCTTCCTTTTATAATTTATTTAGCATATAACATATCAATTGGATGGTATAAAACTAACTCAATCTAATATGCTTAATGGTATAGAAAAATTCAACCATGGTTTTAAACATGTCCATTCAATTAAAAAAAAAGTTGCCATTAAATTTAAAAATGATAGAGGAAAAGGTAAGAAAAGAAAAGAAACAAACCTTCAAAAATGCTTTGACTATGGTTGAATTTAGCAATGACAGACTCAACTCCTTCCCTAGCAATTGGAATGGATGAATGTGTCACTTGGCGATCGGAAATATTGGCAATTGACAATGAGAAATGCTGGTGGCTAGCAATGGCAATGGAGGAGGAACAAACTAAGAGATAAAGAGAAAATGTAGAAAGAGAGAGTGCAACGAATGTGAGATCATAGTTAGGGTTCATGAAAATGGGAGGAGACTTTGGAATTTTCTTGGAAAATTTAGCTACCACCATGTGTGATAGCTACCGTGGTCACTAACTTATAGAATTTAAAATTGAACGATAAGCTGACTACCATTTCGCTTACTGCTACTTAGCAACTACAAATGAAGTGGTCATTAAAATCATTTAAAAGACCACTTTTGTTGTGGTTACTTATTAGTAGTAAGGAAAATATCAGAAATCCTATCGTTTCACTTACTTCTAGTCATTAACCAAAATTGAAGGAGTCACTAAAATAATTTTTAGCGACCACTTCATTTGTTGTTGCTGATTTTGGAGAAATTCAACTACCATTTTACTTGTGATCGCTAATCACAAATACATAAGCGATACTAGAAATCATATCATTTCAATTATTGCTAATTAGCAATTACTAGTATAGTAGTCGATAAGATTATTTTAGCGACCACTTCAATTGTGGTTATTATTCACAAGAAACTAAAATGAAGTGGTTGTTCGTGAAAAGAGACTAGTTGTTGTCAATGAACATCTTAACACAAATGACACTAAAATTTGTCATCCTTTTTTAATGCACTCCCGATTTAGCAATCACAATAATCATATTTAATTACCACAAAAATGTTCGCAAAGTCATTACTAAATTTAGTACTGATTTTTAGAGCATGATTTAGTGACTACTCTCTTTAGTCACAATTTGTTCACTGATTGGTCACAATTTGTTCACTGATTGGTCACAATTTGGCCATTAATACAAAAGTTATAAATTTCGTCTTCTAGTGATAGCTAAGTAATCCCTACTTAGTAGCTATTTAACGACTATTGGCATATAGTTGTTAAATGTATTACCGAATGTATTACCGAATTCCTGACAAATCCCGATTTTGAGAGAGCATAAACAATCTAAAATAGTTTTTCCCATTGATTATTATAATACATTGGTTAAATCTCATGAGTCCTTACAATAATCAATAGGTTTTTAGATAGTATAAGCGTTTAATTTGGTTTTCACAATTAATTTACGTCTTTAAATAAAAACATATGATTATTAGGTATTAATCAATATTTGACCAATACCATGGATTTATCTAGAAGCTATCAAGATAATGAAAGTCTATGTTGTTCCCTATCATGCCATGTGAGAAGGGAAAGCAGTTAAGGACCTCTATCGATAGATAATTATAAAACTTGTGAATTACATGATCTTGAGTCTAAAGATGGATAGATACTTATAAAACTTGTGAATTACATGATCTTGAGACTAAAGATGGATAGATACTTATAAGACTTGTGAATTACATGACCTTGAAATTAAAGAAAGACAAAAAAAAAAAAAAAAAAAAAAAAGAGGGAAGAGTCCAATGATATGAAGGAAAATAAATTTATCTTTTTTTTTTTTGCAATAGGAGACTGTAGTGATGCCGATAATTTAATCTTTTTTTATATTAAAAAATAACGTAATTCTTAGCCAGGATGCAAGCTCCACTACTACATGAAACAACCATGTTAATACTAATATTATTACATTTGTTTTTGCAGGCTATAAACTATGAACAAATTGAAAAAATTCACTTTATAATTAAACAAAATAATAAAATGATAGAAGTAAGACTTAAAAACTCACACACCTCGTAATAATACTGAAAATACTTATCAATAAATCATATGAGAAATTATATTATTTTGCTATCAATCTATTTTTCGATTATCTACAATAATTTTCATATTATACTATGTTAAATAGATAAATTAGTTTAACTTATTTTTAAATTTATTTTTTCAATACTTAAAAGATAAAGCTATATTTAGGAAATATAAATTTAATCAATGGAGTCCATATATATATATATATATATATGAAGAAAAAAATATTATTATTGAGAACTACTATATATGTGGGTTTTCAGTGAACAATGACGATCTTTCAACCACATGCAGGGCCAAGATATGAGACCATTTGAGGACAAAAAGTTAAAGAAGTGAATCTACAGAAATGGCACTCATTAAATATAATATAACAACCTATTAACTTATTATGTACAGTTAAATAAGGACCTAAAAAGATTATAAGAAATGATGACAAAAAGATCATGGCAAAGAGGAATGTTTCAATACAACAGTACAATTGCTTACTCTAAGAAAAGGGTCATCAAGGCCTTAGGA
Source organism: Triadica sebifera (assembly GCA_023653625.1). Classification (NCBI taxonomy): domain Eukaryota; kingdom Viridiplantae; phylum Streptophyta; class Magnoliopsida; order Malpighiales; family Euphorbiaceae; genus Triadica; species Triadica sebifera. Next base: position 31,215,179 of record CM042894.1, on the reverse strand, counting down.
TCACTTTAGAAGAAGACCGTATGATTAACAACCGGGAATGGAAACAACAAAACTATGCTTTAGTAAACTTAAACAGGAAATCTCATGCTTTTTAACCAACAATGATTTTTATCTGTAAATAAATATCCGAAATCTCAATATATATATATATATATATATATATATATATATATAAGAATATTAAAAATGAACTTTAAACATAATTCGCTCTAAAATTTATCTACTGTTGCGAGGATTGCTCAACATTCACAAAACTAATGACTAATTCATTTTGAAAATCAACATTCAACCTAATGTACTTTTTTTTTTAAAAAACTCTAAAAAAATTATCTAAATCATTATAAAAAATATTTGTATCATATAACCCATATTATAATCCATGTGAAATATTCTTAATGAAAGAAATGAAATTTTCATAATATATTTTCTATGTGAATTTAAAACACAATTTGATGCCGAGGGGCAAATTGAACTATTTTTAATATCTTTATTTTTTTTTAAGAAAAGCACGTGTGTATTTATTTTATTGGACTTTTAGTCACCTAATAAAATGTCATCATGCTCGTGATCACTTGGAATAGCAGTCATATCATTATTAATTGTATTACTGTAATGGGTGCAACCTGTATAGCCCCTAAGCCTAATCTAATTAGACAAAAAAATATCCTAGATTGTCTATGCAACTTTTGAACCAAAAACTAAATTTATTTTGTCAATAAAAATTAGGTATAATATGTCCACAAAAGTGCATGTCTTTTAAAAAATGAGAATTGAGCTGATTCCCATTAATCTGCTTAGGCAAAGGTGAATTTGTCTGCCTAAAATAATTGCATGGGATTTATTTTTAATTTCACTTTTATGATATGAATGTTAAAAAAAAAAAAGAAAAAAAAGGTAATCTTAATCTAATTTCTTTCCAACATAAAGTGTAATCTTAAGACATGACATTCTCGCGTGCAATAGAAGATGTGCTTGTGGGTAATCTAAAAATATGCCTTTAATTTTTGGGTTTTTGGTTTTTTATTTTTTTATTTTTATTTTTTTTATAGCTAAAACCATGCTTTATAAACAGTTAAAGTTGATTTTGACATTATTATATGGTCATAATTAGAAGAATCTAAATGGGGTTAGTGACACCCGAAAGTTCTTTCCTTTTTTTTCTTTTTTTTTTTAAAAAATAATAGATTTATAGGCCTAATATTTAATGTCATGAGGCCTTTATAGATGACTCACTTAGATCATGACCCAGAAATCATTTACAATGAACAAGTTTTGAGTGTTGGGCCACACCACCGGCCTACACAGGAGAAATTTCATTTTTATGCACAATAGCATCATAACTATTATTTATTATGAATTGGGATTTCCTCAAATTAGAATCAACTTATTATATTACATTCATTTAATTTCCACAGTTAGTTATTACTTAAAGATTAAATATTAAATACTTGTTTTTATGGTCTATTTAGTTGAGCGGTGGTGATCCGCTATCAGCAGTTAGGTGTGATTGTCAACTATAGTGATCAGCGATTTATAATTGATTTTTAAAATTTTTGGTAAGTCAACGATTTAAAAATTAATTATAATTTATAAAATAATTATATTATATTTTTGATATGATACATATACTAAGAGTATGTTTGGCTCAACATTGACAACTAGCTGTCAGTGGCCAACAATAAGAGTCACATATTAGCATTATGTGGTAGCGATCAATTGCTAGTGGACAACAGTCAATGTTAGTTGTTAGCACCAATTATGAGTTATTGATTCATAATTAGTTTTAAACTGTTTAATAATACAATAGTTGAAAATTAATTTTAAAGTTTTAAAATGCTTAATAACTATATTATGTTATTAATGTGATTTATATACTAATTTTTTAATTTTTTGTTTCAATTATCTAGTATCTAGATTCACGTCAGGTAGACCTATTAAAGGGGGTCTCAAGTTTTGAAAATACTGCATATTCAAAACTCAAACTCGATACATTTGATTAATAGGGAAAATATTTTTATCATCTCATCTCACTTTCTGGGAGTTATTTTTTATTTATTCATAACAAATATCATATTCATATAAAAATAATTAATTAAACACAAAAATATATTAGAAAATATAAATTTTTTAATTAAAAATCATTATAGATTGATCTAAGTGCAAATAAAAAAAATTAAAATTATTTTATATGTTAAATATCTATTACAGATTATATAATATATTAGGAAGTAATATATTTAGGAATAATTGTAGATATTAGTTTCCTATTATAGAAATCCTTTTATGTATATATATAGGCATGTAACATATGTTTATGATATGAAAAATACAATTTTCCTATTTTCTTCTCTAATTACATGGTATCAGATCATTTGAGTGTCAAAAATTTTCCCTAAACCATCAAAATTTTTTTTGGGTTCTTCATGAGTGTGCTAAATTTTCTAGCATTAGGGTTTAAATTTTTTGGGTCATCCATTTGAGGCGCCCCTTTATTGTCACCGCCTACCTAGGGAGGACCGTCACCTGCTGACCAACCCCTCCCCATAATCTAGTGATCAGAAGCTTCACGCATGAAGGCCCGTCCAATACTGTCTCATCCTCCTGTCACTTTCGTCGACATCGCCCTAGTCAGTCTAGCATGTATCTATGCTCAGTTCTCCATTTTGGTGATCTAGTCTTGTGTTTGGTGCTTTCGGAAATTTTTGCTGTCATATTTGTGTCTCCAATTTGTCTTTGATTTGTGCCCTATTTGTGAAGCTATAAAATTGTTCTCTATGAATTATGTTAGATAAAAAGGGCATTGTGGTATCTGATTTGATTCCAGTGATGTCCAAAATCATTGAACACAAACTTAATGGATCTAATTATTTGGATTGGAGTAAAACTGTTCGGCTTTATTTGCAAAGTATTGATAGGAATACTCATATGATTGAGGATCCACCAAAAGATGAATTGAGGCAATACGGGAGGATGCTCAATTGTTCTTGTTGATTCAAAATTCGATTGATAGTGAGGTAATTGGTTTGAATAATCACTGTGAATTTGTTAAAAAATTAATGGATTATCTGAATTTCTTATATTCTAAAAAAAAGAATATTTCTCGCATTTATGAGGTATGTCAAATATTTTATCGTGTAGAGAAACAAGATAAATCTCTGATCAGTTACTTTATGCAAGAAAACCTATGAGGAACTTAATATATTATTGTCAATTAGTTTTGATGTGAAGGTTCAACAGAGTCAAAGAGAGCAAATGGTTGTTATGAGTTTTTTAGCAGGACTTCCTTCTGAATTTGAGACTGTCGTATCTCAAATTCTCTCTAGTTCTGAAAGTTCCTCCCTGCAATATGTCTTCAGTAAGGTACTTCATACTGAAGGTACTCCCCTTATACCATTCAGTGGTGCTCTTGTTAGCTGAAATGCTAGTTATTATGAGCATGAGAAGTTCTAATCTAGGCATGACAACAAAAGAGGGGGATATAACAATTCTGAAACTCACACATAGGATTCGAGAGGCATTGTTTGACATTATTGTCATAAGCTAGGACATATGAAGTGTGACTGTAGGAAGCTTCAAAACAAAACTCAGAAACCTCACTTGGCACATTTAGCATCGACTAATATTGTTTCTGAACAGTCAGTTTTTGTCTATGCAGATGAGTTTGTCAAGTTTTTTCAGTACCAAGAATCATTGAAAGCTTCATCTACTCCCACAACTGCCATCCGATTCAAGTAAACCAAATACATGTCATATTTCCTCATCCTCTAAATGGGTCATTCATTCTGGTGCCACAGATCACATGACATGTAATTTTAGTCTTTTCTCTACATTTTAATCTCATACATCTCCCTTTAGTATGACTTTAGTAGATGGGTCATCATCTTATGTTCATGGGTCTGGTTCAATTACCTCGACCCTTCTACTTCCTTTGCCATTTGTCTTACATTTACCTAAATTGTCTTTCAATTTAATCTTTGTTAGTCAATTGACTTGCCATCTTAACTGTTGCATCTCATTCTTTCCTGATTATTGCTTATTTTAGGATCTTATGATGAAAAAAATTATTGGTAAAGGACATGAGTCTGGTGATCTCTATGTTCTTGACACACAAATGCCTAAATCCATTGCTTGTTCTGGTGTCACATCTCCTTTTGAGGCGCATTGTAGGTTGGGTCATCCATCACTTCCTTTGCTCAAGAATCTTTGTCCCTAGTTTAGTAAAGTGTCTTCAATAGATTATGAGTCTTGTAAGTTTGCTAAACACCATCGTGTTAGCTCTAGTCTTAGAGTCAATAACATAACCAGTTTTCCTTTTAAATTAGTTCATTCTAATATTTGGGGTCCTTGTCCTGTATTGTCTAAAACTAGATTTAAGTATTTTGTTATTTTTGTTGATGATTATTCTCATGTGACTTGATTATATTTAATGAAAACTTGTTTTGAATTGTTTTCTCACTTTTGTGCCTTTGTTTCAGAGATTAAAACTCAATTTGATGTTTCCATCCATACATTGTGAAGTGATAATGCTAAAGAATACTTGTCAGCATCTTCCCAAACTTACATGATTCAAAATGTCATTCTACATCAAACTTCTTGTGTTGATACTCCATCTCAAAATGGAGTTACAGAACAAAAAAATAGACATCTGCTTGAAACTGCAAGAGCTTTGTTATTCGAAATGAATGTCTCTAAGATTTTTTGGGCTGATGCAATTTCAACAGCATGTTTTCTGATCAATCACATGCCTTCATCTGCTCTTCATGGTGAGACTCCTTATAGTATTCTTCTCCAAAAAAAATCATTATTTCCTATTGAACCTAAAATATTTGGTTGTACTTGTTTTATTCGGGATGTTCGCCTGCATGTTGCTAAATTAGATCCCAAATATTTAAAATGTATTTTCCTTGGTTATTCTAGTCTTCAAAAAGGATATTGATGCTTTTATCCTGATCTTAATAAGTATCTTGTCTCAGCTGATGTTTCTTTTTTGGAAAAAAAAAAACCATATTTTGCATCTTGTAGTCTTGAATGTCAAGGGGAGAATGATGAATTGTTAGTATATACTATCACATCCTCTGACCCTATCCTTAAATCGGCTTCCATCAAACCTCTCATTCTTCAAGTGTACTCCAAACGGTAGACTCCTTCTAAATTATGTCCTGCACCAACTCCTTCGTCATCAGATTTCGACTAGAGTAATGATCTTCATATTGCTTTAGATAAAGGTAAACGTTAATGTACTTATCCTGTTTCTGCTTATGTTTCTTATGACCATTTGTCTTCTTCTTCTTGTTCCTTTATTGCTTCTCTTGATTCCATCTCTATTCCCAAAACCGTTCATGAGGCATTAGCTCATTATGAATGGCATAATGCAATGTTGGAGGAAATGAATGCCTTAAATGAGAATGGTTCTTGGAACTTGGTTAATTTACCTCTAGGGAAATAGGCCATTGGATGTAAAGGGTGTTTATGGTTAAGGTAAATCCTAATGGTTCAGTTGCTTATTTGAAAGCCCATCTTGTTGCAAAAGGATATGCTCAAACATATGAGATTGATTATTCTGATACTTTTTCTCCTGTTGTTAAATCAACGTATATCTGATTGTTTATTTCTGTGACCGCTACTTATCATTGGTCTTTGTATCAGATTAATATAAAAAATGTTTTTCTTCATGGTGATCTTCAAGAGGAGGTGTATATGGAGCAATCTCCAGGTTTGTTGCTCAGGGGGAGTATGGGAAAGTCTGTCATCTTCGAAAATCTCTATATGGTTTGAAACAAAGTCACGAGCTTAGTTTGACAAATTTAGTCAGACTATTGAGAAGTTTGGCATGATAAAAAGTAAATATGATCATTCTGTTTTCTACAGACAATCTAAAGCTGGCATTATTCTTCTAGTCGTGTACATAGATGATATTGTCATTCATAAAAGTGATATTTTAGGAATATCATCCCTTAAGTCTTTTCTTCATACACAGTTTCACACGAAAGACTTAAGGATGCTGAAGTATTTTTTTGTTGTTGAAGTCATAAGGAGTAATAAAGGTATTTTTCTATCTCAGAGAAAGTAACTACTTGACTTACTCTCAGAGACAGGGAAGTTGGGGGCAAAGCCCTGTAGTGGCCTGATGATTCCCAATGTGCAGCTCACGAAAGATGGTGAATTGTTTGAAGATCCAGATAAATATAGAATATTAGTTAGAAAATTGAATTATCTTACAGTGACTCGTCCAGATATTGCATACTCTGTTAGTATTGTAAGTCAGTTTATATCATCACTAACAGTTCATCATTAGGCAGCCTTATCACAAAATTTGTGTTACCTGAAAGGGGCACCTAGACATGGTATCCAATATACAAATCATGAAAACACTCATATTGAGTGTTTCAAATGAAGATTGGGTAGGTTCTATGGTAGATAAAAGATCTACATCAGGATACTGTGTGTTTGTTGGAGAGAATTTGATCTCATGGAAGATCAAGAAACATAATGTTGTGTTACGATTGAGTGCAGAGTCAGAATATCAGGCTATGACACAATCTTTGTGTGAAATTATGTGGATATATCAACTCCTAACTGAAGTAGGTTTTAAAATTTCAATACCAACAAAGCTATGGTGTGATAACCAAGCTGCACTTCATATTGCTTCTAATCATGTGTTCCATGAATGGACTAAGCACATTGAAATTGATTGTCATTTTGTCAGTGAGAAAATACATCAAAGTTTAATTTCTACAGTTTATGCAAAGACTGGAGAACAGTTAGGAGATATTTTTACTAAGGCTTTAAATGGGGCTCAGGTTGATTATTTTTGTAACAAGTTGGACATGATTAATATCTATGCTCCAACTTAAGGAGGAATGTTATAGATTATATAATATATATTAGGAAGTAATATATTATATATTAGAAAGTAATATATTTAGAAATAATTGTAGATATTAGTTTCCTATTATAGAGATCCTTTTATTTATATATATAGGCATGTAACATATGTTTATGATATGGAGAATACAATTTTTCTATTTTCTTCTCTGATTACAATATCTAAAAGCTAGCTTCAATGTAAAAGGCTAAATTTTTTAGCATTTCATTAAAAACTAGGTTATAGTATAAATTTTAAAAGATCACGAGTAGAATCTCCAAGTACTACTAGTTTTTACTTTTGTCTAACCAAACACCATATTTAGCATTTGATTTGTTAGACTGTTAAAAGTTGAACTAACTAGATAACAAATTCAGCTCTTAATTTATTAGACGACTAAAAGTTGAGAGCAAAAGTTGGATCAAATAGATTTTTTTTTTTATTTTTTCACAATTCATATCATATATAATACAAAAAATAATTAATTAAATTAAAAAATATAAGAGAAATATAATTTTTTATCCAATAATAGATTATTATAAATTGGTATAAGCACAAATAAATAAATAAAAATTATTTTATATATTAAATATCTAAAAGCTAGATTTTGATGTGAAAATAGAAAATTTTAGCTTTCCATAGAAAACCACCTTTTAGTACAAATTTTAAAAGCTTATTATTAAAATTTTCAATTGCTAATTTTACTTTTGTTTAACCAAATATTTAACTCAGTTTTTTGTTTCTTAAACCTGCTAAAAGATTAACAAACCATATATCCAATTCAACTTCAAGTTTGTTAGATTGCTAAAAGATGAACCAAACAGACATTTAAAAAATAAATTATCCACTCAATTCTAGAATTTAATTTTGATAATTCATTAATAATGAATGGGGTAATCCCACTTTATTTTATTATTTTTATGCATTTTGAACATCTAATTACAAAGTAACCTCCTCCCTCATAAAATGATATAAGGAATGTCAGAGAATCGAAAATTTGAACTTTTGTGACCAATTTATACTAAAGTCGTTTTCAAAGAAAATGACTAGATTGAACAAAGAAATTAAGAGCCAAAAATATGTTGTTTCTAGGCTAGGAATTCAATCATCAATAATATTTTCTTTAGAAGAAAGGACATAGTGGCAATGCAATCATTATAAAGGAAGAAAGAAAGCAACTCTTCAATTAAAAATAATAATATTAATATTAAAAATAATAATAATAATGTTAAAAAATTACTATTTGTTAAAATAATTTTCTGGTAAAAAAATGATCCACATTATTCAAAACCCTAAGAAGATAATAAATTACATGACATAGGTCAAAAGTCTCCATAAAGGATTTGAAAGTTTGGCTTATCGTAGAATTCAAGTTATTAAAAAGGAATAAACAAAACTTTCTCCATTATCAATCCAAAAATTAGAACTTCTTAATTTCCAGCATCGTAGATGCTTAAGAATTCTGTTATAAAATTGTATTTGTCATTCAAATTCATGTTGAAAGCATTGTTGGATTGAGGGAAACTCTAGATCTCGGTGAAAAGTAGATATTTCAAAAATTTTGGTTTGACCAAAACATGCAATCACTTTGCATGATATGCAAGCTCATTAAAGTCATAACTCCTGGTAGAAGTTGACGCAGTATAAGTCAACAATGTCTACAGTAAGGTCCCCTAGTTAATTCTCATCCAACCAATTGCATGACTTGAACGAAAAATGTTATAGGCACATGACACTGAACCCAAAGAAAATAAATTATTTTATCGCTGCAGTGAAACTCAATATTTGTGCCACAAATAACACATGAAATTGATAAACATCCAAATTCCACATAATATAACAATGTCGACCATCTAAATAAATTGAGTTTGCTTTGTAAGCTCCACTGAGAAAATACTAGCTAGTAAGCAGTCTTTTGTCACTGTCCATGTCATAAATAACATATGACGTTATATAAACAGTCAAATATCCACATAAAATAGACAATGTCAGCTTTATTTACTAGAGAAACCAATATTGAATTTACTTCATAAACTCCACTAAGTAAATCCTAGCTAATGAGACTTATACAAAAGCAAATATATGCGAATATCATCAAAAGGATTCTCCATAGTTACCGATCAAAATTCGCATTGATAGTAAATATATGAGACTACAAAAGCAAGTTCTTTAATTTGAAAAAAAAGTCAAAATTTTGAGGATCGAAGGATTATACTTACCTACTTACCTGAATCAATCATGTCACTATAAGACGAATCCTCCTCAACCACCTAGCCGCCATCATCACCGTCGTCAATAGCTTTTCCAAGAGTTTCTATACTTCGAGTCGGTTTCTCTTCAACTTTCTCCTTCTCAACCAAACACACCTAATTGACCGCCACCTCATTCTTCTTTTCATTTTCAATTTTCTTCTCGTCCAATTTCCTTTCTGTCACCCACTAATACGAGTAAATTAGTTGTTGAGTATGAAACGGTATCGTGAGGTTTTATAGCCGTTAGCTATTTTTTTCTCTTTTTCTACTTTCTATCATTTCCATTTGCTGAGTTGTCTTGGCTAAGCATATAACGAATATATGCACCTCATTTTCAGAGGGTGTTCCTGCTTCTTTGATTGATGAATTTATATTTCTCTCTCTTCCTCTAGATTCCCTCATTTCTCTCTTCTTTATGTTCTTATTTTGTTGATTCAACTTTTGGTTGAATCATTTGGTATCAGAGACTTTGATTCTCCAGCCCCATTTTGCTCCCACAAAATCCAAATTGTACCTATCAATGGCAGTCTCTAAGAATACCCGTTCACAGGATCTGAAGAAATTTGAGGAATCGATCTGCAATATGGTGAAAGGGATGTTGCAAGAGAATAACATAGGCAAGAACAATTACTGACCCAGAAACATGAGCAATTGATGACTAGTATGGTGAGTGAACTGAAGTCCCTTTTCTCTTCCCTCCATGTACCACCTCAAAACCATAATCAATTACCAGCTTCCTCAACCCATCCACATGCTAATAAGGACCCAATCCCAAAAAATCCTCTTGCACCTCCTTTTATCAATCTCACACCCCAATCTAACCCAGCTGCCAATGGTAACAACTACCAAATGACTACCCGATTCACTAAGATTGAGTTTCCACGGTTTGACTGGAAAGATTTAGAAGGATGACTCTTTAAGAGTGAGAGATTTTTCTCAATCGATTGATCTCACTCCTTTGAACACTAAAGTGAAATTAGCAGCAATTCACTTTGAGGGACGAACTTTACAATGGCATCTTGTCTTATGTTAAAAATAGGCACAGAGTAGGAGAGCCACCATGGGAGGTATATGTTGAGGCCCTCAAAGGTCATCTTGGAGAACAAATTTATGAGGATCCCATGGCAAACCTAAAAGGGTTGGTGCAGACGAGCAATCTGCAAGAATACTTGGAGGAGTTCGGCATTCTTTCTCATAAGGTAACCTTAACAGAGGACTATTCCTTGAGTTGTTTCTTGAGTGGATTGAGGGATGAGTTGAGGATACCGGTGAGTATGTTTGCTCCAAATACTCTACAACAAGCTTACGCTCTAGGAAGGATGCAAGATTCTTACCTGGCTACTATGAAATTGCCTAAAACCTATCCAAACATATCCTTCCCAATTGTTACTATTCCATCTACTAATGTAAGCCCTCATGCTAGAACCTCAGCTACTACCACCAAGGCCCCACTATTGCCTACACCCAACATTCCAATCAAACACAACTTCCAATCTACCAATGACAAAAATCTCCCATTTAGAACTAGAAGACTAACTAATGAAGAACTCAATGATAAAAGGGCCAAGAATCTATGTTTTTGGTGTGATGAAAAATTTATTCTGGGTCACCAGTGTAAAAAGAGACAACTCCACATGGTAGTGGTATAGGATAAGCCTGAGGAAGGGTTTGAAGCTAGTGAGTAGACTTTTTCCTGGGTTTGTGAAGAGAACGGTGAGCCTGTGCCCTCCTTGTCCCTTCATGCATTATGAATCTTAGCTTTAATATAAAACTTGAATCACTTAATTTGGAGTTCTGTATCAAAATATTTGGTCAAACTAACACTGACTAGTCACTAACAATTCTTTCCAGAATTTTCTAAATGGTATAACAGCTCAACCTTGAAGCACAAGAGCTTCATAGGTCAAACAAGATATATATGATTCAAAAAAGATATCAATTTCTCATTAGTGAATAGAACGATGTATTGCTCATAGAAAATGATGAGCCTATGACCTATGAAGAAGTTTTGAATAGTTCAGAATTTGACAAATGGCTTAAAGCCATGAAGTCAGAAATGGATTCCATGTATAAAAACCAAGTATGGACTTTGGTTGAACCACTTAAAGGGGATAAAACCTATAAGGTGCAAATTGGTTTTCAAAAAGAAAACTGACATAGATAGTAATGTGGTTACCTATAAAGCTAGACTTATAGCTAAAGGTTATCATCAAAGACAATGAATTGTCTATGATAAAACTTTTAGCCCAGTAGTTATGCTTAAATCTATAAGGAAACTCCTAGTTATTACTGTTTATTATGATTATGAGATATGACAAATCGATGTGAAGACAACTTTCCTTAATGGAAATCTAACTGAGAATGTGTATATGACAACCAAAAAGTTTTATATCCAAATATGGAAAAAAGGTATGCAAGCTTCAAAGATCCATTTATGAATTGAAATAAGTATCTAGGAGTTGGAATATCCGATTTGATGAGACAATCAAATAGTTTGGTTTCTTACAAATCCGAATAAACCTTGTGTATATAAGAAGGTTAGTGCGAGTGCAATTGTGTTCCTTGTATTGTATGTAGATGATATAATGCTAATGGAAAATGTTGTCTCAGTCTTACAATCAATCAAATTTTGGTTATCCAAGAATTTTTCTATGAAAGACCTTGGAGAAGTAGTCAATATTTTGGGAATAAAGATTTATAAAGATAGATCTAAAAGATTGCTTGGACTTTCACAGTCTACATATATAGACAAAATGCTATATAGGTTTAGCATAGAGTAGTCCAAGAGGGGATATATTCCCATAACCTATGGGATTACTCTCTCAAAGTCTATATGTCTAAAGATACAAGATGAGAGGATACACATGAGTTTGAATCCATATGGTTTAGCTATAGGATCAATCATATACGCTACGTTATATACTAGACCCGATGTATCATATGCTTGAGTGTCACAAGTAGATACCAATTAGACCCTAGTGAAAGTCATTAGGTGGTTGTTAAGAATATCCTTAAGTACTTTAGAAGGGCTAAGGATGTATTCTTGGTATATGAAGATGAAAATCTTACTATAATTGGGTATATTGATGCCAACTTCCAATCTAACAAGGATGACTCAAAATCCCAATCAAATTATATATTCACACTAAATGGTGAAGCAGTCAGTTGGAAGAGTTCCACAAAGAAAACAAATGTTAATTCCACAACTGAAGCAGAGTACATTGCAACTTCTAAAATGGTAAAGGAAGCAGTTTGGATAAACAAATTCATCATAGAACTTAAAGTGGTTCTTAGCATTGTTGATCCAATACAATTATATTGTGGCAATAATGGAGCCATTACACAAGCAAAGGAGTCACGGTCTCATCAGAGATCCAAACATGTACTGAGAAGATAGAATTTGATTAGAGAAATAATTGGTAGGAATGATGTAAAGATAGAAAGAGTACCCACTGATCAAAATATTATTGATCCTTTAACTAACTAAGCCACTTTCCCAAAAGAAATATGATTCTCATGTACTTGCCTATGGATTTAAATACAAAGGCAACTGGCTTTAGTTCAAGTGGGAGCTTGTTAGAGAAATGCTCTAAAGGCAATTACCTTTAGCACTTATTGTACAAATTTATTTGATTGATAAAAGACATTTTCATTAATTTGATGTTCATTTGATATATTAATTGATAGTGATCTTAAATTAATTAATGAAGTCATTGATACATAACATACCATGAAGGAAATCATGATGAGATCACAATATTGAGATTTTTATCATGTGTAATGATGTTAGTATCTAAATTATCCCTAGTCATAGTATTAATGAGATACGATATTGTTAATCCGGACAAACTATCACTTCTTATACTCCTTGATTGGATCAAGCAGTAGATCTCATAATTTGTATACATGAGATGTTTGGAGTTCAAATATGGATGCTTGCTAAGTGTAGCTAAGTACATTGGATGAATTGCTATGAGACAATCATATGGATAATCTATTCATATGTCAATGATAGTCTCATCATATTAACGGTGCAAATATCCTTAGACTTGAGGTACTCAAGGATATCTTGGATACTGATTCTATATTTTGACTCTATTCTTTGTTGCCTTAGAGAGGCTACTAACTGGAGGTATTCAAAGGTAATTGGATAACCAACAAATGATTCGTCATTTCTGATAGAAGAAGTGTATATGCATGGCATCTTATTGAGCTCATTACTTGAGAATCTTTGGCTGGAGTGGAAATGTCATGAAGATAGTCTTCAATGACATGTCTAATAGAGTAATGAGCCTCAAGGACATGAACTAATATTACTTGGGCTAGATGTGACATAGTTAGTCTAGTGAGAGTTAACATAAGTCCATACTCTGAACCAAGTGGGGTATATAATGGTGAAAGGAAAAATTGCATGGAAATTGTCAATGGAAAGGTTTGTAGTCAAACTATTGACTTTTGATCAATTGGGGGTCATGATGTGTTGCTAGATACAACTCATGACTTGCTAAAAATTAATTGTTAATTAAAGTGGTCAACATTACTAAAAATCTAATGGGTCACACGCATTGAAAATATGAAGAATGAGTAAAATGGTCATTGATAGGATCCAAAAATATGAGAGAATTATTTTGAATTGGATCGAGATGAGATCATAGGAAAAAATCACTTGGGAGTAGTCACGGTCTTGTTGGCTAGGTAGGCTACTGCCTTATTGGCAGGCTAGCTGGGCCAGCTTAGCAGCAAGTCTAGCGCGCACGACATGACATGTTGTAGTGTGCTATGTGGCTATTGGGCCAATTTTTGTTTTTATTAGCTAATTATGGCCAATACTATTCATTGAATTTACTTTTCTCCATTTTGAATTTTAATCTTCTTTTTGAATATGATTCAAATTGAAAAGACATCAAATGGTAGAAAGGATACAAGAATTTTTTTTTTTGAAAAATAATTTTTGAGACAAAAAATTTCTCAAGAACAAATTCAAAACTAACACTTTGAAATTTGTTAAAATCATTCATCTTGTTAGTTTCTTCTTCATTGTTCACATAGATTTTTATTAAAGACATCCTAGTATAGATTGTTGTGATTTACTATAACCCAACAATGTAAAAATTTGAAGAATAAATCAAAAAATTACAAGGTATAAATTCTAACCTCTATGTTTGATAAATTAGTTTTAATCGCACAAGATGATCTTTTATTTTGGGTTTTGAAAAATTTTATTTTTTTGCTACGTCTATGAATGAGATTCATGTTCAAAACCCAACATGAAATACAATAACTTTTTTCATTTTGAACTCTTTTGGGAATGTTTTTAAAATATTCAAAAGCATTACTTTTATGTGCTAAGAAAATTATCCAAGTTAACCTAGAGGAATCATCAAGAATTACAAATGCATATTGTTTACCTATTAAACTAGCAACTCTAATATGTGCGAAAAGATCTAGATATATAAGTTATAGAGGTCTAGTGGTACTTACAATGTTTTTTGACTTGAAAGATGTTTGTATTTTTTTTTCACTTTGGCAAGGCTCATAAGTCTTATCTTTGGAAATTTTGACTTTAGGTAGCCCATCTACTAGTTTTTCCTTTCTATGGCTTTGAATGAAATCCATGTTTGCATACCTAAGTCTTCTATTCCATAGCCAAGACTCATCACTAATGAATATAAGACACTTAGAGAAAATGTTAGTTAACTTGTGTAAGTCAATTATGTAACTATTGTCATCTTTATCTCATTTGAATATCTTTTGGTCACTTAGGTGGTTGCAAGACATCCATTAGAGATAAAGATGACTTAGTTTCTCTTATCACATAATTGACTCACACTTAAGCTTTCAACAAGTAAACATCGTCAATTAAAGAGATATTATTTAAATCAATTGAACCAATGTCAATTACCTTACCCTTGGCATTATTTCCAAATGTGTCTTTACCACCATCAACCCTTTTAATTTGGGTGAAAAGATTCATATTTCTAGTCATGTGCCTTGAGCATCCATTATCCACTAGCCAAACATATTCCTTTGATGTGGACTAAAGGCACACCTACAAAATAATAATTTAGGTTTGGTTCTTAGGTACCCAAATGAACTTGGGTCCTTAGGAGTTAGTTTTAGAAGGTTCCTAATGAGTCTTTCTTACAAAACAATGAATATTTATATGCCCAAGCTTCATGCAATAGTGGCATTGTTTTGTATTGAATTGGTTTTGCCACTTTTCATGAGCTTTAGGCCTCACTACCTTTTTATAAGCATATGTGAACAAGTATGTGTAGTGGGTGCTTTCTTAGGTGCATGACTCTTGTATTAGAAGGTTGTTAGAGAGGTGTCCTAAAGAAAATCACCTTAGGTAATTAATATACTTATTTATAATTAGTAAAGGTTTATTCATTATATTTGTGTTCATTCATATATGAATTTAATTAAGATCTTAGACCGTTTAATAAAGTCCTAGTTATATAACACAACATGAAATAAATCATGATGAGATCATGATAATGAGATTACTATCATATGCGATTTTGTTCATATTTAAATAATCCCTAGTCATAGGATTAACAAGGCAAAACATTATTAATTCGAATAAATTGACACATGTTATACTCCTTGACTAGGTCAAGTAGCTAATCTTATAAGCTGAAGATATGAGATGTTTAGAGTTAAAATGTGGATGCTTGCTAGAGTAGCCAAGTACATTGGATGCTTTACTATGAGATAATCACATGGATATCTATTTAATGTCAGTGATAGTCTCAATGTATCAATGGTGCGTGTATCCTTAGACTTAAGATGCTCAGGTTATCTTGGATATTGAATCCTATACTTTCACTTCATTCCTCGTTACCTCTTAGAGATTTCTTGTAGGGTGGTGATTGGGTATAGCACAAGATATTCAAAGATAGTTGAGTAGTCAATAAAGGATTCATTACTTCTAATAGAAGGAAAGTATACCTATGGCATGCATCTTATAGAGATCATTACTTAGAAATCCTTAGCTGAGGTGGACAAGTTTTGAAGAAAGTCTTCAAGGACATGCCTAATAGAGTAATGAGTCTCATATACAAGAACCAATACCTTTTGGACTAGAAGTGACGTAGTCAGTCCAGTGGAAGTTGACAAAAATTCCATGTTCTAAGCCAAATGAGGTATAGTGTGTTCACTGACTTTTTGTTATTTGGATGGTCATAATGTGTTGTTGGATGTCGCTCATGATATGCTCAAAATCATGTGATGATTTGATCTTCCAACATAATCGGGAGCCTAATGGGTCACTTGCATATAAGAGATTAAAGAGATTTTGAAAAGGGCTTTAGATTAGATCCAAACAAAAGAGAAAATTTGGGCCAAACAAATTCACCATCTCAAATGGACCTCGCAGTTGCGAATAAAGTATTCACGATGGAGTTTATGGTCACTAATGAGATTGCAAACCATTTTTCCATTTTGTGTCATGGAATGTCACGAGCATGATAATACCTTGCGGTCGTGACTTGCCCGACATCAACACTTTTCATGATTACGAAAGGTGTTTATCATTCACTAATCAAGTCGGTTCAACAATTTTATTTTGAATATGAAGCTTAAAACCTATGGTTTGAGAGATACAACTTTAATATAGATTAGAGCACATATAAATAGACTCATTATAGGTTAATTTTGTGGCTACCATGTAACACCCCCTTACCCCACTTCCGTTTAGCAAGATAAGTGAGCATTACCCGTCTAATTATTTTATAAAATTAATGAAATGAAGTATAAATTTTTTTTTTGCAAAAAATATTATAGACATTAAAATAAAAATTTTTACAAACACCAATATTCAAAATTTTATTTATTTATAAAATATATTAATTTATATTCAAACTATGTTCATTACATTACAAGTTCACATTTCTAATTCACATTAGATGAAATAAAACTATAATTTAATTTACAAAACTTTTAATAAAAATATATCAAAATAAATCCAAAGCTTTTAGTTGCTTTCATCCGGATACCATTTTTTCTGACAATTATACTATCTACGGCTACCCTTCTAAACATGCGCGATAGGAAACCACCCGAGCTTAACTACTAGCTTAGTGGTGCTTCAATAATAAAAATTTTACATACATATATTTTCTTACATGTCATTTATAAATTTAACAAATAAGACATAAAATAAATAATTATATAAAATCAAACAAATTTCATCAAACATGTAATATTTAACAATTTTAATTAATATAACATTATCAAAATGACATACTTTAATATTATTATTATTATTATTATTCATTTCTTTCTTATGCCTATAACACATATAACCAAACTAACTAATAGGAATAACGGGGTTGATATTACCGGCTTCCATAATATTGTCATTACCGGCTTAATAATTTTGTGCTGAGCACATTTATAAATTTATCATTTTCGACTTTTATATTTGGCACCAAGTGCCTTAAATCCCTTGATTTGCATGCCAAACTATTTTCTATTCTAGTTCTAGATTAGGTGTCATAGGGCTTAACTATTTTTATTTTAATTCACATTATTTCCAAAAATGACAATATTATTAAATTATAACAATTATGCTTTTTTTTGTTCTTTATTCCCATTATTATTGCACTAAAATGTCACACATAAATAATTTATTGAACATCTATAATTACCATTAAAGTAAAAATTCACACTAATTATTACATATACTTATCACACCACATGCACAAATGTTTACCTATGGTAGATTTCGGCCCTAATTTTGGGCTTCATTTTTAGCCCATTTATAATTTAAATTTGAAGTTATGATCTTCTAGTAATTTGAAGCTTATTTTCTCAATTTTCAGATGCATAAAAAATCACTCAAATATTAGTTTTTTATCAAAAGTTGCGGCCAAATGAATACTGAATCATCACTACAATTTTTGCTAAGAACTTTTTGGACAGATTTTAGGTCTGAAATTTATGTATTTTTTTGGGCAAAATCAGACATATTCTATAACATCCAGTAATTTAGGCTCCGATTGCACGTGATAGTAGTGAGGCGCGCAGATTCAATCGGAGTATAAATTTGAACACTTAAAAAATGACTAATAATAAGGGAAAATAATTAAGGGTATTATTATTTGGGAATTAAAAATATTAGTGCTAGAATTAGAAAAAAAATAAAATTTCATATGGACAATTGGTATTATGGCAATTGTTGGGGGGAATAATGTGAATATGGAGGAAGATGTGGCAAATAAGAATTTTTAAATTTTAAATGTTAATCAAGATTAATTAAGTAAATAAATCAATGAGAATTAGGATTAATTTTAATTAGTGGGTGTCACTCCTAATCAAAGTATAAAAGTAAAAAATGGGAGGAATTCTTCATTCTTTCATCAAAAATATCAAACTTACATTCTTCTTCCTCTCTTCACCCAAGTGTCGTCCACCATAGCCCTCCAAAAGCTCCATTCTTGATTCAATCCAAGCTTGAAAAAGATAGAAAAATTTAGTTTTGAAAGAGGAAAAATTAAACTTTAAGAGTCCTTACTACAAAGGGAACAAATGAGCAAGAAGGAAGGAAGAAAGAAGAAAGGAAATGGAGATTTGTTAGGGGAAATTTCGGCCCTCTTTGGAAACTCTTAAGGTGAGTTTATTCTTCTTAAATTCAACATTTTTCCTTCTATTTGAGACCCATAATGATGATAGATGTGATTAGATTTGGTAGATTGAGCTTATGTTGCAAGATTGAACTTAGAAATTTAAAGTTTGCAACTAGTTGATGAAATTGCAGTTAAACTTTGAATTAATGATAATTGATGTTAGTTAATTATTTTATGACTTAAAAGCTAAAGACGTATGATGTTAATGGATGCATGAGGGGCTGCCTTGGTTAAGTGAATTTGGAGGAAATTGAAATTAACATAGAAACACCACAATTGGTGATAAGTGAAATATGAATTGAGTGTTGATTTGAAGAAAATGAATTGGGAACTATGGTAAGGTTTTTGGGTAGCCATGACATATTAAGAAGGAAGTTTAACCTTATTAAAATTTGGCTAAATTAAGGTGTAAAATATATTAGGAGAATTAGAATATAATGTAGACATGAAAAACTTTAAAAATGGATGATATGATTGAAATATGGTATTAGTTGTGTGGGAAAATCAAATGAACAAATGAGAGGCCCTCAAGAGGGTGACAAAGGAAAGGAGAAAACAAACTAATAAGGGGAGGAAAAGAAAGATTAAGGGAAGATCCAAGGCTGATTAGGTATGTGCTTCATTGATAAAAATCTTACATGTGATTTAATTGTATGAAATTATGTTTTAATGTGTGTGATATGAATGTGGTTTGTCATAATGTGGCTAAGTGTTGGTTTTAAAAGTTTTATATGGTAATGAGACCAAATGGTGTGAAATCATTAAGATATGTGAATGTAATTTTGATTTGGAAACTTTGACATAAAAATGAATGCATATGATAAATGTAAGTAGTATAGAGAGTGATTCCAATTGATGACCCTGCTGTAGGGATTCTGGAATAGTCTTGACTATTTTGATAATAACTTGAGTTATGGAATTCCATTTTATGTGTTGTTGCCCACATATTGAACCAAGAAGGGGGGTTGAATTGAATATTAAAAATTCTTAACTTCTAATTGCGGAAAGAAGAGTTAAGTAGGGATAGGAAGATATCACACAAGAAATTTTATAGAGATTCAGGTGTTAACAAACCCTACTCCCCTCCCCAATCTCAATTGGAAGTTTCACTAACACACTAAGTGTTACAATAGAGTTTTACAATCTCACTCCCAACTCTAACAATGGATCACACCTAACTCAAAAATCCTTTGTGTTTTAATGGCTTACAAAATAAACCAATTCCTTGTGTTTTAATGGCTCACACAAATAACCCTTACAAGTGTTATGCTCTTAACCCAATATACCCAAACTCACTTGAGTAGTTGATTACAAAGAGAAACACTCACAAATCTTTAATTCTTAGAAATTATGAGTAAAAAGATTTTTACAGAGAAATAATGTTTTGTTGAAAGTAATTAATGCACAAATGGCTACAAGAAGATTTTGATTCGAAGTAATTGGTATTCTCTTGTTCTGGATTCATAAATGACTTGCATTTATACTTTCATGGCGAATTATAGTTGTTTGGTTGCATTTAATGTGAAAATAGTCATTGCACCAACTCTTAATTTCACACTTAACATGTTTCTCTTTCCTCTTTCACGATCGTCAATATGTGTATCACAGTCATGAATGTTCTTCCAAGCCATGACTTAAGTGGTGATTTTGCCCGTGAAGTATTCTAGAAGGATTTGAAGTATTTGCTCACGGATGTGACATTATTATTTCATGGGCATGAATATCCTTCCAAGTCGTGGTCCAAGTGGTGACTTTAGTCGTGAAACTTTCTAGAGGAATTTGACATATTTTCTCACAGGCGTGACTTTCTTTCATGGGTGTGACTGATATGATCATTCATAGTTGCTATGAACCTTCATGGGCGTGAACTTTAAAAGTTGGGTAATTGGCCATATTTCTTACAACAATTACATTGTTTAGCTCTAAATATGCTTTTTGGTCTAACTATGCTTTTGAATGCCATTTTTCTATTAGGTAGAGTTTGTGAGCAATGGCATGCACAAACATGATGACTTGGTGCTTTTTTAGGTGCATGCTTCTTATACATAAAAGCATGATTAGCCTTTTGAGGTTTCCTTCTTAGGCTTACCAACCCTTGATCATTCCTTTTATGTACAAAAGGTTTAGTGTATGTTGTGCACTTAGCCCTTGGGGCTGTTACAGCTAATGTGGAGATGTGGGGTTCACTTGACTCAACAAAAGTAGTCTTGTGAGATGAAGATGATGTACCCTTAAATCCTAGACCATGTCCAATTAAGGGTGGTCTTTGAGACACAATGAGAGTATCTAAACTCTCCTTTCCATTGTGAAATTTTGAAATGGAGTTTCTAAGTTCCTCAACTTCATTTTTCAAAATATTGTTTTCCTTAAGCAAGGATTTAGTTGAAGGTCTTGAAGAGTACTCATCTAATTATTTTTGAAAAGATTCATTAGATGATTTAAGCTCAAAGTTCTCATTTTTTAAAACATCCATTTTGATTTTTAAACTAGAAATGTTATTTTTATAAGTATTGAATTTACTTCTATATTTCTCTAGTTCTAGATTCAATACTTATATTAGGCTTTGCTCATCATCATCTTCACTATTACTATCATTATCACTATTATCATTATTGAATGAGTTTGAGTGAAGTGATCCTATCTTATCCGAGAAGCGATCCTCTGTAGCCATGAAGCATAAGTTGACCTTTTCACTTTTATTGTCATCTTTTTTGCTTGAAAAGCTTTCGTCATCCCATGTAGCTTTGTGGCCTTTTTCCCCATTCTCTCTTTGGTATTTGCTCTTATGCTTCTTGAGCCTTGGACATTCTAGTTTAATATGTCTTTTCTTCCCACATTCATAACACTTTACTTCCTTTTTACTCCTTTGAGAGTCATTTGAGGCTTGTTTGAAATTTCTTTGCTTTAATTTTCTAGAGTTGCCCATTCTCTTCTCAATTATTCTTTTTCAGCTTTCTTGAGAGCATAGCAATGTCCTCATTTGCATCATCACTCTTTTCTTCATTGTCTTCAACTTCTTCTTGAGATTTTGAAGTAGAGACTTTTAGTGCTAGAGACTTTCTTTTTTCTGGATCGGCTTCAAGCTCTCTATCTTTTTTCACTGTCATTTCATGTGTTAGAAGTTTGTCAATAAGCACATCAGTATTCATGACACTCATGTCTTCATTGGCCTCTTCTATACCAGTTACTCTTGAACTGTAATCTTTGAAAGGAAGACTTCTCAGAATTTGCTTGTTTACATCTTCCAAGCTCACGTGTTTCCCAAGCTTTCTCATGCCATTTATGATGGCTAGAAGATGATTTGTCATATCGGTGATTGACTCATTGGATTTCATCTCGAAGAGTTCATCATTTGAAGTGAGAAGTTGAATCTTCTTAGATTTAACTTGCTTTGTTCCTCATGATAGTTTTCCACATGCTATATGCAGTTGGGCAGTGTTGTATTCTGCCACATTCTTCAATGGATAATGAGCTTGAGAGAATTGTCATTGCCTTCTTGTTTTTTAAATTTGATCTTCTTTGAGGCTCTGTCTAATCATCTATTGACAGGATTTATTCTTCACCAGCAAACCAGCTCTTCTACTTGGTGGTGTCCATTCTTTCCGAACACTATCCCAGACTTCAATTCCTTCACTATCCAGATATGTCTCCATCCGGAACTTCCAATGAGCATAATTTTCTCCATCAAAGTAAGGCTTGAGACTTTGGAATCCTTCATTGGCCATTTCTTGATCTTTGCTAGCGCTGTTTAGGCTTCAATGCTAGACTAAGCTCTGTTACCAATTGTTGCCCAGATATTGAACCAAGAAGAGAGGTTGAATTGGATATTAAAAATTCTTAACTTTTAAGTGCGGAAAGAAAAGTTAAGTAGGGATAGGAAGATATCACACAAGAAATTTTATAGAGGTTCAGCTGTTAACAAACCCTACTTCTCTCTCCAATCTCAATTGGGAGTTTTACTAATACACTAAGTGTTACAATGGAGTTTTACAAGCTCACTCCCAACTATGGTGTTTCTAACAATGGATTATGCCTAACCCAGAAATCCCTTGTGTTTTAATGGCTCACACAATAAACCAATTCCTTGTGTTTTAATGGCTCACACAAATAACCCTTACAAGTATTCTGCTCTTAACCCAATACCCCCAAACTCACTTGAGTAGTAGATTACAAAGAGAAACACTCACAAATCTTTAATGCTTAGAAATTATGAGCAAAAAAATTTTTACATAGAAATAATGTTTTGTTGAAAGTAATTAATGCACAAATAGCTACAACAAAAATTTGATTCGAAGTAATTGGTATTCTCTTGTTCTGGATTCATAAATGACTTGCATTTATACTTCCATGGAGAATTATAGCTGTTTGATTGCATTTAATGCAAAAATAGTCGTTGCACCAACTCTTAATTTCACACTTAATATGTTTCTCTTTCCTCTTTCACGATCGTCAATATGTGTATGACAGTCATGAATGTTCTTCCAAGCCGTGACTTAAGTGGTGATTTTGCCCGTGAAGTATTCTAGAAGGATTTTAAGTATTTGCTCACGGGCATGACATTATTATTTCACGGGCATGAATATCCTTCCAAGTCGTGGTCCAAGTGGTGTCTCTAGTCGTGAAGCTCTTTGGAGGAATTTGACATGTTTTCTCACGGGCATGACTGATATGATCATTCACGATTGCTATGATCCTTCATGGCCGTGAACTTTAAAAGTTGGGTAGTTGGCGCTAAGCTACATCACGGGCGTGACATAAACAGTCACAGGCGTGAACATGCTATATCTTCAATTTTTGTCTTTTAAAGTTAGTCTTATCTTGCATCATATTCCATACCATGTTCAATAAACTTAAAAGACAAGTATGTTAAATACATTATTGCTATTTTATTTGTTAGCATCAAAATGACGAAAATACCCCTCAAGGTTCAACATGTGTTCTTCATTGGAATTGAAATCTAAGACACAAGTTTTAACTTTTATTTAGACTATAAAATCTAAATACGTTTAAATTTTTCCAGTAAAATATATAAAGTTTAGACCTAAAATTTGTTTAGAAAATTCTGGGTAGAAATTGTAGTGACGATTCAGTGTTCATTTGGCCATAACTTTTGATAGAAAACTGGGATTTAAGTGATTTTTGATGCATCTGAAAGTTAAGACAATAAACTAAAAATGGTTAGAATACCAGAACTCTAAATTCAAATTATAAATGCGATATAAATAAAGCCCAAAATCAGGACCGAAATCTGTCATAGGTA
This sequence comes from Triadica sebifera, assembly GCA_023653625.1. Taxonomy (NCBI): domain Eukaryota; kingdom Viridiplantae; phylum Streptophyta; class Magnoliopsida; order Malpighiales; family Euphorbiaceae; genus Triadica; species Triadica sebifera. Next base: position 31,191,170 of record CM042894.1, on the reverse strand, counting down.
AACACTTGAAATATTGGGTTTGTGCATGTGGTATGACAAGTATATGTGATAATTAGTGTGAATTTTTACTTTAATGGTAATTATAGATGTTCAATAAATTATTTATGTGTGAGTGTGTAGTGCAATAATAATTGGAATAAAGAACAAAAAAATAAATAAGTATAATTGTGATAATTTAATAATATTGTCATTTTCGGAAATGATGTGAATTAAAATAAAAATAGTTAAGCTCTATGACACCTAGTCTAGAAATAGAATAGAGAATAGTTTGGCATGCCAATCAGGAGATTTAAGGCACTCGGTTCCAAATATAAATCCCGAAAATGACAAATTTATAAATGTATGTAAAATTATTAAGCCGGTAATGACAATATTATGAAAGCCGGCAATGATAATCTCGTTATACCTATTAGTTAGTTCAGTTATAGGTGTTTTGGGTACAAAAAAATTTATATAAAAATAATAATAGTATTTAAGTATGTCATTTTGATAAATGTTATATGAATTAAAATTTTTAAATGTTGAATATTTGATGAAATTTATTTGATTTTATATAATTCTTTAGTTTATGCCTTATTTATGAAATGATTAATTAATATGTGAGAATATATATATGTATGTAAAAATTTTATCATTGAAGCACCACTAAACTAGTAGCTTAGCGCGGGTGGTTTTCTCTCGCGCAGGTTTAGAAAGGATAGTCGTAGATAGTAAAATTGTTCGAAGAAAAGAGTACCCAGACGAAAGTAGCTAAAAGTTTTGAATTTATTTTGGTATATTTTTATCAAAAGTTTTGTAAATTAAATTATAGTTTTATTTCATCTAATGTGAATTAGAAATGTGAACTTGTAATGTATTGAACATAATTTGAATGTAAATTAATATATTTTATAAATAATTAAAATTTTGAATATTGGTGCTTGTAAAAATTTTTATCTCAGTGTCTATAATATTTTTGCAAAATAAAAATTATACTTTATTTTATTAATTTTATAAAATAGTTAGACAGGGTAATGCTCACTTACCTTGCTGAATGGAAGTAGGGTAAGAGGGTGTTACATATTTAGATTTTACGGTCGAAATAAAAGTTAAATTCTTATATCTTAGCTTTTAATTCCAATAAAGAACACATAAAACGGAACTCCAGAACTCAAGTTATAATCAAAATAGTCAAGACTGTTCTAGGATCATCAATTGGCCTCAATTTATATTTTACTTACATTTATCATATGCACTAATTTTTCTGTCAAAGTTTCCATATCACAATTACATTTATATATGTTAATGATTTCACACCATTTGGTCTCATTACCATATAAAACATTTAAAACCAACACTTAACCATATTATGACAAACCACATTCATATCACACACATTAAAACATAATTTCGTATCATTAACTCACATGTAAGATTTTTATCCCTAATCAGCCTTGGATCTTTCCTTAATTCTTCTTTTCCCCACCTTATTAGTTAGCTTTCTCCCTGCCACCCTCTTGAGGGCCTCTCATTTGTTCATTTAATTTTCCTACACAACCAATACCATTTCTCAATCCTATCATCTATTTTCAAAGTTTTTCATGTCTATATAATATTCTAATGCTCCTAATATATTTTGAACCTTAATTTAGCCAAAATGTACTAAGGTTAAACTTCCTTCTTAATATGACATGGCTTCCCAAAAACCTTAGCATAGTTCCCAATTCATTTTTTTTTTCAAATCAACGCTCAATTCACATTTCACTTATCATCAATTATGGTGTTTTTATGTTAATTTCAATTTCCCCCAAAATACTTTAACTATGGAAGCCCCTCATTCCTCCATTAAGGTTACCTTTCTCTAATTTTTAAGTCATAAAACAATTAACTAACATCAATTATCATTAATTCAAAGTTTAACTATACTTTCATCAACTAGTTGCAAACTTTAAATTTCTAAGTTTAATCTTGCAACATAAGCTCAATCTACCAAACCTAATCACATCTATCATCATTATGGGTCTCAAATAGAAGGAAAATGTTGAATTTAAAAAGAATAAACTCATCTTATGAGTTCCCAAAATGGGCCGAAATTCCCCTTAACAAATCTCCCTTTCCTTTCTTATTTCTTCCTTCCTTTTTGCTCCTTTGTTCCCTTTGTAGTAAGAACTCTTAAATTCTGATTTTTCCTCTCTCAAAACTAATTTCTTTTCTCACTTTTTCAAGCTTGATTTGAAGAAAAATGGTGGCTTATGGAAGGAAGAGGTGGGTGGCCAAGGCGGGAGAAGATAGAAGAAGAATTAGACTTATGGAATAATGTAGAAATTCTTCTTCCTTTTTGACTTTTATACCTAAATTAAGGAGTGGGTCCCACTAATTAAAATCAATCCTAATTCTCATTGATTTATTAAGTTAGTTAATTTTGATTAACATTTAAACTTTGAGAAATTCCTTATTTGCCACATCTTCCTCCATATTCACACATTTTCCCCCAACAATTGCCATAATACCAAATTTGTCCATAGAATTTTTTTTCTAATTCTAGCACTAATATTTTTAATTCCCAAAGAATAATACCCTAAATTATGTTTCCTTATTATTAGTCATTTTTTATGGGTTCAAATTTAGACTCCGATTGAACCTACATGCCTCATTACAGTCACACACAATTGGGGCCTAAATCACTGGATGTTACATACCAACTTAGAGAAATAAAAGTTATCTATCTCTCATCTCCCTCACAAGACAATTCACCATAGCTAGCACATAGGTTGATTGTCACCCCATCTCTATTGTGGTTGTCATCTTCATTCCTTCGCATGGATTTCTGCTAGAGGCAATCCAACTTTTGGATTCTTGTGGTTTGTTACAACCCAATAAATAAGGAAAAGCTCACAACTTATCCCATTTGATGGTATACAATTCAATTTTAAATTACATAGGGCACTTCATAGATTTTGGGTTCAATTAAATTTAAAATTTCCATTGTGTCATATATGTTATGCATTTTCAAAACCCAATAATGGTATCAAAGATGCCCTAAGTTAATTAATTTAGGATTTAATTTAAGTATCAATGAGATTGATTGAAATAGAACAATTTGGATTCTCTCTTTTTGTTAAAATAGAATTTGACTGTGGTTGCCCTCAAATTTTATTTTTCATTCAATGGCATAGTAATATAACGATATCGGATGTTGTTTATGATAGGAATGATTTAAATTGGATTTAAATATGAAATTCAAAATTGTGTATATTGCTGAAATTTTTAGGGTTTATGATACCTGGTAGAGCCAATTGAGTTGTTTAGGGTGTTGTTCAAATTTTATTTGTTAATTTGATTATTCAAATATTTTTATGATATATTTAGAATTTTTTAACTTATAGACAACCACTTAATTGATACAAAAATTATTTATGATCATAGAACAAACAAAACTAGTAATTAGGGCAAAAACCCTACTGTGTGATGGGACAGTTTTGTATTGTTTGATTAATGTGATGTAATTTCATGAACAAAACCTTAAATTTATGTTTATGAGATATTTATGATGTTATTTTGATTTCAATTTCATGTTAAAGTCAATTTAATTTTATGCTTAAATTCTTAAAGAATTCTCGTTTATGTATGATTCAATTTAGGTAAATTTTGAGCAATTGGCTAGCTAATTAAGTTTTTAATAATTTTGACTGTCTAATGAACGAATTTAATTATTTTAAACTGATTATAAGTTTCTTATAATGATGAGAATGAATTTTGGAAATTTTGAAAAATTTTCAAATAGAATTTGATTTGAATTAGAAGAAGGTTTTCTAAATCCTAGTCAAAGTTTGACTCGGATCCTTGTATGTAATTATAACTAGAATTGTTTAATCCTATTTGGAATCAAACTAATAACTAATTAAGGTAATTTAATTTTGAATTAACTACTTTTTATATTTCAATTTGAATTTTAATGTGATTAACAGTTTAAATTCATATTTATAAGTTGCATCATTAAATTGGTACAATTTTAGAAATTCTTTTGATATGATCAAATGTATGCCTAATATGCATGATTTCCTTTTATAAAGTATTTCTAAATGTCCATATAATCATTTTATGAGATTAAATGTTGATTATATCATGAATTTCATTAAGACCAAATAATCAAAACAATGTTTCAAGAGTTAAAACAAAGGAAACCCAAATTCTTACTTGAACAGATTACCTTTATTTATTAATTAGAGAATGCATGCTAGGGGTGTATGGAATGACATGATGGTATGATTATAGAGTTGACAATGTGATTGACCAAGAAACCTAATGAGAATTCCTAGAAGTTAAGGAATGGTACTGATCAGGGTAGAGGATTTAGTCGATTGTTCATTGTTGTCCTTATCGTAAAAAAAGAGAACTTGAGGTTAGAAAAGTAACCAAAAGCAAGGACAAAATATGTATAGAAGAAAAAATGGACAATGTGCTATAGATGCTTTGTTAAAGTAGACTAGACAGAGATATAAAGTATAACATAGGTTAATTTCAGTGGAACCAATTCCAATTCCACATTATAAGTGTTTATGACTAGATTGAAGGGGCGCATAGCACAACTTTAAGAGCTAGTAGGATCAGGTGTTACTAGAATTATGTATCACACAGGCTTATATCAGTTAAAGGTGGCTACTGTGGACAATAAAAAATCTTGGATCAAATAACCAAGAGCGATCACAAAGGCGCAAAGAGCGAAGTTAAACTTGTGAATCTTTCTGAAACATAGTATTATGGGTGAAAAAAAGGTACACAAAGGTTTGTAGAGGTTTATAAAACAAGATGAAAACAGGGGCTTCAATTAACACGTTTGGATGTTGATCCAACATAAGCTACACTATTTCTCATAATATGGGAAAATAATTGATATGGACAAAAGAAAGTTAATCACAAAATTTTCAACACTTAGAGATGGTATAGTTAATGCTGAAAGATCTTCGCAAAGATTTATTGTCATTTTTATAGTGGAAGCATAGACTATTTCCAACGAATTGAAAGACAGATGTAGCTTCGAAAGCTAAAATATTGATTTTGAGATTGAGGGTTTATAACGAATGAGATAATAATGAAGATGAATTGTTGTCATTGAGATATGAGAAGAAATGCTACATCTATGCTAACATAGATTGATATGGTTTTTCTTCCATAAAAAATGTAACATAAATCAAAGGAATCAATGATGATCAGCCCAAGACTATAAAAGGATTTTAAGGTACTTGCATAACAAGGTAAGATAGATGTGTTTACACAGGGAGTAGATGAAGAACCAAAAAGGGCTACACATTAATTTGTGTAAGCTTAGAAAAACCAATAAAGTGCATAATTAAAGGTTGGGTAAGTGAAGTTGTAGAATAGATCCCTTAAAAGGAAGAGATTCGAGTATGTCATGAAGATAAAAATAGGGAAGTCAGGGGTTACTTGTTTAACCAACCAATAAGGTAGAGAAACAAGATTCAATATGGACATTTGAGAGCGGACTTGATAAGTCTAATGAACCTTTATCAGCTAAAAGGGAATGATAGTGAAAAGTTAAATAAGATGTATGAGAAATAGTATAGCCAATCTCTTGAAAAGCCAAATATCTTTGAGCCAAGCCAAGATCTTTTAGTACATCAAAGTCTTCTAGAAATTAGTGGCAAACTCAAAAAATTGAATTATTTATGCTTATAATGTTCAACCACAAAAAAGGGCATAGAGGAAAAGGTTATATGGATGTATGAGATTACAAGAAATAGTTGTATAAGTAAAATCATATAGGTGATGAGTGTTTAGAGATTTAAATGATATATATTTATCAATCAGACAAATTTCAAGGACAAAATTTCTTACAGGGGAGAGAAATGTAACGTCTACTAATTAGGGCCTAGTTAATAAAACAAATTAAAGGAATATAAGTATGTACTTAAATGTTTTGTTATAGGAAAAAGTTAAAAAGGGATGAGAAAGTGAAGTATCATAGGGTTCACACCTGTTCCAATATCTTCATGACTATGAACCATCGTGAGATGGAATTATGAGTTCAAGCATATTCATGTTCATGACATCTATTGTCACGCCCATGAATATCACCCGTATAAAAAGAATGATTTTGTTCTTTTCTATTTTCTGATAACTTTTCTGAAAACCCTAGTCTTCATTCTTATGTTCTCATATCATAAATGTTTTTTCATCAATTCCCTTTCATTCTAAGCTTTAAAACACAATATCATAAGTCAAAAAACATGATTTACCAATTTCTAGAGGGAGAGAAACATGAGGGAGCTCATGTTCTTGGGAGGTTAAACTTAGAGAAAAAATAAGGGAGCTCAAAAACCCTAATTCTTGTTGTATTTTATTCAATTTTGGTAAAGAAATATGTTTATTCCTTATTCTTTACAAGTTTTATGCCCCTTTTTCATAGTATTCTCATTTTTGGGTAGAGACCCATTTTCAAATGGGTTATGTTTTGGTTAAATCTTGACTTTTAATGGCTAAAAATCTCCTTATAAGCTTAACAACAAGTAATAACATGCCCTTGAAAGGGATTAATTCATAAAAAAAAAGTTAGTTTGAAGGTTTAAAATTAGGGTTTGATCTTTAATAGCTTTATTTGTGTGTTTATGGCACAAAGGTTTTAATAAAACATGTCTATATGTGTTAAGAGCTAAAGCTTGATTCTTTTTGAGGCTCCATAGAGATATGTATATATATATATATATATATATATATATAATATATATATACACACATTTAAATTCCAAATATGGATAGTTGTAAGTCAAATTGCATTTAATATGTGAGGAGTGTTAGAGAGATGCCTTAAAGGTAATCACTTTAGGTACTCGATATATTCATTTATAATTAATAAAAGATATTTTCATTATATTGGTATTCATTCATATATGAATTTGATTTAGATCATATATCATTTAATGAAGTCCTTGGTATGTAACACAACATGAAGAAAATTATGATTATGTTTATGCCTAAAGAATCCCTAGTCATATGATTAACAAGATGGGACATTATTCATCCACATAGACTAATATATGTTATACTCATTGACTAGGTCAAACAACTAATCTCATAAGTTAAAGACATAAGATATTTAGAGTTGACATATGGATGCATGCTAGAGAAGCCAAGTACATTTGATGTCTTGCTGTGAGACAATCACATGGATATCTATTCAATGTCAGTATAGTCTAAACATAGTAATGGTGCAACTATCCTTAGACTTGAGATACTCAAGGTTATCATGGATACTGAATCATATACTTTGACTCCATTCCTTGTTGCCTCTCTGAGGTTGTTCATATGGTGGTTATTAGGTATAACATGAGGTATTCAAAGGTAGTTGAGTAGTCAATAAAGGATTCACCACTCCTGATAAAAAAAAGTATACCTATGACCTCTTGTAGAGATCATTACTCAAAAATCTTTAGTTAGGTAGACAAGTCTTGAATAAGGTCTTTAAGGACATGTCTAATAGAGTAATGAGACTTATAGACAAGAGCTAATATCATTTGGACTAGATATGATGTGGTCAATCTAGTGAGAGTTGACACACAGTTTATGCTCTGAACCAAATGAGGTATAATGTGGTAAAAAGATGAATTGTATAATAATTGTTTATGAAAAGTTTACAATCAACCCATTAACTTTCTTATTTCGGTGGTCATGATGTATTACTAGATACCACTAATGATTTACTCAAAATCATTTTGATTTGAGCTACCAACATAATCAAGAACCTAATGGGTCATCTGCATAAAAGGAATAAAGGAAATATGAAATGGGCCTTGCATATGATCCAAGACATGAGAAAAAGACATTTTGGCCAAGCACATTCACTAGCATTAAAAGGGTTTCATGGGCATGAATGATGTGCTACATGTCATGCAGCCAGCCACAACACACACATGACAACAACTATGGCATTTTGTGTCACAACCATGACAAGAGATGTCATAGGCATGAAAGTTGCAATAACTTTTGTGATTTTTGGTTTTATATTTTGAATATAATTCCAATGCAAGGGTTACGTATGTCCAACCCTAATTATGATTAGACGACATATAAATAATCCTTTTAATGGCCAAATTCATGGCTGCAACTTGAGAAATAAAAGTTATTCTCTCTTTTTCTTCTCTTTCAAGTTGAAACACCATTGCTAGCACCTTAGTGCTTTGACACCCTAACTCCCTTGTGGTTGTTTTATTCATTCATTCATATGGATTACTATTAGAGGAAATGCAACCTTTGGATTATTATGGTTAACAACAACCCAACTTGAAAGAAAGGCTCACAAACTTGGAAGATCAAAATTTAAAAAAAAGGTAATCAACTTATCCAATTGAATGGTTTATTCCGATTTTAAATTACATAGGTCATTTCATGGGTTTTGGGTTCACTTAAATTTTAAATTTCAATTGTCATATGTATGAGATGCATGTTCAAAATTCAATAAGAGGTGGCATAAAAGTGTTAATTATGGAATGGAACTTCTAATTGTATGAAATAATTGGCTATAGGTCCTAACTGCTATTTATGTCATAAATGATAGTCATAAGTACAATGAGCTTTAATGAAGGATGTTGGCATTTATGGTGTTAAGAAATGAATGCTAGTGAGATGTAAATGTTAGTTGTGGACTTGATAATTGAAAGACTATGTTTGGTGGCTTGATTCTTATATAAATGTGTTATTTATGATTGTATGAAATTATGGCATGTTCTAATATGGTTTTTGCATGAGTTAAATGGATATATTGTGATATAAAAGCATGAATGGATGGTTAATGCACCTTTGGCATTCACATTGGTTGTAAAAAGTGTTAGGTTGACATAAATGCTAGTTTGGTATCATAAATACGTGTTATGGGAATTATTGATTATGGAAATGTGAAATTTTATGTTTACGCACTCACTATGATCAAATGATGTTATATTGATGTTAAGAATAAATTAAGAGTTGATTTTGGCATGTTTAAGATGTTGATACATAAAATTGGATTATTGGTATGTTAAATGGCAGTATCCATGCTTAAAAGAGTGTAAGTGTGGTTTACAATGGTAAACCTTAGGATTTGCATATGGTATGGTTAATGCTCTGTTTTAAGCATATTTCTTCTAGAATTTCCAAATTCACAGCCTTAAATCAATGGATCACAATCGTGAATCATCTTGTTGCTTTGAGTGATGATGGACAGAAATATTCATAGGTTGTATCACCACTTGGTTCACGGCTAAACAAGTCATGAATGTGTGATTCACGACATTCATGGTTGTACAGGGGATTCACTTCCATAAACCGCCAATATGATAACTTTGGTATTTTTGGTTAAATGAATCATGGTCAATTGTAATGAATTTGGAATACCTTTGAGCTCTATGACTTTGTGTCTATAAACATACATGATGGATGAATAAATTGAAAATCATAATTGTTAAAATTAAATGGTAAGTTTAATTATACACAAAACTATGACTAGAGTTAGGATATATGACATGTCATTAGGGGATTAAATACCCGAAGGAGTAGGTTGACCAATGCATAAATGGAATTTATATTTTAATGGTTAATGCTCAGGTGAACTCCCTTGGAGATGAGATGTATGCATGCTCTTCTTTTTCACAGGCAAGTATCTTGAAAGGCTTGGGTGAGAGCTATAGATTTATTGATAACTCGTATCCATTTTTGTCTAATTTAGAGTCTTTGGGTGAATTTTCTAAATGAAATGTGATAAAGTGCCAATTGTTAAAAAGAGAAATAGTAAATATGGTACATGAATTATATGTCACATGAAATTGATATGTTAGTATGCCACACTTATGTATGGTTATAAGAATTGAAACAAATGATGAATCAGTATATGGAAATCACTACAAAAATGAATGGTATGAATATTATGATTTATTTGATTGAACATGATTGAAATTTCTAACATTCACATGAGTGAAACAACTATGTCATAACTTTGTATAATTATCCATTTGCATGACTAGGGATATAATGAAACCGACTACCAATATGAATAAGATTAGTAAATATTAAATGATGTACATGATTTGGCACATTAGTTCCATTTATATCTGGATATCACTAGTATTACAAAGGTTGGCATAATATGGTAAGCATAAGGGTTAATGTTTGATGTAATGTGGTTATGGATATGTGCATGTTTTATAAAAACATGGTACATTATGGTATGACATTACATAGTTGTATGTAATTGCATGTTATACATATGATAAATGCATATTTAGTTATTTTGAAAGTTATATCAAGGGCTTCATCTGTAGCATACACGTAGAATTAAAATAAATCTAGACCTCATAATTTTTGACATAATACGATTAAATGACATGAAATGACGTGAACTTAATTATATATGGATTTGAACTTTAATGGATATGAGTCATAACCGTATCAACACAATTACGACACAATAAAAAGTGCATCATAAACAAAATTTACCTGTCTAACCTATTAAGATACGATTAAAAATATGTTATTTTATCAATTATGAAGAGATGTCTAATTATTTTAGTGTTACTCAAAATTCAAATTATACAAATAATTCAAATATATGTTATAATATTATAAATATATATATAATACATATTTATATATTTATATATGAATGAATTTATGATACATGAGATTAGTATATGCAAATAAATATTAATAAATTAATTATATAGCTATTATTTTTATATTATATTAATTAATATTATACTAATATATTTACTAACTTATGTTTAGATGGATTAATATATATTTATTAACTTATGTGTGGTTTCCTCATGTATTATAAAATAATTTTAGAGATAGACTAATAAATTAAAAAGAATAAAATAAAAAAATATAATTTATAGGTTATATAACTATGTGTAAATTTATAAATAATTATTATACATAAAATATAACAAATTAAAATCAATCATTTATAGTATAATATTTAAACAAAAATTGCTAAATAAATAATTATTTTACACCTAATTTAAAATAAAAATCTAATAAGAAAAAACTTTAGGGTTTAAATAGAAAGAAAAAAATAAAAAGATAAAAAGATAAAAATGAAGAAATGAAAAAAAAATGAAAATTGTGGAATGGGGTGAGAAAGAGAAGAAGGAAATGTGAAGAGGAGAACTAATAGGGTTACATGGCCAGAATTTCATGTGATTAATGCTACTGATGCTGCTAACTTCATTATCACCAATTTTATAACAGGGAGACTTTTGGTTGCTAGTAAGGTGGTTTAATGTAACATCTTTTTCTTTTTCTTTTTCATAGATTGGATCTTCATATATATATATATATATATATTACACGTTATATGTAATTTAGAATTGATTCATGATGGATTCGATATGGACAATAAGTTTACACATGTGAACTATGTAGATCAGTAAGTTTTTATTTGTTGCAATTAATTTCGACAAATTGATATTTGATTGTATTGTTTTTCTTAACTTTCACATGTTAAGTTTTGATTAATTGAGATGATATTGGACTTTGATTTAGTTTTTATGGATGATTGTTGTTCATGTCTCGTTCTTGTCTTTTTGATTTTATTAATACACTAATTTAAAGATAAAATACAGTATAAGAAAATCATGAATGGATGTTTATATATGTGGGAAGAAGGAAGGAACAATAACAAATTATACATACTTCTAATTATTATTTTTTAGATTACGGGTTCAAATTCTAATATTGTTCCATTATTAATTATGGACTGATTATCTAAGCAATAAAATCCAATATATTCTTATAATTAATAGTAATTGTCCTTGTTCAAATATGAAGAAAACTTTGTTTAACTTGAGTAAATGACGAAAAACTCTCAATCTCAAATTAATCAAGTGGTTCAATAAAATTGAATCGTAACTAGTTAATAGATTTGATAATAAATCGGTAAGCTTGATTGATAGTCTTTTCAACCAGTTAATTGTAAATAACTTAACTGATTGATAAATAAATTGATTAAACTAATTATATAATTAATTGTATTTAATTGTGTTGACACGTTTAAAATCAGTATCATTTCCATATTTTAATTTTTGACAAGATTAATAGTTTCATGGAATGTGTTCAATTTTGTGCATTCTATGTTTAATAGTCCTATATAGGCGAGTCATCAGTTGGTCATTAGCATCGTCTTACCAAACTACTCGGAAAAAGGGTAAGGGGTTGTTATTGAAACAAATTCTACTCCTTTTAACTTCTATTTCTATATCTATTACTTTTCTACGGCTAGATTTTTTATATGAAATTCAACATATTACTGATAAACAAGAACTCAAATCACTGATATTCTCTTTCTTAGTCTTTATGATGCAAATAAAGTCCAAATCTTCTTAGAAAACCAACGTCAAATCACTGGTTAAGAGAACTTCTAAATCTGTAAAAGAATATATTCAATCATCTTCCTTTGATCATTATACTATCAAAGCTACAAGAAAAGAATAATTTATATCGCTAGAAATTCCTCCAGAATTCCTAACCATTTGGAGATGTAATGGTTACTCTCATTTCCATTTTGGAGCCATAACGCTAACACTCTCTTATTATGGAAGAAAAGGCCTTCCTGTTGTAGCTTGATTTGTCTTACTAAATATAAGATATTTGCAATATCAACATGTTATTGGTACTATAGAAACCTCTCTGAATGCAGGCACAATGTTATTCACTATGTTTCCTAAATTTAATATGACACTTGATGTAACACCATATCTGATATATTTGTGTTCAACCTATCTCTGTATTAATTAATTACACATAGCATGCTAGAAAGACAAAATACCCTGTTAACATTGGTAGTATTTTTTTCATATCATATCCTATAAAATCAACTAATGACTTTGCAAGTCTCATATCCTGTAATACCTGTCAATGACTTTGCAAGTCTCATATCCTGTAATATTACTCAATGACTTTTCAAGTCAACATTAAAACCCACAATACGATATATCACATATATTAAAACATAAACTTTACACATAAGTATTTACAAGTTGATTTCGTTTATACATTTTTAAAACCCATTCCAAACTGACTATACATATTCAGCCATATAAATACAAAATGCAGATGACATATTTTTATGCTTGTGTGGAATGCAAGGAGAGAGAGTGATGAAGCTCGGCCAGTGACCTGTGCTCCATGTCTTTTATACGCTACTCAAAATGAGCTATCACTTTTCTTTACCTAAAAAATGATGAAAATTGATGAGTTGCGGCTTAGTGAGAATAACCATCAAATGAGCTCTAAAGTACCGAACAACTCATATTAATAACTCACAAATCCAATACATACCATGTATTCCATTCCATTCATCAATATCATATAAATATCAATAAAGTTGAAACATATAATCATTACTCGTTACGTATGCAAATGCTTTGCTTATTTCATTTTGTTGTGACTAAGTTAAACAGACATTGCCCAGGGTTTCCTTGTGAACATTTTCCATGTGAACATTTGCATTTGCATTTGCTAGCTAGCTTGATCATTTGTTTCATTTGCACATTTCTCTTTTTTTGTTTTACAATATCGATTAACTAGTCACAATGCCTTTTTAGTCCATATGCATATGCACTTGTATTTAGGCATTCATCAACCATTGCATCTTTATCATATACAATATACATATATTTCATATATACCTCATATGTCACGCATATACCTTGCATATACTATATATATACCATGTATATATATCACAAATGTCAAACATATATCTCAAATATACCACAAGTATACCATTTATATGTACCACAATGTCATAAATTATCCATCATTACATTATCAAGGACTAATCATAACAATCATATGACTCACATAGCAAGCAACATTCATTTGCACTAAAGAATTCAATTGATAATTAGACTCACCATTCCCCTTTGATTCCGACCTCTAACTTATTGTTTATCCACTCATTGTGGTTCTCCAATATGTTGCGAACCTAATATGAAAACATAATTGATTAACTCATGATTAGGGAGACTTAATGTGCCTTAAACGAATTAATATGCATTGTTCATGTCAATAGTTAAGATTTTTCCTATGAGGTATTGTGACCTTATGGGACTGTTTAGCCTATAAATTTTTATATACTTGACCAATTAATCTGATTCTTATTCCTAATTAAAAATAACATATAATTATAGAACATATTAAAATATCATACCAATTAGATCATTGTACAATATTTGGTGGAATTTCTAAATGTGTTTTGTTTTCTGCCTTGTTTTCTGCCTTTAGGCAGTTCCAGGTTACTCAATTTGGTTCACCATAACTTGTAATCTATACATCCTATTTTAATTAAACTTTCCATATACTTATATGGGTTCATATGAACATGTTTCATGTTTACCACTTTTATCAATTATGTCTCTAAGGTCTTCAAATTATAACAAACAGTTTACTGGTCCAGAATAGAATTGGTTTCCGGATCAGTATGACTTCCAAAGGCCATAACTTAATCTATAAATAACCGATTAAGCTGAAATTAGTATCCAAATTTATCTAAGAAATATACATATAACTTTCATGCTTTGATCATTTATAGAATCTAGCTCTAACGAGCTCAAATTAGCCAAAGAGTTTGTTGGATCTGCCCAGGACACTCAGTTGGCAGTTCAAGTCATGGAACAATCATGGTTCCATTCACCATAACTCAAAATATACAAGTCATATAATCCTGAAATTGGTATTAAAATACATAACACATATATCTACAACTTTTAAGCTTTGAGATACTTCAAATAATGGCTTTAACATATTCGAAATCAAAGAACAGAGTAGCTAACTTGGTTAGGGTTTGTACCCTGACCAGTTTCAGTACGAAGAGGATATCTCATTCTATACACCACATCTTGCAAAAATATTTACATATCCATAAATATAAAACATAAAGGAACACCTTTTATGTTTTAAGATTTTCCAGAATCAATTTTTATGTGCATCAAAATCGGATTGCAAATCAGTGCCTATTAATGAACCTAAGCAACTCAAATCAATCCTATAGCAATAAGAATTGATTACTTACCAAGAACAAACTTGCAAGAGATCAATTTACCTCAAAAACCAAGTGAAACAAGGATGAATTGAAGTTTTAAATGGAGGAAAATGAAGAAGATGTCGGGCTGGAGAATAAGGCAGAAATGGGAAGATAAAGCTAACTTTTTATTTTTTTGCCTTTTTATCTTTTTCTCATCTCTTTTCTCATATATTTTCTCCTTTCTCTTCTCTTTTCTCTTCTCTTCTCTTTTATTTCTCTTTTGTTTCATTTTCATTTTCATTTTATTTATATTATTATTATTATTATTTACATATATATATATATAATTTGACTAATTAACACAATAGTACAACTTAATCATTTGGCCCGATTTAACTAAATTAACAATGTAAAATTTTTACTAATCTTAATCTAATAATTTTTCTTACATTAATTTGGTCATCTTATTCAATTTATTTCTAATTCTTTTTTATCCTCATTTAGGTTATAAGGATACACGTGTAACTCGATACAATTGCCAAATACTAGGACACGTAGCTAGTGCGTGCCATGGACTTGTTTCTAAGAAAACATGTATGAAATGAACGTGTTCAATTGGATTATATGGAAGATGCAAATGTTCAAATGAAATGCATATGGACATGCATGTGGGGAAGGTTAAGGATGTTACACTTGATGATTCCCATGTGCTTTTAGCATTTGAATGTACAAGTTCAGATACCTAGCACTCATCAACTTATGACAGCAACAGCAGTAACATTTCATTATCAGCTGGTTTATAGGATTCAAAACTATGCCCCAAACTTAGTTATTCTTATGTCCAATGATGCCATGTTCATAGTGGCAGATCCATAAAAGGTTCCCACATGTGTGCATATTCCCAGGCAGATCTCCAAGGAAAAGTTCATAAAAACCATTTCTAACCCAAAACTTTTTTCAAACAACTTTTGAAAAGTCTATAAAGAATTTTTTTAAATTAATAGATGGTGAATTATTTTCAACAGATTAGATAACATCAAAGCCTATTAAGATCCAATTTTTTTTCAAATTGTTTTGTATGGACCAGAGTTTTGGGTTCATATCTTCCCAAAAAACACATTCTTATTGGTTTCGATATCTTTAGACAATTACCACAATTATCAATCACTACTGTAGGACTCAAAGCAAGAAAATGGTTCTTACCTTATACCTCCACTCTAAATTTATTCATGGCTTCAAGTTCTACCCTATTTGTGACATTTTGGCTCAAATCATCAATCATAGTTGTGCAAATAGTCATATAGAATTTCTTGAGAAATGTCAACTTACTCTCTAAACATGACAAGAATTCTATATCTCGTTGCCTTAAAAGTAGAATGAAGATATCAACCCAAAAGGAAACTCATCCTGAAATGAATTCAGATGATCAATCTATGGCTATTCAAGAATGTTCCCAATTGTTACAATAAGGTCTCATTGAAACAACAAAATCAAATTGGGTATGTCAAGCATTCTATGTGAATAAGAGGTCTAAATAAATTCATGGAAAAAAAGATTAGTCATTGATTACAAGCATTTTAATCATTTCTTGAAGGATGATAAATTTCCTTTGCCAAAAATCTCTTCACTATATCCATTTCTCAAGGATGATAAAATCTTTTCAAAATTTGATCTCAAATATGGATTTTGGCATTTAGGAATACATCCAAATGATCAGCATAAGACATCATTATGTATTCCAAATCATCATTACCAATGGATTGTCATGCCTTTTAGTCTCAAAGTAGCTCCATCACTGTTTCAAAAACCTATGAATAGGATTTATCCATTGATCTTATCTTCAACATTGATATATATTGATGATATCTTACTTTTTTCAAAAGATGCAAATAGTCTTAGACAATTATTAAAGTAGTTTGCTGATCAAACAACTCAACATGGAATAATACTTTCAAAAAAGAAAATCCATTTAGCAAAAGAAAAGTTTTTAGGATGAAATTTAAAGATGGATCATATCAACCATGTCCACATATTAATCTTGAATTATTAAAGTTTTCTAACATTGAATTGTTAGTAAAGAAAATCAAGCAATTTGTTGGAATTGCTAATTATGTTAAAGACTTTATTCCTCACTTTACAAAAGTAGCTCAACCACTTCGGCAATTGTAAAAAAAAAAATGCCTCCACAATGGTCATAAGCTTAATCAAAAATTGTAAAGCAGATAAAGGAAATATGCAAAGATCTTCCCCCCTTTGTCCATCCCAATAGAGGAAAAAAATCTCCAGACAGATGTTAGTGATGAATACCAGGGAGCAATTCTTTTGGAAGAAAAAGAAGAATAATGTCAAATCTACGCATATGCTAGTGGAGTAATTATCATAAAAGACACACCAATAAATAGTAAAATTAATTATACAAATGATAAAGTGTGAGGGACCATTCTAATACTTATCTCAAATTGGCTTATGACTAAGAGAGAGATTCATTTCTTTGTAATCATATGAGTCATAGTTGATTGAGGGTCCCATATCATGATCATGTGCTGGTGAGGTGGTTTATTAAGTAGAAACAATTGCTTAATGTATTACTTTTTCTCGTCTTAGACTTTCCATATAGACTGATGGAATAGCCTCCATAGAGTGTCATCTTTGTATTTAGACCATATTTCCCGTGGAACATACTGATCGCTGCCATGGATCTCTAAAGTTCTCCGACTTCTATAGGATGTGAATCACAATTTCCCTAGAAAGAGTAGGGAAATGTCCTATAGACTTCAAATTTTGAGAAGTATTCATCCCAATGTCAATTATAATGAAATGCATCTTGTTGGGTTGGAATGTTACATCCCAATTTTCTTAAAGAAGACAAATAAGAGATTGTTGCTAGACTGCAATGGGTTTAAATCATCCTAAGAATTTTTTAGAGTTTTTTGGCAATGTCTTTACTACAATTGAGTTATACTAGTGAAATGGACAAAATTCAAAAGTCATATAGTATATGACACACATGTACCATAACATCTGAAGGGCTTCCTCAGAAAATTATCTGAAATGGGGAATTTTAAAGGC
The DNA here is from genome assembly GCA_023653625.1 of Triadica sebifera. Classification (NCBI taxonomy): domain Eukaryota; kingdom Viridiplantae; phylum Streptophyta; class Magnoliopsida; order Malpighiales; family Euphorbiaceae; genus Triadica; species Triadica sebifera. Next base: position 31,173,106 of record CM042894.1, on the reverse strand, counting down.
ATCCATGAAAGGGTAATCTAGATGGAAAGCTTCTAGTTTAAGAAAGGTTTCTCCATATTTTCTGATGGCACTAAGTAAACTTCTTCTCTGATCTTTATTCAGCATTCTTATAGAGGAAAGAGGATGTAGAGAATAAATGGAACTAGCCATGAGAATTAGTGGAATGGTTTAAGTTTTAGTTATTAGACTCAATCTCTTTGATGGTGGTTTGGATAAGAAATTAGGGATGAGATTTTTATCCCTTTTTATATGCTCAACCTTGAAACTGTATTTCAAAAAACAATCATTTCATCTCAATAATTATGCATGCGGTACCTACTTCCCTTTAAAGTTTAAAATCTTTGGGAAGGATGAGAAATCCACCAAAACTGTGAAGTTATGGCTAATCAAATGAAATTCAAATTTTTTGATTCCATACTTTACTGCTAAAACCTTATTGAATGTTGAGTGGTAGTGACATTCTGAGTCTTTGAAATGAACACTAACATATGCACAAATTTGACGTTGTTTGTCTTTTTCTTCCAAAAGAAATGCTCTCCAGTATTCATCACTAGCATCTATTTGGAAAATTCTTTTTCCCTCTGTTGGAATGTACAAAGGAGGAAGATCTTTGTAGATTTCCTTTATTTGCTTTACAATTGTTGATTGAGCTTGTGACCACTGTGGGGCATCCTTTTTTAACAATTACCAAAGTGGTTGGGTTACTTTTGTAAAGTGGAGAATAAAGTCTCTAACATAATTAGCAATTCTAATAAATTGTTGGATTTGCATTACTGACAATTCACTATTAGGAAACTTTAATAATTCAAGACCAATATGTGGACATGGTTGATATGATCCATCTTTAAATCTCATCCCGAGAAATTTTATCTCTTCTTTTGCCAAATGGATCCTCTTTTTTTAAAGCATTATTCCATGTTGAGCTATTAGATCGACAAAATGCTTTAATAATTGTCTATGACTATTAGCATCTTTTGAAAAAAAAAGTAAGATATCATCAATATATGTCAACACTGAAGATAAGATCAGTGCATAGATCCTAGTTATAGCTTTTTAAAACAGTGATAGAGCTACTCTAAGACCAAAAGGCATGATCGTCCATTGGTGATTTGGATGATTTGGAATACATAATGTTGTCTTATATCGATCATTTAGATGTATTTCTAATTACCAAAATCTAGATTTGAGATCAAATTTTGAAAATTTTTTAGCATCCTTGAGAAACGAGTATAGTGAAGAGATTTTTGACGAATGGAGTTTGTCATCCTTCAAGAAGTGATTAAGAGGCTTGTAATCAATGACTAATATTTTTTTCCACGAATTTGTTCATACCTCTTATTCACATAGAATGTTTGACATGCCTAATCTGATTTTGTTGTTTCAGTGAGATCTTCTTGTAATAATTGGGAACATTCTTGCATAGCCATAGATTGATCATATGGATTCATTCCAGGATGAGTTGCCTTGTGGGATTGATATCTTCATTCTACTTAAAAGGAAATGAGATATATATAGAATTATTGTCTAGTCGAGAGAGGACATTGACATTTCTCAAGAAATTCTATATGACAATTTGCACAGTTGTGATTGATGATTTAGGCCAAATTATCACAAAATGAGCCAGAAATTGAAGCCATGAATAAATTCGGAGTTGAGGTATAGGGTAAGTACCATTTTCTTGCTTTGATTCCTTAAGCAGTGATTGATAATTGTGGAATTGGCTAAAGATATTAAAACCAATAAGAATTTCTTTTTTGGAAAGATATGAAACTAAGACTCCAGTCCATACAAAACAATTTGGAGAAAATTAGATCTTAATGGGTTTTGATGTTATCCATACTATTGAAAATAATTCACCATCTGCTGCTGCTTTAAAAAATTCTTTATGGGTTTTCCAAAAATGGTTTGGAATGAGTTTTGGGTTAGCAATGGTTCTATGGGCTCCATTATCTATGAAGGCTATTGCTTTAACATGCCTTTCAAATTTATCTGTGAATAATTGAAAAGGACAGTAAGGACTTACCGGCACTTTGGATTTTTGGGCTATAGCGATATCTTGAACCGAATCTAGGCTTAACCTTTGTATAGAAAAACATTCTTCTTCCAAATATAAGGAGAATGATAGAGCCTCAATTCCTATGAGAGAATCTTCATTGAGTTAATCATCAATAGAGAATAATGACTCAATATCAGCGTCTTCAAGATTAACATAAAATTGATGTTCTAATTGTTGGATGAGTTGAATAATTTGCTTTGGTTTGTTTCGATATCGTTTTACAAAAATGACCTTTCTCTCCATAAAGATAGCAACGATTAGACCATTTGAACCTTCAATTTTGCTTCTTGAAATATTTGTATTTTATACATAAATGACTGCCTTTGTAGTTGTACTTCTTATAGTGCTTGCCTTTTTTTTCACTGCTTACAGTCACAATTTTTTTTTTGAACATTTGATGGTTAAGTCTAGTTTGGAGCAGACAAATTCAAAGCTTTCAGTTGTCATCCTTAAAGCTTCCTTAATCTTCTTTCTACTCAAACGTAAATCTTTAAGAACTATTAACATTTTTGATAGATTTGTGCCAATGAATAATCCTTGAGAGTCGTTCCTTGCTTTTTGAAATACCATTTCCAAGTTATGCTGGGACTGAATTAACAAATTGTTGTTTAAGATTAATATCACCAAAACCAATTTGATAATATCTTTCAGCTACACACATATAATGTTTGTCAACATCTTTCCTTTTGAAAGAACAACATTTCAGCTGTGAGAATTCACTTCTAGTTGTTTCAAAATAATCTTCAGGTGTACCAATGAACTTTACTTCAATATAAGATAAAGCAGCTATGATGGTTGAAGTTTGACAAAATTGGAGTTTGTGATAATATGGTACCCTGATCCGCCATTCGCGTAGACTAATAACAAATCTGGTAGTAAATTAATGAAGAACATCTTGTAGCGAGAAACCAACCTAAGTTTTGGATTCTAACCAGGTGTACATTTTAAAGAGCCTGGTTCTCCTTTGACTTGGATTGATATTGCCCATAGTAAACCAAGGACCATTATAAGCCTTTGGAAAATAGGAAGATTCATCCCTTTGTTCTTCTTGCGGCTTTTCAACAATAGGAGTTATTTTAGGTGGCATGGACTGTGTTTTTCCATATTGTGCTGACGATTCTACTGGACCAGCTATTTTGATAGATAGAATTGTTGCATTTGTACTGATAGACTCAGTTTCAGAAAAGAAATCTAAAGAATCTCATTGTAAGTGAGCTTGATGAAATTGTTATGGAAATTTCAGGCAAGTTTGGAGAAAAGATGTAATCTCATTTGGGGAGAAATATTGAACCATAAATTCATATGGATCCTAAAAATCCTGAAAATGATCAAGAGCTGGCTGTTTATCAAGTCTTTTTTATACTAGTGGTGTTTCTAATGAGAAAAGATCAAGAGTTGGTTATTTATGAAGTCTTTTTAATACTGGTGGTGTTTCTGATGATAAAGGGACAAGAATATTAACAGCTGTTGTTGGCAAAGAAAGAACATGTTTTTTCTTTGGGGGCTTTTGGGTGGAAGGAGTTTTAGTTCTCATCATTCTTTGAAAATTTTCATGCTCAAGAAAGACGGGATCAACCTTTGGTTAAGTGAAAGTGTGTTGTACATCAGGAACTAGTAACAGATGAGTACCAGTAAAAGAGAAAGGATCAAAAGGTGTCTTAACCTATAAATCTCTTTCAACTTGAACAAATTACTACTTTAACTGGGATATCTCTTCTTGTTTCCTTTGGAAAAGAGGTCCACAAATTTGGTTTTAGATCATTTGCATTAATTCTTGATAAAGAGACCGAATTTGTTTTTATACATGAACCATGAACTCTTATTGCCAACTAAGTTGTTTGTTAACATTACTGACATTAGATTCAAATTGATTCATCTGCTATGTAACTTGATCTACTTTTCAATCAATCCTTTCAAGTGCTTTGTTTTATGCCAAAGCATTATCTATTTGCCAATTAAGAATTGACTTTCCAGCTGTAATATCTCTGGGTTTGCCTTGTGCATCTGGACCAGACGATTTGACCCAAGAAATCTTTTTGACATGAATGTTTGATACCTATAGATTGGATATGAGAAATAGCCTAAGTATTACAAGCTTTTATAACCCATTGTTGTTGAGGTTCATGTTTTTTGATCCATTTCAATAATGCATTATAGATTGGAAGAAGTGGAGATGCAGATGGATCTGACTTTGGTGTCTTTATCTCTGGGTCATCCCATTGTGATAAGGATAGAGTAGGCATCTTGACTCTGAAAGATTCTCAGAATAGTTGACCAAAGAGTCAAACTTTCCTAAAGGTTGACCAAGCATTTCTACATATGGATCATGATCATCATATCACTTTCTCATGATCTTGTCAGAAGAACTTTTCTTTTTTCTTCTTATGCGAGCTATTGATTCTTCATCACAAGAGTCATAATAAGCCTCTTGTCTGCAATTTTGATAATCGCAATCAATGTCTAGTACCTTATTTGTTTCCTGGTACATAGAATAAATGGACTTTCCATTTGTATTAAAGCTAGTGATTGCAAGATTTTCTTCTTGATCATATGGTTGGATCATAAATTGTGAGGTGAACATGGAAGTGTTTGGAGTTGATTCTGCAGAGCACATGAACTTTATCTCCACAATTCCATTTGCCTTCTTAATGAACTGTGAGTCTTGTGTTTTGACAGATTATGCATTACTTTGGATCTTCTCATAGTTTGTTGCCCAATTTTTAGGTAATAGATCGATGAGCTCTTCCCTGGAGATCTGCCTGGGAATATACACATGTAGGAATCTTTTATGGATCTACCATTATTAACAAAGCATCATTGGACACAGGAATAGCTAAGTCTAGGGCATGTTTTTGAACCCTATAAACCAGTTGATAGTGAAGTGTTGATGTTGTTGATGTTATAACTTGAGGAGTGCCAGATATCTAAACTTGTACTTTCAAGGCTGAACGCACATGGGGATCATCAAGTGCCATATTAAAGTTAGAAAACATAGTGAATAACATTATGCCTGCATTCAGATAGACTTCTATAGTACCAATAACAGCATGTTGATACTGCAAATATCTTATATCTAGTAGGGAAACTCGAGCTACAATAGGAAGGCATTTTCTCCCATGATAAGAAAGTGCTAGCAGCCTTATGGATCCAAAATGGAGGTGAGAGTAACCATCACATCTCCAAAAGGTTAGGAATTCTAGAGGAATTTCTAGCGATATAAATTGTTTTTCTCCTATAGCTTTGGTAGAACAATTATCAAAAGAAAATGATTGAACATATTCTTTTACAGACTTGGAAGTCCTCTTAACAAGTGATTTGATATTATTTTATAAAAGGATTTATACTGATTATATGCATCATAAGGACTAAGAAAGGAAATTTCAGTAATTGGAGCTTTTTATTCATCAAGAACATGTTGAATTTCATATATGAAATCTAGACGATTACTAGTAGAGGTTTTGAAAGATAAGGAAGATGATCGTACAAGAGTAATAAGTGCAAAAACAGAAGTTAAAGGAGTAGAATTTGTAACAATCTCATACATTTAACATACATGGTTCAACCAAAAGGAAAAAATCTCTTCACCATGCAATAGATTAACTTATTTACATTATCATGAAAGTCAAAACTTTCTTTCACACTATTTGTACATTAATCATACAAACTTGCCACTTCACTTACCATATTTTAACCATTTTAGATTTATTTTTCAATTCTTTCATGTTTTTCATACTTCTTTACTTTAGTGTCATATCTTAACGATATTAGAGTCAAACATCAAAAGTTATCAATTAGGCTTCACTTCCTAGATATGTCAAAAGCATTTTTGGCCAAGGTTACATTAGTAATTCCACTTTTAGGTTCACTAACCATACTCATTATACCATAAAAAAAATCATTTCATATTTTTTATTACTTACAAAACACAAGTAGCCCATATCCTACTATATACATGCTCACACTTGTTAGACAATCCCATTAACTCCTTTAACATATATTCTAATCTTACGCATTAACAAGAACATGCATGTAGGCTACATTGAAGATATTACCATTAACTTTTTTCGATTAGTTTTTCTTCCATAGTTGCAACCATTATAAAATTTAGGTCACTAGTTCCAATCAAACATCACTTACACAAAATTCTTCAATCTCATTCCATCTAACTCAACATAAACACACATCAATTTCTTTGTCAACTAATTAGGTCTAAATCGATATAAACCATGATTTGTCAACTAACTAGGTGTAAATCAATATAAACCATGTAATTGTATAAGGGTATTTGCCATAGAGGTGCATATAACTTTCTTAGGCTTTTACTCCATTTTTTTTCCTAGTTTTTGGCCTTGTTTTTTTATCCTTCCTTCCTCCTTTTATGTTGTTGCTTCTTTATCTATTGATGCTCCTAAAATATTTCAAGTATAACTCATCCAATTTTATAAAAACCTTTTATTTTAACATTCCATAAATTTTATTCATTTATCTACTTTTTATCATTAACTAGCTTTTCATATATCCCACCATTTCCCTAAATCTTGATAGCACTAACATTATTTTTGTACCACCCTACTGAACTACCAGTTAGGTAAGATGATGCTACAAAATTTTCTCTCAAATATTTGTTTAAGCCAAATAATAATATTTTTTTTAAATAAATACCATCACATTTCAAATCATTATTAGCTTTTGAAAAAATCCTTTTCATTTCATGTCCACACAAAAGAGAAAATATATAAAATGTTTTGCAAATCATTTACATGATCTTATTACATATTCATTTAAGATGCAAAATGAAATCCAAATAATAAAAAAGAAATTACTCACACATAGATTGCTAAATTATTTCACCAGTTAAGGACCCCACTAGTTTCTACCATTATTATAAACCAACTTCTTACTCAACAACAACTTCTAAAATTCTACAAAACAAAACAAAAAAAAATTTCACGCTAAGCAAACTTGCTTATGGGTGCATACATAGAGGCAATAAACCATAAACCATAACGTAAACAAAAGCACAAGCAAAACTAGATACAAAAATTATTTATGCATATTCATAACATAAATATTTCACAATATCAATAATAATCACGTATATATTATCTTTTTTTAATCCATATTTCTTTATATTTTACTCAATCACTATTTTCATTTTAAATCTCAAATGCTTATTTCTTAATAATATCACTTATTTATAATATCAATTTATTTCTCTTATATTTCTTATTATTTATTCTCATTTATATGCTAAAGATGCCTAGACAAGACATTGAAAGAGAAAGGGGGTATAAACAGGCATTTGGCTTATATGATTTAGGCACTATATAATATTGGATAGTAAATATAATGACAACATGCAATAAATTACCTACAAGCATTAAACGCCTATAAGCATGAAGCCTACAAGTTTTGTAGCATATCATCCCTAATTGACATTCAACCTGTCTACCCACTTTAGTCTAGATTAGGTGCATTTTATGGGCTCATATATCTTTTTTTCCATTATTTTATATTTAGTCAATTATCTCTTAATCAAATTATTTTTCTAATGTAATCTTTTATATATATATATATATATCTGTGTGTGTGTGTGTGTGTGTGTGTATCTTCATACCTTTCCATTTTCAACGTACAATAATTAGATCAATAATACATATAATCAACATACTAAAATATACAAACAGTGCTTATGACCCAACCAAACTCATCATCATACAAAATCAGAAACCCTTGTCACACCTTTCAAAAACACAAATCCTCCTTCACAACCTCCATTAAAGCTTTGATCAGACAAAAACTTCCCTCTATAAAAGAATATGTATAGTCTTCCTCCTTTGATCAGTGTCTTATTCAGTGTACTGATGAGGAACAGTTCATCACTCTTGAGATTCCTTCTGAATTTCCTACCCAATGGCTCAACAGTGGGGACTCTCACATTCACTTTGGAGCCATCAAACTTGCTTTGACCTACCATGGTAGAAAAGGTTTACCTGTTGTTGCTCACGTTGCTTTACTGAATACCAGGTTACTGGAATACCAATATGTTGTAATCAGTACCATCCATACCTCTTAAAATGCAAGAACTGTTCTTTGTACTTTCTACCCAAATTTCAATATAAGGCTTCAAGATCCTCATACTTTTACAACATTGAAAGAATAAGTCCAAATCACTGGAGTTAAAAATGTAGCTACTACAGATATAGCTACTCTTCACTCCCAGATGATTTACAGAGTACAGAATCATGCAATAGATCTCTGTATCCCATCCTCTACTGATACATTGAGCATTACTATGGATTCAACCAGTCATATCCAATAATTTAGAACCGTAGTCGTACGAGTTGTTAAATCGACTCAACGGTTTGACCAGAGTCTAAATTTGGATTTTGACTGAAAAATAATTAAAATAGTAACAAATAATTATTGAAAAATATCTAATAAATTATTTAAAATATTTTAAGATGTTAAATTATGGTAAAGGACTAAATTGTAAATTTTGAAAAATTTAGAGGTCATTTTGCAATTTACCAAAAATTAGAGGATTAATTGAGATAATCATCAATTAAATGCATGAATTGGGACATTATGTACATGTGGAGGCCGACCACACCAAGTGGCGTGCATTAAGTGGGCAATTGACATGCATGAATGAGACATTTAATTCATATGCTTAAGTGTCCCCATTATTAAATTAAGTTTGTCTTTTTCCATTAATTACTTCTTCCATATCACTTAGCATCTAGAATTTTATGTTCTCTACACCAGCCCTACATTTTATCAAGTTCCTCCATAGCTAAAGCTTGATTCTAGTGAAAGAAAGTGTGAAAATGAGAGAGAAAGGCATGAAAAAATCCATTTTCATGCTCAAGGAAGCTTAAGAGAGCAAAGAGAAAGAGAAAGATTAGGGATTATGAAGTTTTAATGATATCTTTTATAAATTTTAGGAACTCAAATTGACAAGGATTTAGCTCAAATGAGCAAAGGAAAAAAGAAAGAAAAAAGAGGTTTGTGCATAACTTAAGGCAATAGCCTATTTTATTTTATTTTTTTATTACTTATTATTTTTATTATTTGCATGATTTGATTATTTGGCATGTTGATGATTTTGAATTAATAGTATTTTGTGATAAAAATCTTGGCATGCATGTTTGCTAGACTTAGGATTAATTTTGGTAAAAATTGAAGATAGTTCATATATATGTTATTTACAGGAAATGGATGAGTAGTGAATACTTAAACTATAATAACTTAATTTTTGGAATTCATTTTTGTATTTTCTTTATTGGGTTTGAAAGCTAAGACATAGGGCTATAAATTTTATTTAGACCATAAAATCCAGATATGTCTGTAATGGTCCATAAAATTTCATAAAGTTCAGACTTAGAATCTATCCAAAAATTTTGGGCAAAAATTGTTAGTGATCAATCAGTATTATTTTATCATATCTTTTGATACGTAACTCAGAATTAAGTGATTCAAATCGAATATTAAAGATAAGATCCATACCTAAAATTTTTAAAGAGATTTTGTAAAACATGATCAAAATTAAGGTCCAAAATAGAGAATGGAATCTGCCAGTGACAGGACATAATATGAGTTGTGAAATTTAAAGAGTAAAATGATGTGAACATTGTTATATTATGTAAATATTATTTTAATTGAGTGATTATGTGATTATTTTGAGTCTTTAAATGCATGAAAAAGTGTGAATTTAATTGCTATGAATTTTAATGAGCATGTGTAAGCCCTGGAACACCTAACTAGAACTAGACTTGGGATAGTTTGGCATGCCAAGTAGGGGGGGAGTATGATGAAAATGAAAAACATTAATGGCATGATTACTGAAGTTAATAATGGCACAATTATTGAACCCGGTAATGACACTATTATTGAAGCAGATAATGACACTATTATTGAAGCCGGTAATGGCACTTATATGTGCGCATCATATTGTCCGGGTGGCACTCCTAAGTGCCTAGATAGCACCTCCGTTATCCTAATCAGTGGTTCATAAGTGTTTTAGGAGTAAATAAGGAAGTTATGGAAAATAAATGGATTATTAAAAATAAATATGAAATTATGAATTATGACATGGATAAAAAGATGATTGAGTGTTGTGGGCTATAAAGAAGGATTGAAAATAAAAGAAAATAAAATAGAAAAAAATAATAATGTGGAACCATGAATTGTGATATGGATAATTTGATATTTATGCATGCTAGAATATTAGGAGATGTATTTTTGCATGGAAAGATGATGCGAGCATAAATTGATATATGACAATGCATGTTGCATAAAATAGTTTATTGCCTTATTTATATGCACCACTAAGCCTAGATCTTAACGTGAAAATTTATCTCACACAGGTATAGCAAAGAATAAGTAGACAATAGTAAACAAAGGTAGTAGTGGTCTGATCCAGTAGAGTAGTCTGTTTCAAACTGTGGGTCACACGTCTTTTGTATATTTTGGGTTGAACTTTATTTTATAATGGTTGTATAATAACATAATGTTTTATAAATAATACTTTATAAAATTTGTTGTGTTTTCTTACTTCAATTTCTTTTACACTGCAAAGTAAATAAATAGTAAATAAAGAAAAAAATATACGAGTGATTTTCATGTATACAAAATTTTAAAAAATAATGATATTTTAACCGATGAAGTCAAGATAACACTCCTTTATCCGGGCACGTATTGCTGAGGTGAGGGGGTGTTACAGTTTTTGGTATTAGAGCCTGATTTGGGCAGTTTTGGGATTTTAAAATGGTTTTCAAAAACAATTATCAGATGTGTGTACCCACAATTAAGTGTTAAAATTGTTGCTTACTGATTGGGCCGTTACTTTATGATATAGGTAGAGTATGGCTTCAAGGTCACGACATATTGTGGCCGAAGGAGGCAAAAGTAACGAGCCTACTAAAACAAAGGCTTCATCCCAACCCAATCATCACCAAGCTACTGCATCTAGATCCTGTGCTAGCTCATCGCTTGGGCAGTCTATTGTTGGCACAGGACAAATAGAGCTTATGAGGAACATGATAGATTTGCTACAAATACATCAAAACCAACCTCATCTGGGTTACAGTTTGAAAGACTGAGGAAGTTAAGGGCACCAGATTTCTATGGTAAATGGAAAAATGACCCCTCTGTGGAAGAGTTTTGGTTAGAACAAGTGGAGAGAGTCTTTGATTAGCTACATTGCACAAATGAGCAGATATATGACTATGTAGTATCTTTATTACAACACCATGCATATGATTGGTGGTGATCGAAGTCACATAGTTCAGAGGCACCTAACCTCATGACTTGGGAATTCTTTTTAGAAAAGTTCAAAGAGCAATACATTCCCCCTATTTATACAGATGACAAGAAAAGGGAATTTTTAACTTTAAAACAATGGAGCATATCGGTAACAGAATATGAGAGAGAATTCACACATCTCTGCAAGTATGCTGGTGGCATTGTGTCTATGGAGGTTGATAAATGCCGACGACTTGAAGATGGGTTAAGAGACCTGATCAAGCTGCAGGTTTCAGCCCTGCGCTTGATGAGTTTTCCTAGTTTGCTAGCATCTGCTAGAATAGTTGAGAGAGTTCTAGTGGCATAACATCCAACACAAGATAAAGGGTTCAAGAGGCCCATATCACAGCTAAGTGGGGGACCATCAAGTGGCAAGAGGGTTAGATCTTTCAGTGGCCGAATTCAAGCTAGAGGTTTCAGCAGACCTCCTTCTTACAGGCAGGGACAGCTTGCAAGATCTGTTTCTTCGGTAGCTAATGCATAGACACAGACACCATATAGGTCTCTACCTCTACCAAAATGTCAGCATTATGGTCGTTCTCATCCGAGAGAGTGTTGGTGGATAACAAGAGCATGCTTGAGGTGTGGCTCCAAATATCATATGAAAAGAAATTGCCCTTTATTACAGTATGGAAAAGGTTTGGGAAGCACTGAGCCGATACAGATGCAAGCTTTTGGGTAAGGTAGAGGCCTAGGTTGAAGGCAAGGTAGAGGAGGCCCATCAGGGCCCAGTTAGTTTAGATCAAAGACAGTTAAGAGGCCAGAAGGTAATGGAGCTGCCCCAGCCAAGGCGTATGTTATGCAAGGCCAAGAGGAGCAGGATGCACCTAATGTCATACTTGGTAAATTCCTTCTCTTTGGCTCTAACATACATGCATTGATAGATCAGGGGTCAACGCATTCATACATATGAAAATCACTATCGGGTCGAGAGGGTTTAGAATCACAGGCTCTAGAATTTGAGATTCTTGTGAGTAACTTATTAGGGCACAGTGTGACGGTTAGCAAGATGTTTAGGGGTTGCTCTACTAAATTCAAGGTAGGCAATTCCTAACTTATTTGATAAAGTTACCATTCCATGAGGTTAATGTGATATTGGGAATGGATTGGTTGGCTCGTTATGGAGTGGTAGTGGATTGTGCAAAGAAGCATATGACATTCTTGTCTACTCTAGAGACTGAGTAGACCAGGATCAACATCTCAAAATAGTGCTGCAAACACTGAGGGAGAAGTAGTTGTATGTAAAGCTATCTAAGTGCTAGTTTTGGCTTAAATCAATCAACTTTCTAGGTCACACAGTTTCAGCAGAAGGTATTCAGGTTAACCTTAGTAAAATTGAGGGTATTCTTAATTGGAAACCACCATAAAATGTGACAGAAGTGAGGAGTTTTTTCATATTAGCTAGATATTATAGGAGGTTCGTGAAGGGATTTCCATCCTTAGCGACTCCTTTGACACGATTGCTACAAATAGAGGTCCCTTTCGAATGGACAGATAGGTGTCAAGCAAGCTTTGATTGACTGAAGGCAATGTTGACTGAAGCATCAGTTTTGACTCAGCCTACTCTAGGAAAAGATTTTATTATGTACAGTGATGCTAGTCATAATGGTCTAAGTTGTGCTCTTATGCAAGAGGGAAAAGTAATGGTATATGCCTCTAGATAGCTTAAGCCTTAGGAGCTTAACTATCTAATGCATAATTTAGAGCTTGCAGCAATAGTCATTGCTCTCAAAATTTGGAGACATCATTTGTATGGGGAAAAATGTTATATCTATATAGATCACAAAAGTATTAAGTACCTTCCTTCACAGAAAGAGTTGAATCTGAGACAACGAAGATGGTTTGAGTTGATTAAAGATTATGATTGTGTGATTGACTATCAACCAGGAAAAGCAAATGTGGTTGCATATGCATTAAGCAGGAAGATTTTAGCTGAGATGCAAGTACAATCCACTTTGATGCAGAGGATCAAAGATGCTTAAAAGCAATATGAGAAACTAGTAAAGATAGTTGAGGTAGTGAAAAAGGAGAAAAGCCTGAGTTTTCATTGACAAAAGATGACACAGTGTACTTCAAGAACAGGATTTGTTTGCCCAGTATAAAAGAGCTGAAGTTCGAGATATTAAAAAAAGCATATGAAACGGTGTATACAATGCTTCCAGGTGGGAACAAGATGTATTAGGACTTGAAAACTCAATATTGGTGGCCAAGGATGAAGAAGGATGTCACCGAGTATGTTGTTAGGTGTCTAGCTTGTCAACAAGTGAAAGTGGAACACCAGTTACCCACAGGATTGTTGCAACCAATACCGATTCCAGAGTGGAAATGGGAAAGAATCACAATGGATTTTGTGTCTGGTTTACTCGTGACTCGGAGAAAGCATGATGTAGTATGAGTGATAGTGGATCGATTGACAAAGTCGACACATTTCTTACCAATCAGAATGGATTACTCATTGAACAAGTTAGTTGAAATTTTTGTAAGTGAAATAGTCAGGTTGCATGGAATTCCAATGTCCATCATATATGATAGAGATCTCAGGTTTATGTCGTAGTTTTGGAAGAGTCTACAGCAAGTTTTGGGAACTCAACTCAATTTTAGTACGACTTTCCATCCACAAATAGATGGACAATTAGAATGAATTATCCAGTTGTTAGAGGACATGATGAGAAGTTGTGTGCTTGAATTTGAGGGAAGTTGGGATCAACATCTACCTCTTATGGAGTTTTCCTACAACAACAATCATCAAACAAGTATAGGTATGGCTCCTTTTGAGGCATTGTATGGAAGAAAGTGTAGGACACCATTTTGTTAAACTGAATTGAGTGAAAAGAAATTGATAGGGCCAGAGTTAGTGCAACAAATAGAAAAAAAAAGGTTAGAATTATCCAAGAAAGATTAAAAGCAGCTCAAGAACGATAAAAATCATATGCTGACCTCAAAAGGCGAGATATAAAGTATGTTGTGGGAGATAAAGTGTTTCTCAAGGTTTTGCCTTGGAAGAAAATATTGAGATTTGGTAAAAATGGAAAGTTAAGTCTAAGGTTCATTGGTTCTTATGAGATTTTAAAAAGAATCAGACTCGTGGCTTATCGTTTAGCTTTGTCAAATGAGTTAGACGAGATTCACAATGTATTTCATATATATATGCTAAGGAGATATAGATATGATATGACTCATGTCATACCAACTGAGGAGATAGAAGTGCAGACAAATATGACCTACAAAGAGGAACCAGTGGCGATAATAGTACGTGAAGAGAAGATTCCTCGGAATAAAAGAATTCCTCCAATTAAAGTGATATGGCGAAATCATTCTACAGAAGAAGCTCATGGTAGAGTGAAGAAGTCATGAAGAGACAATATCCCTAGTTGTTCACAGAATGAACAGGTAAAATTTTGAGGACGAAATTGATTTTCAGGGGGAGAGGATGTCATATCCAATAATTTAGACCCGTAGTCACACGAGTTGTTAAATCAACTCGACGGTTCGACCGGATTCTAAATTTGGATTTTGATTGAAAAATGATTAAAATATTAGAAAATAATTATGAAAAATATCTAATAAAGTATTTAAAATATTTTAAGATGTTAAATTACGGTAAATGACTAAATTGCAAATTTTGAAAAGTTTAGGGGTCAATTTATAATTTACCAAAAATTGGAGGATTAATTGGGATAATCATCAATTAAATACATGAATTGGGACATTATGTACATATGAAAACCGACCACAGCAAGTGGCATGCATTAAGTGGGCAATTAACATGCATGAATGAGACATTTAATTCATATGCTTAGATGTCCCCATTGTTAAATTAAATTTGTCTTTTACCATTAATTACTTCTTGCTTATCACTTAGCATCTAGAAATTTATGTTCCCTACACCAGCCCCACGTTTCCTCAAGTTTCTCCATAGCCAAATCTTGATTCAAGTGAAAGAAAGTGTGAAAAAGAAAGAGAAAGTCATGGGAATTCCATTTTCATGCTCAAGGAAACTTAAGAGAGCAAAGAGAAAGAGAGAGATTAGGATTTATGAAGTTTTAATGATCTCTTTTATAAAATTTAGGAACTCAAATTGACAAGGATTTAGCTCAAATGAGCAAAGGAAAAGAGAAAATAAAAAGAGGTTTGTGCATAACCTAAGGCAATAGCCTATTTTATTTTATTTTATTATTACTTATTATTTTTATTATTTGCATGATTTGATTATTTGGCATGTTGATGATTCTAAATTAATAGTATTTTGTGGTAAAAATCTTGGGATGCATGTTTTCTAGAATTAGGATTAATTTTTGTAAAAATTGAAGATAATTCATATATGTGTTCTTTGTTGGAAATGGATGAGTAGTGAGTACTTAAACTATTATAACTTAATTTTTAGAATTTAGTTTTATATATTTTTTATTGGGTTTGAAAGCTAAGACATAGGGCTATAAATTTTATTTGGAATATAAAATCTAGATACGTCTGTAATGGTCCATAAAAATTCATAAAATTTGGACTTAGAATCTGTCCAGAAAATTTTGGGCAAAATTGATAGTGACCGATCAATGTTTATTTTATCATATCTTTTGATAAAAAATTCAGAATTAAGTGATTCAAGTTTCATATTAAATTTAAGATCCCGAAGTAAAATTGTTAAGAAGACTTTGTAACTAAATTCAAATTGTAATAGGACCAAAATTAAGGTCCAAAATAGAGAATGGAATCTACTAGTGACAGGGTAGAATATGAGTTGTAAAATTTAAGGAGTAAAATGATGTGAATATTATTATATTATATAAATATTATTTTAACTGAGTGATTATGCATTTATTTTGATTCTTTAAATTCATGAAAAAGTGTGAATTTAATTGCTATTAATTTTAATGAGAATGTGTAAGCCCTAAAACACCTAACTAGAACTAGACTTGGGATAGTTTGGCATACCAAGCTGGGGGGAGTATGATGAAAATGAAAACCATTAATGGTATGACTATTGAAGCCAGTAATGGCACAATTATTGAAGCCGATAATGACACTATTATTGAAGCCGATAATGACACTATTATTGAAGCCGGTAATGACATTTATATATGCACATCATATTACCCAAATGGCACTCCTAAGTGTCTGGATGACAACTCTGTTATCCTAGTCAGTGGCTCATAGCTGTTTTGGGCGTAAATAAAGAAGTTATGAAAAATAAATGGATTATTGAAAATAAAAATAGAATTATAAATTATGACATGGATAAAAAGATGATTGAGTATTGTGGGCTATAAAGAAGGATTGAAAATAAAATAGAAAAATATAATAATATGGAACCATGAATTGTGATATGGATAATTTGATATTTATGCATGCTAGAATATTAAAAGATTTATATTTGCATGGAAAGATTATGTAAGCATAAATTGATATATGGCAATGCATGTTGCATAAAATATTTGTTGCCTTATTTATAGGCACCACTAAGCCTATAGCTTAGTGTGGGAGTTTCTTTTGCGTAGGTATAACAAAGAATAAGTAGACAATAGTAGACAAAAGTAGCGGTAGTATGATCCAGTAGAGTAGTCTGTTTCAAACACATCTTTTGTATATTTTGGGTTGAACTTTATTTTATAATGGTTATATAATAACAAAATATTTTGTAAATAATACTTTATAAAATGTATTGTGTTTTCTTACTTTGATATCTTTTATACTGCAGAGTAAATAAATAGTAAATAAAGAAAAAAATATACGAGTGATTTTTATGTATACAAAATTTAAAAAAAATGATATTTTAACCGATGAAGTCAGGATAACACTCCCTTATCCGGGCACGTATTGCTGGGGTAAGGGGGTGTTACACAACCCATGTCCCAAGGGTAGTACAAATTCTAAAACAGCAAACAAAGGAAGACCTTCTTCAAATCTTTCCTCAGTCTTGGTTGACCAATTATGAACTTCTTCACCAAAGTAGTCAGCCAGTGAGCTCTACATAGCCACTCTTTATAAAGCACAAAGATGGTAAAGTTGAAACTTAGTTCTTTTCCCCTGATGAAAATGAACCTCAAGCTAGCACACCAGTGGAGTTTTCCACCCAGTTCATAATGCAGCCTGCCTCCTTTCAAGAGGAGATTCTAATACTTTCTTTCTCAAGTTTAGCACAACCCATCTATCAATCTCATACTGGAAATCATAGGTACTTTGATATATGTGACTGTGATGACTGTTATGCAGATAGGATAGCAGATGGAGATGAGTCATGGAACAGAAAAGCTAGAAAATCAAAAAGAAAGAAAAAGTATTATGAGAAACAATATTTTCAAAAATTTGAAGATGGAGATCCCTCTGTTGGTTTGTTGAGACAACTGTCAGGTAAATATGACTATGTGGTTTCTTTTTCCCCACTTTCTCACTATAAAAACCCATTACCACCTCCAGAAAAACCTTCATGGGATTATCCTCCTGATCCTCTCATACCTCCAGAAAAACCTAAACCACTACCTTTGCTCTGTTACAATTAAATTTCAAAAACTAAAGTCACTAAACCTGAACCAATAACCATGATAGCCATGTATCAACCACCCTCTTCTCCATCCACATATGATGCTGAATTTCCCCTCTCTAAGAAAACACAGACACTGCCTTTCAAGTACGAACTGCTCCATATGTCTGACCTTCGACAGTTACACCTAAAGGAACCTCCAAACCAATTTCTGTAGCAGAATCAGTATTAAACGGACAAACTCAGAATGCACAGACATAAAACAAGGTGCTTCAGAGAATTGAAACTAAAATTGACAAGGTAACAAAGCCTTTGTCCTGGATAATCGACAAACAACACAGTATGAAACGTTGTATAAGCTGTTAAGACAGCTTGAAAGACAACAGGCAGAACTAAAGTGTGAATTGATGAATATGATCTCTATCAGGTCATATGACTCAACATTCAATACTAAAGCTCTCCATCCTTAGAAACTTAAAAGAGAGATTGCCTCACTAAAGCAAGATCTCAAGCAGGATTTCCTCAAATCTCCATCATTCACTGATCCACTAGGGATGTTTACTTCCCTACATCTTCCTATTTCACATCAACCATTGTATACACCACCTCCTGTTCATCAACCTTCACTTACAGAACTGGAACAATTTGGCCCCCTATTCTGAGCTTTTCCACAGACAGTTCATGGACAACTCAATTTAGGCTCAAAGCCCATCTCTACACCAAAACTCAGTACTGTTCAACCTAGTACTATTCCAGCCCAAACTGTTCAACCCAATACAGTTCCAGCCCATACTATTCCACGCTAGAGAACAACCCAAACACTTATTGTTATAAGGCCTGATATACCTACTACTATTACTTCTAAACCTAATCAACCAATTCCTATTTCTTAAATAGTTACCTAGTCTCAAAAACAAAAGGAAATAACCAATCCCATATGGTCCAACAACCCAAATCCACAAATACCATCATAGCTTTCCTTGAAAAACAAGCCCTTTCAAAATATTCCTCACCTAGAAAGCCCAGTTCCATAAATACCTTACCTTTCTCCAGAAAGCTCGGAGTCTGAGCTCTTTAACAATGAGCTTGATCTGAAAACTTTTCTCCAACCCAATTCATGGCAAATCCAGCCACTTCACAGCAAAGTGGAACAACCCATCAACAACCTGCTTACCAAACTGAAGAGCCACCTGAAGAAGAAATGGATAAAAATGTCCTAGGAAATAATCCACAAGTTCCTCTTATGCCAAAAAATGGTTCATGGTTCACATTCAATGACATTCCTCCTCATAAATGGAGAGACAGAATTTAAGAATTCTATGCTTGGATAAAAGTCCAGCAAAGACATCCTAATTCCAGATTTCCAGCCATAATCTTGGAATTCACTTCCAAATTCACAGAAACATTGAGAGATTGGTTTGTAAGGTTACTAGAAGTAGCTATGTTTGTAGAAAAAAAGGGCATTTTGCAAAAAAATTGCCCTAACAAGCCAAAGAAAGCAGCAAAGATCATTCAAAAGATTCACCAAGTTTCCCAAGTGAACCTTACGATGAATCAGATTCGAGAGCACTTTTTGTAGCTAAATTTTCATAATTCAATTCTGAGATAGATGAAGACCTACTTTCCCAAAACTCAATATTTCCAGACCATTGCCTTCCCTCTGTTTATCTTATGACTCTATTTCTATCCTACCAGATACAGCTCCCTCAACAAAGTTAACCCTATCTACCTTCCCTACACCAATTGTTTATTCTACCCAACCATCTCACCCAATTCCACTTGTTCCAATAACAGTTTTTTCCCATAAGTATGCTAAACCCATTAAAATCATTACTTTCATAGACACCGGAGCTCTCAAGTCTATGATGAACCCATCTATTCTTTCTAGTAGATACTGGATTCAATATGATCACCATTTCCAGGCAGTCGATAGAAAAATTTTCACTACCTCACTAAAAACAAGAAACCCAATGAACTTACAATTTGGACACACGTCCTTAGATCAAAACTTCCTAATAAAGATTTGGTATTAGGATTTGATCTTTATTTCAAATTGAACAACTTGTCCATTTTTCCCACAGGTTTGCAATACAAAAAATAGTTACTACCTCTCATTAGTATACCTTCTTTGTTTACCCTACAGCCTGCCCTACAATTTCCTTCTTTGTCCCCAGAACTAATACAAGATCTTCAAGATTCTTGTTGTGCCTTATCCCATACAGAAACCCATCAGTGTCTAGAAGAGCCTATAGGGTTAGTCATACCATGACCCTTTTGAAAGAATTCTCATTTTTACTCACTGTTGGTATCAAAGCTATAAAACTACTTATTCTTGATCTAATCTATGGTGATGAGGAGCCTTTTTCTCAATCATCATGATAGAAGTTCAAAAAATGTCTCATTCTTCTTCTACTTTATCTCTTCAACCTTCTCATTCTTCTTCTAAAAATCTTAGTCATCTGTAGGAACTTTCCTTTCTTCCAAAAGATCAAAAAATCCAAGAAACAAATATCCCTTTCATAGACCCTTATCACACCTTTCAGAAATACAAATCCTTCTTTACAACCTCCATTAAAGCTTTGATTAGACAAAAACCTCTATCTATAAAAGATTATGTATAGTCTTCCTCCTTTGATCAGTGTCCTATTTATGGTACTAGTAAGGAACAGTTCATCACTCTTGAGATTCCATCTGAATTTCCTACCCAATGGCTCAACAGTGGGTACTCTCACATTCACTTTAGATCCATCAAACTTGTTTTGACCTATCATGGGAGTTAAGGTTTACCTGTTGTTGCTCAAATTGCTTTACTGGATACCAGGTTTCTGGAATACCAACATGCAGTAATTGGTACCATCCAGACCTGTTTAAATGCAGAAGTTGTCCTTTGTACGTTTTATCCAAATTTCAATATGCGGCTTCAAGATCCTCAAACTTTTACAACATTGAAGGTACAAGTCCAAATCAATAGAGTTAAAAATGTAGCTACTACAGATATAACTACTATTCACTACCGAATGATTTACGGAGTACAGAATCATGTAATGGATCTTTGTATCCCAGCCTCTACTGATGCGTTGAGCATTACTGTGGATTCAACCCATGTCCCAAGGGTAGTGCAGATTCCAAAACAGCAAACAAAGGAAGACATTTTTCAGATCATTCCTCAGTCTTGGTTGACCAATTATGAACTTCTTCACCAAAGAAGTCAGTCGATAAGCTCTAAAAATCCAGTCTTTATAAAGCACAAGGATGGCAGAGTTGAAAATCAATTCTTTTCCCCTGATGAAAATGAACCTCAAGCTAGCACACTAGTGGCCAAAAGAGCCTATAGGGTTAGTCATACCTTGGCCCTTTTGAAAGAATTCTCAGTTTTACTCACATGGGGGAATTACAAGGGCTAAACATTTGATTCCTGCTACTAAATACATAATAGCTTATATAGGATAAAGTAAGATTTGACACATGCGTCAATGCTTACATGTGTCAGATATAACATTTGACACATGCGTCACTGCTTACATCATTAAGCACTAAAGATAAGATAAGGATTCCTAAATAGTGATATAATCACTATGAAGGAGACATCAAAAAGAAAATAGGTAGGGCCAGCTGTCATCATATCAGTTGAGTTATTATAACTTTTACAAAAGCATACTATAGTGGCAAACATTTCACTATTTTCGGATTGGCTCATGTGATGGTGACAAATTAAAGTCTTCAAGAGTGGGCTCGTCTCTTCTAGGCCAGTCATCAATGTCTTCAGTTTCTTCTATGCTTTATAGTGGAGAGTCTGCAAAGTCAATGTCATAGTTGGACCTATAGTTTGGAAAAGTTGGAAAGTTGGATCTAAAGCTGAAATTTGGGTGGGCCTGGGTTCCTCTGCTTGAGTAACTATCATATCTTCGAGTTTGAGTCTGGGCTCTTCTTCTTGTGAGTCTTGATCAATTGCTATTGGAACCTCATCTTCAGTCCTAAGCTTGGGCTTGAGCAAAGGAAGCCAAGGGATCATTTTAATCATTTTGTATAGGTTTGGGCCAAGTGATGTGTAACTTGTTAGAGGTAGATGATAGTAGTTGTTTCTTCATCTAAGTTCCAGGTGGATTGCTGATCTTATTTCTTCTGGAAACATGGGATTTTCATCCCAAACTGTTCTCCAAAGGTTGAGGTGTTCGAATTCCACCATTGTATTAATTCCTGCAACATGTGTGTAAGGACAATGGAATATAAAAATTTCAATAATTTCCTCTGGGACCTTAGGAATTGAATAATCCACAATAAGCTTAGCAATTAGCTTTTTCCAGCAACTTAGCGGTTGGAACCATGTAAAAAACATGACCTATGGGAACTGTAAATTCTCCAAGTTGTATATGAAAGGAATGAAATCTATCAGAGGAATCTAGATTGTATTGTAGTACAGTGTCGACTGACACCATAAATACCATAGCTGCTCAGGAAACATAAACTCTGTAGAGAGCCTATAGATAATTACCCAGGAGTATTCTATAATTCAGTAAACAATTTTTCTAGAAAGACCTAGTTTGTCTTAGAATAGCATCATATAAGTGAACAACATGTTCTAAGCAAAGCTTCTTATTTATTTGAGATCTGGACCTTTTGGGCATCCAAGGGGAAAATCAGAGAGACTAAGAACTAAAGTGTTTGATTGAGAACTGGAAGCCATGAGTATGAGAGGAATTTCTGATGATGATGAAATGAGAACAACTTGTTGTGAAGGTCGGGATAAGAAATCAGGGATGAGATTTTTATTCCCTTTTATATGCTAAACATCAAAATTATATTTGCTGAACCATTCTTTCCATCTCAACAGTTGTGGATGAGGGATTGTCTTCTGTTTGACGTCTAGTATTCGTGGAAAGGATGAACAATCCATGACAACTATAAAGTGATGTCCTATCAGATGGAACTCAAACTTTTTAATTCCAAACTTAACGGGTAGGATTTCTTTGAACGTTGAGTGATAGTGAAGTTCACTATCCTTAAAGTGACCACTCGCATATCCACACATTTCTTTCTTATTTTCATTAATCTCAAAAAGTATGACTTCCTAATGTTCATCTAACGTGTCTGTCTGTAGTAATCTTTTCCCTGTGAAGGGAATATGTAAGTGTGGCAAGCTCTGAATGACTAACTTGATCATCTGGATTGACTTGATATGAATGGGCGACCATAGTGGAGGTTGTTTTTTCAAAAGTTGGTATAATGGCTTCATGTGCTTACTGTAGTTTGAAATGAACAGTCTGATATAATTGGCTATCCTAAGAAATTACTGAATCTATTTAACTGTTAAATTATCATTAGAGAATTTTAACAGTTCTTGGGCTAGGTGGGGCTAAGGCCTGTAAATCCCATTTGAGAATTGTATTCCTAAGAAGTCAATTTTTGTATGGGCCAATTGCATCTTTGTTGGGTTGAGAATCATTCCATGGGCTTTTGTGAGATCCATAAACTTTTTGATTGTCTCATGATGAGAGTTAATGTCTGGGCTGAACAATAAGATATCGTCAATGTAGATTAGGGTCGTGTGCAAAAGAGATGCATATATTTGGATCATAGCCTTCTGGAATAGTGATGGTGCCACTTTGAGTCCAAATGGCATGACAGTCCACTTGTAGTGGTGGTTGGGAATACAAAATGCCATCTTGTATCTATTTTTGGAACAATACTTAGTTACTAGAATCTTACTTTCAGGTCGAACTTTGAAAACACCTTGGCTGAAGTCATGAAAGGAAACATTGAATCTTTCCTTTGCAGTGGATACTTATCATCTTTTAGGAAGAAATTCAAAGGCTTGTAGTCAATGACAAGTCTTTTCTTTCCACATTTATGTTCTGATCTTTTGTTCACATAAAAAGTCTGGCATGCTCAATTTGATTTTGTAAGTTCAATTAGGCCTTCTTATAGCAATTGCGAACATTCTTGGATTGCAAGTTTCATATATGTGGGAGACATTCCTGGGTGTGAAGCTTTTATTGGGTTGAGATCTTCTGAGTTTTTGAATGGGAGTGTAATGAAAAACTCTGATTTAGGCTAGAGAGGTGAATGGTGTTTTTTGTGAGAATTATGTGTGGGATAAGGCACAATAGGAATCTTGAAGCTCTTGTATTAGTTTTGGGGACAAAGAAGGAAATTGTAGGGTAGGCTATAGGGTAAACAAGGAAGGTATAGTAGTGAAAGGTAGTAAATGTTTTTTGTATTGCAAACCTATGGGAAAAATGGACAAGTTGTTCAATTTGAAATAAAGATCAAATCCTAAGACCAAATCTTTATCAGGAAGTTTTGATCTAAGGACGTGTATCCATATTATAAGTTCAAGGAAGATCTGTAATTTGATAGGGTTTCTAGTTTTTAGTGAGGTAGTGAAAATGTTTCCATCGGTTGCCTAGAAATGTTGATCATGTTGAATGCAATATCTACTAGGAAGAACGGAAGGATTCATAATAGACCTGTGAGCTCCAATGTCTATGAAAGCAATGATTTTAATGGGTTTAGCATACTTATGGGGAAAAACTGTTGTTGGAACAAGTGGAATTGGGTGAGATGATTGGGTAGAATAAATAATTGGTGTAGGGAAGGTAGATAGGGTTAACTCTATTGAGGGAGTTGTATCTGGTAGGATAGGAATATGGTTAACAGGATAAACATGAGGAAGGTAATGGTTTGGAAATATCGAGTTTTGGGAAGGTAGCTCTTCATTCGTCTCTGAATCTAATTTTGAAAATTCAGCTATTAAAAGTGTTCTCGAATCTGATTCATCATCCAGGGATAATAGTGATTCTATGTCAGCATCTTCAAGGTTCACTTGGGAAACCTGGTGAATCTTTTGAATGATCTTCGCTGCTTTCTTTGGCTTGTTAGGGCAATTTTTTGCAAAATGCCCATTTTTTTCGCAAACATAGCATAGGTCACTCTTCTTGAATCTGTGCTTATGCCTCTTAAAGAACTTGAATTTCTTTTTTGTGTCTTCAAGACTGGAGATCATTTGGAGGTCTCCATTTATGGTATCTTTTTGACTTATGAAAAGAACATGTATATGTCTTGTCTTTGCATTTTTATTTGCAAGTCTGGTCTTTTGCATGTCATATTCTAGGAGGAATCATTGTCAAAAGTCATGAATTCTCTGACCATATTTTACTATGCACATATTTTTTCAACAGACAATAAGATTCTCTAGTAAATCTCTTCAAGACTGAAAGAGTTAAGATCAATATTCTTTTGTCTGAGCTAGAACTAGATGTGATTAGATAAGCTTTTTTGGGAAAGACATCAGGAATTCTTATTTTAAAGTTGCATCTGTAGCTCCACCAAGGAGATAGAACCTTTTTTCCATTCTCTAATAATGTTTGTCAAGATCCTTTCTTAAGAGAGAACAACATTTCATTTTGAAGTATTCATCTCTAGCCATATCATCATACTTTGTTGTGTTGCCAACAAACTCTTGATGAAGAGTGGTGAGGACTTCTGCAATTGACTGGGCATGATAGAATCTTAGCATAGTTGCTTCTGCTAACCTTACAAACCAATCTCTCAATGTTCCTGTGAATCTGGAAGTGAATTCTAAGATTATGGCTGAAAATCTGGAATTAGGATGTCTTTGCTGGACTTCTAACCAAGCATAGAATTCTTGAATTCTGTCTTTCCATTTGTGAGGAGGAATGTCACCGAATGTGAACCATGGACCATTTTGTGGCATAGGAGGAACTTGTGGATTAGTTTATGGGACATTTGTATCCATTTCTTCTTATAACGGCTCTTCAGTTTGGTAAGCAAGTTGTTGATGGATTGTTCCACTTTGTTGTGAAATGGCTGGATTTGCTATGAATTGAGTTGTAGGAAAGTATTTTGGGTCAAGGTCATTGTCAGAGAGTTCAAACTCTAAGCTTTCTGGAGAAAGGTAAGGTATTTCTAGAACTGGGCTTTTTAGGTGAAGAATATTTTGAAGGGCTTGTTTTTCTAGGAAAGCTGTGATGGTATTTTTGGATTTGGGTTGTTGGACCTTATGGGAATGGGCTATTTCCTTTTGTTTTTGAGATTGGGTAACTGTTTGAGAAATAGGAATTGGTTGATCTGGTTTGGAAGTAATAGTATGAGGTATATCATGTCTTATAACAACAGGTGTTTGGGTTATTCTCTATAACAGTATGGGTTGGAACAGAATTGGGTTGAACAGTTTGGTCTGGAACAGTACTGGGTTTTGGTGCAGAGATGGGTTTTTTTGCCTAAATTGAGTTGTTCCATGAACTGTTTGTGGAAAAGTTCAGAAGAGAGGCCAAATTGTTCCAGTTCTGCAAATGAAGGTTGATGAATAGGAGGTGGTGTACACAATAGTTGATGTGAAATAGGAAGATATAAAGAAGTAAACATCCCTAGTGGATCAGTGAATGAATGAGATTTGAGGAAATCTTGCTTGAGATATTGCTTTAGTGAAACAATCTCTCTTTCAAGTTTCTGAAGATGGACAACTTTAGTATCAAAAGTTAAGTCATATGACCTGGTAAAGATCATATTCATCAATTCACCTTTTTGTTATGTTTGCTATCTTTCAAGCTATCTTAACAACTTATACAATGCTTCATATTGTGCTTTTATTGATTATCCAGGACAAAGACTTTGTTTGTTACCTTATCAACTTTAGTTTCAATTCTCTGAAACACCTTGTTCTGCGCTTGTGCATTCTGAGTTTACCAGTTTAATACTGATTCTGCTGCTGAAATCAATTTGGAAGTTCCTTCATGTGTAACTATCGAAGGTCGGACATGTGGAGCAGTCCGCACGTGAGAGGCAATGTTTGTGTTTTCTTGGAGAGAGGAAAATTCAACATCATATACGGATGGAGAAGATGGTGGTTGATACATGGGTATCGTAGGTATTGGTTCAGGTTTAATGGGTTTAGGTTTTGGAACTAACTTGTAACAGGGAAAAGGTAATGGTTTGGGTTTTTCTGGAGGTATAGGAGGTAAAGGATCGGGAGAATTAGGAGGATTATCCCATGAAGGTGGTGCAGGTGGTAATGAGTTTTCATAGTGAGAAAGTGGGGAATATGAAACAACATAGTCATATTTACTTGACGGTTGTCCCAACAAATCAATAGAGGGATCTCCATCTCATTCCACTTATTTTACATGACTTGACTCTTATCACATATATTTTATAAAACATGTTTATTTATAATAATAATAATAATAATAATAATAATAAACATGTTTTTTATTATTATTATTATTATTATTATTATTATTATTATTATTATTATTATTATTATTATTATTATTATTATTATTATTATTATTCCAAAATTCATTCCAAGCAATTAGTATGATAAATAAATCATTTATATTATTTTTAGCAACGAACACAATATTAATTCAAGCTAATTCAATTTAAGCAAGATTTTCATGAAAATCATATTATATTATATTTTTTTAATAACTCAAAATAATAAATTTATGGTTTATTGCCTTAAAAGCATGCACAAACATTTTTCTCTTTTTTGGCCTTTAGACCTTCAAGCCTTCTTCTCCTTCCCTTTGTCTTCTCTTCCTTCTTATATATATTTCTCTCCCAAAGATGTACCCAAAATAAATAAAAATCCTTTTATCATAAATCTAATATCCCCCCTCTCTCTCTCTTTCTCCATATATATCATAAGTTTGCCTCCTTTTAACCTTACTAACTTAAACTTTTCTTTTATTATGTATTTCTTTTAAAAGTCTTTAAATACTTCATAAACTATTTTTTTCATTATCATAAATCTTTCTAACCTTCTCTTCCTTCTTAGATCATATCTCATTATATAGAGCCCTTAAAAAGCTCTAACACCATTTTTTCTCAAGAAATAAATAAGAAGAAATTAAAGAACAACTTACTTTCACTTGACTCCATCCATGGCCATCCTTGTTAGCTTTATCTCTCTTATTTTTAAGTTCTTTCTCCCCTTCTTTCTTCTCTTTTTAGGTTTCTCTAGGTCATTAAGTGCACAAACCACTATTTTCTTGCTCTTTATCTCACTATTTTCAATTTTTCTCTCTAAAATGAAGCTTTAACTATGGATATGGAGTTGTGAATGTGCATGGCTAGTGTTTTACAAAAAAATTAAATTTAAAATAAAGAAGAAAGGAAGAATAATTAAAATAATTTTCAATATATGGGTCCACACCTTTAATTATGGTTTAATTATATCAAAATCATGCATTATTAATGGATAAATGATGGAAAGTTATTTCTCCATCCATTATGGAAACCTTATAAAAATCTATCCAATTTGTATTTATTTAAAATTTTCACTTTAATCCCTCAATTTTACCAATTTTTTACTTTTTCCCCAAAATTTTATATCTTTTGCAATTAAGTCTCTTATCATATTTCATCACTTTTCCATATACTAGACACTTAATTAATCACTTCTATAATTATGTTACCATTATTTTATCATCAACCTATAAATTTCTAAATTTAAATTTTGATTGGTTCAATATGTCAATTTCGTAATACGTATGACTCGAGATATAAATTAGTAGATGTGACAATTTCTGGTTCAATCGTAGTGCTAATACTCAAATTTGAGAAGAGGGGAAAGGAGATTTTATGTCATGGATTAATAATCAATTCACTATGGAGAAAATTCATTTACCTCTTCTTTGAAGACCCCCAATCTGCCCATGATCCTACCTCTTTTTTTTTTTTCTTTCAATTCCTTCACTTTTATACCTTTAGCTTTGCTTTAGTCTACCCCTTCATTGTTTTTTCTTCAAGAAATACTCGTGGCCAAAGCTAGGATTCCAGCATAGAAAAAATGGATGGGTCCATTTCAAACTTTATATACTTAGTTTAAGGAGGGAATTAGGTTGGGGAGAAGACATGTGGTTGACATGCACACCAACTCCATTTTAATCAAAATAAATTAACCTAATTAAATTATTATTCAATTCCTTTCTTGCCGAATTTTCTTTTAGTCCTCGAACTTTCATTTCTTTCAATTTATTCCACAGGTAAATTGTCTTTTCATTCACATCCCATACTAAAGTTTTTGTACTTGTTTATAACTACTCGTTCAAATTTATGCTCTAGTCAATCCAACATACTCGATTCGTTGCATACACGATGCAAATCTAAACTTGCAGGCATTACAATTACCCTCATAAATTTTATTAGTTACAAATCACTTATTTTCTCCAAATTATTTTTTTCAATCAATAATTTATTTATAATTACAAATATAAAAAATATTATAAATAATAGTTAAACTATTAAAAATATTTATTTTCTTATGATAAAAAATATAATATATTTCTAATTCTTATATATGATATTAAAAAATAACTAATATCTTTAATGGTAATTTAATATATAAACAACTAATAATATATTTTTACTAAATACATGTATTTTTTTCTAATAAGCTATCAGTTATTACCAGCAACTATTAACTAGTAGTTATCTTCAACTACTAAACTAAATGTCTATGGGGTGGCAATTCTCTTTAATTGTAACAACTACTTTAGTTGTCTTTGACCCAATGTGTGTCATCTCTCGATCCTAGTAGCTAAATTAGTCTTACTGCCATCCTAAGAGACTCAAAATTTGAGCCACAATTTTGTAATCCTTTCAAAAGATAAAATTATGGGAAAGAATAACATTAATCTTGTCAGTACATGTCATAAAATGTTGCAAATACAAATATAATTTAATAAAAAGGCTAATTATAAGAAAACCCTAATGTATAGAGATTTTAATTTAAACTTAAATAAAAAATCTTTCTTATTAATTCTAACAATAAAGTCTCATTTTACTTTTAATTTGCATAATTTTTGTCTGTCTAAGGTCTAATTGAAGGACAAATATCGAGTTAACATGCTGACTAAGATTAAAATGTCATATTGGCCCACTGACTATGTGACACATTGACTCCTAAGTATTATTCATTTTGGGTGAAAACTTTGGCACATTTTACGCCAATTTATGGAGAAAAAGCCATCATGTTGCACAATCAATAAGCCAACATGATATTTTAATCCTAGTGAGCATACTAAGATATTTATGTCAATAAGACAATAGATGGTTAGTTAGGGTGTAAATTGGAAGCAAAATAAGACCTTGGGATTCAAATATCCTAATAAAAAATTTATTAGAACTTAAATTGAAAAAACCTCTTTACGTTAGAAAATTTTTGTAATTTCCCCGTAATATAAAAATTAAAAGTATTTTACTTATAAATTTCTGGTGAAGACTAAATTCGAGAAATTGATGTGGTAATTACTTAGAATAATAGCATTTTTCACTTTGGCACATGTGAACTTTATATTTTTTTTTTTAAATATTACCAAAAAAATAAAGTTAACGATAAGATTATCGAAAGTAATTGAAACTAATGATTAAGGGCACACATTTCATGTTTGTATTGATGAAATGGCTCCATTATTAATGAAATGACTCAATTATTAGGTTCGAACCTACCTTGACGTCATATGTCTCATGCATTATTTTAGCTTTGGATTTTCCTTACATGCACAGGATTCATGTCTCTCTCTCCTTCTTTAGATTTAAGAGATGATTGAAAGATTCACTTTCAATTTATTGTTTTAAAAATGAAAAGGTACCATTCATTGCAGGGTAATTTATCAAAATTATGTTATTTAATAATAAAATACTAAATAGGTGTCAAATCAATATTTTTTACAAGATTGATGCATAATTACACAAAATAATTTTTTAAAAAAAAAAATTCAGTTCTTGCCGGATGTAAAATGACAAAATCAAAGCATCGAAACTGCGATTTTGAAAAGAGAATTGTTTTATTTTTGCGCATAGAGTGCACAAAATGGAAAGATTTTCTTAGAGTTTCATGCAATATATATATATATATATATATATATATATATATATATATATATATATATATATATATATATATATATATATATTATAATTTAAATTGATAATAAAAAAAATTATTAGAGTTTAAACTGAAAAACCTCTATATATTAGGAATTTTTTATAATTTCCTTCTAATATAAAAAATTAAAAGTTTTTGCTTATAAATTTCTGATCAAGACTAAATTTGAGAAATTGATGTAGAAATTACTTATATAACATCTATTTTTCGCTTTTCCATATGAGAAAGCAAAATTTTATATTTTAAAAAATATTATCTAGAAAATATAATTAAATATAAAATTATCCAACTAACTAAAACAAATGATTAAAGGCTCGCATTATTAATAGCTTTAAATAACATTTTTATAGGTTCCAATGTACCTTTTCGTGATATGTCTCATACACTATTTTAACTTTGGGTTTTCCCTATTTTCACAAGAAATATGTCTCTCTCTTTTAATCCAGTGATGTTTTCTCTTTCCTTCCTTTAGACTTTAAGTAATATGATTGAAAGTTTCACTATCCATTTATTGTTTAAAAATGAAAGGGTACCATTCCATTCATTGCAGGGTAATTTATTAAAATTATGTTATTTAATGAAAAAATACTAAATAAGTGTCAAATTAAGATTTTTTAAGATATGTTTGATATTGTATTTGGAAAAAATATTTTTAGAGAAAAAAATTTATTTTTAATTTTTTTAAGTTTTAAAAATTGTTTTTGAAGAGAAGTAAATAAATAAATATTTTTTTCAAAAATAGATTTAAAAAAAGACAGTTTATAAAAAAATTAAAAAATTAGTCAATTAAATCAAAAAAATTATAAACATATTTTTTAGATATTTAAGAGTAATCTCTAACACTCTTTACAAAATTCATGTATAATTACACAAAAATAAATTAAAATAAAAATTTCAGTTCATGCCGGATGACGTAAAATGACAAAATAAAGCTATAATAAAAATCGAAATTTCGATTTTTGAAAAGAGAATTGTTTTATTTTTGTGCATAGAGTGCACAAAATCGAAAGATTTTCTTTAAGTTTCACGCAAGATTTTTTTTCTTTTTTTATTCCCTACAAAGTGAATTAGTCATCAAAATTAAACCATGAATGCCCCAAGTGTAATTTGATATTAAAAAGAAAAAAAAAGGAATGTCTAACTGTGAATTATCAAAATATGAATGGGCATAGAACACATAGGAGGGTAGCAAAATTAAAAATGATTATTTTGGACAATTTTACCGGGGTCTAGATAACTTTTTTTTTAAGATATGAACTATGATATTTTCAATGTTTTTAAAACCAGACCAGACCGCTTGGTCAAATCAAGTTAACTGCAAACCGGTGACTGGTTGGTCTAATTCTATTGAAAGGGTGTTTGGAATTGCTGTTAGGTGTCCAAAAAGCAGATTTATAATTTTTTTGATTTAATTTACTAATTTTTTTAATTTTTTATAAACTGATTTTCTTAAACATGCTTCTGGAAAAAACATATATTTACCTGTTTTTATCCAAAAGCAGTTTTCAAAATTTAAAAAATTTAAAAATAATTTTTTTTTTCTCTAAAATCGCTTTTGATAAACGCAGTACCAAACAGACCCTAAAAATACAATTAGAGACTGGAAGCAAAAAAAAAAAATTATTCATATTGGAAAAAACCGATGAACCGGCGAATCGGTCATAACCTGGTATTTAATTAAAAAAAAAAACTAATAGATCTATTATCTGCCTGCCCCTTTTCTCGAAAGTTCTAAACTTATACTCTGCAAAATGGGATTTTTCTTGCAAGAGAAGAAAGCAACAACCTTTCACTTTCTTCCATGTGTTTGTTTCTCGAAACAAAGCAAGAGATTGAGTGTGGGTGTTTATGTCACGAAACCATATTTATCTATTTTAAAAAAATAAAAAGGAAAAATGTGAGAATGAAGAGAGAGTTTTATAATTTTTAAATCAGTTAAAGGAAAATGGGAAAAATAATAGAAAGGGTGAGAAGAGAAAATCTTTCGAAAAATAAAACAAAAGGAAGAGAAGTTGAGAAGGGGAGGAAGAAAAAAGGAGGTTCGCAGCAGGCGTTGAGGAGATATAAAGTTATGGTGGTGAGTTAGGGTTTTAAAATTTTTAAATCATTTAGTGAAATTTAAAAAAAAATGAGGCTAAAAAGTGTTGAACAGCATTCAATCGATTTAATTTTGAACCTAACTGATCTAAACCAAAATAATCGAATTACAATATAAATATAAAAGTACTAAATGTATCAATCTAACAATCTGAATTGAACTAATATATGTCGGTTATGTTTGGTTAATTTAGTTTAACTTGAATTTTTTAATTTATGAGCATGTCTTTTCTCTATAGTAGTATATGTTTTCCTTTTCTTTTTCATTTTCTACCAATTTCCTGTAAGTTCACTAAAAGTATTTAACGGACTATTTGTGAATAAGAAAGGGAACTCCCATTAAAGTAAAGGATGTACTATTAGTTATAAATTGAAAAAAAGAAGTAAAGGAAAAAAAAGTTGCTACGGAGGCGAATATGGATGCGACAATAATAAGAAAGAGGATTCCAGTGAACTTAATGGTGCTTAGAGGAGCATTAAAATAATTTATAAAGCAGAAGACCACACAAAAATTACTCTCTGAACTAATGCATACCAACACAAAAAGAAACTATAAGCATATCTCTTACCTTGAAGGCTTGACAGTGGTCGGCGATATCTGGAGAATGGGCTTTTTTCAGTTTCAATCAAAAACTGTTGACTGGACAGCTAGAGAATGGAAGCTTTTTTCAGTTACAAATAATAGGATTTTCATCATTTACAATTATGTTTATATCTAGATTAATAATAAATGACATTGAAAATACGGATAGATAAGTACAATTTATACTCATTGACTAGATAAACCAGTGAATCTCATAAAATATAGAATTGAGATATTTAAAGTTAACATATAGATACATGTTAGAATTGTAACTCACCAGTATAGACCTCGGATCGCGAACCCATTGTAGGGTGACAATTACAATAATCATAGTCTAAATTTGGGTTAAAAATAATAATTGGATATTAAAAAGAAATTGGGTATGATTTTAAGAAGAAGAATATAATTAAAGGCATTTTTTAGGCAAAGTATAAGAATAGTGGTTATGTACTACAAATACAATATTTTTAATAAGATTTTTCATGTGACAAATTGATTTAAAATATATATTTGTGAATAAAGTATACATGGGGTTTTATATGGACTTTAAGATGAAAGGACCTATATGGATATTAAAAAGGGGCCAAAGTGACGTTTTTGCTAAATGGGTGTAAAAACTCATCTCCTCTCCCATTTCTCTTCATTTTTAGCTGCCCACTCTGTCTCTCCCTTCTCTAAAACATAGACAAGCTGAAATTGTTATTTTTTACATCTTGTCATGCTCAAATGGATGGCCAAATTGAAGTTGTTAATAAAATTTTAGGGTCTTTATTACATGTTGTGGTTAGTGAGAATTCAAAAACTTGGGAAGATTGTTTGTCTTGAGTTGAATTTGCATATAATAGAAGCATTTATTCTTTTATAGGTTATTCACCATTTAAGATTGTATATGGTTTTAATCTACTAACATCTTTAGATTTGCTGCCTTTTACATTTGAATGATATTTCTAACTTAGATGCACAAAAAAATGCAAAATTGGTTAAGTCCATACATGAGAAGGCAAAGTAACACATTGAAATGACCAACAAAAGTTATGTATAAAAGGCCAATCAAGGGTGTAGGGTTGTGAAACTTGAACCTGAAGATTGGGTTCAGTTCATTTCAGGAAAGAGACGTTTCCTAACCAAAGAAATCAAAGTTAGATCCAAGAGGCAATGAAACTTTTTAAATGGTTGACAAAATCAATGACAATGCCTATGAGATTGATTTACCTAGTGAGTATGGTGTTTCAACTACTTTTAATGTTGCTGACATTTCTCATTTTGATAATATAGGTGGTGATATGAGGATAAATCCTTTTGAGGAGGGGGGAGGGAAAGGAATGATACGAGCCAAGGTATGGATTGTAACACCCTCTTACCTCACTTTAATTCAGCAAGGTAAGTAAATATTACCTGACTAACTGTCTTATAAGATTAGGTAAATGAAGTATTTTTTTTCTGAAAATATTACAGACTCCAAAATATAATTATTACAAGCACTAATGTTCAAAATTTTATTTATTTATAAAATATATTATTTTACATTCAAACTATATCCATTATATTAAAGGTACACATTCCTAATATATACTAGATGAAATAGAACAATAATTTAATTTATAAAATTTTTGACAAAATATTCCAAAATAGTCCAAGGCTTTAAGCCATTTTTCGTCCAGGTATCCTTATTTTTCTGACAACTATACTATCTATGGTTTTTCTTTATAATCTGCGCGAAAGGAAACCATTCTCGCTAAGCTACTAGCTTAGTGGTGCTTCAAGGATAATAATCTTATATACATATATTTTCTTACATGTCATTTAATAATTTCACAAATAAAACACAAAATAAAAGAATTATATGAAATTAAATAAATGTCATCAAACATTTAATATTTAACAATTTTGATTTAATGCAACATTATTCAATGACATACTTTTATATTATTATTGTTTTTCATTTTTTTGGTGCTCATAACAAATATAATCGAACTAACTAATAAGAATAATGGAATTGTCATTACCAGATTTCATAATATTGCGCCAAACGTTTTTATAATAGTGTTATTACCGACTTTTGTAATATTATAATTACCGGCTTAATAATTTTGCACCGAGTGGATTTATAAATTTGTCATTACCAAATTTTATATTTAGCACCGAGTACCTTAACTCCTCTGATTGACATACCAAACTATTCTCTATTATAATTTTAAATTATATGTCTCAAGGCTTAACTATTTTTATATTTTTTCACAATATTTTCAAAAATGATACTTGTATCAAATTTTCATATATATGTTTATTTATTTTTGTTATTTGTTCCAATTGTTATTGCATTAGAATCTAACACATAAATAATTTAATAAATATTTATAATTATAATTAAAGTTAAAATTCACATTAATTACTATATATAATCATCATACCACATGCAAAAGCCCAATATATCAAATTTTTGTCTATGACAGATTTTGGCCCTGATTTTGGGCCTTATTTTTAGCTCATTTATAATTTGAATTTGAATTTATAGTCTTCTAATATTTTATATCTTATTGTCTTAGCTTTCATAGGCATCAAAAATTATTCAAAACAAAATTTTCTATAAAAAGTTATGGTCATTTTACTGAAGTGTGTTCCATTAGTTTTATCAAGTATTTTCTAGATATCTATAGATCTGGGATTTTGTGTCCAATTTTTAGCCCATTTACAATTAGATTTTGAACTTAGATTCTCAATGAAAGTTTTAAAATTATGAGTCCACTTTCAGTTCCAATTGATTTCATCTCAATATCATTATTATAGCATTATTTATGATCAAAATACTCATGACTACTCCAAAATTTCTATAGTAGGATCATCATTTGGCACAAACCTATCTACTAATTACATCCATCATATGCATTCATTTTTATGTAAAGTTTCTAGATCACAGTTATATTTACATATCTTAATGATTTCACACCATTTGATCCCATTACCATATAAAATATTAAAAGCAACAAATAATCACATTCCATGTCAAACCTCATTCATATCAACATTAATATATAATTTCGAACATTTAAAAAACATACAATATTTTTATCAATGAAACACATACCTAATCAGTCTAGGAGCTTCTCTTTTTCCTTTTTTTTCTCCCATCACTAATTTGCTTTCTCCTTGCCTTTGTCACCCTTTTGAGGGCATCTCATTTGCTCACTTGATTTTCATACACAATCATACCATATCTCATTCCTATCATTCATTACCAAAACTTTTCATGCCTTCATAAAATTCTAATTCTCTTAATATGTTTTATACTTTAATTTAGCTAAAAAGTACTAAGGTTAAACTTCCTTCTTCATATGTCATGACTGCCTAAAAATCTTATCATAAGTTCCAATTTATTTTCTTCAAATCGACACTCTAATCACACTTCATTTATCAAGAATTGTGTTGCTCCTAAGTTAATTTCAATTTTTTCCAAATTGCCTTAACTTAGGCAGCTCCTCATTCCTCCATTAGAGTTATCTTTCTCTAGTTTTTAAGTAATAAAACAATTAACTAACATCAAATATCATTAATTAAAAGTTTAACTTCACTTTTCTTCGACTAGTTACAAATTTCAAATTCTAGTTACATTCTTGCCAAATAACCTTAATCTACCAATCCTAATCATATTTATCATCCTTATGGGTCTCAAATGGAAGGAAAAAGTTGAATTTAAGAAAAATAAACTCATCTTAATGGTTTTCCAAGGTGGACCGAATCTGTCCCAAGGTTCCTTCCTTTTCTTTTCTTCTCTCTCCCTTCCTTCTTGCTCCTTAGCTCCCTTTATGGCAAGAACTCTTTAATTTTGAATTTTTCTCTCTCAAAGCTATTTTTTTTCTCTCCTTTTCAAGCTTGAATTGAAGCAAAAATGGTGGCCTTTGGAGGGAGAGGTGGACGACACAAAAAGGTGAAGAGAGGAAGAAGATGAGTTAGATTTTTTTTAGGTGGAATAATGTAGAATTTGTCATTTTTTTAACTTTTATACTAAAATTAAGGAGTGGGTCCCACTAATTAAAATTAATCCTAATTTTCATTGGTTTATTAACTTAATTAATCTTGATTAACTTTTAAACTTTGAGAAATTCCTTATTTTCCACCAATTTCCTCATCTTCACACTTTTTCCCCCAACAATTCCAATAATATCGATTTTGTCAGTAGGAATTTTTTCCATTTATAGCACTAATCTTTTTAATTACCAAATAATAATATCCTTAATTATTTTTCTTTATTATTAGTCATTTTTTATGGGTTCAAATTTAGATTCTGATTAAACCAGCGCACCCCACTATGGTCACACGCAATCGATGCCTAAATCACTAGATCTTACATGGATCATGGTTTTTCACGCCAAGGAGATAAGAGATTGGTAATGCCACTTGGACCAATCACAAAATTAAGAGAAAATAAGCTTAAGGCAACTTTGCAAACATATGTTCAAAGTTTGGTGACAAGAGAAATCAAAGAAGTTGAATGGATCAAGCTTGAAGAAAGATCATCATTGGGTGGTCCAAAGCTTATAACCCTCATTTGGGCGTATGAAGACCAAGATTAACCCAATAGGCTAGTCAATAATCCCATATTCAAGCTTCAAAGTTATGTGCATTCATTTGGAGGTCATGTGCAAGTCACATGGTGGTCATATGCAAGAGACATATGCAAGGCATGTGCAAGAGAAAATATGTGCATATCATGTGGATTCAAGCAATATTGTCTTATTTATGTATTTAAGGCCTAAGTCAAATATGGGTCATAAGCTATTCTTTTTGTATTGGGCATATGGCATTTAAAATAAGTCATATGG
Source organism: Triadica sebifera (assembly GCA_023653625.1). NCBI lineage: Eukaryota > Viridiplantae > Streptophyta > Magnoliopsida > Malpighiales > Euphorbiaceae > Triadica > Triadica sebifera. Next base: position 31,134,853 of record CM042894.1, on the reverse strand, counting down.
AGCTTAGTTTAGTTAGTTGGGCATGTGCGCCTTTAAAAACAAGCCCATGTAGCCACCTCATTATTTATTTAAGTCATTTATTTCATTTTTCCTTATTAGAAAAGGATTCCTATTAATTAGTTGTCAAATTTCTAACTTTAAGAGATTTAGATAGGATGAGTTATAAGTCCCGATCTTTAAGGGATAAGAGTAATTATCTTTAGAATTCCTTTTTCTTATAGGACTTTAAGTCATTTGAGGTATAAAAACCTTCCGAAAATGTATATGGCAGCAAATTATATGAATAATATAATTTTGAGAAATTTTCTTCAAGAAATGCGTGTTCAACACCTTGGTATACTAAGGACTATTTCACTAATCAAGTTAGTAATGACTTTGTGGGGTGTTCTAATTCTTTCTTATACTCTTTGTTACTAATTCCTTGCTTATTTGGGGGTGAAGGGTTTAATTAACAATTGATTAGAATTGATGATTTGATTCTGAATTGATTTGGAGATTGTTAGGACTTAGATTATAGGGGGTTATCGCATCACATTGGCCAATATAGTGTTGATAGTGTAGAATGTAAAAATGCTCTATATTTTTGCATGATTTCACTGCACTGGAATTTCCATATTCAAGCCTATGACTATCCATTCATGACTGTGAATTATGTGGCACGAAGTTGTGATTTTAGGCAGATTCACGCCCAGAGTCACAACTAGTTTCACAACCACAAACCGTGAAACATGGCTTCAAACCCAGGAACCCACTTGTTCACCACTTGCTTAAATCTTTTATGACCGTGAATGAGCACTTGCATGTGATATTTGGACTAGAAGCCTTCACGGGCATAATCACTGCATGATTCAGATGCACCAACCTGTGGAAGACATGTTCACAACCGTGAATGTCAGTTCATAGTCGTGAACCAGGATATAAATATGATGAATAATGATTGAGGATTACATGCTTGAATATGGTTTTAATTACGATATGTCATAAAAATTACTATTATAAGAAGTAGGCTATGAATAAGGAATACACATGAATGGACACACATTGATGATCTTATAAATTGATGATCATTTTTTCATGTTATGGAAAAGTGAATGGTGTTTCACATGAACTAAGGTTAAATTATATCATGATATGCCATGATTTTAGACTATCCTAGAAAACATGTTATTAACATGAATGTGTATGAAAATTTTAAGGCTTAATTTGAGAGGATCAAATAGGGTCGACCATAATTCGGAGCCGCCGATTCCCCAGTCTTAAGAATTTAGGTTCAAACTAGAACTATTGAGGCCTCGATTTGGGGCTGGTTTGGAACCAGTAATTAGGCTGGCTCCAACAATTATTTTATTATCAAATTTAAAGTATTTTAAAAAAAATTATACAATTAATATAATAAATAAAGACAATTAAAATTATTAAAATTTAGTAATAATATTTATTCATAGAAATTAAACTTAATTGTGGGATAAATTTGAAACTAAAAAATTAATTTGTTAATTTTTTATTTGTTTATAAAGCAAGAAAAAATATTAAGTTAGAAAAAAGTGAAAAAAATTGGGCAATAAGTTATATTAATAACTTATCAAATATTAATTGGTGTAAATTATAAATTTGCAATAACTAATAAGCTATAAAGAAAATGAAAATTTAGAGAAAAAATAAATTAACTTATTAAATATTAATTTATGACTTTCTGTGTGTAATAAGTTAGATTGTTATAAAGAAAAAGAGAAATTTGATTTTGAGAAATTATATGTTAGAATTTAGAAATTATTCTTTTTATTTTATAAAGTAATAAATTATAAAAATTATAATTGGACCAAAGATCTAATCAATTTCATATTTTATTTTAAAAAATAATTTAATTATAAAAAATTTGAATTTATATTTAAAAATAATAATATTAATAACTAGGCTTGAATTTTTTTTACCATTAATTAAACTTCCAATATATCATCTTGTAGTTTAGAGGAATCAAAACACACGAAATTCTCTGCCTTTTAAATTTTAATTGTTGACCCCCCTTTTAGCTTTTTTTAATAAGAATTGTCGATGCCGAATATGCAAACATTTCCTTCGATCATGAATGTCCTCATTTTCATCTTTCTCAATTTTTTGTTGTCTTAATGTCGTTTTAGTCTAATAATCAACATATACTTAAGCTTCTAGCGATTCGGAAGCTAAGTTAGATCACATCTCATCTAAAATATTACCTCTCATACTAAACATTTGTTCAATGGAAACAATTGTGATTGGACTTGAATTTTTTTTTTTTGTAATTTGGGAGAGGACAGGATAAGTATTGTCATATCTGCTAATTTAGATCTAAGTCACGTGAGCTGTTAAATCGACTCGTCGGTTTGACCGAAGTCTAAATTTGGATTTTTATCGAAAAATAATTAAAATAATGACAATTAAGTATGGAATATAATCAATAAATTGTTTAAAATATTTTAAGATGTTAAATTTCGGTAAAGGACTAAATTGCAAATTTTGAAAAGTTTAGGAATCAATTTGCAAATTTACCAAAATTTGGAGAATTTAAATGGGATAAGTATAAATTAAATGCTTGAATTGGGACATAAAATGCATATGGAGGCCAGCCACACCAAGTGGCACATTTTAAGAAGTCAATTGACATACATGAATTAGAAATTAATGAAAAGTTTCTAGAAAATGCTTAGGTGTCTCCATTAATTATGTAATTTTGTCACTTTGTTCTTAAGTGCTTATCCTTTCTTAATTATCACCCTTGATCTAGAATTTTTCCATCATTAAGTGTCTTCCAGGTTTCTTGAAGCATAACACACCAAATGGCATACAACAATTAGCCAAGTGATGTGCATGAATGAGGCATTAATTAAAGCTTCTAGATGAAGCTTAGGTGTCCCCCCATTTTAATGACTTTTGTCACTTTGTTCTTGATTGCTTCTTTTTCTTCCTTATCCATTTTAATTGAGGAAAATTATGTTCTCTCAAACCAGCCACGTTTTCCCTTGTTCCTCCATAGCTAAAGCTTGATTTTAGAAAGAGAAAGTGAGAAAAGAGAGAAAAAGTAAGGTAAAATCCCATTCTCATGCTTAAGGAAGCTTAAGAGAGTAAGGAGAAAGGGAGAAATTAGGTTTATGAATTTTTAATAATCTGTTTATGAACTTTAGGAACTCAAAGTGACAAGGAACTAGATCAAGGGAGCAAAGGAAAGGAGAAAGAAAAGTAAAGAGAAAAAAAAAGAGAAAAAAAGAGGTTTGTGCATAACCTAAGGCAATAGCCTATTTTAATTTTTTTTATTGCATAAATTAATTATTTGGCATGTGGATGATTCTGAATTAATATTATTTGTGATGAAAAATCTTAGATATGCATGTTTGCTAGACTTAGGATTTAATTTGGTAAAAATTAAATGTGATTAGTTGGTATATTCTTTACTGGAAATGGATGAACAGTGAGCACTTAAATTGTTATAACTTAATTTCTGGAACTCAGTTTTGCATGTTTATTTAGACCATAACATCTGAATATGTTTGTAATTGTCCAGAAAAATTCATAAAGTTCAGATTTAGAATCTGTCTAGAAAATTATGGGCAGAATTATTAGTGACTAGTTAGTGTTAATATTGTCATATCTTTTGATACATAACTCAGAATTTAGTGATTCCAGTTTCATATTAGAGCTAATATCCAGAGATAAAATTGTTAAGAATATCATGTATCTAAATTCAGAATGTAACAGGACCAAAATTAAGGTCCAAAACAGAGAACAGAATCTGCCAGTGGCAGGGCAGTGAATGAGTTGTGAAATTGAAAGAGTAAATTGATGAGGACTTTGTTATATTATGTAAATATTATTTTGATTGAGTGATTATTTAATTATCTTGAGACATTAAATGCATGAAAAGTATGAAATTAATTGTTATGTAATGAGATTGTATAAGCTCTAGAACACCGAACCAACTTAGGATAGTTTGGCATGCCAAATAGGAGGGGAGTATGATGAAAATGATTAAATCCATTAATGGTATGGTTATCTACGCTGGATTTGACAATGTTATCTACGTTGGGTTTGAAAATGTTATCTACGTCGGGTTTGGCACTATTATTTATGTCGGGTATGACATTATTATCTACACCGAGTTTGGCATGGTTATCTATGCCGAGTTTGGCACAGTTATCTACGCCAGGTTTGGCACTTATATGCGCACATCATATTGCCCGGGTAGCACTCCTAAGTGCCTGGATGACAACTCCGTTATCCTATTCAGTGGTTCATAGGTGTCCTGGGCATAAATGAAAACATAAATAAAGAAGTTATGGAACATAAAAGAATTATTGAAAGTAAAACGAGAATTATGATTGTGACATGGATAATAAAAATGGAATTATGAATTGTGGCATGGATAAAAAGAAGGTTTAGTGTTATACAATAAGGTGGTAATAAAATAAATAAGCATGAGATAATATAATATAATTTAATGTCTATACATGCTAGAATACCATGATTTGCATGAAAATGATGATTTGATTATGTTAAACAAAATGAGATACAATAAATTGATGTTATGCATACTAGAATATTATGAAATGTATGTTTGCATGATTTGATCATAAATTTTTATATGACAATGCATGAGACATTAAAAATAGTTTATTGCCTTATTTATATGCACCACTAAGCCAAGAGCTTAGCGTGAGAGTTTCTTTCGCGCAGGTATAGCAAAGAATAAGTAGATAGTAGTAGATAAAGCTAACGGTGACCTGACCCAGTAAAGCAGCGTATATCAACCACCGTGGGTCACACATCTGTTGTATTTATGTTTTAAATTTTATTTTATAGTACTTGTAAAATAAACGGTACACTTTGTAAAGAAAATGTTATTAAATAAAATATATTTTTATCTTTGATGTTATGACTTTTCTTTTATGCTGCAAAGTAAATAAATGGTAAATAAAAAAAATGAATGATTTTCAAGTGTTCAAAATTTAATAAAGATATTATAAATGATGAAATCAGAGGTAACACTCCCTAATTCGAGCACAAGCTGCTGAGTTGAAGGGGTGTTACAGTTTTTGGTATCAGAGCACCAGGTTGGTGTTTCTGGATTTTGGTATTAAAGACTGGTTTGGGCGGTTTTGGGATTTTAAAATGGTTTTCAAAAATAATTATAACATGTGTGTACCCACAATTAAATATTAAAGTTGCTGCTTATTAATTGAAGCCGTTACTTTATGATATAGGTAGAGTATGGCTTCAGGGTCACGACATATTGTGGCCGAAGGGGGCGAAAGTGATGAGCCTACTGAAACACAGGCTTCATCGCGACCCAGTCGTCGCCAAGCTACTGTATCTAGATCCAATGCTAGCCTATCAAGAGGGCAGTCTATTGCTGGCACAAGACAAATAGAGCTTATGAGGAACATGATAGATTTGCTACAAAGAGCATCACAACTAGCCTCATCAGGATTACAATTTGAGAGACTGAGGAAGTTAGGGGCACCCGATTTCTACGGTAAACGGGAAGATGACCCCTCAGTGGTAGTGTTTTGGCTAAAACGGGTAGAGAGAGTTTTTGATCAGTTGCATTGCACAAACAAGCATAAATATGGGTATGCAGTATCTTTACTACAGAAGCATGCATATGACTGGTGGCGATCTGAATCAAAGAGCACAGAGGCTCCTGGCCCTATGACATGGGAATTCTTTCTAAAAAAGTTTAAGGAGCAGTATATTCCTCCTATCTACACAAACGATAAGAAAAGAGAGTTTTTGATGCTAAAACAAGGAAACTTATCGGTAACAGAATATGAAAGAGAATTCACACATCTTTGCAAGTATGCTGGAGGCATTGTATCCACTGAGGTAGATAAGTGCCGACGATTTGAAGATGGATTGAAAGACCCAATCAAGCTACAAGTCTCAGATCTACATCTGATGAGTTTTCCTAGTTTGCTAGCATCTGCTATAACAGTTGAGAGAGTTCTAGCCACACAACAGTCAACACAAGATAGAGGGTTCAAGAGGCCCATATCACAACCGAGTAGAGTACAGTCAAGTGGCAAAAGAGCTAGATCTTTTAGTGGCCAATTTCAGGCTGGGGGTTCCAACAGGCCTTCTTCCTTCAGGCAGGGACAACCCGTGAGATCTGTTTCTTCGGTAGCTAGTGCACCGACACAGACACCATATAGATCTCTACCCCTACCAGAATGTTAGCATTGTGGCCGTTCTCATCCCGGAGAGTGTTGGTGGATGACAGGAGCATGTTTTAGATGTGGCTCTAAAGACCATATGAGGAGAGATTGTCCCTTATTACAGTATGGCAGAGGCTTGGAGAGCACTGAGCTGATGCAGACACAGGCTTCTGGGCAAGGCAGAGGCCGAAGTCGAGGGCAAGACAGAGGAGACCGATCAGGGTCCAGTCAGTTCAGATCAGAGATAGTTGAGAGACTAGAAGGTAGTAGAGCTGCCCCAGCCAGGGCATATGCCATGCAAGGTCGAGAGGAGCAGGATGCACCAGATGTCTTAATTGGTAAATTCCTTCTCTTTGGATCTGACATACATGCATTGATAGATCCGGGGTCGACACATTCATACATATGCACACCACCACCAGGTCGAGAGGGTTTAGAACCACAGGCTCTAGAATTTGAGATTCTTATGACTAACCCGTTAGGGCACAGTGTGAGAGTTAGCAAGGTATTTAGAAGTTGCCATATTGAAATTCAAGGTAGGCAATTCCCAGCAGACTTGATAGAGTTACCATTCCATGAGTTTGATGTGATCTTGGGAATGGATTGGTTGGCTCATTATGGAGTGGTAGTGGATTGTGGAAAAAGACAGATGATCATCAGAATTCCAGAACAAGAGGAGATAGTGGTGATGGGTGAGAATAGAAGATATTCAGACAATGTGATCTCAGTGTTGAAAGCTCAGAAACTCATGAGTAAGGGATGTGAAACATACTTAGCGTATGTGGTTGATATGGAAAAAACAAGTCTGAAGTTGGTGGATATTCCTACTGTTAATGAGTTTCCCGAAGTATTTAATAAGGAGTAGCCAGGGTTACCGCCGGATAAAGAAATCGAATTTGCTATTGATTTGGTACCCGACACCACCCCTATTTCCATTACACCATATAGGATTGCACCAGCAGAGTTGAAAGAGCTAAAGGTACAGTTGTAGGAGTTGTTAGATAAGGGTTTTATATGACCCAGTGTATCACCATGGGGTGCTCAAGTATTATTTTTCAAGAAGAAAGATGGCACTCTTCGTCTTTGCATCGATTACAGGCAGCTTAATAAGGTGACTATTAAAAATAAATACTCGTTGCCTAGTATTGATGACTTATTTGACCAATTGAAGGGTGCAACCATATTTTCAAAGATAGATCTTCGATCAAGGTATCATCAACTGAAGATAAAAGAGTCAGATGTACCTAAGATGGCATTCAGGACACGTTATGGTCATTATGAGTTCCTGGTTATGCCCTTTGGATTGACGAATGCACTAGTAGCTTTTATGGACCTAATGAACCGAGTGTTTAGGCCATACCTCGATCAATTTGTAGTAGTGTTTATTGATGACATTCTTGTCTACTCTAGAGACCGAGTAGAACATGATCAACATCTCAGAATAGTACTGCAAACATTGAAGGAGAAGCAGTTGTATGCAAAGCTATCTAAATGCGAGTTTTGGCTTGAAGCAGTCAGTTTTCTAGGTCATGTAATTTCAGCAGAAGGTAACCGGGTTGATCTTAGTAAAATTGAAGCTATTATTAATTGGAAACCACCACGAAATATGATAGAAGTGAGAAGTTTCCTCGGATTAGCCGGATATTATAGGAGGTTCGTGAAGAGATTTTCATCCTTAGCGACTCCTTTGACACGAATGCTACGAAAAGAGGTCCGTTTTGAGTGGACAGACAAGTGTCAAGCAAGTTTTGATCGACTGAAGGCAATGCTGACTGAAGCACCAGTTTTGACTCAGCATACTCCAGGAAAAGACTTTGTTGTGTACAGTGATGCTAGTCATAATGGATTAGGCTGTGTTCTTATGCAAGAAAGAAAGGTGATTGCTTACGCCTCAAGACAACTTAAGCCTCATGAGCTTAACTATCCGACACATGATTTGGAGTTAGGTGCGATAGTTTTTGCTCTTAAGATCTGGAGACATTATTTGTATGGGGAAAGATGTTATATCTATATAGATCACAAAAGTCTTAAGTACCTTCTCTCACAAAAAGAGTTGAATTTGAGACAACAAAGATGGTTGGAGTTGATTAAAGATTATGACTGTGTGATTGACTACCAGCCAGGAAAAGCTAATGTGGTTGCAGATGCACTAAATAGGAAGATTTTAGCTGAGATGCGAATACAATCTACTTTGATACAGAGGATCAAAGATGCTCAGAAGCAAGATGAAAAGTTAGTAGAGATAGCCGAGACAGTGAAAAAGGGAGAAAAGCCTGATTTTTCATTGACAGAGGATGACACAGTGTACTTCAAGAATAGGATTTGTGTGCCTGGTGTAGAAGAGTTGAAGTCCGATATTTTAAAAGAAGCACATGAAATGGTATATACCATGCATCCAGGCGGGAACAAGATGTATCAAGATTTAAAAACTCAATATTGGTGGCCAGGGATGAAGAAGGATATCACTGAATATGTTGCTAAATGTCTAACTTGTCAACAAGTGAAAACGGAACACCAGTTGCCTACAGGATTGCTGTAACCAATACCGATTCCAAAATAGAAATGGGAAAGAATCACGATGGATTTTGTGTCCGGTTTACCGATGACTCAGAGAAAGCATGATGCAGTATGGGTGACAGTGGATTGATTGATGAAGTCAGCACACTTCTTACAAGTCAGAATGGACTACTCATTGAACAAGCTAGCCGAAATTTATGTAAGTGAGATAGTGAGGTTGCATGGAGTGCCAATGTCCATCATATCTGATAGAGATCCCAGATTTACATCACAATTCTAGAATTATCCAAGAAAGATTGGCAACAAACAGAAGAAAATGTTAGAATTATCCAAGAAAGATTGAAAGCAGCTCAAGATCGACAGAAATCATATGCTGACCTTAAGAGCCGAGATATAGAGTATTTTGTGGGAGATAAAGTATTTCTCAAGGTTTCACCTTGGAAGAAAGTATTGAGATTCGGTAAAAAGGGAAAGTTAAGTCTGAGGTTCATTGGTCCTTATGAGATTTTGGAAAGAATCGGACCAGTGGCATATCGGTTAGCCCTTCCACTAGAGTTAGATAAAATCCATAATGTTTTTCATGTGTCGATGCTAAGGAGATATAGGTCTGATCTGACTCATGTCATACCAACTGAAGAAATAGAAGTGCAGACTGACTTGACTTATGAAGAGAAACCGTTGGCTATATTAGCACATGAAGAAAAAGTTTTACGAAACAAGAAAGTTCCATTAGTTAAAGTGCTATGACAGAATCATGCTACTGAAGAAGCCACATGGGAGAATGAAGAAGTCATGAAGAGGCAATATCCTCAGTTGTTCACAGAATTAATAGGTAAATTTTGAGGATGAAATTTATTTTAAGGGGGAGAGAATGTCATATCCGCTAATTTAGACCTAAGTCACGTGAGTTGTTAAATCGACTCGTTGGTTTGACCGAAGTCTAAATTTGGATTTTTATTGAAAAATAATTAAAATAATGACAATTAAGTATGGAATATAATCAATAAATTGTTTAAAATATTTTAAGATGTTAAATTTCGGTAAAGGACTAAATTGTAAATTTTGAAAAGTTTAGGAATCAATTTGCAAATTTACCAAAATTTGGAGAATTTAAATGGGATAAGTATAAATTAAATGCTTGAATTGGGACATAAAATGCATATGGAGGCCAGCCACACCAAGTGGCACATTTTAAGAAGTCAATTGACATACATGAATTAGAAATTAATGAAAAGTTTCTAGAAAATGCTTAGGTGTCTCCATTAATTATGTAATTTTGTCACTTTGTTCTTAAGTGCTTATCCTTTCTTAATTATCACCCTTGATCTAGAATTTTTCCATCATTAAGTGTCTTCCAGGTTTCTTGAAGCATAACACACCAAATGGCATACAACAATTAGCCAAGTGATGTGCATGAATGAGGCATTAATTAAAGCTTCTAGATGAAGCTTAGGTGTCCCCCCATTTTAATGACTTTTGTCACTTTGTTCTTGATTGCTTCTTTTTCTTCCTTATCCATTTTAATTGAGGAAAATTATGTTCTCTCAAACCAGCCACGTTTTCCCTTGTTCCTCCATAGCTAAAGCTTGATTTTAGAAAGAGAAAGTGAGAAAAGAGAGAAAAAGTAAGGTAAAATCCCATTCTCATGCTTAAGGAAGCTTAAGAGAGTAAGGAGAAAGGGAGAAATTAGGTTTATGAATTTTTAATAATCTATTTATGAACTTTAGGAACTCAAAGTGACAAGGAACTAGATCAAGGGAGCAAAGGAAAGGAGAAAGAAAAGTAAAGAGAAAAAAAGAGAAAAAAAAGAGGTTTGTGCATAACCTAAGGCAATAGCCTATTTTAATTTTTTTATTGCATAAATTAATTATTTGGCATGTCGATGATTCTGAATTAATATTATTTGTGATGAAAAATCTTGGGGATGCATGTTTGCTAGACTTAGGATTTAATTTGGTAAAAATTGAATGTAATTAGTTGGTATGTTCTTTGCTGGAAATGGATGAACAGTGAGCACTTAAACTATTATAACTTAATTTCTGGAACTCCGTTTTGCATGTTCTTTGTTGGGTTTGAAAGATAAGACATAGGGCTATAACGTTCATGTGTACCATAAAACCTGAATATATCTGTAATTTTCCAAAAAAGTTCATAAAGTTCGAACATAGAATCTGTCCAGAAATTCTGGGCAGAATTGTTAGTAATGAGCAGTAAGTACTTAAACTATTTTAACTTGAGTTATGGAGCTTGGATTTGTATGTTCTTTATTCTGTATGAAATCTAAGACATAGGGCTACAATTTGTATTTAGACCATAATATCTGAATATGGCTGTAATTGTCCAAAAAAATTCATAAAATTTAGACTTATAATCTGTCCAGAAAATTCTGGGCAGAATTATCAGTGACCCGTTAGTGTTAATGTTATCATTTTTTTTATACATAACTCCGAATTAATTGATTCAAGTTTCATATTAAATCTAAGATCCATATCTAAAATATTTATGAAGATCATATAACTAAATTCAGAACGTAACTGGACCAAAATTAAGGTCCAAAACAGAGAACATAATCTGCCAGTGACAGGGCAACATGTGAATTGAGGAATGAAGTAAGTAAAATGATGAAAATTTTGTTATATTATGTAAATGTTATTTTAATTGAGTGATTATGTGATTATTTTGAGATATTGCATGCATGAAAAGTATGAAATTAATTGTTATAAATTTTAATGAAATTGTTTAAGCCCTAGAACACCTAACTAGAACCAACTTAGGATAGTTTGACATGCCAAATAGGGGGGAGTATGATGAAAATGATTAAATCCATTAATGGTATGATTATCTATACTGGTAATGACACTGTTATCTATGCTGGTAATGACACTGTTATCTATGCCGGTAATGGCACAATTATCTACGCCGGTAATGACACGGTTATCTATGCCGATAATGGCACGGTTATCTACGCCGGTAATGGCACTTATATGCGCACATCATATTGCCCGGGTGGCACTCCTAAGTGCCTGGATGACAACTCCGTTATCCGAGTCAGTGGTTCATAGGTGTCCTAGGCATAAATGAAAACATAAATAAAGAAGTTATGAAACATAAAAGAATTATTGAAAATAAAAATGGAATTACGAATTGTGGCATGGATAAAAAGAAGATTTAGTGTTATACAATAAGGTGGTAATAAAATAAATAAGTATGAGATAATATAATATAATTTGATATCTATACATGCTAGAATACCATGATTTGCATGAGAATGATGATTTGATTATGTTAAACAAAATGAGATACAATAAATTAATGTTATGCATACTAGAATATTGTGAAATGTATGTTTGCATGATTTGATCATAAATTGTTATATGACAATGCATGTGACATTAAAAATAGTTTATTACCTTATCTATATGCACCATTAAGCCAAGATCTTAGTGTGGGAGTTTTTCTCACCAAATTTAGTAAAGAATAAATAGAAGATAGTAGACAAAGCCAACGGTGACCTAATCCAGTAAAGCAGTCTGTTGCACACATCATGGGTTACACAAATTTTGTGTATTATCTTGTAAATTTTATTCTATAGTATTTGTAAAATAAACAGTATGTTTTGTAAAGAACATGTTATAATAAAAAAAAGATAGTTTAACTTTTATGTTACATTTCTTTTATAAATGCAAAGTAAATAAATAGTGCATATTAGAAATAAAAAAAAATGTACGAGTGATTTTGCTTTATATATAACTTATACAATGATATTTTAATCGATGAAGTCAGTGTAGCACACCCTCATTTGGGCACGAGCTGCTGGGGTGAAAGGGTGTTACAAGTATTGTGATATTAACTCCAATAATCAAAGACTGAAAAATCTGTACCTGTCTTACTATCACCAAACTCAAATATAATTGTTAGATAAATGCTAAGTTCAGCTGAACCAGAGGATAATCTTAGTTTTTTGTGTGTTTTTGTAACATTAAACAATCACCCTCTCTAATTTTGGTTCATTCATTCTCAACTTGACTAGTAATGCCACTATTAATAGTAGTAAGAATATTATAAATCATACTAAATTCCATGAATAAATCACTTGTTACTTTTTTTACATAATTAATTATAGCATCAATGCTAACATCATCAACTAAATCTAAATAAGAATAATAAAGATTCAAATAATCATATAAACTATCTATTTTACATCTAGGATAAAAAAAATACAATATGCAAGATTAATCAAAGGAATAAATTTAAAATAATTCAACCATTTATTTTTCAACATATAAATAAAATCATGCAAAATTGAATCATTAATATATTCTTGAAATGTATCAACAATATTAATACATTCATATTATTGGAAATAAATGTGCACAATTATTTTCTATATCTAATGACTCATTGAGTAATTCATAAGTTGAATTCAAATTAGAGGAAACATCCCTTAAAAATCTTTTGGGTCTTTTACCATTTTTTCGATAAAATCAAGCCTACGATTTTATTGTTTGTAGATGTGACCATAAATCTAAAAATTTGTCTTTGATTGGAGCAATTATACTATTCAAAGACTTCAAACTATTTTGAAAGTATAAATTTAATCATTGACATATACATCTAACATGAAAAAATTTATCTCTAATGTTAGGTTGATATAATGTTTGAAGTACTTGGATTGAGATGATATTTTTCATTGCATTTTCAAAAGAAATTGAAAAAATTTTATTAACTAATCTATATTTTTTCAAAATATTTTTTTATCATTTTAAAATTATTATTGACGGTATGTCGATTATTAAAAACTCTAAATGCAAGTAATTTTTTTTAATTGTCATTCACTATTAATCCAATAACATGTAAGACTCATGTAAGAATGCAGTTGTCAATGATCACTTCAAATATCACTATAAATATAAACACGTTAATGTAGAGAAACAAATATTTTGCACAATTCTTTTTCATTTTCTTTATACAAATTAAATAAAACACATTTAAGAGCATTTTTAAGTACACATTTAGCATATAAAATTTAATGTATTTTGACATTAATTAGCAAAACCTATATTTTTTTTATCAAAACTAAGATAAATGTTTCATACTTGTCATATTCGTTAATTTAGACTCTGAGTCACGTGTATTGCTAAATTGATGCGTTAGACCAACCAGAGTCAAATTAAAATTTTGACCAAAAACTAATTAAATTTATGATTAATAATTATGAAAAATGTTAAGTAAAGCATATTAAGGGTGTAAAGATGTTAGATTACGGTAAGAGACTAAAATAAAAAAAAAAAATTGAAAAGTTTTGGAGTAAATTTATATTTTATTGAAAGTTAGAGGATTAATTAGCATATTTACCAATTTAACATATAAATTGAGCATAAGAATATATGTTGGCCGGCTACCATAGGAAGGAAGAAGATTAATATGTTAATTAGGCAAAATATCAAAGTTTAAGGTCTTATGGTGGGTCCTACATGTGGACTTTTGTTTCTTTCTTTTCTTTTTCTTTTCTTTTTTTCCTTATCCCTTTTTATCTTCATTTTCTACGTGCTAAACCAATCCCACACCTCCCTCATATTCCTCCATAGCCAAGCTTGCTTCTAAAGAGAGAAAAAGAGAAAGTTGAGAGAAAGAGACAAGAAAAAGATATTTTCATACACCACAAGGCTTAAGGAAGCTTGAGAGAGCAAGAACGAAGAGAAAAGACCAAAGAAAGAGGTGACTAGAACACCTCATAGTCCATCCTTAGAAGGAAAAGAAAGGAGGTAAGATGTCTTTCTTTTTGTCTTCATTCTTCTCTAAAGAATAACATGGTTTAGAGCTCATTTAGAGCTTGTTTTTAAAAAGAGAATTTATGGTTTTAGGAGAGAGAAAATAGAGTTTAGAGATATATGATGAAAAAAATATTTTTCATGTATTTTAGGAACACAAGTTGATAAGGAACAAGCACAAGGGAATAAAGGAAAAGAAATAAAGAAGTAAAAAGTTGGAAAAAGTGAAGAGTTTAAGGTATGTGCATAACTTAAGGCAATAGCCTATATTTTAGTATAAAATTGGATGACATGAACATTTGGCATCTTAGTAGTGCTTAAAATGCATTTGATAATGAATTATTGCATGAACACTTCAAGTTGGTATGATAAAGGTGGTGTTTATGTGAATTGTTGATTTGGTTATCACATGTTAGGAATTTGAGTATATTATAAGCATGTTAAGGATGGTAAAAACATTGTATGCTATGTTATAAACCTTAGAAATGCATGTTGTTGTATTTTTTATGGCTTTTAGAAGTTTTAAGTGAATATGGGAAGTAAAGTATGATTTCCAACAGTTAGTCACGGGTGTAAAGATTTAGTCATGGATATGACTAAATGACATCAAAGGCATGACTTTTGCATGAAAATGATACTATTCATTCTAAATTTATTCACGGTTTTGATTATGGGTGTGAATTTTTTGACCATAGTCGTAAGGCAATGTGCCTTGAGTTGTTCACAAGCATGAACAATGATTCATGACCATGAATGCCACATTTTTATTATTTATTTATTATTTAGTAAGGAATTTCAAGTAAAAGGGCCAAGATATGTTAGTTATTCAATGAATTGTGAATATTTATATGTGAATACAAGAGAAGGGCGATATTTCATGAAACATGTGTTAAAAAGAGAGTAGGAGTTGAAGAAAACAAAAGAATTATGAAATTGATAAGAAAAAATAAGTATAAATGAGATAACAAAATAGAATAAGCCCTAAAACATATAGTCTAGAACTAGAATCTTAGATAGTTTGACATATCAATCAGCGATCATATAATACCAGTAGGTGTTGAAGAAAATAAAAGAATTATGAAATTGATAAGAAAAACTAAGTATAAAGGAGATAACAACACAAAATAAGCCCTAAAACACAGTATAGAACTAGAATCTTAAATAACATACCAATCGGGATTCATATTATGCTGGTGATAGTATTTGTATGTGTATATCATTATGCCTAGACAATAGCTTTATTATGCTTAGATGGTCAATCATGTTATCTTGATTATTGGTTCATAGGTATATATATATGTGTGTGTGTGTGTGTGTGTGTGTGTAAATTGCTTAGTCCTACACATGAATATAAAATAATAATATATTTATATAAAATGATCATGTAATACATGCATATGAAAAAAATACATGATAACCCGACATATAGATATGATGGTATATAATAGCATGTTGCATGAATATAGTATATTGTCTTTTTATATGTACTACTAAGCCTAAAGCTTAACACGAGAGTTTCTCTCACACAACTAAAGAGAAGATAAAGCAAAGGGTAGTAGAAAAGTTAACAGACATCTAAACCAATACAACAACCACAATCATATAGTGGGTTCCACAACTTTTGCATTTTTTGTTATGTATTTTCATTGTAATAGTTTTGTATAAGTACAATATTTTGTAAATGATGTTTTTATTTATAAAATGTAAATGGTTTTTTTTCATTCCACTTTCATGATGTGTAAAGTTAAGTTTTAGAAGATAAAAATAATATATATATATATATATATATATATATATATATATATATATATATATTCAACTTTTCAATATTTCAAAAATACTTAACGAAAGAAGCTAGACTAATATCCCTTTATCCAGGCATGTGCGACTAGGATAGAGGGGTGCTACAATACTTATCATTTTTGTCAATTTTTTTTATCATTATATTAAAATAATTGATAATTAGAAGAAAATGTTACATATCGGAAATTTAAGTTTGTTATTTTCTCAATTCAAATTTGAGCAACATGTTTGTTTTGTAAATGCCTTCAAAATATGTCATAACCACCACCAACTCTAAATTTGTATTTTTGAGCACAATAATTGCTCTCTATATTAAATGGCTTATCATTCTCTTGAATCTTATTTGAATGAATTTCAAGAATATCAGATGTTTGAATTTTTGTTTCCGACCCTTGAGTTGAATCTAATGATGCTGTCGAACCCATATCTAATTGTTTATTATCCCTATTTCTTTAGCTTTGTTTAGTTGGAATTTTGAATTCCCCCTCATCCAAATTTTTAATAATATTTTCACCAAAAAAGTTGCTCCCTCTATAGCTTGCCATTTTCTATGATTAAATGTTGTGAAAAAAATTGGAGAATATTAAAAAAATTGTAGAGAAAGATAATTAAAAACGAATTGTATGATTAAAAAAAAATTGAGAATTAGAGAGAATTAAATGATTTAAGGATAAATTGAGATAATGTAGATAGTGTAATTAGAAAGAAATTAAAAAATAATTTATTCCTTTGATTATTGTTGTATGTTGTGTTTTGATATTAGATCTAAAATAAATGGTTTATTGGAAATAATTCATCCATTTATTTTTTATTATATAAATAGAATCATGTAAAATTGGATCATTAATATATTTTTGAAATGCATCAACAATATTAATATATTCACATAATAATAAATAATATGTTGGATAATCAATATCACTTAAAATATATGTTGCATCATTAAAAACTTTTAAATTATTTAACAATTGTTGACAAACATCCTAATGTTGTGGATGTACATTAATTTGTGGTACATGTTGAGTTTTGAAGAATGAATCATATTCATAAACACAGCGAAAAAATAAAATTTTCAAAATCCGAAACAAAATATCATACTTGTGTCATTAAAACTAATTTATATAAATATAAAGGTTAGAAATTATACCTTGTAATTTCTTATTTGATATTTAAATCTTCACTTTGTTGTAGTTTGTATAGAGGTTAGAAATTATACTTTGTAATTTCTTATTTCTTCTTCAAATCTTCACTTTGTTGGGTTGTACCAAACTACAACAATTCACATTAGAATACCTTTAACAATAATCCATGTGAAGAATAAAGAAGAAACTATCCACGTGAAGAATGAAGAAGAAATTATCAAGAGAATTGGTTTGAACAAATTCAAAGTGTTAGTTTTGAAAGTGTTTTTGAGAGAATTTTTGTTGTGTATTCACAAAAAAATATTTTCATGTCTATTTTCTATCATTTGATGTATTTTATATTTGAAATAAATTCAAAGAAAAGATGAAAAGTCAAAAATGGAGAAAAAGAAAATGAATGAATAGTAATTGGCCATAATTGACCTAATTAAGGCCAAATTCTGCCGTTGGCCAACAGGAGGGAGGCAGCAACATGTTGGGTCTGCTGCTGGGCTGCCCAGCTGGCCTGCTAGGTAGGCCAACAGCATGTCTAGCCCGTGCGGGCCTATGACCCTCTCAAAAAAAATTTTTCGTGCAATCTCATCGCGATCCATCCCGAAATAATTCTTTCATATTTTGGATTCTATCCAAGACCATTTTACTCATTTTCCATATCTTCAATGCGTTTGACCCATTAGGTTCTCGGTTATGTTGGTCACTTAAATTAACAATTAATTTAAGCAAGTTATGAACGATATTTAGCAACACATCATGACCCCCAATTGACCGAAAATTTAGTGGTTTGACTACGAACCTTTCCATAGATAATTTTCGTGCAATTATTCCTTTCACAATTCTATACCCTACTTAGTTCAGAGTATGGACATGTGTTAACTCCCACTAGGCTGACTACATCACGTCTAGTCCAAGTAATGTTAGTTCTTGTCTTTAAGGCTCATTACTCTATTAGATATGTCATTGAAGACTATCTTTATGACATTTTCACTCCGGCCAGAGATTCCCGAGAAATGACCATGACAAGAGGTCATGGGTATACACTCCTTCTATCAGGAGTGGTGAATCTTTTGGTAGTTACCCAATTACCTTTGAATACCTCAAGCTGTATCCAATCACTACCCTATGAGCAACCTCCCTAAGGCAACAAGGAATAGTGTCAAAATACATAATCAATATTCAAGATATCCTTAAGTACCTCAAGTCTAAGGATACTTGCACCATTGCTATGATAAAACTATCATTAACATTTGAATAGATTATCCATATGATTGTCTCATAGCTGGTCATCCAATGTACTTAGCTACACTTAGTAAGCATTCACATGTTAACTCTAAACATCTCATATTTATATATTATGAGATCTACTACTTGATCCAATCAAAGATTGTAACATGTGCTAGTCTGTCTGGATTAATAATGTCTCATCTCATTAATCCTATGACTAGGGATAATTTGATCCTAAAATAATTGCACATGATAAAAATCTCAATGTCATGATCTCATCATGTTTTCCTTCATGCTATGTTATGTATCAAGGACTTCATTAATTGATTTAAGATCACTTATCAATTCATATATCAAATAAACATCAAATTAATGAAAATGTCTTTTATTAATCAAATAAATTTGTACAATAAGTGGTAAAGGTGATTGCCTTTAGAGCACTCCTCTAACAGTACATTATTGGAAATAAATGTGCACAATAATTCTCTATATCCATATGACCTGTTGAGTAATTCATAAGTTAAATTCCAATGAGTGAGAACATCTCTTGAAAATCTTTTGGATATTTTTCCATTTTTACAATAAAATCGAGCTCATGATTTTATTGTTTGTGGATGTAACCATAAATATAAAATTATTCATTTGATTAAAGCAACTATACCATTCAAAGACTTCAAACCATTTGAACACATAAATTCAATACATGACATGCACATCTAATATGAAAAAAAATTTACCTCCAATATTAGGTTGATATAATATTTGAAGATATTGAATTGATGTCGTATTTACTGTCGTATTATCAAAAGAAATTGAAAATTTTTTATTAACTAATCCACATTCTTCTAAAATATTTTTTTTATCATTTTAAAACTATTATCGGCAATATGTCGATCATCAAAAACTCTAAATGCAAGTAATTTTTTGTAATTTTCATTCACCATCAATCTAATAACATGTAAGACCTATGTAAGAATACAATTGTTAATTATCACTCCAAATATCACTACAAATACAAATATGTCTATTCAGAGAAACAAATATTTAGCATAATTCTTTTTTTTTTCTTTACATATATTAAATAAGTACGTTTAAAAGTATTTTTAGGTACACATTTAGCAGAGAAATTTAATATATTTTGACAATAATTAAAAAACCTACTTTTTTACCAAAACTATAAGATAAATGTTCCATATTTATCATTTTTGCTATTTTTTTATTTTATCATCATTATATTCAAATAATTGAGAAGTAAAAGAAAATATTGCGTACCCAAAAATTTAAGTTTTTTTTTTCTTAATTCTAATTTGAGTAACATATTTGCTATGTAAGTGCTTTTGAAATGTGTCATAACCACTTCCAGCTCTAAATTTGTATATTTGTGCACAATAATTACACTCGACATCATATGACCTCTCATTTTTTTGAATCTTCTAGAAATGAATTTGAAAAATATCAGATGTTCAAATTTTTGCTTCTGACCCTTAAGTTGAATTTGATGATGCAGTGGAGCTTGAATACAGTTGTTCATCACCCATATTTCTTTGTCTTTGTTTAGTTGAAATTTTGAACTCTCCCTCTACATCAAAATTGTCAATAAAATTTTCCAAATCAGCAATAATATTTTACCAAAAAAGTTGCTCATTCCACTATGGCTTGCAATTTTTTTATGATTAAATGTTGTGAAAAAAATTAGAGAATAATAAAAAAATTGTAGAGAAAGATAATTAAAAAAGAATTGTAAGACTAAGAAAAAATTGAGAATTATAGAGAATTAAAGGATTTAATGATAAATTGATATTATGTAGAAAGTGTAATTAGAAAGAAATTAGAGAAAAAAATAATTGAGAGTGTAATTATGAAGGAATTAGGAATATGTATAGAGAAAATTGATATTGAATTGCAAGGAGATTGAGAGAAATTGAGAATTGAAATTAAATTTCTAAAAATACCCCTGAAATATACTTGTTATTTTTCTATTGTAATGGATATTTTCGTCTTTTCATTGTATATATAGCTTAATAATTTTAAAAAAATTAAAAAAAAAAATAATCCAAAGGGGGGGGGGGTAATGGTCTTATGACCATTACTATTAAAAAAATTATTATTTTTTGAATCTTCCAGATTGGACTTGTAGAACCAAAGGTTCCTAGTTCTAAGGAGAAGGGCTCAGACCAGACCCTTCCCCTATTAGGCCATAGTCTGAGCTGGGCCTAGAACTGATCTAGCCCAGTCCGATCCAGGTTGGGCTGGCATATTTGATTGGCGTAATCAGCCCGTGGAAAGACCTAGGATCAAGTGCTAAATAAGAAAGAAGTTATGTGCATAAGTATATATGAATCCATGATATAATGAGAACTATAGTGACATAAAACACATTATAAGTATGTATAGCCATGAATTCATGATATAATATGATGATGCAAGTGATGTATGAATTCAAGGTACAACTTATATATGAATCATGTAATCCGTTATATGTTGAACTATTACTAAGCTCGAGTGAGCATGTAAAAGTTATGTCATGAATGGCTCTTAACAAGAAAGAAATATGATGATGTCAATTATATATAGCCTGTGTGATCAATTCTATATGTATTTATATAAAATGATGTTGACATGAAATAAAGTGTAAATATTGAAATTGGAAAAGCCCATTACTCTAACCTAACATTAGGAATATGATAGATGACATGTCATTAAAGGGCGGAATAGTACCGCAAAATATGGATAACAAAGGAAACAAATATGATATAAGGACAAGGGATCTTAAGCTATTGTAAGCGCCATTGATTCGTGCATGCATACAATATGATTATATATATACTCAGTTGAGGGGTCTTAATCTTATATGAATGCTTCTTACTAAAAAATCTCGGATGAGTATAAACAACATGTGAACCCAGTCTTAAGCTTGTGTGAGCGCTCATGATCTATAATTCGTAGTCAAATAGTCCTGCTTAGAGTCTTGGACAAAATAAAAAGGATATGATAAATTTGTTTTATGGATGTTACTATGAAAGTAAATGGTTTGATTGTTATGATTTATTTGATTGAACATGACTACGATTATTGGCATGCTACGATGTGAATGTTGATATGATATATGACATGTCTATATAAGAAATAAGCTAGGTCATGACTTTACATTTCCATGCATGAGTATGATTAAGATTTTCTATTGAGATGTATTCATTTATTTATACATAATAATACAACGAAATTTCATATGATTAAATATGCCCATGGATAGGTAATAAACTAGCATGATACAAAAAGTATGTGTACATGAAATCTTTCTGTATATATGGTTGTTTCATGTTATATGCATAAATTTACCACTAAACATGAGTTGTCTAGCATGTGAGTATTTTTCACATGTAGGTTTGGAGATGTAAAGATAATTGCTGACAGAGAACAAGAGCTCAAATGAAGAGTCATAGGACAAAACCAAGTTGAGGGTGGGTGATACACATAGATATATTTTTGTTCATATATAAACTTTAAAGACATGTAATCTATTTTGAACATCTATTTTGTAAACCTTGGGGCTATTTGAAGCCAATACATTAGTTTAATGTTATGATATATTGTATTATGGCATTCTCTTTTTATATTTTTCATAAGAATTTTAAAATAGTCATTATGACCATGATGCAACTAAAGTGATTTAAAAAGAGTTTCATATTTCTTCGGATTTTAACACTTGATATCATATACTCGCTTATATGATTAGATTTATTCTAACTATATAAGCGAGTATTATAGGAGTAGTCAAGTAAATTAGATAACCTAGTCATGAAACAATCACATGGATATCTACTCAATGTCAGTGATAGTCTCATCATAACAATTGTGAAAGTATCTTTGGACTTAATATGCTAATAGTTATCTTGAATATTGATTATTATACTTCGACTCCATTTTTTGTTATCTCACAGATATTACTCATAGGGTAGTAATTGGGTATGACATGAGATATTTGTAGGTAATTGAGTAATCAATAAATAATTTACCACTCCTAATGAAAGGAAAGTATACCTATGTCCTCTTGTGGGAGATCATTATTAAAAAAATCCTTAGTCATTGTGGGTATGTCTTAAAGAGTCTTTAAAGACATATCTATAAGAGTAATGGATCTCAGAGACAAGAAATAATATCATTTGGACTAGATGTGATATAGTTAGTCTAGTAGAAGTTGACACATGGTCCATACTTAGAACTAAATGAGGTATAGTACAGTGAAATGATGAATTGAATAAAAATTATTTATGGAAGGGTTAAAAGTCAAACCATTTACTTTCTAGTTAATTGGGTGGTCATGATGTGATGTTGGATATGGATATCGCTCATGATATGTTAAGTCAAAGAAAATTAATTGGAGATCAATTATGTAAGGAACTTACCACATATGCATTTTTACGTGCATTTCATTTGAACATATGCATTTGCATATATTTTACTTGAACAAGTGCATTTCATATGTATTTTGATAAGGACAAGTTCACGACACACACTAGCTATGTGTCTGAGTATTTTGCAATTGTGCTAAATTGCACATGTCCATTTTATAATTTAGTTGAGGATGACATGAAATTGAAATTTATGTGAATAAAATTATTATATTGAATTAATGAAGAAAAATGAAAAGAAACAAAAGAAAAAAGAATGAAATAAAGGGAAAAAAAATCTTCCTCCTCAACATTCTGCCTCCCTCACTCCAATTCTGTTTCTTCTCATTCTTCCACCATTTCAGCATTCTTTTCTTATTTTATTTAAGTTTTTTAGCAAATTAATCCCTTGCAAGTTTATTCTTGTTAAGTAATCTTCTCTCCACTGCTTTAGTGTTGGTTTGAGCTGTTAGGGCTTAGTTGCAGTAGTATTTTGCACCCCGATTTTGACACCAATAGAAACTTATTGTAACACCTCCTCACCCAAACCGCACGTACCCGGATGTGGGGGCGCAACTGCCGATCTTCTTTACTTTTTTAAATCGCTATTTTCTTTTATGTTTGATACGAAGCCAGACATTTTTTTATAATAAATAATGTACATTTTATTTACATAATATAGTATTTATAAATACCAATTTACTATTTAATAAAACTTTGAAAACTAATTTACATCTTATAAATATATATAACACGGAAAGCAAAATACAAGAGTTCAAAAGTTTGTGATCCACTATTTTGAGATTGGCTGCTTTAATTTGAATAGGATCACCACTTGCTTTATCTACCACCTTCAGCTACCTTTCTACATCTGCACAGAAGGAAACTCCCACGCTAAGCTTTAAGCTTAGTGGTGCATATAAATAAGACAATGTACTATATTATGCAACAAGCATTAACATGTATCATTTTATGCATTAAAATCTTTGCATGCTATTCCTATCAACATGTTCCTGTTTCATACAAGTATGAATATCATGCCCACGTATACAATGTTATTTTCGTTATCTTTAATGATAAGTTACTCTTTTAATCTCTTTAGTATTCTATCTCAATCTCATATGATCAACATCATTTGTTTTTTTTTCTTATTTTTCAACTTATTTTCATTCTATTGCCCACATCATTCTAAATTTGGACTGACTGGATATGGTTTATGGATCAGGAGCGCTCCCAGAGCTATAGCCACCCTATCCACTATCTGGCTCAACAGAGCTTCTCAAATCAATGGTGCTCTCCGAGCTTAAGCCACATTGATTGAGTATTATTTCATCATAGATGAATAGCCGGACCAAGGGTGCTCTCCGAGCTTAAGCCACCTTGTCCTCAATTTATATGTGCTCTACAAATCTTATCAAGTCAATGGCACTCTCCGAGCTTAAGCCACATTGACTGAGCATCATAGATCAATAGTGCTCTCCGAGATTAAACCACATTAATAGAGGAATATCTCATATAGTACGGTACCGTTCGCCCTCTTAATGACATGTCATCTATCCTATTTCTAGTCCACAGGTAGAGTAATGGGCATCTTCGTATTTTCACATTAATCATATCTTTAATTAATTCTTAATTTACATCCATTTCATCATCCTCATATTATACATAACATCATCATCATTCTTAAATTTTGACACATCAATATTCTCATGTATCAACATCTCAATTCTCTTGTTTTGCAAACATCTCATCATGCTCATACATAATGGATAACATCTTTTCATTTGTTTAACTAGATACATTAGTAGATAATCATATTCATAGTTTATATGAAAACAGAGCATT
This sequence comes from Triadica sebifera, assembly GCA_023653625.1. Lineage (NCBI taxonomy): Eukaryota > Viridiplantae > Streptophyta > Magnoliopsida > Malpighiales > Euphorbiaceae > Triadica > Triadica sebifera. The sequence continues at coordinate 31,109,981 of CM042894.1, read as the reverse complement.
CATGGCCGTGACTACTAATTCATGCTCATGAATTAGCTCACGCCCATAATCCAAAGTCGTGAATGCTACTGGAATGAATCGTGCCAAAAGCATTCATGGTCGTGAATACTCATTCATGCCCGTGAATGAGTTCACGTCCATGATTCCCAACCGTGAATGCTTCTGAAATGAATAGTACCATTTTCACACCCAATTCACAACTGTGATACAAATTAGTCACAACTGTGAACCATCAGGTTCACGCCCGTGACTTTCGGCATGAAATCTATATATTCATATTTCATTCATTCTAATTACACCAAATCATATCAAAACACAACTTATGCATTTCTGGAGTCCTTTATTCAACATATCATGACCTAATACATATAAATGCCTTAATCATAATTAAATTCTCTAACATGCATCACTTAATTCAACAAATCACAAGAAAACTCATTCTTTATCTCTAACATATGGTTTCATACCATAGTCATCATTAATGCATTTCAATCATCAATTATCATACTAAACATGCATTATTTCAAACAAAGATAGGCTATTGCCTTAAATTATGCACAAACCTTAATCTTTCTCCTTCACTCTTCTAGGTAACTTTCTCTTTTCCTTTGCTCCTTAGTGTTTGTTCCTTGTCACTTTGAACTCCTAAAACATCATAGATCATTATTATCATTTGATTTTCTCAAGACCCTAAACTCTCTTATTCTCTCTCAGAACCCTAATTTCTCTCTCTTTCCATATGAGTCTTGGATGAGTTCAAAATTCAAATTTCTTTAAGAAAAGATGAAGAAGAAAAGAAGAACAATCACTTCTTACCTTACTCTTTTCTTCACTTGATCACAACTTTGGAGATTTTCTCTCTCCACCAAACTTGATTTTTCTTCGTCTTTCTTGCTCTTCCCAGCTTTCTTAAGAGTTATAGACCATGAAAATCACTTGTTTTTTTTTATCTTTTCCCCCCTCTTTTCTTCCTTTCTCTCTCTAAATTTCTGGTTTGGCTATGGAGGAAATGAGGCTGGCGTAGCTTGATGGAAAAGAGAGAAAGAAGAGAGCAGAAAATAAGGAGAAGAAGAAAAGAAAAGAAAACATAAAAGTCCTCATGTGGGACCCATATTCTTTGACAATTTCTTGACATTAGGCTTAATCACATTTAATTCTTGTTCTTTCTCATGCTATGGCCGGCCAAACCAATTTAAAATGTCCCATCTCTTATGTTAATTAGCAAACAATCTCATTGATCCTCCAAATTTTTGGTAAATTGCAATTTGACCCCAAAACTTATCAAAATTTGCAATTTAGTCATTTACCGTAAATCAACTTCTTTAAACTTTATAATCACTTAAGTAGGCATATATCATTTAATTTAGTCATTACTTGATTAGTTCTGATAAAAAATTCGAATTTAAACTCTGATCGGTCAAACAATTTCGCGACTCGTGCGACTCGGTGTCTAAATTAGCAGATATTACACTAATTCTGGAAAAATTTAAAACATTAAATTTGTTCCTTTATGTATTAGGTTGATGGATATATAAATAGTTTTACACGATTTGGTGTATATGAAAAAATATTGGCATCTTATTAGAACTGGTTCAGGTGTGAACCCTAACTGAGTTAGATACTATATTTGCTATTTTTGAATATTAAATAACACGTATTTTAGGAAGATCAAAACATGAAAGTTGCAAATACATGAGTTATCTATATTTATACCAAATTTCAGGTTCATATTTCTTGTGTATATTGAGTTATGGTGAATAAACTCATGACTGTTCCATAGTTTGAATTGCCTAGTTAGTGCCCTAGGCAGATCCATCAAGTTTTTTAGCCATTTTGAGCTCCTTAGAGATTGATTATGTAAAGTATCAAAACATGAAAGTTATATTTTTATGTCTTATATAAATTTGGATATAAATATCACCTTAATATGTTATGTATATAATGAGATAGGGCCTTCACAAATCATACTGGTTCGGAAGCTAACTCTATTATGGACCAGTGAAATATTTCTTATAATTTAAGGATTTTAGAGACATCATTGATAAAAGTTGTAAATATAAAAAATGTTTCATTTTAACCTATATAAGTTTTTACCAAGTTTCATTATAACCTGACTTACATATTGTAAGATATGAAGAACCAAAGTGGGTATCCTAAAACTGTCAAAGGGGAGAAACAAGGTAGAAAATAGAATACAATTGGAAATTTCACCAAAAATTGTATAATGCTCCAATTTTTCTGAAATTTTAGTATATTATATAATTATATGTTAACTTTAATTAGAATTAAGAATTATATTGATTCGTTAAGTATAGAATAAGTTATTGGATAATCAGTCCCATAAAGTTACATTACCCCATAGGAAAAGCCCTAACTGTGTATATGAACTATGTATATTAATTTGTTTAAGCCAAATTAAGTTTCTTTAGTCTTAAATTAACCAATTATATTTCTATATTAGGCTCAAAACATATTAGAGACCCACAAGGAGGGGATAAATAATAAGTTAATGGTTGGAATCAAATGAGAAAGATGAGTATAGTTATCAAATGATTTCTTTAGTGCATATGAATATTTCTTACTATATGATATGTGAGATGATTTATGGTTTTATAATTCATATGATTGTCATGATTTGATCTTGCTAATGAGATGATGGATAATTTGTGATATATGTAGTATATATAAGTGGTATATATCTGGTATATTTGAGATATATGTTTAGCATACGTGATATATACATGGTTTATGTATAGTATATATGAAGTATATATGTGGCATATGTGGTATATATGTGATATATGTATGGTATATGTGATAAAGATACAATAGTTGATGAATGTTTAGTTACAAATGCATATGCATATGGACTAAAAAGGCGTTGTGACTAGTTAATCGATATTGTAAAGAAAAAGAAGAGGGCTATGGCCCAACAAATGTTCAAATGAAACAAATGATCAAGCTAGCTAGCAAATGCAAATGTTCACATGACATATGTTTACATGGAATCCCGAGGCAATGTCTATTTAACTTAGTCACAACAAAATGAAATAAGCAAAGCATGTGCATACGTAAAGTGTAATGATTATATGCTTCAATTTTACTCGTATCTATATGATATTAGTGAATGAAATGGAATGCATAGTATGCATTGGGTTTGTGATATATTACTATGAGTTACTTGGTAATTTAGAGCTTGTTTGATAATTATTCTCACTGAGTTGCAACTCATTAATTTGCATCATTTTTAAGGTAAAAGAAAGTGATAGCTTATTTTAAGTGGCATATAGAAGAAATAGAGCACAGGTCACTGGCCGAGCCTCACCACTCTATCTCCTTGCATTCCACACGAGTATGAAAACATGTCATCTATATTTTGGACTTATATGTTTGAACATGTATAGTCACTCAGGATTAGTTTTAAAATGTATAAATAGAAGCAACTTGTAATCCTTCATATGTAAAGTTTAAGTTTTAATAGATGTGATATATTATATTATGGTGAAAAGCTCAATATTGACTTGCAAAGTCATTGAACGATATTACAGGATATGATGGAAAAAATATTACTATCACTGTTAAAGGATCTTATGTCTTGATAGTATGTCATATGTGATTATTTGACACAAGGATAAGTTATACTTAAATGTATAAGGTTTATAGGGTATGATGTTACATTTTTTATAACAAAGCCTGGTTAGGTTCCGTAGAAACATGCCTTTGCATGATTATGATAACATATGCATCCTATGTATTGAATGTTATGTAGTGATACATTTCTATGAATTTTAAGGCCATCATAGGACATGATTTCCCAAAAAGGGAGAGGCCGACCGAAATGCATTCTCATGAGGCATCACATCATTTACATAGAGATCCACCAACACCAGGAGCTAGGGCTCCAGCACATGCATCTTAGTCATCACATGCAGAAGTACCCCATGAAAACCCAAAACAATAAGTTCTTGATCCTAAAATGTACAGGGAAAGATGTTATGACAAGCTGAGGAAACAAGGTGCAACTGATTTCAATGGAGCAACATACCCACAGAAACTGAGACATGGCTAAAAAGGACACATAGGGTACTGCATATGATGAGATGCACACCAGAGGAGAAATTTGATTATACAGTATCCCTGCTTTAAGGCAATGCCTATGAATGGTGGGAGACAATCCCTTATAGTGATGCACAACCACCAGTTTTGATGTGGAATGATTTCCTACTAGAATTCCAAAATAATTGAAGAGAAAAGAATTCATAAATCTAAAACATGGGAGCATGTCTGTTGTTGATTATGAGGTGCAGTTCAACAAACTTTCCCACTATGTAACTTTTATGGTCTCTACTAAAAGAGACAATGCAGGAAGTTTGAGGAAGGCCTCAAATATGATATTAGAAGCAGAGTCGCAACTACTGATCTCGATAGCTATACTAGACTTAGAGCTACTGCAATTAGAGCTGAAAGGTTAATGAAAAAAGCTGGAGAACAACAAATTAAAAAGACAACACATGAGTTTTTTGGAGAGTCTAGTAGAAGGCTAAAAAAGAGAGGTAGATGTATGCCAGCATAGTTTGGTAACAGAGGTGGATGTTCAAGCTCTAGAGGTCATGTTATGACTTTCTCTTACCCAGGCAGAGGGCAGAGCCAATATATTGAATAGAGGCCTACATGTACTCATTACGGTAGACAATATACAGACGAAGTAGTCACTGGTAATATTTTTGATATATTAGCACATGCATTGATTGATCCTGATTTCACACATTCATTTATATCATTGCATATGATATCCAAATTGCATCAAAAGCATGAGTCTTTGGGGATTGACATAAATGTGAGTACTCCATTGGGAATAGTAGTTGTTGTGAATAATGTATATCGTGATTGCTTGATAAGCATTGATAAAGTTGAATTGATAGCCAATATGATCTTATTGACACTATATAAATTTGATATGATATTAGGAATGAATTAGGTAAATAGACATTATGCAATAGTGAATTAATTTACTAAGGAAGTAATTTTAGAATCACTGAACCAACCAAGAGTTGTATTTTTGGGTGAAAGAAAAATTGTACCTACATGTCTAATCTTAGTTGCGAAAGCATTCTGGATGATAAAAGGAGGATGTGAAGCATATTTGGCATATGTGATTGATAATAGAACCACTGATAGCTTGCTTGAAAATATACCAGTGGTGAGAGAAGTTTTTGATGTATTCATAGATGATCTACCTGGTTTACCACTAGATAGAGAGATAGAATTCACTATCGAACTGGTACCAAAAACATCACTAATATCAATGTCATCCTACAGAATGACCCCATTTGAGTTGAAAGAACTAAAGGCTCAATTGCAGAAGTTGATTGATAAAGGGTATATCAGATCTAGTGTATCACTTTAGGGAGCTCCAGTATTGTTTGTTAAGAGGAAAGATGAAACAATGAGATTGTGCATTGATTACAGGCAACTGAACAAAATGACTGTGAAGAACAAATATTTGTTGCTTAGAATAGATGATTTGTTTGACCAGTTTCAAGGAGCCCATATATTCTCCAAGATTGATTTGAAATCAGGCTATTACCAGCTGAAGGTAATAGAAGTAGATGTTCCAAATACTACCTTTCAAACCAGGTATGGACATTATGAATTTTTCATAATGTCATTTGGGTTGACTAATGCTCTAGCTACATTTATGACATTAATGAATAAAGCATTTCAACCATATCTAGATAAGTTTGTGATAATATTTATTGATGACATATTGGTGTACTCAAAGAATAGGGGAGAACATGAATAATATTTAAGAATTGTGTTGCAAACTTTGAGGGAGAAACAATTATATGCTAAATTGAGTAAATGTGAATTCTAGTTAGATTATTTGGTATTTCTTGGACATGTGGTATTAGGCAAGGGCATAGAGATACACCCAAAAAAAATAGAGGCCATGGTAAATTAGGAAGCTCCTAAAAATATTTCAAAAGTGTGTAGTTTTCTGGGTTTAGCCGGATACTATTGCAGATTTGTTGATGAATTATTCTTAATTGCTAGCCCTTTGACTAAATTACTTAGAAAGAATGTGTTTTTCAAATGGGCTCCAGAATGCCAAAGGAGTTTTGAGAAGTTAAAATAGAGGTTAACCTCAGCACCAGTGTTAGTTATTCATATAAGTACAAGTAGATTTATAGTATATAATGATGCTTTTCACTTAGGCTTGGGATGTGTATTGATGCAGTATGACAACATCGATTAAAACCTAAATTTGAAAAATTAGACTCTAATTAAAAAAATACATGTATCCCCAAATTAATTTATCCCATATTGCTTGAAACTAAAAAATTTTCTTGCAAGATTAGCATTTATCTAAGAAATGCTCAATTTTGTCAAGTTTCTCCACCATAATAATTGCAATGTGGGATTTCAATTTTTTTTATTGCCACTACAACAATATTCCTACGACATCTTGCTTTTTCCAAAACAAAATGCTTATAAACAAGTGTATCGTGAATAAGGAAAAGAGACAAAGTAGCAAATAAGAAAATAAATAAGAACCAAAACTAGCGAAAAGAATAAGAATAGAGCAAGAAGACGATGTGTATTTCTTTTTCTTTTTCTTTTTGTTTTTAATATTGCTATTAAAAAGTTATTGTTGTGAAATTTGGCAAAAAAAATATTACCATTGCAGGTCTAAAGGTCCACAACTCTAATGTGGCATTGATTTTTAAGTTGCTCACTCACCTAATTATTATAAATATCTCTCTTGCCAATTGGCAAAAGAGGGGGCTAAAAGTAATATATTTTGTAAGTTTAAGTGTGCAAATGTTAAAGTGTAAAGTTAAGGTATGCAAATAGCGCTTTTGGACAAGTTAGGGGTTATTTATATATTATACTTAAAATAAATTTTTAGGATTCAAATTAATAGTTAAAGAACATTAAAGTTTAAATTGAAAATACTCCTATACGTCAGAGTTTTCTTTTGGTAAATTTCCCTACAATTAAATATGTTTCACATAATAATATTGGGTTATTATACATGTGGTTCCTTAACTTTATCCCTAATCACTTAAGTCCCTCAACTTTAATTTGTCATTTAAAAATCCTACACCTCTATGTCTTGTAACGTAAAAACTTCCGCTTATAATTGAAGGTTGCAATTGATATGTTAACATGCCACGTGGATTAAAAATGCAATATTTCTCATATATTAAGCAATAAAATTGAAAAAAAAGTTGAACCTAAATTTTTTTTAAAAACAAAGTTAACATAAACCAAAAACTTTTTTCATCCCAACTTATCTACACATTTGTTATACCCCAAACTTGACATTTTTTGTACTATCCCCTCTAATATGAACAGATTTAATGAAAAACAGAAAAGTTATTGAATGAAATATGAATCACACACTTTATTCAATGAAAAATTACAAGTATTTATACAGTTCTTGTTGTTGCAGGAAAGGAGGAAAAATAACTGACCCATTAACCATTTTCCCGCTCTAAGCTAAAACTGCTACTTAATAAATACTACTGCATACACTGCTACTACATTATTCTCAATACTGCTGCTGCTGCAGCATTCATATTTCTGCTACTGCAACAGCTACTTTACTTCCATACTGCTGCCTGCTTTACTTCCATACTACTGCATATAGTTTTCTCATCCCCCTCTCAAGTTGGTGCCTCATGGAGTGTAAGCAGGCCCAACTTTCAACATAAACGTTCAAAAACTGGTGCTATTAATGCCTTTGTAAAGATGTCTGCAACTTGAGATTGAGTAGGCACATGCTGAGGAAGAATTAAGCCAGCTTTAAATTTCTCCCTAACCAAATGACAATCTATATCTAAGTGCTTAGTCCTCTCATGGAAAACAGGTTTTGCTGAAATGTGAATTGCTACTTGATTGTCACATTTCAAAGTCACAGGAAGCTGGATCGGAATATAAAGCTCCTTTAGAAGATAAAGAAGCCATTGCACTTCACACACAGTACTGGCCATACTTCTATACTCTGCTTCTGTAGAAGACCTTGAAACCGTATTTTGTTTTTTTGTTTTCCAAGATACCAAAGCTGTCCCTAGAAATACACAATACCCTGTAAGAGATCTTCTAGTATCTTTACACATTGCCCAATCTGCATCACAATATGCTTGTAATTCAAAAGTGTTATTACTAGGGTAGAACATACCTTTATCTGGTTGACCCTTCAAATATTTAAGAACATGTAAAGCTGCTGCCCAGTGTGTGTCTCTAGGAGTTTGTACATATTGGCTTAATTGTTGCACTATAAAAATGACATCAGGACGTGTGAATCCCACATATAATAACCTGCTAATTAGCCTTCTATAAGGCTGTGGATCTGGAAGTAAGATTCCTGCATCTGCTGTAAGAGAAGTACCCTTAACAATAGGGGTTGAGACTGCTTTTGCATTGTTGAAGCCAATATCTGCTATAATATCCAGGATATACTTTCTTTGACTGAGAAAGATTCCTGTCGAAGATCTTGTTATCTCAATTCTAAGAAATTACTTAGCAACACCAAGATCTTTGATGGTAAAAGCTTGATCAAGAAACTTTTTTACATTGTGAATTTCCTTTTCTGATGTCCCAGTTAAGAAAATGTCATCTACATATACTAAAAGTACTATGTAAGTGGAATTCTTTTTATAGGTGAAAAGGCAGTTATCATAGATTGATTGAATGAAACCATACTGACTGAGTTGAGAAGTAAACTATGTATTCCACTGCCTTGAGGCTTGCTTCAGACCATATAAGGATCTTACTAACTTGCATACCTGATGTGGTTTAGCTGAATAACCATCTGGAGGTAGCATATAAATGTCTTCATTAACAAAACCATGTAGAAAAGCATTATTGATGTCCAACTGATGTAATGCCCAAGACTGTGTTGCTGCTATAGCCAGCAGAAGCCTTACTGTCACATTCTTTGCTACTGGTGAGAAACAGTCAGTGAAGTCTACTCCCTCCACTTAATTGTAGCCTTTGGCTACTAAACGAGCTTTGTACCTATCAATGGTACCATCTGGCTTCAACTTAAGCTTATACACCCACTTGCTGCCAATTGCTTTCTTATTGGGAGGCAATTCAGTCATATGCCAAGTATGATTTTGTTCCAGTGCTTGCAATTCATTTTGCATTGCCTTCATCCATTCTGGATGCTTCACTACCTCTGTAAAACTTTTTGGTTCTTGAACCTGAGATAGGTTAGCCAAAAAAACACATATGTGCAGCTGAATATTGTCTTGTGAGTGTGTTTGTATCTTTATCTGTAATGGTAAGATGAGTATTGAAATCATTTAACTAACTAGGAGGCTTAGTTTTTCTGGTACTTTTCCTTGTTGATAAGGGTAAAGGTGTAAGTGAACTACCTTGAAATGAAGTTTCCATATTTGCTGTTGGTATAGTGGTAGGCACCTGCAAATTGGAATTGGGAATAACAGAAGTTGTAGATTGGGTTGGAAAAAAATGTGAATCTAAATGATTATCTAGTACTGGTATGGGTATAGTAGGTTTATTAGGAAGAATAGAAGTAGAAGTCTGATAAGGGAATATTTGTTCATTAAAAATGACATCTCTAGACACAAGAAGAACTTTGTTATGGATGTCATAAAGTTTGAAACCTTTCTGCCCTGGAGAATGTCCTAGATAAACACATTGAATTCCTCTAGGATCAAATTTGGTTGAATATGGTGTTGTAACCTTGGCATAAGCCAAACAACCAAATGTTCTAAGATCATGATATGTTGGAGGTGTACAAAACAGCAACTCAAATGGTGTTTTCCAATTTAGTACAGCTGTGGGCAATTTATTGATCAAATATGTGGCATGAAGCACTGTATATCCCCAGAATTTAAGAGGTAATTTGGACTGAAATAATAAAGCTCTTGCAATCTGCAAAATATGTCTGTGTTTCCTTTCTACTAAGCCATTCTGTTGAGGTGTATAAACACAAGACCTCTGATGTAAAGTTCCTGCAGAAGTCAACAGCTCTTGGCAATCTTGACTTAAGAATTCTGCTCCATTATCTGTTCTAAGCACTTTGATTTTCACTCCAAATTGCGTCTCTATCATTCAGAAAAACTTTCTAAGAATATGGACTGTCTGTGATTTATGACTCATTAAGAATGTCAAAATACCTCTGCTATAATCATCCACTAATGTCAGAAAATAATGTGCCCCTTGAATTGAATTTTGTCTATTTGGTCCCCAAATATCAGCATGCAGCAAGTCAAATTTTGGAGCAGATTTTGTTGTACTAAGAGGAAAAGGATTTCTTGTTTGTTTTGCTAAAGGACATATATCACATGGAATACAAGTATTAAGATGGTCTTTATTAAAAAAATACAATTGGGACATTACAATGCTTGAAGGATGACCTAGCCTACTGTGCCAGGTAAGTACATCAGTAGTTGTAACATTGTTAACAGATTTTTTGTGTAAAGGTTTCACATCAACAAAATGATTACAACGGAGGTTAAAAGAATCACTATTCAAGAGATACAGGTTGCCCACCACTTTCCCAATTGCAAGAATCCTTTCACTCTTCAAGTCCTGTAAAACACAGTTATGATCAGTAAATATAAATCTGATTCCATGTGTTTTAGTTAACTTTGTGACTGACAATAAGTTGTGACTAAAAAGTGGCATGTAAAGTACATCGGTTAAGGTAAGGTTTTTTTGACATGGGTATACTACCAATTTTCTCAACTGTGATGGCTGCACTGGTGGGTAAATGAATTTTGATAGGTTGATTGGCTGGATAAAGCTCACTGAACAATGATACATCTGCACATATATGATTAGAAGCTCCACCATTTATGATTTAGTAAGTATCAGTTTTAATGTTAGCAAATACATTATGTACAGTACCTGCAAACTCATCTACTTGTGCAAAGTTCATATAGTTGTCAACTGTCAATGAATTGCCCTTCATAAACTTTGTGATCTCCTGCTTGATCAAATCTGTTATATTCATCTGGTCTGTGAAACTCTTCTGTTCCCCGCATGTATCATGTTCTGCCTCATTCTCCACCATATGGACTTGAACTCTTCCTTGTTCCTTCTGTCTTCTCAGTTTCATCTCATTATACCATTCTGGTATCATAGTGAGCTTGAAGCATCTATCCTTAACATGTCCTAGCTTTTTACAGTAATTACAAAACTTTTCCTCATCTTTTGTTATAACTTTCTTTTTATGAGGAAATTTATTATAGTTCTGTCTCTGCCCTTGATGTACCTTAGCCAGCATTATATTACTTTCAACACTTTCCTCTTCATGCAGATTCAATAATCGTTGCCTTTCCACTCGAAGTATCATTGAATGAGCTTTACTCACTGTTGGTAATGGGTCCAACATCAGAATTTGATTCCTAGCAGCATCATAGGCCTCATTTAAACCCATTAAAAATTGCATCAGCTTATTCATAGCAGACACTTCCTCCATCATTCTTGTTGCCCCACAGTCACATTTTCCACAAGAACAATGTGGAATCGGGCTTAAACAATTAAGCTCATCCCATAATCTTCTTAACTTGGTAAAATAAGCATTCACATTCATATTACCTTGCTTAACATTGGAGATTTCCCTCTGTAAATTGTAAAGTTGTGGCCCATTACATTCCTCAAAATTTTCTTTTAATTCTCTCCAAAAATCTTTAGCACTAGCTGTGTAAATGAAGGATTCTGCAAGCTCTTTATCCATCACATTCAAGATCCATGATATAACCATGGAATCAGTTCTACTCCATTGTTCATAAAGCTCTGAATCTTCATATGGCACTTCGCTTGTCATATCCGCTAATTTAGACCTAAGTCACGCGAGTTGTAAAATCGACTCGTTGGGTTGACCAAAGTCTAAATTTGGATTTTTATTGAAAAATAATGAAAATAATGACAATTAGGTATGGAAAATACCTAATAAAGTGGTCTAAATATTTAAAGATGTTAAATTTCGGTAAAGGACTAAATTGCGAATTTTGAAAAGTTTAGGGGTCAATTTGCAATTGGAGGATTTAAAGGGGATAATCATAAATTAAATGCATGAATTGGGACATAAAATGCATATGGAGGCCCGCCACACCAAGTGTCACAATTTAAGAAGATAATTGACATACATGAATTTAACATTAATTAAAGTTTCTAGAATTAAGCTTAGTTGTCCCATAATTGATTAAGTTTTTCATTTTCTCTTAATTGCCTCTCTTCTTCTTTATCACTTAAACATCTAGAAGACTTTTATCCTTTCCTCAAATCAGCCCACGTTCATTGAAGCATAACACACCAAATGGCAAAGTTTAATAAGCTAAAATAGATACATGCATTGAGCAATAATGAAAGCTTCTAGATGAAGCTTAGGTGTCCCCCCATTTTAATGACTTTTGTCACTTTGTTCTTGATTGTTTCTTCTTCTTCCTTAACCATTTTCATTTAGGAAAATTCTGTTCTCTCAAACCAGCCACGTTTTTCCCTTGGGCAGCCATAACCAAACCTTGTTCTAAGAAGAGAAAGTGAGAAAAAGAGAGAAAAAGTAAGGTAAAATCCCATTCTCATGCTTAAGGAAGCTTAAGAGAGTAAGGAGAAAGGGAGAAAATTAGGTTTATGAATTTTAATAATATTTTTATGAACTTTAGGAACACAAAGTGACAAGGAGTTAGCTCAAAGGAGCAAAGGAAAGGAGAAAGAGAAGTAAAGAGAAAGAAAAGAGAGAAAAAGAGGTTTGTGCATAATCTAAGGCAATAGCCTATTTTATTTTTTTTTAATTGCATAATTTAATTATTTGGCATGTTGATGAGTTTGAATTAATATTAATTGTGATGAAAAATCTTGGGGATGCATGTTTGCTAGACTTAGGATTTAATTTGGTAAAAATTGAATGTGATTGGTTGGTATGTTCTTTGCTGGAAATTGATGAGCAGTGTTCACTTAAATTGTTATAACTTATTTTCTGGAACTCAGTTTTGCATGTTGTTTGTTGGGTTTGAAAGATGAGACATAGGGCTATAACTTTCATTTAGACCATAAAATCTGAATATGTCTGTAATTTTCCAGAAAAATTCATAAATTTCGAACATAGAATCTGTCCAGAAATTCTGGGCAGAATTGTTAGTAATGAGCAGTAAGTACTTAAAATTTTATAACTTGAGTTCTGGAGCTTGGATTTGTGTGTTATTTGTTTTGTTTGAAATCTAAGACATAAGGCTATAATTTTTATTTAGACAATAATATCTGAATATGTCTGTAATTGTCTAGAAAAATTCATAAAGTTCTGACTAAGAATCTGTCTAGGAAATTCCGGGCAGAATTGTTTAGTGACCAGTCAGTGGTAATTTTATCATATCTTTTGATACAGACCTCAGAATTAAGTGATTCTAGTTTCATGTTAAAGCTCAGATCCAGATCTAAAATTTGGTAAGAAGACATCGAAACTAAATTCAGAACTTAACAGGAACAAAATTAAGGTCCAAGACTGAGAACAGAATCTGCCAGTGGCAGGACATCATATAAGATGAGGAATGAAATGAGTAAAATGATGTGGACCTTGTTATATTATATAAATATTATTATGATTGAGTGATTATGTAATTATTTTGAGACATTAAATGCATGAAAAGTGTGAATATAATTGTTGTGAATTTTAATGAGATTGTATAAGCCCTAGAACACCGAACCAACTTAGGATAGTTTGGCATGCCAAATAGGGGGGAGTATGATGAAAATGATTAAATCCATTAATGGTATGATTATCTACGCCGGGTTTGGCATTGTTATCTACGCCGGGTTTGGCATTGTTATTTATGCCGGGTATGACATTATTATCTACGCCGAGTTTGGCACGGTTATCTACGTCGAGTTTGGCACGGTTATCTACGCCGGGTTTGGCACTTATATGCGCACATCATATTGCCCGGGTGGCACTCCTAAGTACCGGGATGGCAACTCCGTTATCCTAGTTAGTGGTTCATAGGTGTCTTGGACATAAATAAGGACATAAATAAAGAAGTTGTGGAACATAAATGAATTATTGGAATTTAAAATGGAATTATGAATTGTGACATGGAAAATAAAAGAAATAATGACTTGTAACATGATTGATTATGACATGTTATATATAATGATGTTTTAGTAAAGTAAACAAGTATGAGATAAAAGAATATGATCTGATGTTTATACATGCTATAATACCATGATATGTATATTTGCATGAGAATATGATTAAGCATGAGTTGATATATGATAATGCATGATTGCATAAAATAGTTTATTGCCTTATTTATATGCACCACTAAGCCAAGAGCTTAGCGTGAGAGTTTCTCTCGCGCAGGTATAGCAAAGAATAAGGAGACAGTAATAAATAAAGCTAGCGGCGACCTGATCCAGTAAAGCAGCATATTTGAACCTCCGTGGGTCACACTTCTGTTGTATTTATGTTTTTAAATTTTATTTTGTAGTATTTGTAAAATAAATGGTACACTTTATAAAGAAGATGTTATTAAATAAAATGGATTTTTATCTTTAATATTATGACTTTTCTTTTATGGTGCAAAGTAAATAAATAGTAAATTAAAAAAAAATGAATGATTTTCATGTGTACAAAAATTTAATAATGATCTTTTAACCGATGAAGTAAGAGGTAGCTCTCCCTTATTCGGGCACGAGCTGCTGGGGTGAGGGGGTGTTACAGTTTTTGGTATCAGAGCACCAGGTTGGTGTTTCTGGATTTTGGTATTAAAACCCGGTTTGGGTAGTTTTAGGATTTTAAAATGGTTTTCAAAAATAATTATGACATGTGTGTACCCACAATTAAATATTAAAGTTGCTGCTTACTGATTGGAGCCGTTACTTTATGATATAGGTATAGTATGGCTTCAAGGTCACGACATATTGTGGCCGAAGGAGGTGAAAGTAATGAACCTACTGAAACACAGGCTTCATCGCGACCCAGTCGTCGCCAAGCTAATGTATCTAGATCCAGTGCTAGCCTATCAAGAGGGCAGTCTATTGCTGGCACAGGACAAACAGAGCTTATGAGGAACATGATAGATTTGCTACAAAGAGCATCACAACCAGCCTCATCAGGATTACAATTTGAGAGACTAAGGAAGTTAGGGGCACCCGATTTCTACGGTAAACGGGAAGATGACCCCTCAGTGGCAGAGTTTTGGCTAGAACGGGCAGAGAGAGTTTTTTTTCAGCTGCATTGCACAAACGAGCATAAATATGAATATGCAGTGTCTTTATTACAAGAGCATGCATATGACTGGTGGCGATCTGAATCACAAAGTACAGAGGCTCCTGACCCTATGACATGGGAGTTCTTTCTAGAGAAGTTTAAGGAGCAGTATATTCCTCCTATTTACACAGACGACAAGAAAAGAGAGTTTTTGATGCTGAAACAAAGAAACTTATCAGTAACAGAATATGAAAGAGAATTCACACATCTCTGCAAGTATGCGGGAGGCATTGTATCCACTGAGGCAGATAAGTGTCGACGATTTGAAGATGGGTTAAAAGACTCGATCAAGCTACAAGTCTCAGCCCTACGCCTGATGAGCTTTCCTAGTTTGCTAGCATCTGCCAGAACAGTTGAAAGAGTTCTAGCAGCACAACAACCAGCACAAGATAGAAGGTTCAAGAGACCCATGCCACAACCGAGTAGAGTACAATCAAGTGGCAAGAGAGCTAGATCTTTCAGTGGCCGATTTCAGGCTGGAGGTTCCAACAGGCCTTCTTCCTTCAGGCGGGGACAACCTGCGAGATCCGTTTATTCGGCAGCTAGTGCACTGACACAGACACCATATAGATCGCTACCCCTACCAGAATGCCAGCATTATGGCCGTTCTCATCCCGGAGAGTGTTGGTGGATGACAGGAGCATGTTTTAGATGTGGCTCTAAAGACCATATGAGAAGAGATTGTCCCTTGCTACAGTATGGCAGAGGTTCGGGGAGCACTGAGCTGATACAGACACAGGCTTCAGGGCAAGGCAGAGGCCGAGGTCGAGGGCAAGGCAGAGGAGGCCGATCAGGGTCCAGTCAGTTCAGATCAGAGACAGTTGAGAGACCAGAAGGTAGTAGAGCTGCCCCAGCCAGGGCATATGCCATGCGAGGCCGAGAGGAGCAGGATGCACCAGATGTCTTAATTGGTAAATTCCTTCTCTTTGGCTCTGACATACATGCATTGATAGATCCGGGGTCAACGCATTCATACATATGCACACCACCACAGGGTCGAGAGGGTTTAGAACCACAAGCTTTAGAATTTGAGATTCTTGTGACTAACCCGTTGGGGAACAGTGTGAGGGTTAGCAAGGTATTTAGGGGTTGCCCTATTGAAATTCAAGGTAGGCAATTCCCAGCAGATTTAATAGAGTTACCATTCCATGAGTTCGATGTGATCTTGGGAATGGATTGGTTGGCTCGTTATGAAGTGGTAGTGGATTGTGGAAAAAGACAGATGATCATCAGAATTCCAGAACAAGAGGAGATAGTGGTGATGGGTGAGAATAGAAAATATCCAGACAATGTGATCTCAGTGTTGAAAGCTCAGAAACTCATCAGTAAGGGATGTGAAGCATACTTAGCGTATGTGGTTGATATGGAAAAAGCAAGTCCGAAGTTGGTGGATATTCCTACTGTTAGTGAGTTCCCCGATGTATTTCCAGAGGAGTTGCCAGGATTACCACCAAATAGAGAAATCGAATTTGCTATTGATTTGGTACCCGGCACCACTCCTATTTCCATTACACCATATAGGATGGCACCAGCAGAGTTGAAAGAGCTGAAGGTACAATTGCAGGAATTGTTAGATCAAGGTTTTATACGACCCAGTGTATCACCATGGGCTGCTCCAGTATTATTTGTCAAGAAGAAAGATGGTACTCTTCGTCTTTGCATTGATTACAGGCAGCTTAATAAAGTGACTATTAAGAATAAATACCCACTACCTAGGATTGATGACTTATTTGATCAGTTGAAAGGTGCAACTATATTTTCAAAGATAGATCTTCGATCGGGGTATCATCAATTGAAGATAAAAGAGTCGGATGTACCTAAGACGGCATTCAGGACTCGTTATGGTCATTATTAATTCCTAGTTATGCCCTTTGGATTGACGAATGCACCAGCAGCTTTTATGGACTTGATGAATCGAGTATTCAGGTCATACCTTGATCAATTTGTAGTGGTGTTTATTGATGACATTCTTGTCTACTCTAGAGACCGAGCATAACATAATCAACATCTCAGAATAGTGCTGCAAACATTAAGGGAGAAGCAGTTGTATGCAAAGCTATCTAAGTGCGAGTTTTGGCTTAAAGCAGTAAGTTTTCTGGGTCATGTAATTTCAGCAGAAGGTATTCAGGTTGACCCTAGTAAAATTGAGGCTATTCTTAATTGGAAACCACCACGAAATGTGACAGAAGTGAGAAGTTTCCTCGGATTAGTCGGATATTATAGGAGGTTCGTGAAGGGATTTTAATCCTTAGCGACTCCTTTGACACGACTACTACGAAAAGAGGTCCGTTTCGAGTGGTCAGACAAGTGTCAAGCTAGCTTTGATCAACTGAAGGCAATGCTGACTGAAGCACCAATTTTGACTCAGCCTATTCTAGGAAAAGACTTTGTTGTGTACAGTGATGCTAGTCATAATGGTCTAGGTTGTGTTCTTATGCAATAAGGAAAGGTGATTGCTTATGCTTCAAGACAACTTAAACCTCACGAGCTTAACTATCCGACACATGATTTGGAGTTAGCTGCGATAGTTTTTGCTCTTAAGATCTGAAGACATTATCTGTATGGGGAAAGATGTTATATCTATACAGATCACAAAAGTCTTAAGTACCTTCCCTCACAGAAAGAGTTGAATCTGAGACAACGAAGATGGTTGGAGTTGATTAAAGATTATGACTGTGTGATCGACTACCAGCCAGGCAAAGCTAATGTGGTTGCAGATGCACTAAGCAGAAAAATTTTAGCGGAGATGCGAATACAATCTACTTTGATGCAGAAGATCAAAGATGCTCAGAAGCAAGATGAAAAGTTAGTAAAGATAGTGGAAGCAGTAAAAAAGGGAGAAAAGCCTGAGTTTTCATTAACAGAAGATGGCACAATATACTTTAAGAATAGGATTTGTGTGCCCAGTATAGGAGAGCTGAAGTCTGAGATATTAAAAGAAGCACATGAAACGGTATATACCATGCATCCAGGCGGGAACAAGATGTATCAAGACTTGAAAACTCAATACTGGTGGCCAGGGATGAAGAAGGATATCACTGAATATGTTGCTAAGTGTCTAACTTGTCAACAAGTGAAAGCAGAACACCAGTTGCCCACAGGATTGCTGCAACTAATACCGATTCCAGAATGGAAATGGGAAAGAGTCACGATGGATTTTGTGTCCGGTTTACCGATGACTCAGAGAAAGCATGATGCGGTGTGGGTGATAGTGGATCGATTGACAAAGTCGGCACATTTCTTACCGGTCAGAATGGATTATTCATTGAACAAGCTAGCCGAAATTTATGTAACTGAGATAGTGAGGTTACATGGAGTGCCAATGTCCATCATATCTGATAGAGATCCCAGATTTACATCACAATTCTGGAAGAGCCTACAGCAAGCTTTGGGAACTCGACTCAATTTCAGCACGGCTTTTCATCCACAGACGGATGGACAATCAGAGCGAGTTATTCAGTTGTTAGAGGATATGATGAGAAGCTGTGTGCTCGAGTTTGAAGGAAGTTGGGATAGACATCTACCTCTTATGGAGTTTGCCTACAACAATAGTTATCAGACAAGCATAGGCATGGCTCCGTATGAGGCATTGTATGGAAGAAAATGTAGGACACCAATCTGTTGGACCGAATTGAGTGAAAAGAAGTTGATAGGGCCAGAGTTAGTGCAACAAACAGAAGAAAAGGTTAAAATTATCCAAGAAAGATTGAAAGCAGCTCAAGATCGACAGAAATCATATGCTGACCTTAAGAGGCGAGATATAGAGTATGTTGTGGGAGATAAAGTGTTTCTTAAAGTTTCACCTTGGAAGAAAGTATTGAGATTCGGTAAAAAGGGAAAGTTAAGTCCGAGGTTCATTGGTCCTTATGAGATTTTGGAAAAAATCGGACCAGTAGCATATCGGTTAGCACTTCCACCAGAGTTGGATAAAATCCATAATGTTTTCCATGTATCTATGCTAAGGAGATATAGGTCTGATCCGACTCATGTTATTCCAACTGAGGAGATAGAAGTACAACCAGATTTGACTTATGAAGAGGAACCGGTGGCTATATTAGAACGTGAAGAAAAAGTTTTACGAAACAAGAAAGTTCCATTAGTTAAAGTACTATGGCAGAATCATGCTACTGAAGAAGCCACATGGGAGAATGAAGAAGTCATGAAGAGGCAATATCCACAATTGTTCACAAAATTAACAGGTAAATTTCGAGGATGAAATTTATTTTAAGGGGGAGAGAATGTCATATCCGCTAATTTAGACCTAAGTCACGCGAGTTGTAAAATCGACTCGTTGGGTTGACCAAAGTCTAAATTTGGATTTTTATTGAAAAATAATGAAAATAATGACAATTAGGTATGGAAAATACCTAATAAAGTGGTCTAAATATTTAAAGATGTTAAATTTCGGTAAAGGACTAAATTGCGAATTTTGAAAAGTTTAGGGGTCAATTTGCAATTGGAGGATTTAAAGGGGATAATCATAAATTAAATGCATGAATTGGGACATAAAATGCATATGGAGGCCAGCCACACCAAGTGTCACAATTTAAGAAGATAATTGACATACATGAATTTAACATTAATTAAAGTTTCTAGAATTAAGCTTAGTTGTCCCATAATTGATTAAGTTTGTCATTTTCTCTTAATTGTCTCTCTTCTTCTTTATCACTTAAACATCTAGAAGACTTTTATCCTTTCCTCAAATCAGCCCACGTTCATTGAAGCATAACACACCAAATGGCAAAGTTTAATAAGCTAAAATAGATACATGCATTGAGCAATAATGAAAGCTTCTAGATGAAGCTTAGGTGTCCCCCCATTTTAATGACTTTTGTCACTTTGTTCTTGATTGTTTCTTCTTCTTCCTTAACCATTTTCATTTAGGAAAATTCTGTTCTCTCAAACCAGCCACGTTTTTCCCTTGGGCAGCCATAACCAAACCTTGTTCTAAGAAGAGAAAGTGAGAAAAAGAGAGAAAAAGTAAGGTAAAATCTCATTCTCATGCTTAAGGAAGCTTAAGAGAGTAAGGAGAAAGGGAGAAAATTAGGTTTATGAATTTTAATAATCTGTTTATGAACTTTAGGAACACAAAGTGACAAGGAGTTAGCTCAAAGGAGCAAAGGAAAGGAGAAAGAGAAGTAAAGAGAAAGAAAAGAGAGAAAAAGAGGTTTGTGCATAATCTAAGGCAATAGCCTATTTTAATTTTTTTTAATTGCATAATTTAATTATTTGGCATGTTGATGAGTTTGAATTAATATTAATTGTGATGAAAAATCTTGGGGATGCATGTTTGCTAGACTTAGGATTTAATTTGGTAAAAATTGAATGTGATTGGTTGGTATGTTCTTTGCTGGAAATTGATGAGCAGTGTTCACTTAAATTGTTATAACTTATTTTCTGGAACTCAGTTTTGCATGTTGTTTGTTGGGTTTGAAAGATGAGACATAGGGCTATAACTTTCATTTAGACCATAAAATCTGAATATGTCTGTAATTTTCCAGAAAAATTCATAAATTTCGAACATAGAATCTGTCCAGAAATTCTGGGCAGAATTGTTAGTAATGAGCAGTAAGTACTTAAAATTTTATAACTTGAGTTCTGGAGCTTGGATTTGTGTGTTATTTGTTTTGTTTGAAATCTAAGACATAAGGCTATAATTTTTATTTAGACAATAATATCTGAATATGTCTGTAATTGTCTAGAAAAATTCATAAAGTTCTGACTAAGAATCTGTCTAGGAAATTCCGGGCAGAATTGTTTAGTGACCAGTCAGTGGTAATTTTATCATATCTTTTGATACAGACCTCAGAATTAAGTGATTCTAGTTTCATGTTAAAGCTCAGATCCAGATCTAAAATTTGGTAAGAAGACATCGAAACTAAATTCAGAACTTAACAGAAACAAAATTAAGGTCCAAGACTGAGAACAGAATCTGCCAGTGGCAGGACAACATATAAGATGAGGAATGAAATGAGTAAAATGATGTGGACCTTGTTATATTATATAAATATTATTATGATTGAGTGATTATGTAATTATTTTGAGACATTAAATGCATGAAAAGTGTGAATATAATTGTTGTGAATTTTAATGAGATTGTATAAGCCCTAGAACACCGAACCAACTTAGGATATTTTGGCATGCCAAATAGGGGGGGAGTATGATGAAAATGATTAAATCCATTAATGGTATGATTATCTACGCCGGGTTTGGCATTGTTATCTACGCCGGGTTTGGCATTGTTATTTATGCCGGGTATGACATTATTATCTACGCCGAGTTTGGCACGGTTATCTACGCCGAGTTTGGCACGGTTATCTACGCCGGGTTTGCACTTATATGCGCACATCATATTGCCCGGGTGGCACTCCTAAGTGCCGGGATGGCAACTCCGTTATCCTAGTTAGTGGTTCATAGGTGTCTTGGACATAAATAAGGACATAAATAAAGAAGTTGTGGAACATAAATGAATTATTGGAATTTAAAATGGAATTATGAATTGTGACATGGAAAATAAAAGAAATAATGACTTGTAACATGATTGATTATGACATGTTATATATAATGATGTTTTAGTAAAGTAAACAAGTATGAGATAAAAGAATATGATCTGATGTTTATACATGCTATAATACCATGATATGTATATTTGCATGAGAATATGATTAAGCATGAGTTGATATATGATAATGCATGATTGCATAAAATAGTTTATTGCCTTATTTATATGCACCACTAAGCCAAGAGCTTAGCGTGAGAGTTTCTCTCGCGCAGGTATAGCAAAGAATAAGGAGACAGTAATAAATAAAGCTAGCGGCGACCTGATCCAGTAAAGCAGCATAATTGAACCTCCGTGGGTCACACTTCTGTTGTATTTATGTTTTTAAATTTTATTTTGTAGTATTTGTAAAATAAATGGTACACTTTATAAAGAAGATGTTATTAAATAAAATGGATTTTTATCTTTAATATTATGACTTTTCTTTTATGGTGCAAAGTAAATAAATAGTAAATTAAAAAAATGAATGATTTTCATGTGTACAAAAATTTAATAATGATCTTTTAACCGATGAAGTAAGAGGTAACACTCCCTTATTCGGGCACGAGCTGCGGGGGTGAGGGGGTGTTACATCGCTTGTCTCCTCAATAAATCTCAATTTATTTTTGGCTTTTAGAGCAATCTTCATCGATCGACACCAAGTGAGATAGTTGCTGCCATTAAGCAAATTGATAACCAGGATCATTCCTGGATTATCAGATGATTGAAGATGCATTGGATCTCCTATACCTTGTTGATGATTGCTGATTCTTTGATTCACACTCATTCTTAGAAACGAATTTCAATCACAACAAAACAAGATTAATAGGAAAAGCAGAAAAACTCAGATCAAGATTATGATCAGAACCAAAAGCTTTGATACCATGAATAGATTTAAAGAAAAACAAAAAAGTTATTGAATGAAATATGAATCACACATTTTATTCAATGAAAAATTACAAGTATTTATACAGTTCTTGTTGTTGCGGGAAAGGAAGAAAAATAACTGTCTCATTAACCATTTTTCCGCTCTAAGCTAAAACTGCTACTTAATAAATATTACTGCATACACTGCTACTACATTATTCTCAATACTGCTGCTGCTGCAGCATTCATATTTCTGCTACTGCAACAGCTACTTTACTTCCATATTGCTGCCTGCTTTACTTCCATACTGCTGCATATAGTTTTATCATAATATTCCTTCTAATTTTTAATTGTTGGGTTTAGGAGATATTATTCTTTTGATTTTTGATTTTTGATTTTTTGGAAAAAAGAAAATGAATTTTATCTCTATTATTTATCATATTTATATTAAAAATATTCGTTAGACATGTTTTTAACAATATGTGTAAAGCACTCATATTTGGACCATTAAAGAAGAACTCAATAATGTCCAAAATAACAGTTTAGGGATCTAATAGGACCTAATAAAAGATCAGGGATTTCGTAGGCAAAAAAACATAAAAGTTTTGGGATTTGTTAATAAATTTTGCCTTAATTAATTTCATTAGGATAACAAAATTTGAAAAGAGAGAGAGAGAGAGAGAGAGATTAGGGTTGGGTGGTAGAAGAAAATTTATGGTTAATTATTAAATTAGGCTTAATAAATAAATACCCTCTCCAACTTGCACAAAAACAGTCATTTGCACATCTAAATTTAAGAGTGCAAGTTTTGCAGATCCATACTTTCATAAAGTGTAATATTTGCACCCCTAATCAGACAATCAAAATTTTGGATGGATGTGTGGTGCTCTTGCACTTGAAGTATCGGACTTCAATTTTTTTTAAAAAAATTATTGAAAAAAATTCTAACATAACTCTCTATCTCTCTATTCTAATCTTGAATGTTATTTTCAATTTTCAATTTCATTTGTCAATCTCATAATCCAAAAACCATCCTTAATCTCTTCGATAAAAGACGAATCTTGAGTGTCTGGTCAAGTCCTCCATCTTCGAGTCACTAGGAGAGAGCAGAGTGGTGACCTCCGAAGAGGAGGCGAGTGAATGAACTCATTGGCATCTTCAATGGCAAAATCGATTAGGAATAATAGTGATCTATCAAAGAGAGATTTATTAGATGGTGAGAACTACAAAGAGAAAAATGAAGTAGAAAGTGCATACAAAAGGGACTCTTGATTCTTTGAATTCATTGGAGGAGTCTTTGCTTGTGAGGTACAATCACAGTTATATATCAACCTTCTTACTAATTCTTATGTTTGTTGAATTTTTTTTTAAATAACATAGTTGAATTTGATATACGTGCAAAAGCAAAACAATTTTCATGTTGGTTGAATTTGAGATTTAGGCCACTAATATGAATATGAATGAAATTTCGAAATGGAAGAAATTAATTTGGTTCTTGCAGGAGAGGGATATCAAATTTTTACAATGGTAAATCAAAATCATTTACGAGTCCAGCGGAGATGTCCTCTTATTCTTCCATTATCGATATTGTCAAACTAGAGAATGCAAGCACCAAAAAATACAAAAATTTATTTGCTTTCAGCCATGTATGGAACAAAAAATTCACTGCTATATTTGTTCTATAGGTGTTAATAGGGTAAACATAACTATATTAGGATCCTTTTGTTTAAGAAAAAAAGGCAGCAAAACGAATCAAAAATGAAAATTTTTTAGATAGGTAGAGTTTACCAGTTAAAGTGTAGACAAACGCAATAAAATTAAAACATATCCATTAATAAATTATTTTAAAATTAATTGTATTTGGATGGTCTTTTTACTTTGTTTCTTTCTTTTTTTAATTTTACTTTTATTTTTTGTTTTGTCAGTCCCTTTTTGTCTCTTTTTTTTATTTTGTTTTTATTTTTACTTTTATAATAAAGTTAACTTTAAGAATTTCTGATATTATTTTAATTTTATTGGTTAGTCTACCACTAGACTCTAAGAATTTCCGGTCAAAAAGTCTCTTATTCCTCACTTCATTCTCTCAACTTTGAGGGACACACTTGTCTGTCACATGACATATTAAGGGTGTAAATATTTGACTTTATAAGAGTTGGTGTGCAAAACTTAAAGCTCTTAAATTTATCTGTGCAAATAACTTTTTTATATGCAAGTTGAAGACAATATTTATGTATTGAGATTATGAGATTATGAGATTATGAGATTATGAGATTATGCCAATTTCTCAAACAACATATTTGAATCTATTATATCTCACTACACCATCACGAATAATCATTAATCTCCAGCAAGGGCTCAGTGGAAATTTAATTATAATATTCAGTCGAACCCCTGCCAAACAGTCAACACACATAATCATTAATCTCCAGCAAGGGCTCAGTGGAAATTTAATTATAATATTCAGTCGAACCCCTGCCAAACAGTCAACACACATTATATTAATCATTCTGAGGTTAGTAAGTGTGTGTGTGTATATATTGTGATTATAATTTCCTTCCATTATTGGTCTTGCATTCTTCTTAATTTGCATAGTTGTTGTTTTTTCTTTTTTTGATAAAAAAAAAAAAAATCCGAATTAAAGCCGATCAAGATCCAAAAATGGAGTCCAAGATCGTCTTATCCAAGGCCAAGGACAATGATAAGCTTCATATAGCCATGTTTCCATGGCTAGCGTTTGGTCACATGATCCCGTTCCTAGAACTTTCCAAGCAAATAGCAGCGAAGGGTCACAAAATCTCTTTCATATCAACTCCTCGAAACATCGAACGCCTTCCGAAGATCCCTCCATCGCTATTTCCATTAATAACCTTCGTCAAGCTCCCTTTGCCCCGCGTCGAAAATCTCCCTGAATATGCAGAAGCAACCACCGATTTACCTCTGCAAGATGTCTGGTACCTTAAGAAAGCATATGACGGACTCCATCAATCACTGCACCAATTTCTCCAATCTTCTTCTCCAGACTGGATTATTTTTGATTTTGTTCCTTATTGGTTACCCGAGATTGGCCATAAGCTCAATATCCCTTCTGCTTACTTCAGTATTTTCACCGCAGCCTCTCTGGTTTATATCGGTTCAGAAGAAGTAGAATATCGCAGAGAGCTTGAAGATTATATCGTGGCGCCAAAGTGGGTTTCGTTTCCTTCCACTGTATCATATCGGCTTTTCGAGGTTTTGAAGATTTTTCAAGGAATCACTGGTGATGAATCCAATGTTTCTGATGTTCTACGATTCAAATTATCGATGAAAAATTGCGATTTAATGGCAATAAGAACCTGCTCCGAATTCGAACCGGATTGGATCGAACTCAACGAGCAACTCCAAAAAAAACCGGTTTTTCCTGTCGGGGTACTTCCTAGAGAAATTGAAGATAAGGATGATGAAGAAGATGAAACATGGAGAATTATCAAGAAATGGCTTGACAAGCAAGAGAAAGGTTCTGTAATATACATAGCCTTCGGAACCGAGTCATTACCGAGTCAAGAACAAATCACTGAGATAGCTCACGGGTTAGAAATCTGTGGGCTACCATTTTTCTGGGTTCAAAGAAAGAATCGAGGATTAAATACAGATACGGAATTCCTCGAGTTTCCTGATGGATTTGAGGAGCGAGTCAAAGAACAGGGCGTAGTGTGGACGAGTTGGGCACCTCAGCATAAAATTTTAGACCATGACTCGGTGGGCGGGTTCTTGAGTCACTCTGGGTGGGGATCTGCGGTGGAAGGGATGCAATCAGGGAAGGCTCTTGTGCTTTTGACCTTCTTTGCGGATCAAGGGCTTAATGCTAAGCTTTTTGAAGAGAAGAAGATTGGGTATTTGATTCCAAGAAATGAGGAAGATGGATCGTTTACAAGGAACTCAGTGGCCGAGTCGCTGAGGTTGGTGATGATTGAAGAGGAAGGAAAAATCTACAGAGATAAAGCTACAGAAATGAAGGGAGTGTTTGGAAATAGGGATAGACAACGCTGTTATGTGGATGAGTTTTTGGGTTTCCTTCAAACACATCACAAACGGCCATGAACTGAAATTTGAAATTCCAATTGGAGTTGCATTGATTGATGTGTTTCGTGAGTTGTTAAAAATTAAAAAATAAAGTCTTATGTATTTTCTTTTTTTTATTTTGTGTGTTTCTCCTTCAATAAAGAATATGACGGAGGAATATATTGGCAAACCATTTATATATCTTGTTATTTTATATCTTTATTATATTTATTTTTTTCTATTTTTTTTAGGATGAGTAAAATCACACAAAAATTGCTTGTTTTGTTTGTGACAGAATAATGAAAAATTAAACAAAAATTGAAAATCGAATAAACTATTTAGTTTAATTTGATATTTTTCTGAATTAGTAGATAAATTTACAGAATAATTTATTAACAACCTAAAATAATAATTATTTTGTATACTCTAAATTTATTCATGGAACCAATCTACTAAGAAAAATCCATCTAAGAGTTAACATTGCATGAGACTTATACATTATTTTCATTTTTGGTACCTAACTTGGACATGATGTGGGCATTGGTGACATGTCCAATTTACTCGAGTTATATCATGAATAAGGACGTTATATCATGAATCAGGATTTATATTATATTATAAATTTTTTTCTTCACAAAAAATATGTATTTTTTCAGAATTATATTTTGGCAAACTCTTAAATATAAAATAAGTATTAATTATAACTTACATATTTACATATTTATCGTTCAGATATGACTTACTAAGTTTTTTATTTTGAGTTTATAAGTTTATCGTTTTAAATTTACTGATTTATCTGAACTTACGAATTCATCATTTTAATGTTTATTATTTAGAAGTCATAAGATTATCGTTTATAAGTTACAGATTTTTAATTTACAATTTGTAAGTTCATTATTTAGAATTTACAGATTTATCGTTTAGAATTCATAGATTCATTGTTTACAGATTTCACGTTCATCATTTAAACTTACAGATTCATCATTTTGAATCTACATATTTATTATTTAGAACTTACAGATTCATCATTTAAATTTTACAGGTTCATTGTTCATAATTTACTGTTTCATTATTTATAATTTATCGTTTACAACTTGTAGGTTTATCGTTTTAAATTTATAGGTTTATTATTTTAAAACTACAAGTTCATCATTTTTAATTTATAAGTTTATCATTTATAATTTATAAGTTCATTAGTTGCAGGTTTATTATTTTTATTAATCTCGTCGTCTTTAGCTTTCAACAACTTGTTTTTCTCTCTTTATTGTTTATTTTTAGTTCAAATACATTTATTTTCAACAATTTTTATTCAAAAAAATTAAAATTAAATATTTTTATCCCAAAGATAATAACAATCATTACAATATTCAAAAATTCTAAAAATAAAATCAAAATATAATTAAAAAATTTCTCTCTCTAAAAACAAACTTAAAATATACAAATTATTTTTATTTATGAAAATAATAATAAGAAGAAGAATATGATGAATACATAGCTAAAAAATAGTACCGTATTAATTAATGGTACATAAAATATTATGCATTTAGATTCATCATATAATTTGCAATATTATGCATTTGCATGCATAATATTCTTTTTTTTTTAGCATAAGCCCAGCCTAAACTTAAGGATAACCCCAATTTTATTGGGTTGGGCTTAGGTTGTTTATTTTATTCACAGCCCAACTCGTTCAGCCTGATATAAAAAAATTTATAATTTTATTAGATTTTGTATTTCAAAAACTTTTATTCATTTCATTTATTATCTTAATTTTAAACTATTTATAAATAGATATAAAACCCATAACAATGGGTTTTGTTCTATCAGCAGTGAATTGACTAAAATAGTCTCTCTATAAAATAGCGTCGTTTTAAACTAATAAACAGCACAGGTATTTACACATTCCATCATGCCCTATCCCCCATTTTTTTCACTTTTTGCTCTGTTTCTCTTTTTTCAAACAAAGAAAAAACTCTACCTCTTTCTCACTATTGCCTCATTTGCTTCAGCCGCCTCTACCCCTTTCATTCTCTACTTACCCTCTATTGTTCATCAAGCTATTTTTTCTTCCTTCTCTGACCCTTCTCTCTTTCTTCCTTTTCCTATTTCATCTTCCTCCTCTCACGCCACCCTCTTCTATTTCTTGCTTATCCTACTTCGATTCTAGAAAAAAGAAACATGAACGGCAACCTCTACCCTCCTCTCTTTCTTCCCTTTTCCTATTTCGATTCTCGATTAAAAAAAACATGAACCACAGCCTTCTTAAGCCAGGTCTTTCATTTTCTTTCTTTCTTGGTCTTTATAGGAAGGGTCTTCTACTATAATAAGTAGTCATTAAGTCAAAGGCAAGGGGCATGATTTCTTTTTATTTTGTTTTTGTAGTTCCTTATAAAGTTGGTGAATGGGTTTCCGTTGAATCATTTGTCATTCTTGATTTTGTATTTGATGAAGTAAGGCTCTATACTCAAAGTCTCTATGGCTGATTTTGTCTTTACTGATGAAGTTGATGAATGAGTCATTGCTGATTTTGTATTTATTTCTTTTAAATTACTGTTTTTAGATAATTAGAAGGAATATCAATTTTCATGTAAAAAGAAGAATTTAAGAAAATTAATGGTGTTTTGGGCATAAAATCCAAAATCCTTTCCATGACTTCTTAATATACGATTTTTCTTATTCAAGTAATTCATCATTTAATAGGTTTTTTTTTTTACCAAAACATCATTTAACAGTTGGGCATTTTCAAATTAGCATCTAAACCATTATAATTAAGCAATTAGTCACTGATTACAGATTAAAGTCATATATGCGTACAATGTAATAGCCATATAACCAAGCTAAGGAATATGCCAACTGAAATTAAATTATATGATTCGGTGAAGAACACAATAAAGCTGAAATGATCAATAACTAGAGGAATTCATGGGGTGGGTTTTAAACTTTTTAAATATCCCTTTTGGTATCAAATAATAATCAACAAGTATACATTAAAAAAAACTTTGAACTTTAGTTTCGTTAGATTAATCCTCATATATATATATATATATATATATATATATATATATATATATATATATATATATACACACACACACACAAAACACATTAATATGAGCAATGAAATATCTTGAAGGAGATTAATTTATCTATCAATTTTTCTGTTTCCAAGCGTAGAAAGTTCATTTACACTTGCAATTAATTTACACTTACAACTAGCCATGTAAGTTGTAGTCCAAACAAATATATTTGTTGGTACAACCATATTCCCTTGAATCTAACATTAATTTGGATAAAGAAATGATTTAAATCTCATAGAAAAATGATATAATTAGTACAAAAAAAAGACAAATATCAATTTATAATATCCATAAGTGAATATTAGAAGAATTGCATGGACCAATAAACTTACTAGCTTCAAAACAAAAAATATTTTTTGCTTGCCATAAGTCAACATATAAAATTATTTGATTTGTTTAAAAAACATAACATTTATAAATTATGTTATAATTATATATTTATTTATAATATATTAGGATCTATTTAATCCAATATGTTTTTTTTTTTTAATTTTGTAGGTGTTGTTATAGTACTCTTTTTTTGCTTCTCGGTGTTATCGGTTGTTATCTATAGACTTGCTGCACAACATGTCTGTCTTTCATAACATTTTTCTATTTGGTTAAAATACTTTTATACAATTATTAGTTTTCAATGATTCATGCCTTAAATGTTAATATTTTTTGAAATAATATTATATAACAATTTTTTTATAGATCAATTTTTTAATTAGTTGTATGTGATCTCAATATGTTATCTATTATTAGATTTCCTTTACTCCCCTTTTTCTATGCCCTTTTATATTAAAAAGTACAGATATTGATTTGTTTTCAATAACTATAATTATTACCCCTTTATATATTATTATTCTCATAAAATACATGTTATTAATTATAATTTAGTATTCAATTTTTTTACAGTGCTAGCATAAATCTACAGAGTTGTTCTTCTACAACTATAGTCGAGTATCTTTTTTGTTTTTTCAAAATTATATTATCAATAATGAATAATAGAAAAAACAATTAAGACAATTTATTTTACCTTTCTTTTCTTTGTAATAATTAATATTCTAAAATGATGCAAATTTACTTAAGTATTTTGCTCATGTATTTTTAACTGTCATTTTTATTCGGTCGTATTTATGATGTGTTAATATATTAATTTGTGTTTATAATGGTACGTCATGCTCCTCAGCGCGAAGCTAGGGTTTCTAACTAGTATATATATATATATTATGTGAATTTTAAATAAAATTCAATTTCTTTGTGTTTATGGAAATAGGCAATAGCAATCAATTAATGTGAATTTATTTTATTATATATTATTATGTACTATATTAATTAGTATTTTATATTTTAATCTCTTTTACATATATAATTTTCATATTAAAAATTTGTTGGGCACCCATTTATCCAGCCCAAGCCTTTTCAGGCTCAACCCATCCCCAAGCCCACTTTTTATATGACCCGGCTTGGGCTTCAAACGCACTCGAATGCGATCATTGCCTAATCTTTGGGTACCCACCCATATCTTTTTTTTTCTTTTTTTTTTCCAATAATTTTGCTATAAATATATTTATATGACACTATCTACTATTTGCTAAAATATAAATTTTCTAGATATTAATTCATGAAAAACTGCAAATTAATTTTTATTTTATTTTATTGAAGCCTCTAAATTTGTGAGGACTTTAAATTTAAAAAAGAAAGTAAAATGAGATTATAATTATATACCGCACAAGAGCCCCCAGTGAAATATTTATTATGGAGATGCTTTTTCTATAAAATATTGAACAAAAAATTATAATAAAAGGATGCTTTTCTCAAAGTGTCTTGAAGTTCTGTAAAATGGAGACATTTAAAGTGTCGGGAATAACTTTAATAGGCTATTTGTTTTTTAATAAAATGTCATGAAATTTCTAATACGATGATGTTAAAAGCGTCTGAAAATAATGACCTTTTAAAATATATTGTTAAAAAATAAAAATGTTGCTATGCTTTTTTTATTTTTATTTTTTAATTTTGCAGTAATTGTAGGGGAAAGTATGATTTTCTTACATATTATTTGATAACTCACAAAATTTTGGGAATATAATTGAATGTGGTTATGTGCACAATTAAATAGCAAGACAAAAGAGACTCCACTTCAAGTGGAAAACACTCCAATACTAAGTTAGTAATTTAAATGCAATAGAAAATATTACAAAAAAATATATAAAAAAATTGCTAGAATTGATTGCTTGCCCTTGTGGACATGTTTAACTGAAAATTTGGCACCATTTATAGGCTATTCAGATTTTTTATTTGTAGATCATTCTTTAAATGAAAATTTGGCAATACTTAGATTTCAAGGTGGCAGATTTATTGCTAGAGCGTATCAGTGTACCTTTTCAAATGTCGCTTCGTAAATCCTTGCCCGAGTATGAAGGCTATACATGTTCAATTGGTAGTTGGAAACTCCTAAGAACATGCGAATCAATATGGCAGTTCGATTTTGTAAGTGTTGGTCTTCCCTTTTTTATCCTCATCTTTTGTCATTTCCCCATTTTTTGCCTTCTGGTCATTTGCTTTGTTACTCAAGAATTTTTCTAATTAATCGATAATTATTTGTTTTCTTTTTATTTGCTCTTTAAATCCTTCTCAAATGGAGAATTCATGAGTTCTAAGTTTAAGTATGAGAAATTTAGTCAATCAAGACCCTCCACCCTCTACTTCCTCTTCTAAATCAAATATAGTAAGGCCCATTAGGGAGGAAAAAGAGTCTTGAAATGGGTGAGTTACATTTTGGATTATTTAAGGATGAAATGGATCGCTCTTATACCAAGTACAATTTCCTTCGTGATTTTATATAAACACCACCAACAGTCGATTTCACTGCTAACTAAATGACAAAGTAGAATCAAATGGTGCTCTTTGAGGAGTTTTTCAAAATTGGGTTGGAACTTTCTTTGTTGAATTTTACCTAATCGCTAGTAATGGAGTACAACATTTGCCCATGCCAAATCGTGTCCAATGGACGGTGAAACATAGTGGCTTTTGACTCCCTGTGCAAATGTTTTGATGTTACAACCAACCTTTCACTTTTTAGGGGATTTTTCACACTTAAAGTACGTAAATATGAGGATTGGTGTCTTATCCAAGTGCTATTCAGTTTTAAGTTGTTTACAGATATGCCTAAATCTCTTAAGGAATGGAAGAATCGATTTTTTGTTACCTCAAATTCAAGCGGTTGGGGGGTATTTTCCTAAAGCTGGAAATCTTTTGTGGGAAAGATTAAGGAGCCCTCGAATGATTCCATCACTATGGCTTTGATCAAGAAGATCTCCCAAAAATGGGTTATATATTCTAGCAAATAATAAAAAGTTCTAGGAAAGCTCGTGCCTTAGGATATCTTCCTTTATCTATATGTTATGCTGATGATTCAGATTGTACGATTCTTATTTTGTTGATCTATTCATGTTAATATTGAGTTGTTTCTCATTTTCTTTATATTGGAATGGTCATATAATGTCTGCTAATTTTGATCCCAAATAATGAGTTCATCAAAAGGGTGCAACTGTGAACTCGAACTTAAATAATAATTTGAGCCTTAGAATGAGTAAATAAGGTTTAAATATGATCAATTAAGAAGAGAGAAATTAATTAAGGACAAGTTTGAAATAAGTAGAATATTAAGGATGTAGTCATAATTTTATGTCTATAACTTTTAATGAGTAGTTTGTCGATTGCTTGATTTTTATTAGTTATATAATATGTGGTTAAAAATTATATGGGAAATGTGGTAATATATTGTCCTTAATATCTTGACCATTGGTTAAAAAGGGGAGCAAGATGGTAAATAAAGGAAAACCCAAGAAGTAATTTTTCATCCTAGTATAAAAGGTAAAAAGTGGATAGTTCTCACCCATTTTCTCCCTCACATTTTCTTCACTCACCCTCTGCTTCTTCTCCTTTTTCTCATGCCAAACATTGTTCTCCTCCACCTCCTCCATTTTCTTCACTCCATAACCCAAATCCAAGGCCAAATTAAATACTTGTTTCTAATTAGAAAATCAAAGGAAATAAAAGAAAAACCAAGATTTGAGCACTTTGAGGAAGGTTTAGATATAAGATCACAAATCAAGAAACTTGGTGATGGAACATCCCCATCCCATAAAAGCTGGGTATGGTGGCTCTCAATGATTACTTTGTTTGTTTGAGTGAGATAAATATTTAAAACTAGATAAGTTGAACTAACAAAGTTGCACAAACAATACTTATAGATACAACTATTCGAGACCCTTTGTGCCAAAACCTATTTTCTTTTATGTTCTTCAAGAAATTAAGGATATCCTTTGAAATAAAAAGCAAAAACTTCAGTTTCAGAACAATTAATTTCATCTCAACTAAAATTTTTCAATGATCATACCACAATTCGTACTTGCCCCACAATAGCTTTGACAGATTGCAATAAAGACATGAGTCTCAAAGATAGATTGCTTATATTTTAATTATTTTGTTTGTTACTTACCTTTATCTCATATCATTTTACATCTATCATTGTTTTGGTCACAGTTCACAATTCATAATTAGCAAATAGAGACACTAAGACCTAGAAAAAGGTATTGACTTGAAAACTTACCTAAAATACAAGGACTAATCTTACAATTTTTTATCAATATTCAAACCATATAAATATAAATAGGTTAAAAATGAGTTTAGACCGTCGGTGGATGTATCATAGGTTAACAAATGGTCGTTTGAACCAAGAATTTGTGGATGGTTTGCAACAATTTATTGACTTTGCTTTTAGTCAACCAACATGGATGGATGAAAATAAGATCAAGTGTCCATGTAATGGTCGTAAGTGCTAGAATTGTGTATATCATGATTTAGAAGCAGTAAAATTCCATGCGACTAAAAATGGATTTATACCAAACTATTATGTTTGGGATTGTCATGGGGAAACCTATGTGGATGTTGGCAATAGTCAAAATACAGTTTGTAGCCATGAATTTGATAATGTAGATGATTTAATTGCATATCACTTTATGGTGTTTGATGCTGTTGGTCCTCAATAGTTTGAGGAACCTCCAAACCCGGAAGCAAAGCAATTTTATGACATGCTTAGTGTTGCAGATAAGGAATTATGGTCTGGTTGTAAAAAGCATATGTTGTTGTCATTTGTAGCTTGAGTTGTGACCATGAAGTCTGAGAACCATATGAATGGAAAAAATTTTGATAAAATTGTTCATTATATGAAGGAGATCCTTCCTGATAATAAAGTTGTGACTGATAACTTCTACAGTACCAAAAAGTTGCTACGAGGTTTGGGTTTACCAGAGGAAAAGATTGATTGTTGTACTAATCATTGCATGATATATTGGGGTAAAGATAGTGAACTAAATATTTGCAAGCTCTATGAACATCCTTCTTACAAAAGAACATGTAGAGAAAGTGGTAAAAGACATAAAACCAATATTTCATGCAAGAAAATGTACTACTTTCCTCTCACTGATAGACTAAAAAGATTGTATGCATCTAATGTCACATCCAAATAAATGAGGTGGCATGCAGAACATGAGGTTGAAGACGGTGTTATGATTCACTGCTTAGATTCGCCTGCTTGGAAGCATTTTGATCAAACACATTAGGAATTTGCTACTGAAATTCGAAATATGAGACTGAGACTTTGTATTGATGGGTTTCAACCATTTGGACAATCGAGTCGACAATATTCTTCCTGACCGGGCATAGTAACATTGTACAACTTGCCGCCATGGCTGTGTATGAAGGAGCAATATATGTTCTTAACTGTATTAGTTCCTGGGCCAGAAAATCCAAAAGAGAAGTTAGATGTATTCTTGCAGCCTCTTATTGCAGAATTGAAATAATTGTGGGAGGTCGGTGTTCTAGCATATGACATTTTCAAAGAAGCAAAACTTTCAGATGAGAGTTGCTCCTATGTGGATAATTAGTGATTTTCCTGCATATTCAATATTTTCTGGATGGAGTACAGCGGGGCGGATGGCCTATCCTTATTGCATGGATGATTCAGATGCATTTTCTCTTTCAAAAAGTAGAAAACATTTGTGGCTTGACAATCATCATAAGTTCTTACCACTAGATCATCCTTTTCGAAAAAACAAAACTTCATTCATAAAAAAAAATGGTGGTCAAAGTTGCACCACTTGTAAAGTCTAGAATTGAAATATTGATAGAGATTCAAAGTTTGGGGATAAAGAGAGTCACAAAATTGGGTGCTGAAGAGACTAATAGAGCAAAATACAAACATAACAGTTGGAAGACAAAAAGCACTTTTTGGGATTTTCCGTATTGGAGTGCAAACTAGTTTTGACAAAATTTAGATGTTATGCACATTGAAAAGAATGTATTTGACAATATATTCAACACATTAATGGAGGTTGAAGGAAAAACAAAGGACACTTTCAAATCTAGGGAAGAGTTGAATGAATATTGTCGTCGTCCCGAGCTAACATGAAATATCACAACAGGAAAATATCCTAAAGCTTGTTACACTTTGGATAAGTGTGGGAAACAAGCCTTGTGTGAATGGGTCAAACAACTTCAATTTCCTGATGGATATGCTTCGAATATGGCCAGATGTGTAGACATGAATAAGCATAAGTTGTATGGGATGAAGAGCCACAATTGTCATATGTTTATGCAAAGGTTAATACCTGTAGAATTCAGTGAACTACTCCCACACAATGTCTAGAAGGCACTTACAGAGTTGAGCTTTTTCTTCAAGGAGTTGACAACTACTATCATAAGAAATGAAGACATGGTTTGATTGGAAAAAGAAATTCCAATCATATTGTGCAAGCTTGAGTGAATATTCCCTCTGAGCTTCTTTAACTCGATGGAGCATCCTCCTATCCATTTGGCTTATGAAGCAAAAAAGACCGGTCCTGTACAATACCGATGGATGTATCCATTTAATAGGTACTTGGCATAACCACTTTCTCCTTTTCTTCCATAATTTTTTTTTCTGATGCTCTAAACATTAATTTATAATATAGGTATCTCCAAAAGCTATAAAACAATGTGAACAACAAAGCCAAAGTGGAAGGATTGATATGCAATGCATATTTGGTTGAAAAAGCTACATCATTTTGTTCCTACTATTTTGAGGACCATGTGAGCACGAGACATAGACAAATGCCAAGTAATGAAGACAATAGTATTCAAAGGGAGAATGTGATGAACATAAAGTGAACTTGTCAATATTCAAATATCCTGGTCGACCATTGGGGAAAGGTAAGTCAAGATTTTTGAGCGATGAAGAATATAAAACATCTCATAGCTACATTTTGTTAAATTGCTCGGAAATGAAATTGTTCACAAGGTTAGTATAAATAATTGTCTTTACTCATGATAGATATCTTATGATGTTTATAAGCATATCTAATATTCTAATTTGTCATCTTCTAATGTATTCAGAGGATATACATCAATGCTTCAAAACGTGATCAACCCAATATCACTGAGATTGAAGTTGACAACAAACTAGAAAACGAATTCTCATAATGGTTTGAAACATATGTGAGTATTATAACAACTAATTCTTTTGTATCAAGATAAATATATTAAGCACCATATATGTCTTTTTTTTTTTTTTTTTTTCTGAAGGTTGTTTCAAATTATTTTATAGACACCTAATCCTTCAAACAATATTTCAAATAAGTTCATGGAAGAGCTCGCAAAAGGTCCATTACCAATTGTTTTGTCATATGACGGCTACTTTGTGAATGGTTACAGATTTCACACTTTACAACATAGGTCTATGAGAAGAACAATGAATAGTGGGGTGTCATAATTTATGTATCGATGAAGGTGATTACTATGGTCAATTAGTAGATGTCATAGAGTTGGAATACCCTGCCTTACCAATCAAGAGAAATTTATTGTTCAAGTACGATTGGTTTGACCCCACACCAAACTTGGGAACAAAAGTCCATAATGAGGATAAGCTTGTAGAGGTTAACAATAAATGAAGATTTAATAAATATGAACCATTTGTTCTAGCAGTGCAAGCAAACCAGGTGAATTTTTGTAGTTACCCTAGTTTATGGCGTGATAAATGTGATTGGCGGACAGTATTCAAAATAAAAACTAGGGCTATTGTGGATGTTGTATTGCCTAGTGAAACAAATGATCAATCACCATTTCAAGAAGATGACATTGAGGTCCATCGTCATAGTCAAAGTCAATTGGATGAAGAACCAATTTCCTTAAATGATCCAAATGACGTTTTTATAAACCTTGAGGGTGATAACATTGAACAATAAGATGAGCCATTAATTGAATCAAATGAAGAAGATTCAGATTCGACTGAAGAAGAAGAAGAGTTATATGATGAATCAATTAATAGCTCGAATAACGACTAAAGTTAATATTAGGTTACATTTTTAATTTATGTTGACTTTTTAATCTGGCTTTAAACATAAGAACAAATGTGATACTTCTTGATGTTTATTCAATATTAATTAATTTGCTGTGGGACTTTTACTTTGTTGTATTTATCATATAGTTGTTATTAGGATACTAATTATGAAGTAGTTTTCCATCATAGATTGTGTGACTTTTATTTTTTTGCATACTTTTAATCAATTTGTTAAAATATACTAATTATGAAGTAAAAACCTATTGTGAGTGTTGTTTTTGAACTTTATTGAATCAATCTTATTCCATTTGTATCATAGTGTTATGGCTAGTGGGTCTTCTGGTAGAGGAGTTGGTCGTGGTAGAGGAAATGGATGTGGAAGGCATTTAGTTGTAGGTGGTAGAGGAAATGAAAATGGAGAGCGTACACCAGCTATATAACAATTTATGACACCTTAGATGGGAGTGGTACATGAGATGTAAGTGGAGCAAATATATCAGTTGCTGATACATCACCACCTATCACACCTATAGGTGGAGGACGCACAGGTTCATCATCATCAGCACCATCACTTGTAGATGATTCACCACGATCACCTGCCACTCCAGCTTTTGGATCAAGTCTTGTAGATCATATATTGACTTTATCATCAATAAATGATATAACTTCAAGTAGTGCTAAGTCATGTCTCGATATATGCTTTGGATGGTTATGTTCAACCTTAATTTTTCTTATTTGTTATCAAATTATTACGATACATATTATTTATTAGTTCTTTGTGAATTACTAATGATATGCTAAATATGTTTATGTTTTTTTTATGCAATAAGCTTTACTCCATCTCATAAAGCTTCAACACAGATCACAAAATGCATGAAACAACGATTTTACAAATATGGATATAATTGGTCAGTAGTACCCCAGGATATAAATGAGCATTGTTGGGATGAATTTTAGATTTTTTGTATTTTCCTTATTCTTTTTTGAATAGAGTGCAAAGTGATAAAAATCAAGTTATTCTTCAATATGACTAACACCAATGAAAATATCTTGTAGAAATATTTTTCATTTAATAGGTCTTTAGAATATGTGATTTGGACCATCTAGGAGCGACAAGATAGTAAGCGTTATTCTAACACACTCTCTGACCGGAGAAAATCAAGAAAGTGGCCCCAAAGTGTTTCAAAAGAGATATGGGACAACTGACATCATTGTTGAAATTCTCCAGATTTCAAGAATAAGTGTAATATTGCATCCAAAAATAGGTTGAGTGAGGTTGGAGGACCTGACACTAGATTGTCTAGGCACACTGGGGGTTCTCTATCTGCTGTAGATCACAGTATTTTGTTGGTATAACAACTCAATACCTTACAGTTCAAATTGAGTTAAAAAAACTTGAAAAAAAATTATTCTATTTTAAGCAACATAATAATGTATTATGTTTCTTTTTAATTAGGCTAAAAAGCATTCTGGAAAATCTGTGACTAATTATGATATCTTTGAAAGAATCTCTAAGACTAAGAAAGATGGTAATTTTGTTGATCAACGGTCAAAGATTATTGTGGTTAGTTAACTCAACATCATTAACTCAATGTAAATCATTTGGTTATAGTATGTTTTTCTTTTCTTCATATTGATGGCCTAAACTTTATATAACCATAGGTAACAGATTGCTTGAAGGCAATTATTTTGTTTTGAAATATTTGACATTGTTAATATGGATGCTGGTCTCTGTTCCATGAGTTTTATTTTTTATGGCGTAAAGCAAATTGAAATGGAATTTGTTGGTTTTTTTCTTTAGGTTGTAAGATATTTTGTTATTGGTATAGATTGTAAAATATATTTTTCATGTGAAAAAATATTACCAAATAGGCTTTAAATAATGTGAAAATTTTTGTATGTTTAATGTTGTACAAAGGTGATGAAATGCTATAATACTGCTAGTGAAAATCAATCTGACGAAACTTCTTCAGGGAGTGTTGACATATCTAACATTTATTATGAAGTTGTTGGACCATCTAAGAAGAAACGGTGTTATGGGCTTAGAGGTAAACCTTTTGCAATTGCTGTTAGTTCTTCTTCTACATATGCAACAGTAGATTCTCATCAACTGCGAATTGAGATTTATGAGGAGGTTCGAGATGAGATTCGAGAGGATATAAGGCAGAGAAAGGAAGAGATAGAGCAACAAATGAAACAAACGCATGAGCTAATAGAACAAAAGCTGAAGAAGAAGTAGGAGGAAATGGAGGTCATGATCCAAAGACTTTTGAGTGGTGTTGCAGGCACAATGTTATCTTCTAATCCTCCACCTACTAATGATGATGAAGAAGCTAAGGATCAAGACTACGACTAGATCAATATGATACTAATAAAGTATTAGTTTTCAATTTTATTAATATACACTATGTTTGTATTAAATTTGATAAATACAACAAAAAATATGATTTGTTTAATATTTAATATTTTGCATTTGATAAATTCTACATAATATGTGTTATATTTCTTGCTTTTATTAACAGATTAATCAATTTAATTCTTTCTATAATTAAAATTTTAATTTTTAAATAAATCAGTAATTTATCAACGGAACTTTTCCATTGGTAATTTACCAACAAAAAGTTTCCGTCGTAGAATTACCAACGGAAAATAATCCGTCGGTAATTTTCCAACGGATTAATAACGGATACTCACAAAAAAACTTACCAATGGAATTAATATAACAAAAATATCCATTAGTAATCTATTGGGAAATTTACTAACGGACAAATTTTTTTTATTGCTATTTTGTTGGTAATCCGTGATATAAATTACCAACGGAACTTGTTTTTCATTGTAAAATTTAACGATTAGCACTTTACCCATGAAATTTTTCTATCGGTAAATCTTGATTTTCTTTTAGTGAATTATAATAAACAGAAACAAAGAGAAAGAGTGAATGCTCCTTTATCTACAAATCAAAATTCTAGGTTCATTTTTTTTTATCTACAAATCAAAATTCTAGTATGTTTCATCTTTCTTTTTATCTACAAGTCAAAATTCCGGTATGGCTCAAGTGAGAGATCATGTAGCCATGAATTATCTAAATCCTAACATTAAATCATTGCATCCAACCATTAGTAGTATTACATGTTCCTAACATCCTATCCAGGTTGTCCATTTTTTAATGTTTTAACAACTAAACATACAAGCCAAAATCTTTGAAATGCCTTCAACTAATTATAAAAAGTCACATCAGCATATAATATATCTAAAATGATTATTTGCATCAGACGAATAAAATCCATTCTCGCATTAGATAAAAAGGAAACTTCAAAAGTATAACTAAAGTGGACGATTGAAAATGAATGGAAAAAAGAAAAAAAAAAATTTGAGATAACAACTGGAGACGTGTCGATCTTGAAAAAACATTCCAGTTCACCATGGCCCTATTGACTCATCCGTTTTTGCATTGTCAATTTGTCCTCACTTTTAGTGATGACA
The DNA here is from genome assembly GCA_023653625.1 of Triadica sebifera. Lineage (NCBI taxonomy): Eukaryota > Viridiplantae > Streptophyta > Magnoliopsida > Malpighiales > Euphorbiaceae > Triadica > Triadica sebifera. The sequence continues at coordinate 31,068,369 of CM042894.1, read as the reverse complement.
AAAAAATCTCTTTATGGAACAGAATTATAAGAGAGAGGATACACAATCTTTTAATTAGACTCACCCCTAAAACTGCTCCTGTCCCCACTATGAAACATCGTTGTTTATTAAAGCAATTGTGAATTTCCCTCCTAGAATGAGACAACATCTGTTGGTTGTCGAGCCTTCCCAATTCGTAGCCCCAACTCATTAATCTCAAAACTTGTCAAAGTTGCATCCATTTAACACTTTATCATCAGTTAACCTCTAATTAATCTCTTTGCCTGATAAAAATCTTATTACTTTCCCAACATCTGCATCTCAGTCGTAAGCCGTAAAGAAATAAACATGGCCTCTAGGTTAACCCTAAGATTGAGACATACTAAAAACAAAACAAATTAAGTCATCGGCTCCAAATTTGAAACCAGAAGCACACTAATCGATCTAGGAAGCAAAAACAGAACAAAGATAAGACATTCACCTGACAAAAGATACTAAAATGATGCAGGCAGCGATGGAAAAGCCTGGATCAAGCGAATTGCATATTTGCACGATTGAAGGAGAATGGCTGGAGATTGGACTGTCGGATCACACGATTGAAGCAAAAGTGAGCGATGGAGAATTATGGATCGAAGAAGAAGTTTAGTTTCTTTTCAATTAGGGATTTTTGAGAAGATAGGGGTAGGGAAAATAATTCTTTCTTTATGCAATAATAATAATAATAATAATAATAATAATAATAATAATAATAATTATTATTATTATTATTATTATTATTATTAAAATGTTTTAATAGATTAGGGATTTTTCATTAACATATTTAATATTATTCAAAATTATATTATAAAATATTAAAATAAAACTGAATTACAATTATAAATAAAAAAATTATAATATTAGAATATGAAAAAAAACTTAATTGGGAGGAAAAATTATATCTATTGTTGTATTACAATAAACATGCAATAATTTTAATTGTTGCATTACTATATATATGCAGCGCTTAAGAGATGTTGCACATAATATCTAGTCTAACGATTTTATATTGTTGTATTATATTAAAAATGAAATGGTTGTTAAAAGTGTTGCATATATTATATATTGCAATGTTTGTCATCTATTGCATTAAATAAATATGCAACGTTTGTCAATAAATGCTACATATTCAAGAATATGCAGCAGTTTATATCTAATACAACACTTAGTTGAAATTTTGTTTGTAATAGTATTATACCGTTGCAAAAATGCTGTAATAAAATTGTAACACTTTTTAAAGCACTACTAAAAAACCCTTGCAATAGATTATTTATGTAGTAGTGATTTGATTTGTAGGGAGATACTCAATAGAAACTTTACCTTCTTTATAAGACTTCTCACATGATTATATCTCATGGCAATATGTTTACTATTGCTAGACATCATCTTATTCCTTGTATTGTGAATTGCAGCTTAGTTATCACAATATAAAGTAACATGTCCTTTGGAACACTAATAAATAGTATACTCTTCATAAATCTCTTAATCCATAGAATATCTTTGCTAACTGAAGATATAACAATAACCTCATATTCCATAGATTATAGTGCAACACAAGATTGTTTCTTAGAACACCATGCAACTATAGCTCCACCTATAGTAAATAATTAGCCACTAGTAGACTTAGAATTTATATTGTTAGAAGTCCAATTAGAATCACTATAAATGTTGCCCAGACAATGAATCAAGAAGGAGGTTGAATTGGTTAGCAAATAAAAATTTGTTTAATTGAAAGTGTGAAATAAATAAAATAGATAAAGGAAGGAGAAATATCACACACAAGATTTATAGAGGTTCGGGTATTAATAAACCCTACTCCTCTCCCCAATTTCAATTAGGTGTTTCACTAACACACTAAGTGTTACAATAGAATTTTTTAAGCTCACTCCCAACTTTGATGTTTCTCTCAATGACTAACACATAACCTAGAGATTCCCTTGTGTTTTTCAATAGCTCACACAAAAACCAATTTTCTGTGTTTTATGGCTCACAAAATAACCCTTAAAAAGTGTTTCACTCTTAACCCAATTTACCCAAGCTCACTTTTAAGTAATTGATTACAATGAAAAATACACACCAACCTATAATGCTCAGAAATTATGAGCAATTAGGTTTTCATAAAAAATAGATGATTATTGAAAAATAATTAATGCACAAGGCTACAACAAGATTAAAAATGAAAAATAATTGATATTCTTTTTGCTCTACTTTTTCTTGTTATTGGGATTCATAAATGACCTGCATTTATACTCCCTTTGTGAATTATAGTCGTCTGGGTGCATTTAATGTGAAAGTAGTCGTTGAACCAACTCTTAAATCGTGTCTGACATGTTTCTCTGTCCTCGTTCACGGGCGTGACTATATGTGTCACAGACATGAATGTTCTCGTTCACGGGCATGACTATATGTGTCACAGCGTGAATATTCTTCCAAGTTGTAATCCAAGTGGTAACTCTGATCATGACACTTTCTGGAAGAATTGGAAATATTTGGTTACGGTATAACTATACTTTCACAGGCATGACTTATTTATCATTCACAGTTGATTTGATCATTCATAGCTGTGAACTTTGAATGGTAGAAAATTGATGTTAAGCTATATTCACGGGCGTGAAATTAGTAGTCACGAGTGTGACACTTTGCTATTTCTTAGATTTTTATCTTCAAAAGTTGTCTTTCAATCTTACTTCATATTCTAATCAAAGTGTATCCTGTTTAACACACTTAGAACACAAACATTGTTAAATACATTATTGTTATTTTATTTGTTATCATCAAAATGATGGAAATACCCCTTAAGTTTCAACAGTCTCCCATTTTTTGATGGTGACAAATAATCTACAAATATGTGCTTTGAGAAGTCTCCCCCTCAAAAGGTGCTTAAAATAAAATAATAAAGTGCAAGATTTGAAAGAAATATAGCAAAGGTATTTGCAAACTAATAAGGTATATACAAGGTATATCTTAAGTATATCTCATCAAATAAAACATGTATAACCAAGTGTATTCAAAGTATATACATTAAGTATATCTTATGCATTAAAAATGAGTTCAAATAAGTTCAAGTTGTAAGGTATATGTGAGGTTGATGTGAGGTATAGCTTATGCATATCATCAATTGAAATAACATTTGCATATATAATTATCCAACCACACATTGCATATTGCATATTCATGCCATCATTTATTGAACACATATATACTTGTTTCTCCCCTTTTTATCACCAATAAAAGATTGAAATGTCAATAAGATAGTTGTATTAAAATTAAAGGACAAGGATTACATGAAAATTAAAATGCATAAAGAAAAAATCCTATTACAACAAAGGTAAAGCTACTATATGATAATTAGGACTCTAAGTAGGCTTAAAACCTGACAAATCATCCCTAAGGCCTGCTACCTCCACCTCGAGGCTTTCCATACGAGACTCCATAAAGTCTTTGAGGTTCTCTAACATCTCATCAATGGAAGCATGCATCATGTCAAGGCAAGATGGTAGAAGATCAATAACCTGCTATGCCAAAGTGGATGTGGAAGAGGCCGAATTTTGTGAGAAATATTGAATAGGTGTGTTAAATGCAAGAATTTGGAGAGATGGGAATGAGAAAAGAAAAAAAAATCATTTTATAGTCAATAGATTCACGACCGTGAATAACTGGTCACGAGTGTGAATCATCGGGGTCACGGTTTGTTGAAGGGGGACTCTAGCCGTGGAAAAGGAAGTGAAATGAGTCATGGTTGTGACATTAAATAGTCATGGGCATGAAGAAGACTTTTCACGGATGTGATAAATATAGTAACCAGCGTGAAGCATAGTCTTCACTATCTCTTCCCGTGAGGTAAGTTGTGAAACAAATCGTGAAAGCTTCTGGAACTTTTTGCTATATTTGTTCACTGTCGTGAATATATGTCACGGGCCTGAAGAAAGCTTTTCACGGGTGTGACAAATAAAGTAATGGATGTGAAGCTTAGTCTTCATTATCTCTTCTCGTGAGACAAATCGTGAAGCAAAATGTGAAAGCTACTGGAACTTTTTGCTATCATTGTTCACGCCTGTGAATATATGTCAAGGGCATAAACCACCTCAAATCTTCAAAAATAAAACTAAGTCTACAACAAGACTAGAAGATTTTTAAAAAGTTTTTATGCCTTAAAACACATATTCTATCATAGTAACCACTTCATACCATAAAATCAGTCATGTAAAATGCATCATATGAAGGAATTAACATTCAAGGTTCACATGACATATAATTGGCATAAAAAAATTAATTAAGACAATGTTGATCCATCAAGCATACCAAGCTCTCTCCTTATAAAATAAAAACTTTCTTCATTAAGATGTTTAGTAAAAATATCTGCCAGTTGATTATTTGTACAATAAATTCTAACACAATATCTCCATATTGAACATGATCCTTAAGAAAATGATATCTAATGTCAATATACTTACTTCTAGAGTGTTGAATGGAATTCTTAGGATGATGGCACTAGTATTGTCACATTTGATGGGTATATGGTCCAAACTATGACCATAATCCTTAAGTTGTTATCTCATTCATAGGATTTGAGTGCAACAACACCCTGCTGTCACATATTCCGCTTCAGCAGTATATAAGGCAACCGAAACTTGTTTCTTTTAAACCAAGAAACTAGGCATTAACCAATAAAGTGACAAGTGTCTGAGGTACTCTTTTTATCCAAAAGACTACCAGCATAATCTGCATCCAAATATCCTATGATATGGAAAGATGAATTTCTAGGATACCATAAATCTAGATGCAATGCCCCATTTAAGTATTTTAAAATCCTTTTTACAACATTCAAATGAGATTCTTTAGGACAAGATTGAAATATAGTACATAAGCATACACTATACATTATATTGGGCCTAGAGGCAGTAAGGTATAAAAGTGATCCGATCATAATTCTATAGAGCTTTTCATTCATGCTCTTTCCCTTATCATCTTTATCCAATTTTGTTATTGTGTTCAAAAGAGTCTTAGCATTTTTCCATCATTTTATTCCAAATTTCTTGATTAACTCTTTGGTGTACTTGGATGATTGATGAATATGCCCTCATTGCTTTGCTTGATTTGTAGACCAAGGAAGAACTTAAGTTCACCCATCATGCTCATTTCAAATTCCCTAGTCATGCACTTAGCAAATTCTTGGCAAAACAATTCATTAGTAGACCCAAATATGATATCATCAACATAAACGTGAATAATTAGAATGTCATGCTTATGCTTTTTAATAAACAAGGTTGTATCAATATGTCTTTTTGAAAAATTATTTTCTAAAAGAAAAGAACTTAGTCTTTCATACCAAGTTTTTGGAGCTTGTTTTAATCCATACAAGACTTTTGAAAGTTTAAAAACATGATTAGGCAAGTTATGACTTTCAAAACCCATAAGTTGTTCTACATATACTTCCTCTTCTATAAAACCATTTAAGAATGCACTTTTGACGTCCATTTGAAAAAGTTTAAAATTCATATGGCATGCAAATGCTAAAAATATTCTTATGGCTTTTAATCTGCTACCAGAGCATAGGTTTCATCATAAAATATACCTTCTTCTTGATTATGAACTTTGGCAACTAACCGAGCTTTATTCCTAGTTATTGAACCTTGTTCATCTAACTTATTTCTAAACACCCATTTACTACCAATGATTTGACAGTCTTTGGGTATAGGAACTAAGGTCCATACCTTACTTCTTTCAAATTAGTTGAGTTCCTTTTGCATAGCAATCACCCAACTTTCATCATTAAGAGCCTTATCAATAATTTTAGGCTCAATTGGAGAGACAAAATCAAGGTTAGAATATAAGAGTTTGAGATGAGATCTAATAGTTACGCCCTTAGTAGGATCACCAATGATTTGTTCCTTGGGGTAATTCTTTATCATTTTCGATTCCTTTGGGAGCTCTTGGTTGTCTTGCTCTTGGGCTTGAGGTAGAGAGATATCTTGTTGTTGTTTTTCTTTATCATCATCATCATCATTCTCAAGATCAAGATCAAGGGTTCTCCATTGTACCTATAATATCATCAAGAACATTACATTTCACAAGATCAAACTTACTAGATTCATCAAAAACAACATTAATGACTCTTCAACAACTAAAGACCTTTTATTAAAGACTCTATAAGCTTTGCTAGTTGTAAAGTATCCTAAGAAGATACCTTCATCAGATTTAGAGGCAAAATTTCCAAGGTTGTCCTTGGTGTTTAATATAAAACACTTACATCCAAATACTTTAAAGTAAGATATCATGAGTTTTCTTCCATTCCATAGCTCAAAAGAAGTTTTGTTTAAAAGTGGTCTTTTGAAAACTTGATTTGAAATATAACACGCAATATTAGTGGCTTCGGCGCAAAAGTAAATTGGTAAACCATACTCATTGAGCATTGTTCAAACCATTTCAATTAAAATTCAATTTTTTCTTTCTACTACCCCATTTTGTTGAGGTGTTCTAGGAGTTGAAAAATTGTATGAAATACCATATTCTAAGCAAAAGTTTTCAAAATTTTTATTTTCAAATTCTTTGCCTTGATCGTTTCTTATTTTGGAAATAAAATAACCTTTTACATTTTGAACTCTTTTAGCAAAATTTTTGAAAGATTCAAAAGCATCACTCTTTTGAGCTAAGAAAATTACCCAAGTGAATCTAGAGTAATCATCAACAATGAAAAAACACATAGTATTTACCTCCTAAACTAGCAACTCTAGTAGGTCCAAAAAGATCTAAATGCAAAAGTTGTAGAGGTTTAAAGGTACTTATTACATTTTTGGATTTGAAGGATGAATTTTGTTATTTTCCTCTTTGGCAAGGTTCACATGTCTTATATTTTTCAAATTTGACTTTTAGAAGTCCACTCACTAGCTCTCATTTGCTAAAGCTTTAAATTAATTTCATGCTTGCATGACCAAGCCTTTTATGCCATAGCCAAGATTCATCACCAATAAACATAAGACACTTAGAGGAAATGTTAGATATTTTGTGTAAGTCTATTATATAAGTATTAACATCTCTATCTCCTTTGAATATCTCTTGGCCACTTAAAGAGGTTATAAGACATTCATTTGAGGTAAAGATAACTTGGTTTCCGTTATCACATAATTGACTTACACTTAACAAATTATGTTTCAAACCATCAATAAGCAAAACATCTTCAATAAAAGTTGTATTATTAATACCAATAAAGTCAATGCCAATTACCTTACCCTTAGCATTGTTTCCAAAAGTTACCTTACCACCATCAATTCTTTTGATGTGATTTAAGAGTTCTTTGTTTCCGGTCATATGCCTTGAGCATCCATTATCCACAAGCCAAGTATTTTCCTTTGTAGTGAACTTGAGGCATATCTATAAAACCACAATTCAAGTTTGGTATTTAGGTACCAAAACGAACTTGGTCTTTGGGGGTTAGGACTTAAAGGTTCCCAATGAGCTTTCCTTATCCAACAATGCTTATTATGACCAAATTTCATGCAATAATTGCATTGTTTAGCTCTATATATGTTTTTCGGTTTTGACATGCTTTTAGGTCTTAACATCCTTTTAGAATGAGTTTGTGTACAATGACATACATATGCATGATGAATAGGTGCTTTCCTACACCTTTTATACATAAAAGCATGATTGGCCTTTTGAGGTTTCCCTCTTAAGCCAAGTGACCCTTGACTATTCTTCTTTTGAATAGAGAGTTTTGTGTGTGTTATGCTTTTAGCCCTTGGGACTATTACCTTAATTGTGAAGGTTTTTGGTGCACTAGACTTAACAAATATAGTCTTGTGAGATGAAATGATGTTTCATTAAAGCCTAGATCATGTCTTATTAAAAGTGGTATTTGAGAGACTATAAAAGTATCTAAACTCTCTTTCCCTTTATGAAACTTTGAAATTCAGTTTCTAAGTTCCTCAACTTTATTTTTCAAAATATTGTTTTATTTAAACAAAGATTTAGTTGAGGGTCTAGAGGAATACTCATCCAAAGATTTTTGAGGAGTTTCATTAGAAGTCTTAAAATCACAATTCTCTTTTTGTAAAACTTCCATTTTAATTTTCAAATCTAAAATATTATTTTTATAAGTTTTAATTCTAGGTTCAACACTTCTATTAAACTTTGCTCATCATCATCATCTTCACAATCACTATTATTATCACTACTATTATCATTAAAAGAGTATGAGTAAGAAGGACCTACCTTATCCGTGAAGTGTTCTTTTGCTTGAAGAGCTTTCATCATCCCATGTGGCTTTGTGACCTTTCTCCCCATCATCTTTTTGAAATCTCTTCTTATGTTTCTTAAGCTTTGGACATTCTAGCTTGATATGTTCTTTCTTCATGCATTCATAACACTTTACCTCCTCTTTATTTCTTTGAGACTCGTTTGAGAAGTGTTTAAAGGTTCTTTGTTTGAAGTTTTGAGAATTGCCAAGTCTCTTTTCAATCATTCTTTTTATTCTTCTTGAGAGCATGACAATGTCCTCATTCTCATCATCACTCTTCTCTTCATCGTCTTCAATTACCTCTTGAGATTTTGAAGTAGAGGCTTTAAGTGCTAGAGACTTTCTCTTTTTTGGTTCGGCTTCAAGTTCTTTTTCTCTTTTTATTGCCATTTCGTGCATTAGAAGTTTGCTAATAAGCACATCAGTAGGCATGATGCTCATGCCTTCATTGTCCTCTTTTATACCTGCAACTCTTGAACCATAGTCTTTGAGAGGAAGGCTTTTTAGAATTTTGTTGTTTGCATCTTCTAAGCTGAAGTGCTTTCCAAGCTTTCTCATGCCATTGATGATGGTTAGAAGATGGTTCATCATGTCAGTGATGGATTCATTGGATTTCATTTTGAAGAGTTCATATTCTGAAGTAAGAAGTTGAATCTTCTTGGATTTTACTTGCTTGGTTCATTCATGATAATTCTCCAATGTTTTCCACATGCTATATGTGGTAGGACAATGTTGGATTCTGCCACATTCTTCAATAGATAAATAGCTTGCAAGGATTGTCATTGCCTTTTTATTTTTGAAATTAGCTTTTCATTGAAGCTCCGTCTAATCATCTCTTGAAAAAATTTCTTCTTCACCATCAACTCTTTTCTTAGTTGGTGGTGTCCATTCTTTCCAAACACTATTCCAAACTTCAATTCCTTCACTATCAAGATATGTCTCCATTCGGAATTTCCAATGAGCGTAGTCCGCTCCATCAAAGTACGGCTTGAGACTTTGAAATCCTTCATTGACCATTTCTTGATTTTTGCTAGCACTTATTAGGCTTTATTGCTAGATAAACTCTGATACCAATTATTTCCCAGACAATGAACCAAGAAGGGGTTGAATTGGTTAGCAAATAAAAATTTTCTTAATTGAAAGTGCGGAATAAATAAAATAGAGGAAGGAATGAGAGATATCACACACAAGATTTATAGAGATTCGGGTATTAACAAACCCTATTCCTCTCCCCAATCTCAATTGGGTGTTTCACTAACACACTAAGTGTTATAGTGGAGTTTTTCAAGCTCACTCCCAACTATGGTGTTTCTCTCAATAGCCTACACCTAACCCAGAGATTCCCTTGTGTTTTTCAATGGCTCACACAAAAACCAATTCCTTGTGTTTATGGCTCACATAATAAACCCTTAAAAATTGTTTCACTCTTAACCCAATATACCCAAGCTCACTTTTGAGTAATTAATTACAATGAAAAATACTCACCAACCTACAATGCTTAGAAGTTATGAGCAATTAGGTTTTCACAAAAAGTAGAGGATTATTGAAAAATAATTAATGCACAAGGCTACAACAAGATTAAAGATGAAAAATAATTGTTGTTCTTCTTGTTCTACTTTTTGTTGTTGGAATTCATAAATGACTTGCATTTATACCCCCTTTGTGAATTATAGCCGTTTGAGTGCATTTAATGTGAAAATAGTTGTTGAACCAACTCTTAAATTATGCTTAACATATTTCTCTGTCCTCGTTCATAGGCATGACTATATGTGTCACGGGCATGAATGTTCTTGTTCACGGGTTCATGGGCGTGACTGTATGTGTCACAAGCACGAATGTTCTTCCAAGCCGTGATCCATGTGGTGACTCTGGTCATGACACTCTCTTGAAGAATTGAAAATGTTTGGTCATAGGCATGACTATACTTTCACGGGTGTTACTTGTTTGATCATTCACGATTGGTTTGATCCTTCATGACTATGAACTTTGAATGGTAGAAAATTGGCGCTAAGCTATATTCACGGGTGTGACATTAGTAGTCACGGGCATGACACTTTGGTATTCGTTAGATTTTTATCTTCAAAAGTTGTCTTTCAATCTTGCTTCATGTTCTAATCAAAGTATATCATGTTTAACACACTTAGAACACATACATTGTTAAATACATTATTGCTATTTTATTTGTTATCATCAAAATGATGGAAATACCTTTCAAGGTTCAACAATAACATTATAAGACAGAAAATGTACATTTATAATGTAAAGTATAATTCAAAGTATGCTTCAAATATCTCATTAGCTTATTAATGGCTTTCACATACTTATGACTAAGATTAGTAGTAAATCTACGAAGCATGCGAACAACACATACAATATTAAGTCTAGTATAATTCATAGCATACATCAAACTGCCAATTATTTTGGCATACTTCTTTTGATTAATAGGATCACCAACATTTGGTATTAAATTAAAATTTGGATCAAAAGGAGTTTTATTATGTTTGCATTCAAAATGATTATACTTTCTAAGCATTTTCTCAATGTAATGTGATTGTGTAAGAACATACTCATTTTCTTTTCTAATTACTTTAATACCTAATATCACATCAACATGATCAAAGTCTTTGATATCAAATATTGGCATAAGATATTGTTTAGTTTCATTAATGCAAGTCATATTGGATTCAAAAATAAGCAAATCATCAACATATAAAGTAATAAGAACTTTATAATCATTAATGCATTATAGAAAATACAATTTTCTACTTTACTATATTTAAAGCCAATAGATCTAATTTCCTTTTTGAATTTTTTATACCATTGTTTAGGTGTTTGTTTAAGACCATATAAAGATTTGTTGAGTTTACATACCTTGTGCTCTTCACCTTTCACCACACAACCTTCAGGTTGTTAAATATAAATTTCCTCATCTAACCCACCATTGAAAAATGTCGTCTTGACATCCATTTGATGAACTTTCAAATTGCAAATAGAAGCAATAGTAACATAATTCTAATAATAAGAGTAACATGAGAGAAGATTTCAAAATAATCAATACCTTCGTTTTGGTTATAACATTTTGCTACTAATATCGCCTTATATCTATCTATACTAACATCAACTTTAAGTTTCTTCTTTAGAACCCATTTACAACCTATTATTTTAGTATTAGGAGGAAGTTCTGTCAATGTCCATGTGTTATTGTCATGAATAGATTTAATCTCATCATCTAAAGCCCTTCTCCAAATGTCAGCATTAGGTAGTGACATAGCTTCTTAATAGGTTTTAGGATCTTCTTCAATTAATATGTGAATATGACTAGACCTAAATCTTTTTCTATCCTACGTCTTTTATTTCTTCTTAAGTTAGTAGTTTCAAGAATATTTATTTTGTAACTAAACTAAAAGATTGATCGGTTACATTTTTAGACAAAAAAAAAAGAATTCTCTACCTCTTTAATTTGTACATTATATTCTAATTCATTTGACAAATCTTTCTCTAATTCTAACCTATCAACATCTTTAATAGTTAAATGCCCAAAATAAATAACATGAACATATTCAAATATATTATTGGTATGTAAATTAAGAAATCTAGATGTCTTACTATGCATGGAATAACCCAAGGAAATAGACTTAGTTACTTTACTACCTAACATAGGTCTTTTTTATGTAGCTTTTAGTATATAAACAATACAACTCTAAACTTTAAAATAACTAATGTTTGGTTTCCTATTATTTAATAACTCATAAAATGATTTATCTTGCCTTTTATTCAAAATTCTATTATTTATATGACATACAATATATAATGTTTCACTCCAAAAACTATAAGACAAACTATAATGTAAAAACATTGCACTTACCATTTCTAAAAAAAATTATATTCTTTCTTTCAGCTACTTCATTTTGTGGAGGAGAATTAGAAGCAAAAAAATCTCTTGCTATTTCATGTTGTTCATAAAAAGAAATAAATTCTAAACAAAGAAATTCACCACCTCTATTTGATCTAATTTTTTAAATTTTCTTATTGGTTTTGTTCTCTATTTCTTCCTTACAAATTTTAAAATTTTCAAAAGCTCCATCTTTTGTTCTAAGTAAATAAACATATGTATATTTTGTAAAATCATCAATAAAAGTTATAAAATATTGTTTGTCTTCTCTAGTCAAATGATATTCATTGTCACATAAATCAATATGAAATAGTTCTAAAACTGAAGTGGTTTTAAGAAAAATTAAAAAGTGACTTTGTGATTTTCACTTGTGCACATTTACAATTACTTGTAGTATAAATATTTGAAGACTTAGAAATATAATCATATAAAATCATATGATGCATAACATTGCTACAAATATGACCTAATCTATAATGCCATAAATTATTCACATCATCAATAATTTAAGCAAAAGTATTAGATTCTTTATTAATACTTTAAACATATATTATAATATCCGCTAATTTAGGCCCCGAGTCGCAATCGCGAAGTTGACGCGTTTGACCGATTGAAGTCTAAATTCGGATTTTTACAAAAATTGATCAAGTAATGGCTAAATTAAATGATATATGCCTAATTAAGTGATTATAAAGTTTAAAGAAGTTTATACTATTGGTACCCTATATAAGACTCTATTTTCTTCTTCTTCTTCTCTTCATTTTCTGCCTTCTTCTCTCTCTTTTCTACCAGTCACGCCAGCCCCATCTCTTCCATAGCCAATCTTGAATTCTAGAGAGAGAAAGGAAGAGAAGAGAGGTGAGAGAACAAGAACAAGTGATCTTCATGGTCTATAACTCCTAAGGAAGTTAGAAAGAACAAGAAAGAGGAAGAAAAATCAAGTTTGGTAGAGAGAGAAAATCTCCAAAGTGGTGATTTTGTGAAGAAAAGTGTAAGGTAAAAAGCATTTCTTCTTCTTCTTCATCTTTCTTAAAGGAAATTCGAATATTAAGCTCATTCAAGACTCATATGGAAAGAGAGAGAAATTAGAGTTTTGAGAGAGAAAAAAAGAGTTTAGGATCTTGAGAAAATCAGATGATAATAATGATTTATGATGTTGTAGGAGTTCCAAGTGACAAGGAACAAGCTCTAAGGAGCAAAGGAAAAGAGAAAACTACCTAGAAGAGTGAAGGAGAAAGATTAAAGTTTGTGCATAACTTAAGGCAATAGCCTATTTTTGTTTGAAATAATGCATGCTGAATATGATTTTAGATAAATGCATTTCAAGAATGATGATGATTATGACATGAAACCATAGGTTTAGACATGTATGAATGAGATTCTTGTGTGACATTGAATTAATGATGCATGTTAGAAAATCTTGTATGATCAAGACATTTACATGTATTAGAAAGTAATAAGTTGAGTAAAGAGCCTTAGAAATGCATGAAATAGAATTTGGTATGATTTGGACGATGTTAGAATGAATGAAAAGTGAATATGCAGATTTCCTGCTGAAAGTCTTGGGCGTGACTATTGAGTCATGAGTGTGAACTTGAGGGTTCACGGTTGTGACTAATTGTATCACAGTTGTGACTTTTGTGTGGAAATGGTACTATTCATTCCAGAAGCGTTCACGGATTGGAATCACGGACGTGAACTTATTCACGGGCATGAATGAGTAATCACGACCGTGAATGCTTTTGGGCGATTCATTCCAATAATGTTCACGGCTTGGGATTACGGGCGTGAACTAATTCACGGGCGTGAAATTAGTAATCACGGTCGTGAATACTTTGTATTTGTAATTATGAATGTGGTTATCAATTGAGCAATTCAGGTAAATAAATGAAAGTCATTGTCTATCCAGGGAAATAAGAATATTATATATATAAGTATTGATGTGAGAACGTGTTATGTTCTGATATAGAAAAAAATGAATGTTGACATGGATGATATATGAAATTTGATACGGATGATAAGCATGAGAATATTGATGTACCTAGTTAAATAAATGAAAAGATGTTATCCAGCATGTATGAGTATGACTATATGTTTGCAAAACAAGAAAATTGAGATGTTGATAAACATGAGAATATTGATGTGTTGAAATTTGAGAATTATAATTGATGTGAAAATATAAAGAAGCCCATTACTCTACCTGCAGAATAGAATCAGGATAGATGACATGTCATTAAGGGAGCGAACGGTACCGTACTATTCCTCAACCAATGTGGCTTAAGCTCGGAGAGCGCCATTGGTCTGAGATGCTCGGTCAATGTGGCTTAAGCTCTGGAGCGCTATTGACTTGAGAAGCTCTGATGAGCACATATAAATGAGGACAAGGTGGCTTAAGCTCGGAGAGCGCCCTTGGTCCGGTTATTCATCTATGATGAAATTATACTCAATCAATGTGGCTTAAGCTCGGAGAGCGCCATTGATTTGAGAAGCTCTTATGAGCCAGATAGTGGATAGGGTAGCTATAGCTCTGGGAGCGCTCCTAATCCATAACCCGTATCCAGTCAGTCCAAATTTAGAGTGATGTGGGCAAGATAATGAGGATATGTCAGAAAATAAGAAAAGAAAAGAATAAGAAAATGATGATGAGATGAGATTGAGATATAATAATAATAAAGAGATTAACAGAGTAATTTACCATCAAAGATAAATGAGAATAATATTGTATATGTGAACATGATATGTATACTTGTATGAAATAGTAACATGTTGCTAGAAATAGCATGCAAATGTTTTAATGCATAAAATGATACATGTTAATGCTTGTTGCATGATATAGTATATTGCCTTATTTATATGCACCACTAAACTTAGAGCTTAGCGTGAGAGTTTTCTTTCAAGCAAATATAGAAAGGTAGCTGAAGGTGATAGATAAAGCAAGCGGTGATCCTATTCAAGTAAAGCAGCCGAACCTTGAGAAAGTGGGTTACAAGTTTTGAAATTTTTGTATTTGGCTTTTATATTAAAGAATTTTATAGTTTGTAAAACTTACTTTTAAAGTTTGTTAAGAATTAATTTGATATTTAAAATTACTATCTTATGTAAATAAATTGTACACTGGTTTTTGTATGTATCTATATATACATGAATGTTGAGAAAATAAAGGTAAAATAATAAAAAAAATAGCGATTTGAAGAAATAAAAAAGATAGGAAGTAGCACTCCCTTATCCGGGCACGTGGAGATCGGGTGAGGAAGTGCTACATACATATTATCTTTATCATATCATTTCCCAACAAAATGATGCTTTCTTAGTAATGATCACTTTTTGGGAATCAAACACAACTCTAAAACTATGATCATCAAGCTCTTTAATGGAAATAAGACTCTTCATAATTCTAGAAATATGATACATATTTTTAAGTGTGGGCACTTTTGCGTGAGAAAGAGTAAGTTGCACAGTGTCAATTTCTATAACAACACAAGTAAAGGAGTTGCACATAAACACATATTTTTCTTCATTTACTTTTTCTTATGTTTTGAAAATATTTTTGTATAGAGTGACATGACAAGTTGATCCAAAATCTAGCCACAATTCTTCATCTTAATCAACCATTAAAATTTCAGTAAGAACGAAAACCATTTCATCTTCCTCCATGACATTGACTTTTTCTTTTTCACTTTTGCAAAATCTACAAACTCCAGCCAAATGTCTCATTTTACCTCATACAAAACAATATCCTCTTTTCTTCTTATTAACACCATCATTGGACTCAAATTTCTTTTTCTTTTTCTTGAAAAAAGTCTTATTTCTATTATGAAACTTGTTCTTGGAATTAGAGGATTAAAAGGATGTAGAATTACCAACATTATGTACATTATCCTTTCAATATTAACAAGTATATCTCGATTCCTAGTATCACTTTCAATTTGAATGTGCTGAAGTAGTTAATCCAAATTTAAAGGTTTTACCTTATATTTTAATTTTATTTGGTAATCTCTCCACGAAGGTAGAAGTTTACCAATTATTGTAGACACTTGAAAAGTTTCAAAAATTAGTTCACCCACATCAGCACATTGAGAAACAATTTCATTTACTTGATCAACAACAGGCTTGGAATCAACGATTTTAAAATCAATATACTTGTTAATTAAAAAGAATTTATTTACAGCATCATCATTAATGTACATTCACTTAATAGCAGCTCATAACTTATATGCAAGATAACATTTGTGGAAGATATTTAAATAGGGCATTGCTCATTGCATTTAAAATCATCGAGCGACACACAAGATCATCTTCAATCCATTTTTATTGTGCATCCAAATGTTATCCCTCACTTGTTTCATCTTGGGGATATGGAGTACTTAAAACATAGATAACATTGACAACTTTCAATTGATACATTATCTTTATGCTCTGACATTTGTTGTTTATCCCATTGAATTTTTCAAATCTCTCTACATCTTGATGCGGCTTGCACAACATAGAAGACTCTATTAAAATTTGATAAATTACTATTCTAAACTTGTTGTAAGATATTAAAAATAATCTAGAAAAATTGTAGAAGTGGAGAGAAATTAATAAAAATAAGAAATTGAATTTTAGGCAAGACGTTTCCAGAAAATAATCTTTAGAATAGTAATTTTTCCACTAGGTGCAAGTGAATTTATGTAAATTTTATTCTGAGGATACAATACCTAAAAAAGAAATCAAAATAGTACATTTAATTTCTTCTATTACAAGAATTCAATCCAATTGAGTGGAAAAGAAAAATAGAGAAGGCAGAATTTTGTTTTAAGTTTTGTTGTTGGAGGCAAACAATAAATTGTTGAAGAATTAAGAGAAATCAGAGGAAGTAATTAATTAAACAAGTTATTATTATATGTATGCATTTAATAGGTAGTTAATAGCACTTTACTTCCGTCACTTAACACATTTAAAATTGCAGTTATTTGTTCAAACGGACACAACAATTAACCATGTAAAAATTCTACCATTGTCCATTTTTTTTTATCTTATTAAATTATAACCGTTGGCTTCATGCAGTTGCAACTGTGACCAATCAACTAAATTTTATTTAATTATTAAATAATGTATTATATTATATATAACATTTATATATTATGTCTATTTCTTAAAAAACAATTCAGGAGTGTAACTGTAATACTTTCTGTGAATTGGTTTGTGCAATAGTTCACTTAGTTTTAGGTGTAATATACGTTTTACAAGTAGTTCATGTGTGAATTTATGGTTTATGCCTAAATAATTATGCATGAATGAATTACTTTAGTTTCCCTCTATGATTCCAATCCAAACGTTCATTCGACATTGAAGCATCATTGATTATATATTAGTAATAACATTATGAACATATTTTGTAGCCTTAGATTCAAAACAGGTTATCAATTTCATGCTGGAACCGCTTCTGTTCCTTCTTTTTTTCCTAAGGTAATTTGTATGATTTTTATTGCCAAAGTAAAGTAAGATTTTCCTAATTGAGGTTTTTCTTTAAAAGCTGAAGGTTGTTGCTCTACGATGCAATAAACTCCATGGTTTTATAATGATTCCTACTCCTCCCACAAATTTTGCCTTCACCAAGTTGCAAATTCTCGATTTTTCCAACAATACTTCGAGTTGTAATTTGACAGTAGAGTTCTTTAACCCTTTAAAGGCAGTGATAGAGACTGATCAGGACATGGGTCATGGCCATCTAAGCACCAATAATTATCCTTTTGTTGCTTTCAATTACGATTTTTCTGTTGAAAAAACATTAAAAAGATTGGAAATAGAGTTGGCAAATATCCAAATTATTCTGGCTATGATCCATTGAAGAATCACAATATGGATTCGGATCAAAAGTTGTCTTGATGGGGTATGGGTTGGGATTTAAAAAAAAAAAAAGTTCATCAAATTGCATCGGAAGGAAGAATCTTCCTCCATCTTTTTCGAATACAGAAACATGCTACAAATATACTTCACCAATAGGTGAGTTTTAGGAGGAAAACAAAACTACTTTCTTTTTCTGATTTCATTCCTTATAGATAAGTGCGGATTCCACATAACGACAGTAACTGGTGTAAAAAAAAAGGGAAAATGTTTGTAATCTTATAAATATATACATTTAACTCAAATGCTTACAAGTTAGAGAAATGCGAACGAATTTGTAATATAATCAAAGAAAAATAGAAAATATACAAAAAAAAAAAACACACCTGGTTCAAACTTTTATTCACACCTATACCAGTTAGAAAAAAAAATAAAATTCTGTTAGCACTGAGATTGAAATTCATATAAACAAATGCAAAAAATCTAGAAGCAAATTTTCTCTTAAAAAAAAAATTATTCGTTCACACTCTCAACTTTATTTATTTTTGGTAATGGTTCAATTCACAATATGTTTTATACTATGGGTATACACGGTCCGATTCAATCCGAAAATCATAAAATCTTTAAAATCGTATTAAAATGTTAAGATTTTTTAAATATAATTATTGTTTTGTATATTCAAAAATAATTTTTCTTATTGTATTGTTCCAAAATCAATATTCCAATTCGATTATAGATATTTTTTTCTGTACTGTCGTATTTCATATGGATACACTCTTTATACTCAAATAAATCAAAAAATCTATATATAATGTCCTAGTTGGTTTGATGCTGACGTCATAGTGGCCAACCAACTATAGTTAAACTTGGCTTGAAAACTGATAACTAAAGAATGTCCTTTGGCCAGTTTTGTTTGCCTGACTATTAGGTGGTATAAGCATTCGAGAAATGAGTTAAAGTACATATATTGTTTTTAGACTGGTGGATGGTCAAGCTAGAAGGCCACGTGACACGTGAAATTTGTTGCTCTGAAGACATTTTGGTATCAGAGCTCCTTTCGATATCTGAGAGGGATTGTGAGGCGAAGAGGAGAGCTCCTTTTGATGTTCGAGGCATTCCTCTCCTCCAACACCACCTCCACTTAGTGGGTAGATATTATAGTATCTAGGCAATCGAAATGAAAGTATAAAGGAGCTTGCTGATAGACTTCTCAAGGTTGTAAATCAAATTAAAACCCTCAATTAAAATTGAGTGAGAAAAGATCGTTAAAGATCTAAAGATAAAAAATTGGCAAATGAATTTCTCATTTTCTTTCCTTTTTTTTTTTAGAAAAAAAAGTTCTTACACTGTAATTGCTCTTCGATCATTGACAGGTAGAAGAGAAAAAAACAAAAGTTTTTAAATTTTTAGTTTTAACTGAAATAATAAATTTTAAATATTTTCATCTTTTCTCTCCTGCTCTCACTAGTGAAAGTGTAATTTCCTAATGTTATCATTGTCATGGAACGGGTAAATTTATTCATTGGTATAAAAAGATATTTATGTATTTTAATTTGATACCAATTTCTTTTTTTGTAATACTTTGATACATTCCAGATTTTTCAATTTTTGATTTCACACTTATAATGTCATTATCCATAATAACAAAATATCCTTAAATTTCTAAATTTTTGAAGATTTTGAGAAGTATTTTGTCAAATTGAGATAAATTTATAAATTATCAGTTGAGATCTTAAATGATCCGACATTTTAGCATAATTGAAAATTGCTTAACTGTTATGTTTAAAACAAAAATTTTAAAATCTGGTACCAAATTGATAAAAAAAGTTTGATACCAAATTAAAATACATTCATATCTGTTGATCCAATAAAACATTTCACATGTCCTTGTGACTATCAATTTGAAGGAAAATTTAAAAATATTGTGGAATAAGACAAAAATTAAAGCGAAAATCAATACCAATTTACTTATCATCCATCGAAATCAAGGGCTTGCTTAAAGTATTAACAGGAGGGATAAACTTGATGTTTCCCTCATTATCATCATCATCCTATGATTTTCTAACTAATTTCTTGGATGCTCATAATCTCAATGTAGTCTGGTCGTTTTACTTCGACTTGCGTTACCTACATTTCTCTCAAAAATTCTACATTCAATATTATCACCATCATAAACCTTGAATTATTTTGTTTAATGGTTAGCGTATGAACAACAAAAATGGCATCAACACAAAATTATAAATTAAAAAAAAATGGTACAACAAAGGTATTATTAATAGTTAAGCACTAAAAAGAAACACACATAAACTGTCTATAAATAGCAAGGGGTGATTTTCTCCTACACGAGCATTTGTCAGATTTAATTTTCACTTCAAAATTATCTATTAAATCTAGTTAAAAATTATATATTTAGTTTTTCTCAGTTCATAAATCCTTGGATAAATTCTTCATTGATGCATCATTAACTGTATATTAGTCACAATTTTTTGTAATCTTAGATTCATGAAGCAAGGATAATGAGTTATTTCATTTCTTTAATTTTTTTTTAATTCAAAACAAATTAACAATTTTAATTCAAAATAGATTGACAATTTCATTTCTTTTTGAGGACCTCATGCTGGCGTTGCTTCTGTTCCTCTTTGTAAACAGCTTTAAAAAGACAGGACTGTTTTCAATTTCCTTGTGAAAAGAAAAAGGAAAAGCCTTAGAATCTCGCTAAAATTTTCTTGTAGTCAAAAAAAATTTTTTTTTCATTTTTTTTAAAGCACTTGAGGATACTTTTGTATTTTATTTATTTATTTTTTTCCAAAAAAAGATTATTACTTTACTTATTGTAAATTTGACCCCTTTATCATTATTGCAAAGTTGTGGACAGCCGAATATCCAGCAGTCCTTTCAAACAAATTTACTGCAATAATGAGTTACTTTACTCCATCCCCATTATATGGTGACATATGGGCGGTGAACAGCAAAAACTTACGATGGGGGAACCTAATGGAAAGCTCCATGTTGCTCTGTTTCCATGGCTAGCATTTGGTCATATAATTCCATATCTGGAGCTCGCGAAGCTAATTGCCCAAAGGGGTCACACTATCTCTTTCATTTCTACTCCCAGAAACATCCATCGTCTACCTAAAATCCCTTCAAATTTAGAATCCCAAATTAATTTTGTCAGCCTCACCTTACCCAGAGTAGAACATCTTCCAGATAACGCAGAGGCTACCTCTGACTTACCCTTCCACAGTATCCCATACCTTAAGATTGCATATGACGGTCTTCATGGTCCTTTGTATCAATTCTTAAAGACTTCTTCTCCAGATTGGATCATTTATGACTTTTCTGCTCACTGGTTACCTTCCATCACAGCTAATCTTGGTATCTCTGGTGCCTTTTTCAGTATTTTTGCTGCTTGGACACTATCTTTCTTGGGTTCATCTTCGTTGGCCATGATCAACGGTGATGACCCACGGACTAAGCCAGAGGACTTCACTGTTCCTCCTGAATGGGTCCCGTTTCCCTCAAAAGTCGCATTTCGCCTCCATGAAGCGAATCGATACCTCGATCATGTCGAGGTGAACAATTCTGGTTTCTCCGATCTGTTTCGCATAGGTACTGTAATGGGGGGTGTTGATGTCATTGCTGTACGGAGCTGCAACGAGCTTGAATCTGATTTCTTAAGGCTTCTCGGTCAGCTTCATGGTAGGCCTACATTTCCATTAGGTTTAATCCTACCTCCAGCTGTGGATAGCGGCAGCAGCAGTGGAGACGATGACATTTGGGTCAGAATTAATGAGTGGCTAAACAAGAAAAGCAGAGGATCCGTTGTATACATAGCATTTGGAAGTGAGCTGGAACTGAGTGGAGATGTGTTAAATGAATTAGCACTTGGGTTGGAGTTATCAAGGTTGCCGTTTTTTTGGGCTTTAAGGAAACCGAAAGGTAGCTTGGTGGAGTTACCAGATGGGTTTGAGGGGAGAGTGAAGGACCGTGGAGTTGTGTGGACGAGTTGGGTACCTCAACTCAGAATTCTGGGTCATGAATCAGTTGGAGGGTTTATGACTCACTGTGGTTATAGTTCAGTAATAGAAGCACTTCATTTTGGACTTGCTCTGATTATGTTGCCTTTCTCTATTGACCAAGGGTTAATTGCCAGGGTTTTTGAAGAGAAAAAGGTGGGTGTTGAAGTAGAAAGAGATGAGAAAGATGGGTCCTTTACAAAGGAATCGGTGGCTAATTCGCTTAGGTTGGTTATGGTTGACAAGGAAGGATCGATATACAAAGAAAACTCAAAGGAAATGAAGAAGTTATTTGCTGATAAAGATCTTCATGACCTACACGTAGACCAATTTGTTTCATTCTTACAAAATCACAGAGTTGCTTGCTCAAATCCAGGACCTGCCTCAGCCTAATTTCATTATTTGTACCGAACAAGTATATTTATTTGGAGTGCTTTTAGCCTTTTAGTGTATTTTGATTTATATATTTTTAAAATTTTTAAAATTATAAGTAGAAAATTTAAAAAAGATAGATTTTTTATTTTTATTTATAGAAGTATATTTTTCAATCTAAAAAAATACAAAGTTTTTTACAACAATTTAAAAGTATTTTTCAATTTTCTAAAACGTTTTTTCAAACTAAATCGCTCATTTTTCGTCTGCTGATCTCAGTATCTTATGGGGTTGTGCTGAAACATTAACGGAATGTATACTTTCTTCTTTTGAAAAAAAAAATGTGGTATTGTATCCACACAAATTAGCACTTGTCAGAATTAACTTTCACTTCAAAATTATTTCACGATGCTAGAAAGGTTTTCTTGTTCTCAACACTATGTCCCATTGCTAGTCAAAATTATCAGTCCACATCCATACTCATTAGAACAATAATCCATCCAAATCCGTATTGTGATTCAAAAAAGTTTGATGGAGGTGGTGGTTTTCTTTCATCACTGCCGCAAATCTTTCGGCAATGGAAACCCTTTTAATCCTCAATTTTCTTCATAAGTCACTCCCGAATGTGCTGAATTGATTCCCTTGAGGTATACAATATCCGACAAGTTGATTTGTGCGACAATTCCAAGGCTTGAAGAAATATTAGATCCGCCAAGTCTCAGCAATTCTCCCTAAAAGTAAATTTGAAGAAAGGTCTAAAGAGTCCAAATTGGTCAAATTTCCCAATGAAGCTTCAATGGAACTCTCCAGGTAATTGTGTGAAAGATTGAGCACCTAAGTGATTTAAGCTTTCCGATCGTTTCTAGAATTTTTCTTAGGAATCTATTGCATGACAAATCAATGATGGACAAAATAGTTTGGCTATTTGCTAGCTCTATTTGCAATTTTATTTTTTAAAAATGTTATTTCAATAGAATAGTCGTAATAAAAAAGAAAATGGATAATAGTTGGTGCTTAGATAGCTATGACCCATGTCCTTACCAGTCTCTATCATTGCCAATGTCAAAATATCCTACTGGCAAATTGCCACTCAAAGCATTGTTGGACAGATCAAGAATTTGTAGCTTGGAGAAGGAAAAATTGCGAAGGAGTAGGAATAATTACAGAACCATGGAGTTTATTGGATTGTAAAACAAGAACCTTGAGCTTTGGAAGAGTTTCAATAAAGTAAGTGGAAGATAATTAGGGTATCATATACTTATTTATTCAGCATTTACAATGTATTTTTCGGACAAACCAAATTACTAAAATCTGACTTGATTCATAGTACAAATATATTAATTTTTTTTTAATTAGGATGGAAAGAAAGAAATTTTAACAAATAAAAGTTTTTAGAAAGAGCCAAGAAAATACGTTATGTAATTTCTGTTAAATATGGGCGAGCAATTTATTTTTAATGAATAATTGTCTCCCTTTTATTTTCTTAATTAATTGGATTTTGGCTAGATTAAGCACACATGGGCAGGCTAGACTCATAAAACACATCTACCACTCATCCATAATGGACTTGACTCATTCCAAAAATATCATCTCAAATTTTTAAATTTAAACAGAGAATTATTCATATAAATTAACAAACCGTGTGACATGAAATATATAAATAGTGGAAATTTCAATATACAAATATAATCATAGGCCATATAGGAGATATCAATCCAAAAATATAATTAATTTTGATAATGTGCTTATTTTAGCCCAAATATTTTTCTTAATACACGTAATTGAGTATCATTTAATCTTTAAAGAATACATACTCAACTCATTCTTATAATTACTAGTATTCTAAATTACTTCAAGGTTCATCAAACGAAATAACTCTGGTCGGTGAATCCAATCAGTGAGTGTATGAGCAAAATACTCTTTCTTTCGCCTTCATACCAATCATATATGAATTAACTCACTTTTGTAGAAATATTCCATTAAATCGAATCATCTCATGATATAGTCAGAAGTTACAAATGGTAAAATGTTTGAAATCTATTTCTACAATTTCTAGAACTCACATAGCGAAGAAGTAGGAATTCATTCTTTCGTTTTCTAATAGGTTATCTAGTACATGCAGTATAAAATACATGCTATGGTGGAACAACTTTTTTTTCGTCAAAGATAAAATAGTGTATGTCTCGCTCTTAGCTCAAAAATAAATAATATCATATAAGTCTTAGTCTTGTCGTTCTGAAATTGCCAAAC
Organism: Triadica sebifera; assembly: GCA_023653625.1. NCBI lineage: Eukaryota > Viridiplantae > Streptophyta > Magnoliopsida > Malpighiales > Euphorbiaceae > Triadica > Triadica sebifera. Next base: position 31,043,762 of record CM042894.1, on the reverse strand, counting down.
TTGAAACTTTTATTTACATATTCAATAATGTTAAACAACAAGTTTCACACTCAACTTCTTTCAAAATAAATACATGAATGGTGGAGAAGTTATTCATATTGATTCTTATAATTATGAAGAATCTCATCTTGATCATTATCAAGTCGGCCTTTGTTTTCCAAAACAATAACCAAAAAAGGAGCATTGAATTGGTTGACATATAAAATTTTGCTCCAAGCGAATGACTAAGAATAAAAAAAAAAGTAGAGAGGTAGAGAAATAATATTTATAAAGGTTCAGATATTAACAAGCCTTACTCATCTCTTCAATCTCTTGGATATTTCACTAATACAAAAAGTGTTATAATGAAGTTTTTCTAGCTCACTCACAACTATGATGTTTTACTTTTTTCGCTAACACATAATCCAATAACAACCCTTGTATTTTAATGGCTAACACAACTACCAATTCCTTGTATTTTTTATGACTCATACAAAAACCCTTACAAGTATTTTATTCACTGCTCAAATAACTCAAACCCACTAATGATTATTTAATTACAAGAATGAAAGCACTTACTAATCAAAAGAGCTCAGCAAATTGAACAATAATGGTTTTACAATAAAGATTGTAAGTAGATAAAGATTTAATAAATGCACAAATGACTTTAAAAAGATTAGACGCCTGATAATTTGTTGTCTAACCCCTAGAAGTCCAAATGAGTCGTATTTATACTTCCTTTGAGAAATAAAGTCATTCAGGTGCATTCAATACAAAACTAGTCATTTAACTACTTTTCCGTTCACGCATGTCAATATTAAATACGCAAGTTCATTGTGTGACTGAAGCTTTATGGGCGTGACTGTTCTTAATAAAGTCGTGACTGAAGTGGTGAAGCTGGTCATGAATGCTTGTAGCACCCACTATGTAAGCAGACTAGAACTTGCTGCACAGGTGGACGCCATACGACTATAATTGAATCTTCTGAATTAAAAATTTTCAACGTTTTTCATGTTAACAGTTTCTCTTCTGAATCATTCTCATATATATATATATATGCATATATATATATATATATATATATATATATATATATATATATATATATATATATATATATATATATATATACTATTCCTCATGTATCTGGATCACAACTATAATCATGACAATAATAACTTGGGCATAAAAATCCCTCATTAAAAAATATGTGCTAAATCAAACTTATATCAAATACATGTCTTTATTAAAACGTGAATCTATAATCTCAATCCCATGATATGTGGAAAAATTAAAAAAAATGCATGAACAAAATAACAAACCCAACTTGGGTCAACTCTGACTGGCCTTGTCTCCTCTTCTCATCAACCATAGTCTACAGCTCCAAAGCTGCGTGCAGGAAAAGTTCACACGTTTAGCTACTGAAAGCTTAGTGGTACATATAAACATTTAAATTTTAGCATGCATTCACATATTACTATAACATTTCCATATTTAATAACATACCTATGTGCTTGGCCATATCATCAACACGCAATACCTATAAGATAGCTTAAACATGTTAATTTGCATCAACATACATAATTTGAGTTCATTATCAGAATAGCATTACATGTCATCTTACATTTCCATATATTAACATGTACTCAAATTTATTGATTCATGTATTCAAATTTGTTAATCTTTATAAACTATGATCAATTTATTTTGCATTAATGGTTTCTGATTCCATAGCCCAATACTCTAAACATAAACTACCCAGATGCTGGATGTGAAACAAGAGTGCTCTAACATGAGCTTAATGTCATGACCCTAGACTTCAACTAGCAATTGTGCGACACTTAGCACTGTCCGTTGCACTAAACCTGTCTTCCAACTCGACAAAACACTCCAAAGAGAATAGAAAGGAACTTAGAGATTTAGAGGATTCAAGAGCAAAACAAGAACACAAGAGAGTTTGTGAAGAATGCTTTGTATTGCTTTTAGAGAGGTTATCTTACAAATTCCCAAGATTTCCCAATACTTCCCAGGATTTTCAAGGATTTTCCAGGATGCTACAAATGAAGGCCAAGAGGCCTATTTATAGTGTGGCACCAAGCCTAAGGTTATGCCATAAGTTTTTAGATCCTACCAATTCTAGAATGTACAAGAGTTTCTACAACATGCCATAAGGTTCTAGGACCTTCTAGTCAAGTATAACCAACCCTAGAGTCTTCTAGGATTGTATAGTTCCTTCATGCAGATTCTAGGATGCTCCAGAAGCTTCTAGGAACTTCTACATCCTTCATGAACCATCCAACATGTTTTATAATATTCTAGTGCCTTTTAGCACTTTCCAGCACCTTTCAGCACCTTCCGACACCATCTAGCACCTTCCAAAGCTATTTCTTTAGATTTCAAAGGACAATTTGAGCAGGACATAACACCCTCCCCCACTCAAGTTCGCGATGCCCTAGTCGCGCCTTCAAGCTTGAACCTTTCTATGTGATCTTTGAACTGCCACAAAGAGTCTTCAGGTTCCCAGCTTGCTTTTATGTCAAGGGCATTCTTCCATTTTACCAAGTATTCTCGATAACTTGGTACACCTCTACGCCAAATTAGGCAGTCTGCCAAAATAGAATCCACTTCTCTGTCAAAGGAGGTTACTACTGCGGTGGGTGCCCTCTTCGATTCTCCTCGACTTGCATCTTCTTCGTCTCCATGATAAGGCTTCAACATGCTTACATGAAAGACTGGGTAGATCTTAAGCTTAGGAGGGAGTTGTAGCTTGTAAGACACCTTACCGACCCGCTTAAGGATTGTAAATGACTCTTCGTATTTCCGCACCAACCCCTTGTGAACCTTCCGCAAGGACTTGAACTGTTGGGGCAATAACTTGACAAGGACCAAATCTCCTTCCTGAAACTCGACCATCCTCCTTTTCTTGTGAGCCCATTTCTTCATCGTTTTAGACGCCTTGCTCAAATAGGCTCGGGCTAACTCAGCTTGCTCATGCCATGCCTTAGCAAATTTGAAAGCAGCAGGACTCTTTCCTTCATAGCTTATGGCCAAAGCATGAGGGGTCATGGGTTGTTGTCCCATAATGATCTCAAAGGGACTTTTGCCAGTGGATTCACTTTGTTGCAAATTGTAAGAGAATTGGGCTACATCCAGCAACTTAGCCCAATCTTGTTGGTTGGCACTAACAAAGTATCTAAGATAAAGCTCCAGTAATGTGTTGGCATGTTCCGTCTGTCCATCACTTTGAGGATGAAAACTTGTGGAAAAGTTCAAGTCTGATCCCAACAACTTGAACAACTCTGTCTAGAACTTTTCTAGTAAATCGTGGGTCTCGATCACTCACGATGTTAGATGGAATTCTCCAATGCTTCACAACATGTTTAAGGAACAACCGTGCAGTCTCGTCCGCAGTGCAATCTACCGAGGCAGGTATGAAGGTTGCATACTTGCTGAAGCGATCAATGACTACTATTATACTGCCAAAGCCTTCTGATTTTGGCAAGCAAGTGATGAAGTCCATTGAGCCACTCTCTCATGGTCTCTCCAGAATAGGTAATGGTTCTAGCAAGCCACTGGGTGCACGCTGCTCCATTTTGTCTTGTTGGTAAACAAGACAAGTTCTTACGTAGGCTTCAACATCATCCCGTAGTTGAGGCCAATAGTAAATAGACTTGATCAAGGCAAGGGTGTGTCCATGCCTGGGTGTCCAGCCCATAGTGAATCATGGCATTCTTTGATAAGCTTTTTTCTCAAGTTCCCCCACTTAGGTACATAGATACGGTTTTGCTTGACGTAGAGTAGTCTATCACTCTGCCAAAATCGTCTTGTCTTTCCTTCTTTGATGAGGACAAGGAGGTTTTGAGCCAGGGCATCATGTTCCAACCCTTCTTTGATCTTTTCCATCAAGGGACTGCTTGGTCTACTTAAGGCTACTAACTTTGTCTTTCGACTTAGTGCATCAGCCACCACATTGGCCTTATCGGGCTTATATTCAAGCTTGTAGTCAAACTCTACCAAAAAGTCTTGCCACTGAGCTTGCTTGGGACTCAACTTTTTTTAAGTCTGAAAGTAGCTGGTTGCTACATTATCAGTCATGATCACGAAGTGAGAACCCAACAAGTAGTGTCGCCACACCCTTAAACAATGGATGATAACAGTCATCTCTTTTCCTTACCGTGTAGCGACATTCAGTGTCATTGAGCTTACGACTCTCATATGCTATTAGACACTCTTTTTGCATCAACACTCCACCAATGGCAAAGTCTGAGGCGTCTGTATGCAGCTCGTATATCTTGGAGGGGTATAGTAGGCAAAACACTGGTTCTCCGCTAATGGCCTTCTTCAAGTCATCGAACGAGGCTTGGCACTTGTTTGTCCACTCCCAAGTCTTGTTCTTCTTGAGTAGGTCAATTAGTGGGGCTTCTCTTGCTGAATATGACTTGATGAATCTCCGGTAGTAATTCACAAGTCTAAGGAAAGACCTTAACTCGGAGACCTTAGTAAGAGGTTCCCATTCTTGGATGGCGTTCACCTTGTCTCCATCCATCATAAGCTTCCCATCCTTTATCCTATGACCCAAGAACATCACCTCATCTTGGGCAAAGGAACATTTCTCCTTTTTAACATATAGCTCATTTTCCCTGAAGACCTCGAACACCTTCCTCAAATGCTCAAGATGTTCTTCCATAGTCCGGTTATATATCACAATATCATCAAGGTATACTACCATGAACCGATCGAGGTAGGGATGGAAAAGCTTATTCATGAGAGTGCAAAAGGTAGCAGGTGCATTACTGAGACCAAAGGGCATAACAAGGAACTCATAAGCACCATAGCTTGTTACACACGTGGTCTTTGGTTCATCCCCTTTTGCTATGCACACCTGGTCGTATCCCGACTGCAAGTCCAACTTTGAAAAGTATCTTGCGTTCCCTAATTGATCAAACAAATCAGCAATGAGTGGGATAGGATACTTGTTCTTTACCGTGATCTTGTTTAGAGTGCGGTAGTTGATGCACATTCTTAGTGAGCCATCCTTCTTTTTCTAAAAAATCATCGGGCCACCAAATGGGGCTTTGAATGGTCTAATGAAACCAACATCCAACAGCTCATCGAGTTGCTTTTGTAGTTCTACCAACTCCGAGTTCGCCATCCTGTAAGGACTCATGGCTGGTGGTCTTGTACCAGGCTCCAGCTCAATTTCATAGTCCACCTCTCTCCTTGGAGGTAACCGTTTCGGCAACGTCTCAGGCATCACATCTTGAAACTCATCCAAGACAACTTGCACCTCCATCAGCAAGCTTGGTTGTGGTGATGCTTCCTCATCAACATACTCCTTAAGAATGGTCAAGTAACTCTCTTCCTCTCTCTTCTATCCCTTCTTGAATTGAAGTGTCGAGAGAACTTGGGTAGTAGGCTTGGTGGTCCTTTCCGTCGGTAATAGACAAGCCTTTGGTCCATCCATAATGCACATAGAGTTTGAACATGGGACAAGGAAAGCTCTAACTTGGTCCAAAAACTACATGCCGAATACTACTGAGAAATCATCCATGGGTGCCATGGATAAATCCACTTGGACAGTCCATGCACCAAGACTAACCTTAACTCCATAGGCAACTCCTTGGAGAGGTTGTGCCTCTGAGTTAACTGTTTTGAGGGAGCCACCTCCATTGGCAACCTTGAGACCGAGTCTCTTGGCTTACTCTAGCGAAACAAAATTGTGAGATGCACCTATATCTACCAGGGCTTTGGCGACTTTCCCATTGATGGTTGCATCCACAAACATGAGTCCCTCTGGGTTCGTTGGGGCACTCCGCAATGCACTAAGCAACCGCAAGGATCCCATCTTTGCACCTTCATCTGCCTCACTTTTGTCTTGATCATGAGTGGAGGCAGCTAAAGCATTCAATGCCTTCATTTTTGGATATTCTCGTGCCCAATGCGGTTTGTCACATATGAAGCACGTCACATGGGGCTTTGAGGCACCACGTTCTTCCTTTTCCTTCCCCTTGTCTCGCGGCTTGAATGAGGAGCCTTCTTTGTGATTTTTGTGGCTTTAACTCTTAGCATGGCCTCCCCCACTCTTTCCTCCACCAAACTTTCTATCTGCTGCCCTCGGGCCTTCTTTGCTTGAGGAGTAATCAATAAGACTTTCAGTAACCGCAATGGCTGAAGATAAGTCTTGGACACCACGTCGCTTGAGCTCAAGGTTAGCCAATGATTGGAGACCGTCCATGAACAAGAATAATGCATCTTTGTCTGATGTGTCAGGGACTTCTAGCAACAAGGTTGTGAACTCCTTCACATATTCCCTTATGTTACCCGTCTGCTTTAATCGTCGAAGTCGGCCCTTCGCCTTTTCCTCAGCATTTATGGGGAAGAATTGTCTTTTGAACTCCTTTTTGAAGTCCTCAAAGGTGTCAATTCTGCATACCCCATGTTGCACATCTCCATGCCTTCGTCTCCACCACAGTATAGCAGTGTTGGACAGGTAGATGGCAGCAGTTCGGATCTTGCTGGCATGGTCTGTTATGCCAGTAGCCTCAAAGTATTGTTCGAGCCCCCATAGGAAGTTCTCAACTTCCCTAGCATTCCTAGCACCATTGAAGGTCTTTGGCTTGGGAACTTCCACCTTCTTCGCCTCAATGATGGTGGTTGTATTAGTTCTCGAGGCCATAGCCCGCTTACATAGTGCTAGATCACCACCCATATCCTCAACTCTAAGCAACACATTGGAAATTTCTCTTTGGAAGAGATCACGTACCTTGGCAAGTTCGGCCTTCAGCCCATCAATCTCTTGCCTTAACCCACTATCTAGCTCGCTGAGGGACATCTTGACCGCTGCATGGATCTCTACATCTTCGGCCTTCAAGCCGCTACAACATTCCTCCAAGTTGTCCACTCGGTCGAACAGCTCTCCTAAGCTGTCCTGAGCAATCCCAACACATGCTTCCAAGCTAGAAATCATGTCTTTCGACTCGGCTCAAGACTCTTTAGATGGTGGTTTCTGAACTTCCTCACTACCACGCTCCATTGGTGGAACTTCCACACTAGGTGTAGCTGGGGTAGTAGCCTTCATTATGCAAGGGTAGTATAGCTTCAAACCAAATCTCTGATACTAACTGTCATAACCCTAGACTTCAACTATCAATCATGCGGCACTTAGCACGGTTCGTTGCATTAAGCCTGCCTTTCAACCCGACAAACACTCCAAAGAGAACAGAAAGGAACTTAGAGATTTAGAGGATTCAAGAGCAAAGCAAGAACATAAGAGAGTTTGTGAAGAATGCTTTGTATTGCTCTTAGAGAGGTTATCTTACAAATTCCCAAGATTTCCCAATACTTCCCAGGATTTTCAAGGATTTTCCAGGATGCTACAAATGAAGGCCAAGAGGCCTATTTATAGTGTGGCACCAAGCCTAAGGTTATGCCATAAGTTTTTAGATCCTACCAATTCTAGAATGTACAAGAGTGTCTACAACATGCCATAAGGTTCTAGGACCTTCTAGTCAAGTATAGCCAACCCTAGAGTCTTCTAGGATTGTATAGTTCCTTCATGTAGATTCTAGGATGCTCCAGAAGCTTCTAGGAACTTCTACATCTTTCATGAACCATCCAACATGTTTTAGAATATTCTAGTGCCTTCTACCACCTTCCAGCACCTTTCGGCACCATCTAGCACCTTCCAACACTATTTGTTTGGATTTCGAGGGATAATTTGAGCGGGACATAACATTAAGCTACCCTGCTCATTACTGTATCTATTTGTATTGCTACCGCTGAGCTTTTCAAATCAGGAGCGCTCTGACACTAGCTTAAGCCACCCTAATGAGCAAAAACTACATGCATATGAGTATAAGGGCATTCTAACATGAGCTTAAGCCATCTTGTCCCTAATCTAGATATGCTACAACTAAGCTTCTCAAATAAGGAGTGTTCTAACATGAGCTAAAGCCACCTTGATGAGTAAATATAATAACTGCATGCATAATTATTTCTACGATACCATAAACCCCTTAATGGCATGCCACCTATCCTAACTAGTCCCTGGATAGAGAATGAGCATTCTTATTCATATTTAGGTTATTAGTATCAATTATACCCTATTTCAATATTTCACAAGATCATCACATATCATGTTGTGATGTAGAGCACCGTGTGCATAATCAAGTTCCTCAGTCATGTTATCATATTGAATACAAGTTTATTAAAATCATGTCAAAGGTATTTGCATGCCATACCCAAGTAATCTCATCATATGACTCTATTTATTCTTTTATGAAAACAGGGCATTCACGGGCGTAAATGGTATATTCACTCTCTTATCATGGTTTGATTAACCGTGACTAGCTTTTGGACCTTCACAGGCGTGAACCTTTATTCACAGGCATGAAATTCATACTTTCACCTCAATGTCCTATACTGAAACAATATGAGAAGGATCAAACCGGTATCTCCTAAACATAGAGACATGGAACACAACATGGATCTTGCTGAACTCTAGTGGTAGAGCAAGCATGTAAGCAATTGGCCCCATTTTCTTAAGTACCTCATAAGATCTACTGAATCTTGGGCTTAATTTTCCTTTCTTCCCAAATCTCAGAACCTTCTTCTATGGAGAGATTTAAGCAAAACCTTGTCTCCCACTACATACTCGACATCGTTTCTCTTGAGACCCGTATATGACTTCTTTCTATCAGAAGTTGCGCTCAATCTTTCCTAAATAACCCATACTTTTTCTTTGGTCTCCTGTACCAAGTCTAGCACCACTAGTCTTCTCTCACTGAGTTCTATCCAACACAAGAGTATTCGTCACTTTCTGCTATATAGTGGTTCACACAGAGCCATCTTGATACTCTACTAATAGCTGTTGTTATAAGCAAATTCCATCGATGGAATATATTTATCCCATTTACCCTCAAATTCAATTACACAACTCCTCATAATATCCTCTAGGATTTGTATGACCTTTTTTGATTGACCATCTATCTGAGGATGAAAAGTTGTACTGAAACTGAGCTTGATACCCAAAGTTCTCTGCAGACTACCCCAAAATTGAGAAGTAAACCTAGGGTCCCTGCTAGAAATAATAGAGATTGACACTCCATGAAGCTGTATTATCTCATTGACATAGAGCTCTACAAGTCTGTTCAAAAGAAAATCCCTCCTAATAAGCAAAAAGTGAGCTAACTTCGTAAGCCTATCCATAATAACCCATAGGACATCAAATTTTTGAGAAGTTACTGGCAACCTAATCATGAAATCCATAGTAATCTGCTCTCATTTCCATTATAGTAAAATAACAGGTTGTAACAACCCTGATGGTACCTGGTGTTCTGCTTTGACCTGTTGATAAGTCAAACATTTGGTAATATACTATATGATATCTCATTTCATGCCTATCCACCAGTACTTACTATTCAAGTCGTTATACATTTTTGTGATTTTAGGATGCATAGTATACTTGGTCTCATGTGCTTCATGCAATATTTTCTGTCTCATCTCAATAACGTTAGGCATGCATAAACGGTCCTGATAGTATATTCCACCATCAGATTCAACTGTATAATATGATCTCTCCCCCTTAGAGACCGACTTGGCTATCTCAATGAATTTACTATCCTATCTTTGTGCATCAATGATCTCCTAATTAAGTGTCGACCGGAGGTGCAATTCAACCACCATCTTCCTACTCAATGCATTGACCACTGCATTAGCTTTGCTTGGGTTATAATCAATAATACAATTGTAGTCCTTTATCATCTCTAACCACCGTCTCTGTCTTAAACTGATATCTCTCTATATAGGTAGATATTTCAGACTCTTATGGTCTGTATAGATGAAACATCTCTCCCCTTAAAGATAATGATGTCATATCTTCAATGCAAAGACAATGATTGCCAATTCTAAATCATATGTGGGGTAATTCTTTTCATGAACCTATAACTGCCTAGATGTGTATGCCACTACCTTACCTTCTAGCATGAGTACACACCCCAATCCATTGTGAGAAGTATTACTGTAGATCACATAATCCTTATCAGGAACTAGTTGTGTCAAAATTGAAGCCTCTGTTAACATCTTCTTTAAACTATCAAAACTCTACTGGCATTTCTCAGTCCACTCATATTTCACATCCTTTCTCAATAGTCTGGTTAAAAGAGAAGCAATCATAGAGATCCTTTAACGAACCTTCTGTAATAACTAGCTAATCTAAGAAAGCATATGATATATGTCATATTGCGAGGAGACTTCCAACTTATAATAGCCTCTACCTTGCTAGGATCAACTCAAATATTATCTAACGACACAATGTGTCCTAGAAAAGCTACCTCATCAAGCCATAATTCACATTTTGAGAACTTGGCATACAATTTTTGCTCCCTAAATATTTGTAACACTATTTTCAGGCGCTGATCATTCTTCTCAAGTGTTTAGGAATACACCAAAATGTCATCAATAAAGACCACTACACACTGGTCTAAGAGGGTTTTGAACACTCTATTCATTAAGTCCATAAAAACCGTTAGGGCATTGGTTAACCCAAAAGGCATAACCAAAAATTTAGAATGCTCATATATGGTTCTGAACGATATCTTGGCTATATCTTCTGCCCTAACTCTCAACTGGTGATACTCTGATCTCAAATCAAAATTTGGAAACGTGCCTTCACCCTTCAGTTGATTAAATAAGTCATCAATCCATGGTAATGTATATCTATTCTTAACTATCACCTTATTCAACTATCGATAGTCTATGCATAGCCTTATAGACCCATCTTTCTTTTTCATAAATAACATCGGTGCACCTTCTGGAGACACACATAGCCTGATATAACCCTTCTCTAATAGTTCATATAGCTGAGCCTTAAGCTCTTTTAGCTCGAATGATGCCATTCTATATGGTGCTACTAATATTGATATTGTACCAGGAGTGAGCTCTATAGAGAACTCAAACTCTCTGTGAGGTGGTAATCCGATATATCTTCAGGGAATACATCTGGGAATTCATTTACTGTGAGGATATCCTGAAGATCTGGACCTCATTTTTAGGTATCAACAATATGAGCCAAATAGGCTTCGCATTCCTTCGTCATCAATTTCTTTGCCTTCATCATTGAAATAACTCATGGAAGTTATGGAAACAACTCACCTTCCACTTTCATATCTCCATGTTTTGTAGTTTTCAGTATTACAAATTTTTAATTGCAGTCCATAACTTCACATGCTAGGCTAGTCAATCCATATCCAATGTGGCATCAAATTCTCGAAAAGGCAACTTTATCAAGTCTGTCGAGAATTCCCTCCCTTGTACAGACAAAGGACAACATCTATATACCCGATTCATAATCATACTGTGCCTCAAGGAAATTGTAACCTCAATATCATATTCAAGATTTTCACTAACCATGTTGTGCTGCCTAGGAGTGCTTATGCATATGTAAGAGTAGGTAGAACTTGGGTCAATTAATGCACATACATCAGAATTATAAAGAGAAAACATACCAACTATCACATTTGTAGCCTCCTGATCCTCTTTGGCCCTTATGGCATAGGCTTTAGCTAGTGCTTGGCCTAGTCTTGGCCTATTGACAGTCTCAGAGACTATCTGGGTGGGTCCTATATGATCTCATGTCTGCTGCCTGGTCTGAGCTAGAGTAGACCCTGCAGTCTATGTTAAATCATTGCCAACCATCAGAGGACAATCTCTCCCCATATGCTCTTTAGATCCATATCTGAAACTTGAACCTGTATTATTCCAATAGTCTCCTCTATGGCTCTTAGGGCAAGTGCCCCAAACTGGAATACTATCTATGGTAGCTTGTGTCTGATTGATACCAGATACAGATGTAGCTCTAGAGGGTTGCCTCCTCCTGTATGAACCTCTTTGAGAATAACCTCTGTTCTGTCCTTGACTCCTACCATGAGACTGTGGATGGAACTGACCCTTCTTGCCTGAAGGCTAGGCCACTAAAGTCACAATCTGTCTAACAATTTACTTAGCTCTCTTCCTCTTCCTCTATTCAACACTAATCACGGTTGAGATCAACTTGGTGAAGTTGTCATGCTGAAGTGCGGTGAAAAAATCGCCTATCTCCACATCGAAGCCATACTCAAATCTCCCGCACTTGTCTTTCTCGCTGGTGATCATCTTAGAGGCATAGTAACTCAGTCGACTAAACTCTCTTTGGTATTCTGTCACTGTCATATTGCCCTATTTGAGACTCAGAAACTCCCTCTTTTTCTCATCCACATAGATAGGAAGAACATATTGTTCCTTGAATTCAACCATAAAGAACTCCCAAGTCATAGGTTATGGAACATCTGGTTTCAATAGAACTATCTTCCACCAGTCATAGGCATCTTCCTACAATAAAGAGATAGCATACTTGGCCTTCTGATTAGTGGCCACGTCAAAATCACCACAGACCCTTTCTATTTTTTCAAGCTAGTATTTAGCAACAGTAAGGTCATCATTCTTTATTCCCAGAAAATCAGTAGCTCCAAATTTATAGAGCTTTCCAGTTGTACCCTCAGCCTCTGTGGTGGAGGCGGATGAGCTAGTTCTAGTACGGGTGGCACCGTTATAATTATCTGTTGTAGTAGAGTTGTCATCTACTGCATCAAGGGAATCTAGTCTAGGTTAGCTTGTTCAGGAGCCCGTGAGTTAGGAATTTGTTATGCACCTGGACCCTGAAAACTAGCTGCACTAGGCTGGTTCGGTACCCCATTATGTGGAGAGCTCTAGCTCTTAGCCATGTCATTTGATTCAGACGCCATCTCATTCTAATCCTATAAGTTGATAGAGAAGTAGTCAAAGTTAGAGTCAGACGAGACATATGTATGAATGCATGATAACCCTATAATACACTTAGGTCTAGAACTGCCTAAATCTAAGCTTTGATACCACTAAATGTAGCACCCACTTCGTAGTCAGGCCAAAATCCACTGCATAGGTGAACGCCACATGACTAGAACTGAATCTACCTATCTAAATTAAAACTTTTCAATGTTTTCCATGTTAACAGTTTCTTTTCTGAATCATTATATATACACTTTTCCTCATGTATCTGGATCACAACCATAATCATGACAATAATAACTTAGGCATAAAAATCCCTTATTACAAAATATGTGCTAAATCAAACATATACCAAATACATGTCTTTATTAAAACGTGAATCTATAATCTTAATCCCATGATATGCAGAAAAATAAATAAAATGCATGAACAAAATAACACACCTAACTCGGGTCAATTCTGACTGGCTTTGTCTTTTCTTCTTGTCAACCACAGTTTACGGCTCCAAACCTGTATGCAAGAAAAACCCACATGCTATTTATTCATGTTCTTGGGTATGACCTGCATAATCAAGTTCTTCACTCATATTATCATATTAAAATCATGTCAAAAGTGTATGCATGTCATACCCAAGTAATCTCATCATATGAATCTATTTATTTCAGCACTTTACATAATTTCAGGATTTGAACACAACCAAAAACATTCATTTAATCGCAATTAACCATTTATTTAAGGCTTAATGCCTTAATTATCAACACATAACAATATTCCATATTCATCTTCCCTCATATCAACCTCAACATGCATTTCAAAATATTACCATCCATATATACCATTAACAATAACTAAAATATCAACTTGAATTGCCATTTAATATACCATAACAATATTTCATATCACAAACATAATGAAATCGAATAAAAATGTTTATATGCACAAACTTGAATGTTGGAGCCTTAAAATTCGATTCTCTGCTGCTTTGGTGGACTTCTCCACCTTCTATTTCAGCCCCTAACATGAAATCAGAGACCAATTTATCACTATTTCTACCATGGATCGCTTCTCATGCCCTAAATTAGCAAAACCTTAACTTTTCTATTGGTTTAAATCTCATAAACCTTATTTACCATTAAAACAAATTAAACTAGATTAAAGGACAATGGAGAACATGATTTCTTACCCCTGTTTCGTGAACACATATCGACTTCCAGGGTTCAGGACGTGTTTTAACCCTACTTATTGCTAAATTTCAAATCTACAATGAAAAAACTTCATTTTCAATCCATTTTTACTGTGTTTATGGCGAGGATTTCATTTCTGGAGTTTCAGGGTTGGTGGCTAGGGTTTCTGATTAGATTTTATGTGAGTTTCTACCAAAACATGACGCTGCCATATTTAAACCTGCAGGTCTCCACGAGTGTGAACACTATTGTCATGGGCGTGAACATTTGCATCACAGTCGTGAAGATCATCAGCTTCTGAAACTGAAATTCATGACATTCACAATCGTGATTAACACTGTCATGGTCGTGAACGATGCAAACTTCAATTTTTTTTTTATTTTTTTCTTTATTTTGTGGTTTCTAATGCCCATAGCCTCACATATATTCCTCATATAACCTTAATGTACCTTATTTAACATGTTAATTCCAGGCCCCAATTTGCAGGTGTTACAATGCATCTGTTTATAATTTGCAAAACCCTTCACAGGTGTGACACATCTTCATGAGTGCAGCAGTTTGTGCTTCACGGGTAGGCCAAAATACTTCACAGTTAGGCCAAAATGCTTCACAATTGTGAATAATTGAACATGAAGGTTTGACATACACAAGTTTTATGAGCATGACCTTGTCTTCCACAGGCATGAAAATGCATTTTCATAGGGGGTGGTGGTTTGCATTAACAGGCATGAACTGGTTGCAAGGGCCTGAATGACTTCTCAATTTCCTTCTTTGAACTTTAATCCACTTGAATCAACTAGCTTTTGTGGTTTGAAGAACATTTAACCTATCTAAACACTTAGAACACAAAATATGGTTAAATTTTCTATTGCCCAATTATTTGTTATCTTCAAAATTATAGCAATACCCCTAAAGATTCAACAATCTCCCAATTTTTTATGGTGACAAAAAATTGTGCAATATTTTTCTCCCTATCAAAATATGCTTATAAAGAATTTAATATAGATAATCACAAGTATGCCACAAACTCAAACCAAAAAGCATTAGCCCATCAATATAATATGTATGTTTTAATTAAAACA
This sequence comes from Triadica sebifera, assembly GCA_023653625.1. Classification (NCBI taxonomy): domain Eukaryota; kingdom Viridiplantae; phylum Streptophyta; class Magnoliopsida; order Malpighiales; family Euphorbiaceae; genus Triadica; species Triadica sebifera. Next base: position 31,028,716 of record CM042894.1, on the reverse strand, counting down.
AAATGCATATACCTTATCATTTGAACAAAACTGATGCATAAAAGACACATATATGACATATATAAATCATATATAATATACATATTGCATGTTCTTCTCCTCCTTTTAACACAATAAAAAAGAAACAAATAAAAGGAGAAGAAAAAAATCAATAAACAATATGTAGACAATAACATATGCATTAATAAACCAAAAAGATACATGATTTGATAACAAAGAGTTTGATTATATAAAAAAAATGTCTTTTTTATCCTAATGTTCCTAAGAAAAAACTAAAGCTAGGATAGATCATAGCTTGACACCAAATAACTGATCACATAGGCGAGCCACTTCATCCTTAAGGTTATCTACTCGAGATTCAATAAAGTCCTTAAGATCCTACATCTTCTGATAGAAGGACTATTGAAAGGAATCCAAGCTCACCTGAAGAAGGTCAAAACAAGCACCAAAAAAGGCTATCAACAGCTCTGTCGAGTCTAGTATAAAAAAGAGGCCGCCTTACCAACTGTTGGGGCATTAGTACCCCTTGCTGAGGCCTTCAAAAGCTCTACTTGAGCTCTCTTTCGGTGAAATCCTTATAATTCTGCCTTGAACTCATCAGAGTCATCGACCTCCCAAGTAATCTCTTATGTAAGTATGGTAAACCTGTAGAAGGTCTCATCATTATAGAGGATGCAGACAACAACTCCCATCTTGATTAAAAAAAACTACATTAGGACAATCACAATGAGAACCTGAAATGATACTGTAACCCTGAAGGTCTAAAAAGCCTAGCTTAACCACCAAATGAGTAACATAACTCCCAATGAGAATCTCACTAGTAGGCTTCATGGTGATGGAAAGGAGATGAGAGGGAAACCATCTTTATAAGGCTATCGGCTCATCCTTCTGAGCCCATTCTAACAAGAGCAATTCAAACTTTCATATCAAGCCATTGTTGTCCCCCCAAGCAAATATAGAGTATGTGAGAACCGATGGATGTATCGGTGAACTGGATTGGTCAAATGTGTGATTTTGTTCTTTTTCATGTCCCAGCTGCATTTTCTACCAAAATTGTCCCATACTAGGTGGGATAAAAAGTTTTTTTCCTCACTCTTATGAATTAAGCCCTCATGTGGTAGCTTGAAAATGTAAGCAAATTCCATGTCAATGAGAATCTTCTCGTGTATGCACAGTTAGAACGTAACCTTGCTGATTTGAGAGACTTGTAGGGTGCTTAGGAATTCTAGAGTAGTTCCTTGAAGGTGGGCTAGTAGATATTGACAAATTCTAGCAAAACACACTTCTTCAGCCATTCTTTAATATCTTTTTCCAAACCCAAGGCCTTGATACAGTCCTAATCAAAGGATTTGGAAGATAAAATGGGACATTTTCTTGAGAATATTGTACTTGGAATGGTAGTGGTTGTTGAGAACTGTGTACATAGAATATGTCGAATACCTTATATCAGCGCTTTTCTGCTTTCCTTTGGAAGAACTGGCTCTTAAAGCCATAGTGAAGGTCCAAAAAGATGAGAAAGCTTGAATGTCAAAACCAACAAGCCGAAAACCTAAAACTTGCAAAACTTTGACAAACTTATAAAAACTTGAAGAAAAATAAGGGAAAATGAGTATAAAGTGTTTAGATGATGAAAAATGGTAGAGATTTTGTGTGAAAAGGTGAGAAATATAACTAGAATGGCCGAATTTGGTTTTTATATCGCTCGACTGCCCGTAAGAGGGAAAAGAGAAAATCGAGAGAGAATAGTGAAAAATATTTTTTATATTGCTCAATTCACAGTCATGAATACCTGTTCATGGGCATGAATGCTGAATGTTCATAGGCGTAGATCTTGACACTGACCATGAACAAGGACATGAATGACTTTGGAATCAAAGGTTTATATGTTTCACGACCGTGAATAAATATTCACGAGCGCGAACAATGATTTTCTTGATTTTAAAGTTGTGACTCTAGGCTTGAGCTAAAATGTGAATGGCTCTAGAATTTTTTAGTCCTAAAACATTCACAGTCGTGACTTACTAGTCATGGGCAAAAAGCCCTAAAAAACAAAAAAATAAAAAAGTTTCAAAAAGAATTTTTGTCTCAAAAACTTCATACGCAAATAAAACATACTTTTCCAAGGTATACAAACATGTATCACATAATATGAACAAGTATAGTATCAAAACATAATGTATACCTTTAAAAAAAATTACGACAAGGTGCTTGCATCAAGCATATCAAGCTCCTTTTTTATAAAACAAAACCTTTCATTATTGATAGCTTGGGGAAGATGTCAACCAATTGATTGTTTGTGTCAATAAATTCTAACACAACATCACCATTTTAGACATGATCTCTTATAAAATGATGCCTAATGTCTATTTGTTTGCTCCTAGAATATTGAATGAGATTTTAGAAAGATTTATATCACTTGTATTGTCACATTTAATGGGAATGTGATCAATCTCCTAACTATAGTCCTTGAGCTGTTGTCTCATTTAAAAAACTTGAGTGCAATAGTAACCTACTGCCACATATTATGCTTTAGTAGTGGATAAGGCAACCAAAACTTGTTTCTTTTCTAAACCAAAAAACAAAACATTCACCAATGAAGTGACAAGTTCCAGATGTGCTTTTTATATCTAGAAGACTACTGAAATAATCGGCATCCAAAAAACCAATGATATGAAATAAAGTGTTCCTAGGATACTATAAGCCTAAGTGCATTGCCATGAATATATTTTGAAATTATTTTCAAAACATTCAAATGAGATTCATTAGGATATAATTGAAATCTAGCACACAAGCATACACTAAATATTATATCGAGTCTAGAAGTGGTAAGGTATAAAAGAGATCCAATCATACCTCTATAAAGCTCTTCATTTAAAGCCTTACCCTTTTCATCTTTGTCCAACTTTATTGATGTGCTCATTGGAATTGTGGCACTCTTGCATCCTTCCATTCCAAAATTTTTTAATAAACCTTTGGTGTACTTGGATTGGTTGATGAAGATGCCTCCTTGATTTCCTTGTTTTGAAGAGATGAAGATGCCCTCATTGCTTTGCTTGAATTGAAGATCAAGGAAGAATTGGAACTCTCCTATCATGCTCATTTCAAACTTCCTAGTCATACACTTAACAAATTCTTAACAAAGTAATTCATTAGTAGACCTAAAGATTATATCATCAATATAAATTTGAATAAGTAGAATGTCATGCTTGTATTTTTTGATTTTAAAAAGTAGTATCTACATATCCTTTTAAGAAACTATTTTCTAAGAGAAATGCACTAAGTCTTTCATACCAAGTTCTTAGAGATTATTTTAAACCATATAAAGTCTTAGGAAACTTAAACATACGATTTGACAATTCATGACTTTCAAAACCGGGAGGTTGCTCAACATAAACTTCCTCATTTATGAGACCATTTAGAAATGCACTTTTAACATCTATTTGAAAAAGCTTAAAATTCATATGACATGCAAATGCTAAAAGAATCCTAATGGCTTCTAATATTGCAACTGAAGCATAAGTCTTATCATAATCTATGCCTTCCTCTTGCTTATATAATTTGGCAACCAATCTAACTTTGTTCCTAGTGATTTGACATTGTTCATCCAACTTGTTCCAAAAGACCCATTTACTACCAATGATTGGATAGTCCTTAAGTCTTGGAAATAAGGTTCAAACCTTATTTCTCTCAAATTGGTTGAGTTTCTCTTGTATAACAATTATCCAATTCTCATCACTAAGAGCCTCCTCAATTGTCATTGGCTCAATTTGAAAGACAAATGCAAGATTAGAATCTAAAAACATAAAATGAGATCGAGTACTTACTCCTATAGTGGGATCACCAATGATTTGCTCTATGGGATGGTTTCTTATAAACTTCTGTTCTTTTGGTAGCTTTTGGGAGTTTTGCTCTTGAATTTGAGGTAAATGTTCCTTTTGATGCTTCTTTTTGTGTTGCTTCTCTTGATCATTATCATCATCTTTCTTTAAAGCCTTACCTTCCTCTTTCTGATCAAAGTCAAACTTTTCCATTAAACCTATAACATTATTAAGACCAATACCTTTTCCTAAATCAATTTTACTAGATTCATCCAAAGCAATATGCATAAACTCTTTTACAACTAATGAACTTTTATTAAAGACTCTATAAGTTTTGCTAGTTATGGATTATCCTAAAAAGATGCCTTCATCAAATTGAAAGGCGAATTTTCTAAGGTTATCCTTAGTATTTAATATAAACACTTTTATCCAAATACTCTACGGTATAAGATCTTGGGTTTTCTTCCATTCCATAGCTCAAAAGAGGTTTTATTTAAAATAAGTCTTTTGAAAACTCGATTAGAAAATATAACATACTGTATAGGTGGTTTGAACCCAACAGTAGGTTATTAAACTATACTCATTGAGCATTGTTCTAGCCATCTCTACGAAAGTTTTATTTTTCCTTTCAACAAAACCCCATTTTATTGAGGTGTTCTAGGAATAGAAAAATTATGTAAAATACAATATTACAAAAAAAGTTTTCAAACAACTCATTTTCAAATTCTTTGTCATGATCACTTCTTACTTTAGAAATAAAATAACCTATTTCATTTTGAAATCTTTTGGCAAAATTTTTGAAAGATTCAAAAGTATTGTAACACCCCGTTACCCCACTATAGTTCAGCAAGGTAAGTGAGCATTACCTATCTTACTATTTTATAAAATTAATGAAGTGAAGTAAATATTTTTTTTTGAAAATATTGCATAAAATAAAATAAAATTTCATACAAGCCCAAATATTAAAAATTTTATTTATTTATAAAGTACAATAATTTACATTCAAATCATATTCTTTTACATGGTGACTCACATATTTAATACACATGATATGAAATAAAAACGATACTTTAATTTACAAAGCTTTTAACAAAATATATCAAAAATAAAACCCAAAGTTTTTTGCTGCTTTCCTCCGGGTACCCTTCTTCTTCTGGCAGTCTATTTTCTATGGCTACCCCTCTAAACATGTGTGAGAGGAAACCACCCGCGCAAAGCTACTAGCTTAGTGGTGCTTCAATGATAAAAATTTTACATACATATATATTTTCTCACATATTAATTACCCATTTAATAAATAAGATATAAAATAAAGAATTATATAAAATCAATAAATTTCTGCAAACACACAATATATAACAACTTTAGTTCATATAACATTTATAAAAATCCATATAACATTTATAAAAATCACATACTTCGATATTATTATTATTTATTATTTGTGCCCATAACACCTATAACCGAACTAACTAATAAGAATAACGGGGTTGTCATTTCCGGCTTTCATAATTTAGCGCCGAATGCTTTTATAATAATGTCATTACCGGCTTTTGTTATATTGCCATTACCGACTTAATAATTTTGCGCCGAGCGCATTTATAAATTGTCATTACCGGCTTTCATATATTGGCACTGAGTGACTTAAATTCTCTGATTGACATGCCAAACTATTTCCTATTCTAGTTCTAGACTAGGTGTTTTTGGGCTTAACTATTTTTATATTAATTCACTATATTTCAAAAATGTCAACATTATTTAACTATCATAATTATGCTTATTTATTTTTGTTCCTTATTTCCATTATTATTGCAATAAAATCTCATACATAAATAATTTGTTAAACATTTATAATTATTATCAAAGTAAATATTTGCATGGATTATTACATATAATTATAACAACACATACAAAAAGTCCAATATTGTATGTTTTTACCTATGGAAGATTTCAGACTTATTTTTGGGCTTCATTTTTAGCCCATATATAATTCGAATTTGAAGTTCTAGCTTTTTAAAAATTTTTATATTATTGTCTTAGCTTTCAGATACAACAAGAATAATGTAAATCACAGTTTTCTATCAAAAGTTATGATCAATTCACTACTGCATCATCACAAAATTTTATGTCTAGAATTTTCCGGATAGATTCTAGGTTTAAACTTCGTGCATTTAACTGGACAAATCTAGACATAATTAGATATTATAGTCTAAATAAAAATTAAATCCCTGTGTCTTAGCTTTAATTTCCAATAAAGAACATACAAAAATGAGTTCTATAACTCAATTTATCATCAAAATAGACAGAGCTGTTTCTGGAATTCTGTACCCGAGCCATCAATTGGTATCAATCCATATTTCAACCACATTCATCATTTGCATTCATTTTAATACTAAAATTTTCATAATTACAAATACATTCATATGTCTCAATTATTTCACACCATTTAGTCTCATTTCCATATATAATATCAAAAGTCACAACAAAACACATAACATCTCAAAAACACAAACATAACAAACCTTAACATATAATTCCATACATATTAACAACATGCAAAATTTTTATCAATGAAGCACATACCTAATCAGCATTGGTTCTTCCCTTAATCCTTATTTTTCTTCCCTTATTAGCTAGCTTTCTCCTTACCTTTGTCACCCTCTTGAGGGCCTCTCACTTGTTCACTTATTTTTCCTACACAACCATACCATAACTCAATTCCAACATTCAATTTCAATGCTTTTCATGTCTACATAATATTCTAATTCTCCTAATATGTTTTACACCTTAATTGAGCTAAAATATACTACGGTTAAACTTCCTTTTTCACATGTCATGGCTGCCCAAAAATCATATCCTAGTTTCCAATTTATTTTCTTCAATTCAACACTCAATTCACCCTTAATCTATCACAAATTGTGGTATTTCTATGTTAATTTCAATTTCCCCCAAATTTATTTAACTATGGCAGCCCCTCATTCATCCTTCAACATTATATTTTCTTCAGTTTTTAAGCCATAAAATAATTACCTAACATCAAATATCATTAATTCAAAGTTTAATTACACTTCTATCAACTAATCACAAACTTAAATTTCTACTTCCAATCTTGCAACATAAGCTCAATCTACCAAACCTAATCACATCTATCATCATTATGGATCTCAAATAGAAAGAAAAAGGCTGAATTTAAGAAGAATAAACTCACCTTAAGTGTTCTTCAAAGTGGGCCGAAATTCCCCTTAATATTTCTCTCTTTCCTTTTTTTTTTTCTTCCTTCCTTCTTGCTCCATTGGTACCTTTTATGGTAAGAACTCTTAAATTCTGATTTTTTTCTCTCAAAACTAATTTATTTGCTTTCTTTTTCAAGCTTGGATTGAATGAAAATGGAGGCTTAGGGAGGGACTAAGGTGGACGGCAAAGAGATTAGAGAAGATGAGGGAAATGAGTTTTAATTGGTGGAGAAAATGAGGTATTTATCTTTTTTTTTAGGTGAGTATTTGGTGGTTCCATGACTATATTAAGCTCTTCATCCATTGGTCCAGAATACAAATTAATTTTAATGAAATTTTAAACTTTAAGAAATTTCTTATTTGCCACATCTTCCTCCATATTTACACTTTTTCCCCAAACAATTGCCATAATACCGATTTTGTCCATAGAAAATTTTATTTTTTTCTAATTCTACCCCAAATCTTTTTAATTCCCAAATAATAATACCCTTAATTATTTTCTCTTATTATTAGTCATTTTTTCTTAGGTTTAAATTTAGACTCCGATTGAACCAATGGACCCCACTATGGTCATGCGCAATCGGGGTCTAAATCACTGAATGTTACAATTCTCTCCCCCTTAAGAAAATTTCATCATCGAAATTTACCTGATTAGGTAGAGCTGAATAACTGAGTATGTTGAGTTCTCATCATTTCTTCACTCTCCCAGGTGGCTTCTTCTACTTCATGATTGCGCCATAGGACCTTTACCAGTGGTACCTTCTTGTTCCGTAGTTCTTTGAGTTCTCGAGCTATGATTTTCACTGGCTCTTCATCATATGTCAAGTCTGGTTGTACCTCTATTGATTCCACAGGTATTACATGTGTCAGATCCGATCTATATCTTCTTAACATTGAGACATGAAACACATTGTGGATCTTATCCAATTCTAGTGGTAAGGCCAACCTGTAAGCCACTGGACCCACACGTTCAAGTATTTCGTATGGTCCAATAAATCTAGGACTCAGTTTCCCCTTTTTACCAAAACGAAGTACTTTTTTCCAAGGTGAGACTTTCAAAAATACCTTGTCTCCGACAACATACTCAATGTCCTTCCTCTTCAAATCGGCATAGGATTTTTGTCGATCAGTTGCAGCTTTTAACCGATCTTGAATTAATTTCACCTTCTCCTCTATCTGCTGCACTAATTCTGGTCCCATTAATTTCTTTTCACCAAGTTCTGTCCAACATAGTGGTGTTCTACATCTCCTTCCATTCAGAGCTTCGTATGGTGCCATGTCGAGACTAGTTTGATAGCTGTTGTTGTATGCAAATTCCATCAATGGTAAATGTTTATCCCAGCTACCCTCAAAATCAATTAGGCAAATTCTCAGCATATCTTCTACTTCATGATTGCGCCATAGGACCTTTACCAGTGGTACCTTCTTGTTCCGTAGTTCTTTGACTTCTCGGGCTATGATTTTCACTGGCTCTTCACCATATGTCAAGTCTGGTTGTACCTCTATTGATTCCACAGGTATTACATGTGTCAGATCTAATCTATATCTTCTTAACATTGAGACATGAAACACATTGTGGATCTTATCCAATTCTAGTGGTAAGGCCAACCTGTAAGCCATTGGACCCACACGTTCAAGTATTTCGTATGGTCCAATAAATCTAAGACTCAGTTTCCCCTTTTTACCAAAACGAAGTACTTTTTTCCAAGGTGAGACTTTCAAAAATACCTTGTCTCTGACAACATACTCAATGTCCTTCCTCTTCAAATCGCCATAGGATTTTTGTCGATCAGTTGCAGCTTTTAACCGATCTTGAATTAATTTCACCTTCTCTTCTGTCTGCTGCACTAATTCTGGTCCCATTAATTTCTTTTCACCAAGTTCTGTCCAACATAACGGTGTTCTACATCTCCTTCCATACAAAGCTTCGTATGGTGCCATGCCGAGACTAGTTTGATAGCTGTTGTTGTATGCGAATTCCATCAATGGTAAATGTTTATCCCAGCTACCCTCAAAATCAATTACGCAAATTCTCAGCGTATCTTCTACTTCATGATTGCGCCATAGGACCTTTACTAGTGGTACCTTCTTGTTCCGTAGTTCTTTGACTTCTCGAGCTATGATTTTCACTGGCTCTTCACCATATGTCAAGTCTAGTTGTACCTCTATTGATTCCACAGGTATTACATGTGTCAGATCCGATCTATATCTTCTTAACATTGAGACATGAAACACATTGTGGATCTTATCCAATTCCAGTGGTAAGGCCAACCTGTAAGCCACTGGACCCACACGTTCAAGTATTTCGTATGGTCCAATAAATCTAGGACTCAGTTTCCCCTTTTTACCAAAATGAAGTAATTATTTCCAAGGTGAGACTTTCAAAAATACCTTGTCTCCGACAACATACTCAATGTCCTTCCTCTTCAAATCGGCATAGGATTTTTGTCGATCAGTTGCAGCTTTTAACCGATCTTGAATTAATTTCACCTTCTCCTCTGTCTGCTGCACTAATTCTGGTCCCATTAATTTCTTTTCACCAAGTTCAATCCAACATAGCGGTGTTCTACATCTCCTTCCATACAAAGCTTCGTATGGTGCCATGTCGAGACTAGTTTGATAGTTGTTGTTGTATGCAAATTCCATCAATGGTAAATGTTAATCCCAGCTACCCTCAAAATCAATTACGCAAATTCTCAGCATATCTTCCAACAATTGAATCACTCGTTCGAATTGCCCATCTGTTTGTGGGTGAAATGTTGTACTAAAAGCAAGTCGGGTCCCCAATGCTTGCTGTAGACTTTTCCAAAATTTTGATGTGAACCGTGGGTCTCGATCAGAAATAATAGATACTGGAACCTCATGCTGTTGAATTATCTCATTGACATATAATTCTGCTAACCGACTCAATGAATAATCCATTCAAACTGGCATAAAGTGAACCGACTTGGTAAGCCTGTCAACAATTACCCATACTGCATCATGCTTCTTTTGTGTCAAAGGCAACCCAGATACAAAATCCATTGTAATCCTTTCCCACTTCCATTATGGAATTGCAATAGGTTGCAACAATCCAGATGGTACCTGGTGCTCTGCTTTCACTTGTTGACATGTCAAGCATCTTGTAGTGTATTCGACGATATCCTTCTTCATTCCTGGCCACCAATAATGAGTCTTCAGGTCTTGATACATTTTATTGCTCCCTGGATGCATGGAATAAGTTGTATTATGTGCCTCTTTTAGAATTATTTGCTTTAATCCGCTGTCATTTGGCACACACAATCTTCCTCTATAACTTATGCTTCCATCATTTTCAATCTTAAATTCAGGTCTCTCCCCCTTTTTAACTGCCTCAGCAATTATCATCAATTTCTGATCTTGCTTCTGAGCTTTTCTCACTTGTTTCCTTAAAGTAGGTTGGACTCGTAACTTTGCCAAAATAAATTATGAGTCTATTTTTTTAATTTTACTATTACTTTCTATATATTATATTATAATTGAGGAAAATTTAAACTATACCTGTCAGTGTTTTTCTACTTAAGGCATCTGCTACTACATTGGCTTTGCCTGGCTGATAATCAATAATACAATTATAATCCTTGATTAACTCCAACTAGCGTCTTTTCCTTAAGTTCAATTCCTTTTGTGTGGGCAAATATTTAAGGCTCTCATGATCTGTATATATGTAGCACCGCTCGCCATACAAATAATGTCGCCAAAATTTCAAAGCAAACACTATTGCTGCCAACTCTAAATCATGAGTAGGGTAATTTAGCTCATGAGGCTTCAATTGCCTAGATGCATAAGCAACTACTTTACCCTCTTGCATTAATACACAACCTAGCCCATTATGAAAGGCATCACTGTATATCACAAAATCTTTCCCTAGCGTAGGTTGGGTCAAAACAGGTGCTTCGGTTAACATGGCTTTTAGTTTCTCAAAGCTTGCCTGGCACCGATCTGTCCACTCAAACTTAGTTTCTTTTCTAAGCAACTTAGTAATTGATCCAGCTATGCTTGAAAATCCCTTCACAAACCTTCTATAGTAGCCAGCTAATCCAAGGAAACTTCAGACTTCTGTTACATTGCGAGGTGGCTTCCAACTTAGAATGGCTTCTATTTTGTTAGGATCAACCCGAATTTCTTCAACTGAAATAATATGCCCTAAGAATCCCACTTCTTCCAACCAGAACTCACATTTTGACAACTTTGCATACAATTGATTTTCTCTCAAAGTCTGCAGTACTATTTTGAGATGCCTGTCATGTTCTCCCTTGTCCTTCGAATACACCAGAATATCATCTATAAAAACTACCACTAACTGATCAATATAAGGCCTAAAAATTCTGTTCATCATATCCATAAAGGTAGCTGGTGCATTCGTTAAGCCAAATGGCATAACCAGAAACTCATAGTGGCCATATCGAGTTCTGAAGGCTGTTTTAGATACATCTGATTCTTTGATTTTCAGTTGGTGGTACCCGGATCCGAGATCAATCTTAGAGAATACTCCTGCTCCCTTCAATTGATCAAACAAATCATCAATTCTAGGTAGTGGGTATTTATTTTTAATTGTCACCTTGTTCAATTGTCGGTAATCAATACATATCCGAAGGGTGCCATCCTTATTTTTCACAAACAACACCGGAGCACCCCAAGGTGACACACTGGGCCTTATGAACCCTTTGTTGAGCAATTTCTGCAATTGAACCTTTAACTCTCTCAATTCTGCAGGTGCCATTCTATAAGGAGTAATTGATATCAGAGCTGTACCAGGAATCACATCAATAGCAAATTCTATCTCCCTATCTGGTGGTAACCCCGACAAATCTTCAGGAAATACATCTGGAAACTCACACACTGTAGGGATGTCCTTGAGTTCTGAGCTCCTCTTCCTGGTATCTATCACATGGACCAAATATGCCTCACATCCCTTCCTAATATATTTCCGAGCTTTTAATAATGAAATAACACTGGTTAAACATGTTTGACCTACACCTTGAATGATGGTGTCATCTTGCCTGGGAATTTGAAGTACAACTTTTCTAGATCGGCAGTCGACTATGGCTCCATGCTTTGTCAACCAATCCATACCCAGAATAGCATCGAATTCATGAAAAGGTAGTTCTATTAAGTCTATTGGAAATTCTCTACCCTGAATAATTATTGAACTGTTTCTATAAATATTATTGACTTTCACACTATGTCCCAGCAGATTGGTCACAACTATCTCATATTCTAAGGTCTCAGGTATCATGTTCCCTTGTCTAAGTGCAGTTGTACCTATGTATGAATGCGTGGAACCAGGATCTATCAAAGCATGTAAATCAAATAAAGATTATTTACCAACTATGACGTCTGGTGCATCCTGGTCCTCACGAGCTCTCATCACATATGCCCGAGCTGGGGCCCTACTACCTCCGGGTCTGTCAACTATCTCTGATATCCCCTGACTCTGTCCGGTACAACCACCTCAAAACTGACCTAGACTTCTACCACAGCTCTGTACCGATATCTTAGTCTGTGATGGTGCCATACTGATTGTACTAAGTCTAGGACAATCTTTCTTCATATGGTCAGTAGCTCCACATCTCATACATACCCCAGTCAACCACCAACACTCTCCTGTATGAGCTTTACCACAATGCTAACACAAAGCCGGAGCTGGTCTCTTGGAAAATGATGCTGGTGAACTAGCAGATAATGCTGCAGGTCTAAATTGCTGACCCCGCCTATCAGAAAATGTCTGTCTACCCAATCTACTCATTGAGATCGTCTTCAAATCTACGATAATTATCAGCTTCATCTCCAATAATCCCAGTAGCATACTTGCTCAACCTGGTGAACTCCATCTCGTACTCAGCTACTGTCATACCCCTCTGCCTCAAATTCAGGAATTCTCGCTTTTTCTCATCAACATAGATTCTTGGCACATATTTCTTTTTAAACTCTGTCACAAAGAAATCCCATGTCTGAGGGGTCGTTGTCTGGAGTTTTGCTAATAACAATTTCCACCAGTCATAGGCATGCTCCTGAAGGAGAGATACTGCATATTTAACCTTGTACTCCACTGGACATTGCAGCTCTTCAAAAACCCTTTTTGTCTTTTCCAACCAAAATTCTGCTGCTGCTAGGTCATCCTCTTTCTAACCCATAAAATCCATAGCCCCATATTTTCTTAATTTATCAATATGGGGTTTCGGTTGAGGTGGGGGAGGTGGTGGAACTGGTGGCAGCACAACTTGTACTATCTGTTGTAACAAAGTAGCCATTTGTTGCATAAGGGGTACCTGACCCGGGTTAACCTGTTCTTCAGCATGTTGTGGAGCTATAATGCTAGGCTCTAAGGCTCTAATTTATGTTGACTATCTATGAGTAGCTGAGTCAGCTATACTATCACCCTTATGTTCTTCATGACTTTGTCTTGATTCCGAATCCATTAAAACAATGCAAATGCTAAAAACATGCATTTATCTTCCCATACCCACTAAGTAAGAACCATCTAAATCTATAGCTCTGATACCAAAAATTGTAACACCCCCTTACCCCACTATAGTTCAGCAAGGCAAGTGAGCATTACCCGTCTTATTGTTTTATAAAATTAATGAAGTGAAGTAAATATTTTTTTTCAAAAATATTGCATAAACTAAAATAAAATTTCATACAAGCCCATTTATTAAAAATTTTATTTATTTATTTATAAAGTACATTAATTTACATTCAAATCATATTCTTTTACATGGTGACTCACATATTTAATACACATGATATGAAATAAAAATGATACTTTAATTTACAAAGCTTTTAACAAAATATACCAAAAATAAAACTTAAAGGTTTTTTCTACTTTCCTCCGGGTACCCTTCTTCTTCTGACAGTCTATTTTCTATAGCTACCTTTCTAAACCTGTGCGAGAGGAAACCACCAGCGCTAAAATACTAGCTTAGTGGTGCTTCAATGATAAAAATTTTACATACATATATATTTTCTCACATATTAATTACCCATTTAATAAATAAGGCATAAAATAAAGAATTATATAAAATTAATAAATTTCTGCAAACACTCAATATCTAACAACTTTAGTTCATATAACATTTATAAAAATCACATACTTCGATATTATTATTATTATTATTATTATTATTATTATTATTTGTACCCATAACACCTATAACCAAACTAGCTATTAGGAATAACGGGGTTGTCATTCCCAGCTTTCATAATATAGTGCCGAACACTTTTATAATAATGTCATTACCGGCTTTTGTTATATTGCCATTACCGACTTAATAATTTTGCGCCGAGAGCATTTATAAATTGTCATTATAGGCTTTCATATTTGGCACGGAGTGCCTTAAATCCCCTGATTGACATGCCAAACTATTCCCTATTCTAGTTCTAGACTAGGTGTTTTTGGGCTTAACTATTTTTATATTAATTCACTATATTTCAAAAAAGTCAACATTATTTAACTATCATAATTATGCTTATTTATTTTTGTTCTTTATTTCCATTATTATTGCAATAAAATCTCATACATAAATAATTTGTTAAACATTTATAATTACCATGAAAGTAAATATTTGCATGAATTATTACATATAATTATAACAACACATGCAAAAAGCCCAATATTGTATATTTTTACCTATGGCAGACTTCAGACTTATTTTTGGGCTTCATTTTTAGGCCATATATAATTCGATTTGAAGTTCTAACCGTCAAACAATTTTTAGCTTATTGTCTTATCTTTCATATACAACAAGAATCATGTAAATCACAATTTTATATCAAAAGTTATGATCAATTCACTACTGCATCATCACAGAATTTTCTGTCCAGAATTTTCTGGACAAATTCTAGGTTTAAACTTCGTGCATTTAACTGGACATATCTAGACATAATTAGATATTATAGTGTAAATTCAAATTAAATCCCTTTTTCTTAGCTTTCATTTCCAACAAAGAACATACAAAAAAAATTCTATAACTCAATTTATCATCAAAATAGATAGAGCTGTTTCTGGAATTTTGTACCCGAGCCATCAATTGACATCAATCCATATTTAAACCACATTCATCATTTGCATTCATTTTAATACTAAAATTTTCATAATTATAAATACATTCATATGTCTCAATTATTTCACACCATTTGGTCCTATTTCCATATACAATATCAAAAGTCACAACAAAACACATAACATCTCAAAAACAAAAATATAACAAACCTTAACATATAATTCCATACATATTAACAACATGCAAAATTTTTATCAATGAAGCACATACCTAATCAGCCTTGGTTCTTCCTTTAATCCTTCTTTTTCTTCCCTTATTAGCTAGCTTTCTCCTTGCCTTTGTCACCCTCTTGAGGGCCTCTCACTTGTTCACTTATTTTTCCTACACAACCATACCATAACTCAATTCCAACATTCAATTTCAATGCTTTTCATGTCTACATAATATTCTAAATCTCCTAATATGTTTTACACCTTAATTGAGCTAAAATATACTAAGGTTAAACTCCCTTCTTCACATGTCATGGCTGCCCAAAAATCATATCCTAGTTCCCAATTTATTTTCTTCAATTCAACACTCAATTCACCCTTAATCTATCACCAATTGTGGTGTTTCTATGTTAATTTCAATTTCCCCCATATTTATTTAACTATGGCAGCCCCTCATTCATCCTTCAACATTATATTTTCTTCAGTTTTTAAGCCATAAAATAATTACCTAACATCAAATATCATTAATTCAAAGTTTAATTACACTTCCATCAACTAATCACAAACTTAAATTTCTACTTCCAATCTTGCAACATAAGCTCAATCTACCAAACCTAATCACATCTATCATCATTATGGGTCTCAAATAGAAGGAAAAAGGTTGAATTTAAGAAGAATAAACTCACCTTAAGTGTTCTTCAAAGTGGTGCAAAATTCCCCTTAATATTTCTCTCTTTCCCTTTTTTTTTCTTCCTTCCTTCTTGCTCATTTACTACCTTTTATAGTAAGAACTCTTAAATTCTGATTTTTCCTCTCAAAACTAATTTATTTGCTTTCTTTTTCAAGCTTGGATTGAATGAAAATGGAGGCTTAGGGAGGGACTAAGGTGGACGGCAAAGAGATGAGAGAAGATGAGGGAAATGAGTTTTAATTGGTGGAGAAAATGAGGTATTTATCTTTTTTTTTTAGGTGAATATTTGGTGGTTCCATGACTATATTAAGCTCTTCATCCATTGGTCCAAAATACAAATTAATTTTAATGAAATTTTAAACTTTAAGAAATTTCTTATTTGCCACATCTTCCTCCATATTTGCACTTTTTCCCCAAACAATTGCCATAATACCGATTTTGTCCATAGAAAATTTTATTTTTTTCTAATTCTACCCCAAATCTTTTTAATTCCCAAATAATAATACCCTTAATTATTTTCTCTTATTATTAGTTTTTTTTGGTTTAAATTTAGACTCCGATTGAACTAGTGGACCCCATTACGGTCATGCACAATCGGGGCCTAAATCACTGAATGTTAAAAGTATCACTTTTATGGGCTAAAAAAATTATCCAAGTAAACCTAGAGTAATCATCAACTATAATAAAACATAGTATTTACCTCATAAACTAACAACTCCAGTAGGTTCAAAAAGATTTAGATGCAAAAGTTTTAGAGGTCTAGTAACATTTTTAAGCTTGAAAGATGTTTTATGTTGCTTTCCCTTTTGACAAGGTTTGCATGTATTATCTTTGGTGAATTTGACTTTGCATAGTCCATCCACTAGCCCTTCTTTGTTAAGGCTTTAAATTAAATCTATGCTTGCAAACCCAAGCTTTTTATGTCATAGCCAAAACTCATCACTAATAAATATAAGACACTTAGAGGAAATGTTAGTTAATTTGTGTAAGTCAATTATGTAAATATTGTCATCTCTATCCCCTTTGAATATCTTTTGGAAACTTAGGGTGGTCACATGACATCAATTAGAACTAAAGGTGACTTGGTTTCTCTTAGCATATAATTGACTCATGACATCCTTGATCTGGACATGAGGCACACCTACAAAACAATAATTTAGGTTTGGTTCTTAGGTATCCAAATAAACTTGGGTCTTTGGAGGTTAGCTTTAAAAGGTTCCTGATGAGCCTTCATGCAATAGTGGCATTATTTAGATTTAAATTGTTTTTACCACTTCACATGAGGTTTAGGCCCAGCTACCTTTCTAGAGGTATTATGTGCACAAAAAGATGAATAAGCATGTGTAGTCGGTGTTTTTCTAGGTGCATGCCTTTTACATAAGAAGGCATGATTGTCCTTTTGAGGTTTTTCTCTTGAGCCATGTGACCCTTCATTGCTTTTCTTTTGAGTATGGGATTTTGTATGTACTTTACCCTTAGCCTTTGAGACTATTACATCAATAGAAAAGTTTTATAAAGTGTTATAGTTAACAAATATTTTTCTAGGTAGAGAGAATGATGATGCTCCGTTGAAGCCTAAGCAACATCTCACAAAATGTGGTCTTTAAGATACAATTAAGGTATCCAAGCTATCATATTCACTAATTCAGACCTAAGTCACGCGAGTTGTCAAATCGACTCGTCGGTTTGACCAAAGTCTAAATTTGGATTTTTATCGAAAAATAATGAAAATAATGGCAATTAAGTATGGAATATAATCAATAAAGTGTTTAAAATATTTAAAGATGTTAAATTTCAGTAAAGGACTAAATTGCAAATTTTGAAAAGTTTAGGGGTCAATTTGCAATTTACCAAAAATTTGAGGATATATTAGGATAATCATAAATTAAATGCATGAATTGGGACATAAAATTAATATGGAGGCTGGCCACACCAAGTGACATACATTAAGTGGACAATTGACATGCATGAATTGGAAATTAATTAAGACTTCTAAAATTTGGCTTAGGTGTCCCATAATTATGTAGCTTGTCTTTATTCTCTTAATTGTTCCTTCATCTCCTCATATCTAGAATTTGCCATCTTTTAATTGCCTCCCACGTTTCTTGAAGCACCACACACCAAATGACATACAACAATTAGCCAAGTGAGGTGCATGAACTAAACATTAATTAAAGATTCTAGATTGATGCTTAGATGTCCCCTATCTTAATGACTTTTGTCATCTTCTTCTTGGTTTTTTCTTCCACTTCCTTATCCATTTTTCATTGAGGAAAATTCTGTTCTCCACACCAGCCACGTTTTCCCTTGTTCCTCATTAGCCAAAGCTTAGTTTTAATGAAAGAAAGTAAGAAAAGAGAGAAAAAGTAAGGTAAAATCCCATTTTCATGCTTCAGGTAGCTTAAGAGAGTAAGGAGAAAGAGAGAGATTAGGGTTTATGAAGTTTTAATAATCTGATTATAAATTTTAGGAACTCAAAGTGACAAGGAGCTAGATCAAAGGAGCAAAGGAAAGGAAAAAGAGAAGTAAAGAGAAAGAAAATAGAGGTTTGTGCATAACCTAAGGCAATAACCTATTTTAATTTTTTTAATTTAATGAATTAATTATTTGGCATGTTGATGATTCTGAATTAATATTATTTGTGATGAAAAATCTTGGGGATGCATGTTTGCTAGACTTAGGATTTAATTTGGTAAAAATTGAATGTGATTAGCTTGTATGTTCCTTCCCGGAAATTGATGAGCAGTGTTCACTTAAACTGTTATAAATTAATTTTTGGAACTCGGTTTTATATGTTATTTGTTGGGTTTGAAAGATACGAAATATATCTATAACTTTCATTGAGACCATAAAATCTGAATATGTCTGTAATTATCCAGAAAAATTCATTACTAACAATTCTGCCCAGAATTTCTGGACCTGTTATAACTTGAGTTATGGAGCTTGGATTTGTGTGTTGTTTATTCAATTTGAAAGTTATGACATAGGGATATAATGTTTATTTAGACTATAACATTTGAATATATTTGTAATTGTCTAGAAAAATTCATAAAGTTCAGACTTAGAATCTGTCTATAAAATTATGGGTAGAATTGTTAGTGACCAGTCAGTGTTTATTTTACCATATCTTTTGATACAAAACTCATAATTTAGTGATTCTAGTTGCATATTAAAGCTAAAATCCAGATATAAAATTATTAAGAAGACCCTGCCAGTGACAGGGTAGCATATGAGTTGAGAAATGAAATGAGTAAAATGATGAGAACTTTGTTATATTATGTAAATATTATTTTAATTGAGTGATTATGTGATTGTTTTGAAACATTACATGCTTGAAAAGTGTGAATCTAATTGTTATGAATTTTCATGAAATTGTATAAGCCCTAGAACACCTAACTAGAACCAACTTAGGATAGTTTGACATGCCAAATAGGGGGGGAGTATGATGAAAATGATTAAATCCATTAATAGTATGATTATCTATCTCGGTTTTGGCATTGTTATCTACGCCGAGTTTGATATTGTTATCTACACTGGGATGACATTATTATCTACGTCGGGATGACATTATTATCTACGCGGGGGTATCACACGGTTATCTATGCCAAGTTTGACATTGTTATCTATGTCGGGTTTGGCACTTATATGCACACATAATATTGCCCGGGTGGCACTCTTAAGTGCCTGGATGGCAACTCTGTTATCCTTGTCAGTGGTTCATAGGTTTCCTGGGTATGAATGGAAACATAAATAAAGAAGTTATGGAACATAAAAGAATTATTGAAAATAAAAATGGAATTATGAATTTTGACATGGATAATAAGAAGATTTAGTGTTATGGGCAATGAAAAGCTATGGATAATAATGAGTTGATAATGTAAAATAAATATAAGATATAAAAGAATAAAATTTATGAAATGTAAATTGCATGGAAATATGATTGAGTATGATTTGTGACGTGTATTAATAAATGATTGAGTGTTGTGAACATAAACAAATTATTGAAAATAAAAAGGCAATCATGAATTGTAAAATGAATAAGAATGATGATTTTATTATGTTAAACAAAAATGAGATACAATAAAATAAATTGATGTTATGCATACTGGAATATTATGAAATGTATGTTTGTATGATTTGATTATAAATTGATATATGACAATGCATGTGACATTAAAATAGTTTATTGCCTTATTTACATGCACCACTAAGCCAAGAGCTTAGAGTGAGAGTTTTCTCATGTAGATTTAGTAAAGAATAAATAGAAGATAGTAGATAAGGACAACGGTGACCTAATCCAGTAAAGCATCCTGTTGCACATGTTGCCCAGATATTGAGCCAAGAAGGGGGGTTGAATTGGAGATTAAAAAATTTAACTTTTAAGTGCGGAAATAAAAATTAAGTTTAGTAGGGATAGAAGAATATGACACAAGAATTTTTATAGAGGTTCGGGTGTTAACAAACCTTACTCCTCTCCCCAATCTCAATTGGGAGTTTCACTAACACACTAAGTGTTACAATGGAGTTTTACAAGCTCACTCCCAACTATGGTGTTTCTAACTATGGCTCACACCTAACCCAGAAATCTCTTATGTTTTGATGGCTCACACAATAACCAATTCCTTGTGTTTTACAGGCTCACACAAATAACCTTTACCTTATATTTTACAGGCTCACACAAAAAACTTTTCTTTGTGTTTTAGAGGCTCACACAACTAACCCTTAAAAGTGTTCTACTCTTAACCCATAAATACCCAAAACTCACTTGAGTAAATGATTACAGAAAGACACACCTACAAATCCATATTGCTCAATAAATGATGAGCAAACAGATTTTCACTGAGAATAAATGTTTTTGAAAATATCAAATGCACAAAATGGCTTACAACAAGATTTGATTCAAAATATTTGCTATTCTCTTGTTGTCTTGTTCTCCTTTATTCCCTTACTCATTCTAGATGCATAAATGACTTGCATTTATACTTTTAGAGCAAATTAGCCATTAGAGTGCATTTAATATGAAACTAGCCGTTGCACCAACCCTAATAATCGCGCCTAACATGTTTCTCTTTCTTGTTTCACGGTCGTGATTATGTGTGTCACGGTTGTGACTGTTCTTCCAAGTCGTGACTTAAGTGGTGACCTTGGTCATGACGCATTTTGGAAGGTTTTGAAATGTTTGTTCACGAGCGTGCCATTTTATCTTCACGTGCGTGACAACCTTCCAAGCCGTGGTCCAAGTGGTGACTTTGGTCGTAAAAGTCTCTGAAAGAATTTGTCATGTCTTTTCATGAGTGTGACATTTATTCATGGGCGTGACTGAAATGTTCATTCACGGGTGCTATCTTTCTTCATGGTTGTGAACTTTAAATGTTGGTTTGTTGGCGCTAGGCTTCATCACGGGTGTGACACATAGAGTCACAGACGTGAACATGCTATTTCTTCAATTTTACCTTTTTAAGATTTATCTTCCATTCTCCATTCTTGCTAACATATTCCATACCCTATTCATTAGACTTAGAAAACAAGAATGTTAAATACATTATTGCTATTTTATTTGTTATCATCAAAATGACGAAAATACCCCTCAAGGTTCAACAATCTCCCCTTTTTTTATGGTGAAAAATAATCTAATAATATGTGCTTTTGAGAAGTCTCCCCCTCAAAAGATGCTTAGGATAAAGAATGCTGAAGTGCAAGAATTGTAAAGAATGATGAAGTGTAGCATCAAAATATACTTTCTAGTTTTAAGTATGTGCAAGTTATATGCAAAGTATATCCAATGTATACCAAAATTTTCTTTAAAGCATGAAGTATATTTAAGGTATATTTAGAGTATATCAAGTGCATATTCATTTCTGTAACTTGCATCAAGGTATATGCAAAGTATACTTATGATATATTTAAGGTGTATAAAGCTCATTTGCATACTTGCATATTCATTTTGAATCAAAATTTAAGTATTGCACTTAACTTTAAACAATATATTGCTAGGTTCTCCATTTTGATTCAAAATTAAGTATTGCACTTATCTTTAAACAATATATTGCTAGGTTCTCCCCCTTTTTTCATCAGCAAAAAGAATATCAAAAAGATAAAAAAACAATGGAAAACAAAGCAAATATATTGATTAATAAAGAGAAGTACAAACACAAAAGTAATTAAAATTCATAAAGGAAATTTATAATTTCCTATAACAAACTTGCTAGAAACAAACATAACAAGGCTAACATAAACATCTAGCCTAACATCTAACCGGACATCCTATCTCTAAGACGAGAAACTTCTGCCTCGAGGTTGTCCATCCAAGACTCCATGAAGTCTTTGAGGTTCTCTAACCTCTCATCCACCAAAGCCTGCAGCTGCTCAAATTGTGGTGCCAAGAGGTCAACCACTTGCTGAACCAAATTTGGTGTGGAGGCAGAGGATTGTACGATGTCCTGCTCAACCTCTTGAGGTGCCACCTTAACTCGAGTCCTCTTCTTCTGCTGAATTCCTTGGAGGACAGCTTTGAAGTCCTCTGAGTCATTTTCTTCCCAAATGATCTCGCCAGCAGTGTTGATGAAATGGTAGTAGATGTTGTTCTCAAACACAATTCGAACAACCGCTCCTATTTTGATGAAAGACTCGACATCCAGTCGGTCTCGAGGATGCCCTGGGATGAGATTGTAGTTATGTGCATCTAGCTTCAAGTATCAGCTTCAAAGCAATATGGGTCACGTATCCACCAGTAAGAATGTCTCCGGAGGGCTTGGTGGCAATTGACAGGAGATGGTTTGCAAACCATCGAGATATAGCCACTGTGAGGCCTCTTCGGGCCATCTCCAGAAGAAAAAACTCAGACTTCCAGATTGTGCCATTGCTATCTCCTCGGGCAAAAATGCTATAGGTCGGAAACCTATACATATATTTATGCACTGGGGATCGAAGGTGACTGCTCTTTGTCTTTTTAACATCCCAGCTGCAATCCAGACCAAAGTGAGTCCATGCCCGAGTAGCATAGAACTCCACTTCACTATTGTTCAGGATGCCATCTGAGGAAAGATTGAATAAATCTCCAAATTTTGTGGCAGAGAGGGTGTTCGGATGCTTGTATAATTAAAACTTCACCGTGACAGTGGGAGATAAATGCAGAGTGCTCAAAAACTCTAAAGTTGGCTCCCTCAGAGTTGGTTGATGAATGTCAACAAATTCTTTCAGATGACAGGCCTGAAGTTGCTCTGTCATGGTTGTCTCGAGGTCGAGAGTACGAACTGTTTGCCACTCAAATGATCTTGAGGAAATAAGTGGCCTTTTCTTGAGCACAGAATATCTAGGATGACAATGCTCTGGAATGATGTTCATAAGGTATTTCGTGTACTTTCTAGGAGCATGAGACTTCTTCCTAGTACCCTTGGATGAACCGGTTTCCATCTTGATTGAAAGAATGAAACTTTTTGAAGGGTGGAAAAAATTTGACAAAAATTGTGAGTAAACCCTAAGGAAATATGATTTTCTGATGATGGAAGAGGTTTTTAAAGGTATTTATAGATGAAATTAGTGGCTAGGGGGCTAGAATCTTCAATATGTCATTCAATGTTGATAAATGAGAGCAGTTGAGAGAAGTTGGAGAGTTGAAATGTGAAAAATAACGACATAATTGTTATATAGCCGACATCCTCACGAGCGTGAAAAACTTTGTCACGGGCGTGAAGTGTCATGTTCACGGTTTGCTAAAGAAATGCTCTACCCGTGAAGAAAGGTGTGAAATTGATCACAATCATGAAATTTGAAGATCACAGGCGTGAATGATGAACTATCACGATGGTGAAAAAAGAGTCACGGGCGTGAAGTGTTGAATTTCACTATGTATGACCGTGAAACAAAGCGTGAAAGCTTCTGTAAGTTTTTGATGAAAATGTTCACGGTCGTGAAAAAACGTCACAGGCGTGAACAAAGGATTTCACGGGGGTGAATGAAGTCATGAAACATAGTCTTCACTACTTTAAGCCGTGAACCATGTCATGAAGCAAGTCGTGAAAGCTACTGGTTCTTTTGGCGATTTAGTTCATAGTCGTGAACATATGTCATGGGAGTGAATTGCCTAAAATGCTCACTAAAAAAAATTAAGTCTAAAAAAAGACTAAGGCATTCCTAGGAAGATTCTATCCCTTATAACATACATTTCCATCAAATTAGCAACCTTATTTCTAGTAAGATGAGACAAAAACAAGATTATCCATCAAGGTTTGACAATTTGGCAATCACAAAGTTAATCCGTCAATCATACCAAGCTCTCTTCTTATTAAATTAAATCTTTCCTCATTTAAAGACTTAGTGAAGATATCTGCCAATTGATTTTCTGTGCTTATAAATTCCAATACAACATCTCCATATTGAACATGATCTTTTATAAAATGACGTCTAATGTCAATATGCTTACTTCTAGAATGTTGAATGGGATTCTTAGAGAGATTTATAGCACTTGTATTATCACATCTAATAGGTATATGGTTCATACTATGACCATAATCCTTAAGTTGTTGTTTCATCCAAAGGATTTGTGTATAACAACATCCTGCTGCTACATACTCTGCTTCAGCAGTAGAAAGAGCAACTGAAATTTGTTTCTTGCTAAACCAAGAAACTAAGCACTCTCCAATAAAGTGACAAGTACTTGAAGTACTTTTTCTATCTAAAAGACTACCAGCATAATCAGCATATGAATATCCTACAATGTAAAAGGATGAATTTCTAAGATACCACAAACCTAGATGTAATGAGCCACGTAAATATCTTAAAATTCTTTTTACTGCATTTAAATGAGACTCTTTTGGACATGATTGAAATCGTGCACATAAGCATACACTATATATTATGTTAGGTCTAGAAGCAGTAAGATATAAAAGTGATCCGATCATACCTCTATAGAGCTTTTCATTAATGCTCTTACCCTTTTCATCCTTGTCCAATTTTATTGATGTGCTCATTGGAGTCTTGGCATTCTTGCATCCTTCCATTCCAAATTTCTTAAGTAATTCTTTGGCGTATTTGGATTGGTTGATGAATATGCCCTCATTCCCTTGTTTTATTTGTAGTCCAAGGAAATATTTAAGCTCATCCATCATGCTCATTTCGAATTCCCTAGTTATACACTTAGCAAACTCTTGACAAAGCAATTCATTAGTAGACCCAAATATAATATCATCAATATAAATATGAATAATTAGAATATCATGCTTATGTTTTTTAATGAATAATGTAGTGTCAACATTCCTTTTTGTAAAACTATTTTCTAAAAGAAAAGAACATAGACTTTCATACTAAGCTCTTGGAGCTTGTTTCAAACCATATAAATCTTTTGAAAGTTTAAAAGCATGATTAGGCAATTCATAACTTTCAAAAACTGGTGGTTGTTCTACATAAACTTTTTCTTCTATATAACCATTTAAAAATGCACTTTTTACATCCATTTGAAAAAGTTTGAAATTCATATGGCATGCATATGCTAAAAGTATTCTCATGGCTTCTAATCTAGCTACAGAAGCATAGGTCTCATCATAATATATTCATTCTTCCTGATTATACCCTTTTGCAACTAATCTAGCCTAATTCCTAGTTATTGAACCTTGTTCATCTAGTTTATTTCTAAACACCCATTTGCTACCTATAATTTGATGATCCTTGGGTCTAGGTACTATGGTCCATACCTTACTTCTCTTAAATTGGTTGAGTTCCTCTTGCATAGCAATCACCCAATTTTCATCATTAAGGGCCTCATCAATATTTTAGGCTTAATTTGAGAAATAAAAGCAAGGTTAGAGGCTAAATGTTTGAGATGAGATCTAGTACTTACTCCCCTTGAAGGATCACCAATGATTTGCTCTTTGCGGTGATCTTTTGTCAATCTCCATTCCTTTGGGAGCTCTTGCCTGTTTTCCTCTTGAGCTTGAGGTAGAGAATTATCTTGACGTGAATCTTCTTGATCATTTTTTTCTTTTCCATTTTCAAGATCAAGTCTTTCCATGGTACCTACAACATCATCAAAAGCACTACCTTTCACAATATCAAGTTTACTAGACTCATTAAAAACAACATGCATAGATTCTTCAATAGTTAATGACCTTTTATTAAATACTCTATATGTTTTGCTAGTTGTAAAGTATCCTAAAAAGATACCTTCATCAGATTTAGAGGCAAATTTTCCAAGGTTGTCCTTGGTATTCAATATGAAGCATTTGCATCCAAATACTCTAAAGTATGATATCAAGGGCTTTCTTCCATTCCATAGCTCAAATGAAGTTTTGTTTAGAAGAGGTCTTTTGAAAACTCGATTTGAAATATAACAAGCAGTATTTGTGGCTTCTTCCCAAAAGTAAGTTGTTAAACCATACTCATTGAGCATTGTTCTAGCCATTTCAATTAAAGTTCGATTTTTCCTTTCAACTACCTCATTTTGTTGAGGTGTCCTAGGAGATGAAAAATTCTGCGAAATGCCATGTTCAAGACAAAAACTTTCAAAGTTTTCATTTTCAAATTCTTTGCCATGGTCACTTCTTATTTTTGAAATGTAATATCCTTTTTCATTTTGAACTCTTTTAGCAAAATTTTTGAAATTTTCAAAAGCATCACTCTTTTGAGCTAAGAAAATTACCCAAGTAAATCTAGAGTAATCATCTACGATGACAAAGGCATAATGTTTACCTCCTAAGCTTGCAATTCTATTAGGTCCAAATAAATCTAAATGCAGGACTTGTAGAGGTTTTGAGGTACTTACTATGTTTTTGGCTTTGAAGGATGACTTGTGTTGCTTCCCTCTTTGGCAAGGTTCACATGTCTTGTCTTTTCAAATTTGACTTTTGGCAGTCCCCTTACTAGTTCTCCTATGCTGAGGCTTTGAATTAAGTCCATGATCGCTTGACCAAACCTTCTATGCCACATCCAAGATTCATCACTAGTAGACATAAGACACTTAGAGGAATGGTTAGATATTTCGTGTAACTCTATTATGTATGTGTTAACATTTCAATTTCCTTTAAATATCTATTGACCATCAATAGAGGTTACAAGACATTCATTGGAAGTAAAGGTTACTTTGTTTCCTTTATCACATAATTGACTAACACTCAACATGTTATGTTTCAAGCCATCAACAAGTAAGACATCATTAATAAAAGTAGTACCATTAATACCTATAGAGCCAATGCCAATTACCTTACCCTTAGCATTGTTTCCAAAGGTAACTTTACCTCCATCAATACTTTTGATTTCATTGAAGAGTTCTTTGTCTCCTGTCATATGCCTTGAGCATCCACTGTCTACTAGCCAAGCATTTTTGTTTATTGTGGACTTGAGGCATACCTATAGAATCACAATTCAAGTATGATTTTTAGGTACCCAAATTAGCTTGGGTTCCTGGGGGTTAACACATGAAGGTTCCCAATGAGCCTTCCTTATCCAACAATGTTTATTTATGTGACCAATTTTCATACAATAATTACACTGTTTAGGTCTAACATTGCTTTTTGGTCTTACAATATTTTTGAATGTCATATTTGTATTAGACTAATTTTTAGAACAATGGCATGCACAATCATGATTAATTGGTGATTTTCTATATACATGCTTCTTATACATAAAGGCATGATTATTCTTTTTATGTATAAAAGGTTTAGTGTACTTATTCCTTGGTGTTGTTCCAACAAGTGTGGAGATATGAGGTTCACTTGACTTAAAAAATATAGTTTTATGAGAAGATGATGATGTGTCCTTAAATCCTAGACTGTGTCTAATTAAAGGTGGTCTTTGAGACACAATGAGAGTATCTAAACTCTCTTTTCCTTTGTGAAATTTTGAAATGGAATTTTTAAGTTCATCAACTTCATTTTTTAAAGTATTATTCTCTTTAAGCAAGGAATTAGTTGAGGGTCATGA
Source organism: Triadica sebifera (assembly GCA_023653625.1). Lineage (NCBI taxonomy): Eukaryota > Viridiplantae > Streptophyta > Magnoliopsida > Malpighiales > Euphorbiaceae > Triadica > Triadica sebifera. The sequence continues at coordinate 31,000,828 of CM042894.1, read as the reverse complement.
TGAGTATTCATCTAATGACTTTTGAAGAAATTCATTAGATGATTTAAGCTTAAGATTCTCCTTTTCTAAAGCATCCATTTTGATTTTTAAATTAGAAATGTTATTCTTATAAGTCCTGAATTTACTCCTATATTTTTCTAATTCTAGATTCAATTTTTCTATTAGGCTTTGTTCATCATCATCATCATCATCACTATCACTATTACTATTATTATCACTACTATCATTATTGAAAGAGTATTAGTGTAGTGATCTTACCTTATCCGAGATGTGATCCTCTATAGCCATGATGCATAGGTTAAGCTCTTCGTTTTCATTGTCATCTTTTTCACTTGAAGAGCTTTCGTCATCCCATGTGGCTTTGTGACCTTTCTCCCCATTGTCTCTTTGGTATTTGCTCTTATGCTTCTTGAGCCTTAGACATTCTGGTTTAATATGCCCTTTCTTTCCACATTCATAGCACTTTACCTCTTCCGTACTTCTTTGTGCATCATTAGAAGTTTGTTTGAGGTTTCTTTGCCTGAATTTTCTAGAGTTGCTCATTTTCTTCTTAATGATTCTTTTCAACCTTCTTGAGAGCATAGAAATGTCCTCATTCTCATCATCACTCATTTCTTCATCATCTTCATATTCTTCTTGAGATTTTGAAGTAGAGGCTTTTAGTGCTAGAGACTTTATTTTTTCTGGCTCTGCTTCATGCTCTCTATCTCTTTTTACTGCCATTTCATGTGTGAGAAGTTTGCCAATAAGCACATAAGCATTCATGATGCTCATGTCTTCATTTGCTTATTCTATACCTGCAACTCTTAAACCGTAATCTTTGAGAGGAAGACTTCTCAGGATTTAGTTTTCTCATTCTATTTATGATAGCTAGAAGACAATTGGTCATGTCAGTGATTAACTCATTGGATTTCATCTTGAAGAGCTCATATTCTGAAGAAAGAAGTTGAATCTTCTTGGATTTAACTTGCTTAGTTCCTTCATGATAGTTTTCCAATGTTTTCCACATGCTGTAGGCTATTGGTTAGTGTTGTATTCTGCCACATTCTTCAATCGATAATGAGCTTGAGAGAATTGTCATTGCCTTCTTATTTGTGAAGTTTGCTCTTCTTTGAGGCTCTGTCTAATCATCTCTTGATAAGATTTCTTCTTCATCATCAGCTCCTCTTCTGGTTGGTGGTGTCCATTCTTCTCGAACACTATCCCATACTTCAATTCCTTCACTATCCAAATATGTCTCCATCCGAAACTTCCAATGAGCATAATTTGCTCCATCAAAGTAAGACTTGAGACTTTGGAATCATTCATTGGCCATATCTTGATCTTTACTAGTGCTGTTTAGGCTTCGATGCTAGACTTAGCTCTGATACCAATTGTTGCCCAGATATTGAGCTAAGAAGGGGGGTTGAATTGGAGATTAAAAAATTTAACTTTTAAGTGTGGAAATAAAAATTAAGTTTAGTAGGGATAGAAGAATATGACACAAGAATTTTTATAGAGGTTCAGGTGTTAACAAACCCTACTCCTCTCCCCAATCTCAATTGGGAGTTTCACTAACACACTAAGTGTTACAATAGAGTTTTACAAGCTCTATCCCAACTATGGCATTTCTAACTATGGCTCATACCTAACCCAGAAATCCTTTGTGTTTTGATGGCTCACACAATAACCAATTCCTTATGTTTTATAGGCTCACACAAATAACCTTTACCTTGTGTTTTATAGGCTCACACAAATAACCTTTCTTTGTGTTTTATAGGCTCACACAACTAACCCTTACAAGTGTTTTACTCTTAACCCATAAATACCCAAAACTCACTTGAGTAAATGATTATAGAGAGACACACTTACAAATCTATATTGCTCAATAAATGATGAGCAAACAAATTTTCACAGAGAATAAATGTTTTTGAAAATATCAAATGCACAAAATGGCTTACAACAAGATTTGATTCAAAATATTTGATATTCTCTTGTTCTCTTGTTCTCCTTTATTCCCTTACTCGTTCTAGATGCATAAATGACTTGCATTTATACTTCTATATCAAATTATTTTGGTGACCTTGGCCGTGAAGCATTCTGGAAGGTTTTGAAATGTTTGTTCACGGGCGTGACATTTTATCTTCACGTGCGTGACAACCTTCCAAGCCGTGGTCCAAGTGGTGACTTTGGTCGTGAAAGTCTCTGGAAGAATTTGTCATGTCTTTTCACGGGTGTGACATTTATTCACGGGTGCGACTGAAATGTTCATTCACGGATGCTATCTTTCTTCATGGCCGTGAACTTTAAATGTTGGTTTGTTGGCGCTAGGCTTCATCATAGACGTGACACATAGAGTCACGGACGTGAACATGCTATTTCTTCAATTTTACCTTTTTAAGATTTATCTTCCATTCTTCATTCTTGCTAACATATTCCATACCCTGTTCAATAGACTTAGAAAACATGAATGTTAAATACATTATTACTATTTTATTTGTTATCATCAAAATGACAGAAATACCCCTAAAGGTTCAACAACACACATCGTGGGTTACATAAATTTTGTATATTATCTTGTAAATTTTATTTTGTAGTATTTGTAAAATAAACAGTATGTTTTGTAAAGAACATATTATGATATAAAAATATAATATATCTTTTATGTTATGATTTCTTTTTATACTGCAAAGTAAATAAATAATGAAAAAATACGAGTACTTTTCATTTATACAAAATTTTAAAATGATATTTTAACCGATGAAGTCAGTGTAACACACCCTCATTCGGCATGAGTTGTTGGGGTGAGAGGGTGTTACACAAGCTTTTTTTCCCTTTGTGAAATTTAGAGAGAGAATTTCTAAGTTCTTCAACCTCATTTTTTAAAGTATTGTTTTCTTTTAATAAAGAGTTAGTTAAAGGTTTTTATGAAATCTCATCCAATGATTTCTTTAAGGAGTCATTTGAGGTTTGTAGCTTTTCAATTACCTTTTGAAGTTCATTAAAATCATTTCTAAGTTTAGAGCTTTTTTTTTTTCTATAAACTTTAAGTTGTTTTTATACCTTTCTATCTGTAAGTTTAAGACTTCAACTACTACATCATCATCAATTAAATCACACAATTAATTACGAGGTTGGGATGTAGAGCATGCCTCATTAATGGAGTTATCCTCAATAGCCATGAAGCACAAGTTAGCCACCTCTTCTTCTTCTTCTTCTTCATAAATGTTGAGAAGTCATAATCCCAAGTGGCTTTCTGACCCTTTTTTTCATCTTCTTTATTGGGTCTCCTCCTATACTTCTTGAGCTAAGGGCATTTTGATTTGATGTGTCCCTTCTTCCCACATTCATAGAACTTAAATTTTTCCTTGCTCTTATTAGATGAGGAGTTTCTAAGAATGAATCTTGAAGCTTTTTGCTTATAGTTATTGATTGATCTATACTCGTTGGTAATCAATCTCTTGATCCTCCTTGAAAATAAGGTTATTTTTTCATCTCCTTCATCACTCAACTCTTCATCACTAAGAAGATCTTCATCTATAGGCATGGAAGTTGAAACTTTAAGTGTTAGGGAATTTCTCTTTCAAGCTCTTTTTCTCTTAATAGAGCCATTTCATAAGTGAAGATTTTGCCAATAATTACATCGATAGGAATTACGTTAAAGTCTTCATTGGATTCTTCAATACCCGTAACCCTTGAGCCATAATCTTTCATTGGAAGACTCGTTAGAATCTTGTTATTTACATCCTCCAAATTATAATGCTTTCCTAGCTTCCAAACTTCTAAGCTTCCTCATGGCATTAACGATGGCAAGAAGTCAGTTGGTCATTTCGGTTATGGTCTCATTGGGCTTCATCTTAAAGAATTCATATTTGGTGACAAGAAGTTGAACCTTTTTGGATTTCACTTGCTTTGTGCCTTCATGGTAGTTTTCCAAAGTTTTTCAAATAGAATAAGTGGATGGACAATGTTGAATTCTACCATACTCTTCAAGTGATATAGAGCTTATTAGAATAATCATGCCTTTTTTGTTTTTGCCATTTGCTCTCGTTTAAGGCTATATCCAATCATCTTTTGGAATGATTTCTTTTTCTCCTTCGACATTCCTTCTTGTTGGAGGCGTCCATTCCTTCCAAACGGTGTTCCAAACATCTTATTGCCCAAAACAATAACCAAGAAGGGGAGGTTAAATTGATTAGCAAATAAAGAAAGAGAAGTAGAGAGATAGAGACACAAGATTTATAAAGGTTCGAGTATTAACAAACCTTATTCCTATACCCAATCTCAATTGGGTATTTCATTAACACTTATAGTATTATAATGGAGTTTTCCTATAACACTCCTTCACCCTAGCAACACGTTCCTGGATAAGGGAGTGTTATGCTGACTTCATCGATTAAAATCACCATTTTATATATATATATATATATATAAAAGACACTCATATATTAATTTTTTTCTTTATTTAGTATTTATTTGCATTGCAATATAAAAGAAATCATAACATGAAAGATAAAATAAATTTTATTTAATAAAGTATTATTTACAAAACGTGTTGTTTATTTACAAATATTAAAATAAAATTCAAAAGATAATATACAAAAGTTGTGTGGCCCACGGTGGTTGAAATAAGCTGCTCTATTAGATCAGGTCACCGCTAGTTTTGTCTACTATTGTCTACTTATTTTTTACTATATATGCATGAGAAAAACTCCCACGCTAAGATCTTGGCTTAGTAGTGCATATAAATAAGGGAATAAACTATTTTATGCAACATGCATTGCCATTTATCAATTTATGCTCACATCATCTTTCCATGCAAATATACATCTCCTAATATTCTAGCATGCATAAATATCAAATTATCCATATCATATTTCATGATTATTATCCATATCATAATTCATGGTTCCTTATTATTTTTTTCTATTCTATTTTATTTTATTTTCAATCATTCTTTATAGCCCATAACACTCCATCATCTTTTTATCCATGTCATAATTCATACTTTCATTTTTATTTTCAATAATCCATTCATTTTCCATAAATTTTTTTATTTATACCCAAAACGCCTATAAACTACTGACTAGGATAACAGAGTTGTCATCCAGGCACTTAGGAGTGTCACACAGGTAATGTGATGTGCGCATATAAGTGCCATTACCAGCTTTAATAATAGTGCAATTATCGGCTTCAATAATAATGTCATTACCGGCTTCAATAATTATGCCATTATCAAGTTCAATAATCATACCATTAATGGTTTTCATTTTCATCATACTCCTCCCCCCCCCCCCCGCGCTTGGCATGCCAAACTATTCTAAGTCTAGTTCTAGTTAGGTGTTCTAGGGCTTATAAATGTCATTAAAATTCATAGTTATTTAATTCACCCATTTCATGCATGTAAATGTTCAATTAATCACAAAATTACTCAATAAAAATAGTATTTGCATAATATAAGAAGGTTCACATCATTTTACTCTTTAAATTCCACAACTCATATGCTGCCTTGTCATTGGCAGATTCCATTCTCTGTTTTGGACCTTAATTTTGGTCATGTTACAATCTGAATTTAGTTACAAACTCTTTTTAACACTTTTAATTCTAGATCTTAGCTTTAATATGCAACTTGAATCATTTAATTTTGAGTTATGTATCAAAAGATATGATAAAATAAACACTGATTGGTCATTAATAATTCTGCCTAGAATTTTCTGGACAGATTCTAAATCCAAACTTTATGAATTTTGTTGGACAATTACATACATATCTGGATTTTATGGTCTAAATAAAAATTATAGCTCTATATCTTATCTTTAAAACTCAATAAAGAACATATAAAACTGAATTTCAAAAATTAAGTTATAATATTTTAAGTACTCACTGCTCATCCATTTCCAGTAAAGAACACATAGATGAACTATCTTCAATTTTTACCAAAATTAATCCTAAGTCTAGCAAACATGCATCCTAGGATTTTTATCACAAAATACTATTAATTCAAAATCATAAACATGCCAAATAATCAAATCTTGCAAATAATAAAAATAATAAGTAATAAAAAAATAAAATAAAATAGGCTATTTCTTTAGGTTATGCACAAATCTCTCTTTTCTTTCTCTTTTCCTTTGCTCCTTTGAGTTAAATCCTTGTCAATTTGAGTTCCTAAAATTCATAAAAGAGATCATTAAAACTTCATAAACCCTAATCTCTCTCTTTGTCTTTGCTATCTTAAGCTTCCTTGAGCATGAAAATGAAAATTCCCATGCATTTTTCTTTTTTTTTCACAATTTCTTTCACTAGAATCAAGCTTTGACTATGGAGGAACTTGAGGAAATGTGGGGCTGGTGTAGAGAACATAAATTTCTAGATGCTAAGTGATAAGGAAGAAGTAATTAATGACAAAAGACAAACTTAATTTAATAATGTGGACACCTAAGTATATGAATTAAATGTCTCATTCATGCATGTCAATTGCCCACTTAATGCCTGCCACTTGCTGTGGCCGGCCTCCACATGTACATAATGTCCCAATTCATGCATTTAATTGATGATTATCCAAATCAATCCTCCAATTTTTAGTAAATTATAAATTGACCCCTAAACTTTTCAAAATTTGCAATTTAGTCCTTTACCGTAATTTAGCATCTTAAAATATTTTAAATACTTTATCAGATATTTTTCATAATTATTTGCTACTATTTTAATTATTTTTCAGTCAAAATCCAAATTTAGACTTCGGTTAAACCGTCAAGTCGATTTAACAACTCGCGCAACTATGGGTCTAAATTAGCGGATATGACATTTCCTAGCTCACTCCAACTATGGTGTTTTGCTCTCTTGACTAATGTCTAACCCAATATTAAGCCTTGTACTTTAATGGCTAACACAACAACCAAATCCATGTGTTTTTTATGGCTCATATAAAAACTCTTACAAATGTTTCATTCACTACCTAAATCACTCAAAAGAATTGATGAGTATTTGGTTATAGGAATGATATTACTCACTAACCAAAAGAGCTCAATAAACTAAGCAATAATGACTTTCACAATAGAGATTATATAAAAGAAGTTGAATAATTGCACAAATGGCTTTACAAAGATTAGATGATTGATTACTATTGTCCTCAAACTGGAAAGCTCATAAATGAGTCTGTTGCCCAGATATTAAGCCAAGATGGAGGGTTGAATTGGAGTTTAAAAAATTAAACTTTAAAGTGCAGAAATAAATGATTAATTTTAGGAGGGATAGAGAGAATTTGACACAAGGATTTTATAGAGGTTCGGGTGTTAACAAACCCTACTCCTCTCCCCAATCGCAATTGGGAGTTTCACTAACACACTAAGTGTTACAATGGAGTTTTACAAGCTCACTCCCAACTATGGTGTTTCTCACAATGGCTCACACCTAATCCAGAAATCCCTTATGTTTTAATGGCTCACACAATAACCAATTCCTTGTGTTTTTCGGGCTCACACAAATAACCTTCACTTTGTGTTTTTACAGGCTCACACAACAACCTTTTGATTTGTGTTTTGAGGCTCACACAACTAATCCTTACAAGTGTTCTTCTCTTAACCCGGAAATACCCAAAGCTCACTTGAGTAAAGTTTACAGAGAAAACCACTTACAAATCTTAATTGCTCAATAAATGAAGAGCAAAAAGATTTTTATAGAGAATAGATTTTGTTCTCAAAATATGAATGTACAAATAGCTTGAAATAAGATTTTTGATTCAAAGTAATTGCTATTATGTTGTTATTCCCTTTATTATCTTGTTCTTATTGCATAAATGACTTCCATTTATACTCCCATGGCTGAATAACGCCGTTGGGGTGCATTAAATACGAAACTAGTTGTACCAACCAAAAAATCACGCTTGAAATTTTTCTCTTTCATTGTTCACGGGCGTGACTATGCTTGTCACGGGAGTGACATTTCTTCCCAAGCCGTGACTGAAGTGGTGAACTTGGTCGTTAAGCTCTCTGAAATTTTTTGACATATAGAGTCACGAGCGTGACATACTCATTCACGGGCGTGACAAGCTTCCCAGCCGTGATCCAAGTGGTGACTCTGGTCGTGAAGCTCTTTGGATGAAAATGCATGAATCTTCATGAGGGTGACACCTTTATTCACGGGGGTGACTGAAATGCCCACTTCACGGTTTGTTTTTCCTTCATGTTAGCTTCTTTCACGGGAGTGACTCATAAAGTCACGATAGTGAACATGCTACTTTTTGAATTTTGTCTTTCAAGGATTATTCTTCCAATTCTCCATTCTTGCTATTTTAATCCATGTCATGTATAATAGACTTAGAAGACAAGTATGTTAAATACAATATTGCTATTTTATTTGTTATCATCAAAATGACGGAAATACCCCTCAAGGTTTAATAATCTCCCCCTTTTTGATGGTGACAAATAATCTAGTAATATGTGATTTTGAGAAATCTCCCCCTCAAAATATACTTAGGATAAAAAAATTTATAATGTGCAAGAATAGTAAATAATGATGTAGCATTGAAATAAACTTACTAGATTTTAAGTATATGCAAGTTATATGAGAAGTATATCCAATATATACCATAATTCCTTTTTAAGACATGAAGTATATGTAAGGTATATTTAAGGTATATCATGGCATATTTATATTTGTAACTTGCTTTAAGGTATATGCAAAGTATACTTAAGGTATATCTAAAGTATGTAAAGCTCAATTTTCCAATTATATACTTTGCATGTGAAATTTTGAATTAAGATTTCTAATCCCTTTTAATCTATTTCAAAGACAATTCAAGTTTAATTATTTGATTCAAAATTCATTTACCTTAATATATATTGCTAGTTTGATACATTTTCCCTATCATATATTGCTAGTTTTCTCCCCCTTTTGTCATCAATCAAAAAAGGATAAGAAGATAACAGTGAGATAAGCAAAAGCAAATTCATTTAGTGAAGGAAAAACATACAAACAAAGGTAAATAATGTTCAGAAAGGAAATTGAAAATTTCTTACACACTAGCAAACATAAATATAATAAACAAGCAAAAAACAATCAAATTTAGGCTACACTCTAGCCTAACTCCTAGCCAGACATCCTATCACGAAGCCTAGCCACTTCAGCCTCAAGGTTGTCCATCCAAGACTCTATGAAGTCTTTGAGGTTCTCCAACCTCTCATCCAGCGAAGTCTGCAGCTGCTCGAAATGTTGTGCCAAGAGGTTAACCACCTGCTGCGCTAAGGTCGGTGTGGAAGCCAAGGACGGTCTGATGTCCTGCTCAGCTACTGGAGGTGCTTCCTCAACCCAAGCTCTCTTCTTCTACTGGACTCCCTGGAGGTCTGCTTTAAAATCTTTTGTGTCATTATCTTCCCAGATGATCTCCCCAGCAGTGTCAGTGAAGCGGTAGAAGATATTGTTCTGGAAAATGATTATGACCGCCGCTCCCATCTTGATGAAGGACTCGACATCCAAGCGATCTCGAGGATGTCCAGGGATGATGTTGGAGTGATGCGCATCCAGCTTCAGATAATTAAGCTTCACAGCTATATGGGTGACATATGCCCCAATCAAAATATCTCCAGTAGGCTTGGTGGCAATGGAGAGAAGATGGTTTGCAAACCATCTAGATAGTGCTACTGTGAGTCCTCTGCGAGCCATGTCAAATAGGAAGAGTTCTGACTTTCTGATAGTCCCATTACTTTCTCCCCTAGCAAATATGCTATAGGTCAGTAACCTATGCAAATACTTATGCACTGGGGCCCTGAGATGTGTGCTCTTGGTTTTCTTGACATCCCAGCTGCAATTGGTGCAAAAATGTGTCCAGGCTCGAGGGGCAGAAAATTCTACCTTAGTATCATTCAGGATGCCATCAGATGGTAGGTTGAACAATTCCCCAAATTCGGTGGCACTGAGGGTGTTGGGATTGTTGCAGAGTTGGAATTTCACCACTCTAGTAGGTGAAACCTGCAATGTGCTGAGGAATTCTAGTGTTGGCTCCCTCAAGGTCGGCTGGTGAATTTCCATAAAATCTTTGAGATGACAGGCTTATAGTTGCTCTATCATAGCCGTCTCAAGCTCGAGACTTCGAACTATCAGCCATTTGAAGGACCTTGATGACAGAAGAGGTCTCTTCTTCAAAGTTGCATACCGAGGATGGCAATGCTTCAGAATGCAGTTCATGAGGTAATCTGCATACCTCTTAGGAGCATGGGACTTCTTTCTCTTTCCCTTGGATGAAGTAGTCTCCATTTTTGAAGAAATTGGTTGGAGATGAAGTTGGAAAAATTTTTGACAGAAAATTTATGGAAAACCCTAGAAATGTATGATTTGTGATGAAGATTCGAACTTTTGGTGGTATTTATAGGAAAAGTTTAAGTCTTTGGGGCTGGAATCTTCAATGTCTCAATGAATGTGAGTAAATGAGAGCGGTTTTAGGAGTTAAAGAGTTGAAATGAAAGTTGTAACCGGCTATTCTTTTATATATTCGATATATTCACGGGCGTGAAGTAGGTGTTCACGGGCGTGAATGATCGTGTTCACAGTTTGCTGAAGGAGTGTTACACCTATGAATAAAGGCGTGAATAATGTCACGAGAGTGATATTTGAATAACATGGGCGTGAATGATCATCTGTCACGGGGGTGAAATAATTGTCATGGGCGGGAAATGTTGAATTTCACCACTTATGCCCGTGAAGCAATCCGTGACTCAAGGCGTGAAAGCTTCTGTGAATTTTGGGGTGTAATTGTTCACGAGAGTGAAAGTTCATCACGAGTGTGAAAGGCTATTTTCACGGGCGTGACTCAAGCTGTGAAAAAAAAGTTTCACCACTTGAAGCCATGAACCATGTCGTGAACCAAGTCATGAATGACACTGCCTCTTTGGGCCATTTAAGTCACGGGCGTGAACATGTGTCACAGGCATGAATCCCCTAAAATTTTTATCAAATAAAATTATGTACTAAAACAAGACTAAATCATTTCAACAAAGATTCTAATTCTTAAAATATGAATTTTCATCAAAATTTCTATCTATTAACTTGTGATATGATTTAAGATCAACAATTAAGATTTCATATTTTTGCAATCACAAGGTTAATCCATCAATCATACCAAGTTCTCTTCTAATGAAATTAAATCTTTCCTCATTTAGAGACTTAGTGAAATTATCAGCTAATTGATTTTCTGTGCTTATAAATTCTAACGCAACATCTCCATATTGAACATGATCTCTAATGAAATGGTGTCTAATGTCAATATGCTTACTTCTTGAATGTTGTATAGGATTCTTTGAAAGATTTATGGCACTTGTATTGTCACATTTAATAGGTATATGATCCATCTCATGACCATAGTCCTTAAGTTGTTGTTTCATCCAAACAATTTGAGTACAACAACATCCAGCTACTACATATTCTGCTTCAGCAGTTGAGAGAGCAACTGAAACTTGTTTCTTGCTGAACCAAGAAACTAAGCATTCTCCAATGAAGTGACAAGTACCTGAAGTACTTTTCCTATCTAAAAGACTACCAGCATAGTCTGCATCTGAATATCCTATAATATAAAAAGATGAATTCCTAGGATACCATAAACCTAGATGCAAAGATACATGTAAATATTTTAAAATTATTTTTACTGCATTTAAATGAGATTCTTTTGGACATGATTGAAATCGTGCACACAAGCAAACACTATACATAATATCGGGTCTAGAAGCAGTAAGATATAAAAGTGATCCGATCATACCTCTATAAAGCTTTTCATTAATGCTCTTACCCTTTTCATCTTTGTCCAATTTTGTTGATGTGCTCATAAGAGTCTTGGCATTTTTGCATCCTTCCATACCAAATTTCTTAATTAAATCTTTGGCATATTTGGATTGGTTGATGAATATGCCCTTATTGCTTTGCTTTATTTGTAGACCAAGGAAATACTTAAGTTCTCCCATCATGCTCATTTCAAATTTCCTAGTCATACACTTAGAAAATTCTTGACAAAGCAACTCATTAGTAGAACCAAATATTATATCATCAAAATAAATTTGAACAATTAGTATATCATGCTTATTCTTTTTTATGAATAGTGTAGTGTTAACATTTCCCTTTGTAAAGCTATTTTCTATAAAAAAAAGACTTAGCCTCTCATACCAAGCTCTTGGTGCCTGTTTTAAACCATACAAAGCTTTTGAAAGTTTAAAAACATGATTTGGCAAATCATAGCTTTCAAAACCTGGTGGTTGTTCTACATACACTTTTTCATCTATATAACCATTTAGAAATGCACTTTTCACATCCATTTGAAAAAGTTTGAAATTCATGTGACATGCATATGCTAAAAGTATTCTTATGGCTTCTAATCTAGCTACAGGTGCATATGTTTCATCATAATCTATACCTTCTTCCTGATTATATCTGTTTGCAACTAGTCTAGCCTTATTCCTGGTTATTAACCCTTGCTCATCTAATTTGTTTCTAAATACCCATTTGCTACCTATGATTTGATAATCCTTGGGTCTAGGTACTAGGGTCCATACTTTATTTCTCTCAAATTGGTTGAGTTCTTCTTGCATGGCAATTACCCAACTTTCATCATTAAGAGACTCATCAATATTTTTAGACTCAATTTGTGAAATAAAAGCAATGTCAGTGACTAAATGTTTGAAATGAGATCTAGTACTTACTCCCCTTGATAAATCACCAATTATTTGCTCTTTTGGATGATCTTTTGTCAATCTCCATTCTTTTGGAAGTTCTTGATCATTTTTTTCTTCATTTTGAGGTAGAGTGTCATTTTGCAGTAAATTTTCTTGATCACTTTCTTCTTTCCCATTTCCAATATCAAGTCTTTCCATATTACCTACAACATCATCAAGAACACTACCTTTCACAAGATCATGTTTACTAGATTCATTAAAAATAACATGCATGGATTCTTCAACCGTTAATGATCTTTTATTAAATACTCTATATGCTTTGCTGGTTGTAGAGTATCCTAAAAGGATACCTTCATCAAACTTAGAGGAAAATTTTCCAAGATTATCCTTGGTGTTCAATATAAAACACTTGCATCCCAATACTCTAGAGTATGATATCAAGGGCTTTCTTCCATTCCATAGCTCAAATGAGGTTTTGTTTAAAAGAGGTCTTTTGAAAACTCGATTTGAAATATAACATGCAGTGTTTGTGGCTTCTGCCCAAAAATAAGTTGGTAATTCATATTCATTAAGCATTGTTCTAGCCATTTCAATTAAAGTTCGATTTTTCCTTTCAACTACCCCATTTTGCTGAGGTGTCCTAGGAGATGAGAAATTATGTGAAATTCCAAGTTCAAGAGAAAAGCTTTCAAAGTTTTCATTTTCAAATTATTTCCCATGATCACTTTTTATTTTTGAAATGCAGTACCCTTTTTCATTTTGAACTTTTTTAGCAAAGTTTTTGAAATTTTCAAAAGCATCACTCTTTTGAGCTAAGAAAATTACCCAAGTAAATCTAGAGTAATCATCTACAATGAAAAATGCATAATGTTTTCCTCCTAAGCTAGCAATTCTAGTAGGTCCAAATAAGTCTAAATGCAGGAGTTGAAGAGGTTTTGAAGTACTTACTATGTTTTTGGCTTTGAAGGATGACTTGTGTTGCTTTCCTCTTTGGCAAGGATCACATGTCTTGCCTTTTTCATATTTAAATCTTGGTAGTCCTTTTACTAGTTCTCCTTTGCTGAGACTTTGTATTAGGTCCATGTTAGCATGACCAAGTCTTCTATGTCACAGCCAAGATTCATCACTAGTAGTCACAAGACACTTAGAGGAATGGTTAGATAGTTCATGTAAGTTTATTATGTATGTATTGATATCTCTATTTCCTTTAAATATTTCTTGACCATCGATAGAGATCACAAGATATTCATTTGAAGTAAAGATTACTATGTTTCCTTTATCACATAATTGACTTACACTCAACAAGTTATGTTTCAAGCCATCAACAAGTAAGACATCTTTAAGAAAAGTAGTAACATTTACACCAATAGAACCAATGCCAATTACCTTACCCTTTGCATTGTTTCAAAAGGTAACTTTACCTCCACCAATACTTTTGATTTCATTGAAAAGTTCTTTGTCTCCTGTCATATGCCTTGAGCATCCACTGTCTACTAGGCAAACATTTTTGTTTATTGTGGACTTGAGGCATACCTATAAAATCACAATTTAAGTATGAATTTTAGGTACCTAAATCAGTTTGGGTCCTTAGGGGTTAGCACATGAAGGTTCCCAATGAGCCTTCCTTATCTAGCAATGTTTATTTATATGACCAATTTTCATACAATAGTTACATTGTTTTGGTCTAAACTTGCTTTTTGGTCTTACTATGTATTTGAATGTCATAATTCTATTTGACTGATTTTGAGAACAATGGCATAAACAATCATGATTAATTTGCATTTTTCTAGATGCATGCTTCTTATACATAAAGGCATGATTATTCTTTTTCTGTATAAAAGGTTTAACATGCTTATTTCTTGGTGTTGTTCTAACAGGTGTGGAGATGTGAGATTCTTTAGACTTTACAAATATAGTTTTATGAGAAGATGATGATGTGTCCTTAAATCCTAGACCATGTCTAATTAAGGGTAGTCTTTGAGACACAATGAGAATATCTAAGCTTTCTTTACCTCTGTGAAATTTAGAAATGGAATTTCTAAGTTCCTCAACTTCATTTTTCAAAGTATTATTTTCTTTTAATAATGAAGTTGTTAAGGGTCTTGATGAGTATTCATCTAATGACTTTTGGAGAGATTCATTAGATGATTTAAGCTTTATGTTCTCCTTTTCTAAACCATCTATCTTGTTTTTTAAATTAGAGATGTTATTTCTATAAGTGCTAAATTTACTTCTATATTTCTCTAATTCTATATTTAATTCTTCTATTAAGCTTTGCTCATCATCATCATCATCACTATCACTATCATTATCACTAATATCATTATTGAAAGAGTATGAGTGTAGTGATCTTACTTTATCCGAGATGTGATCCTCAATAGCCATGAAGCATAGGTTGACCTCTTCACTTTCATTATCATCTTTTTCACTTGAAGAGCTTTCGTCATCCCATGTGGCTTTGTCACCTTTCTCCCCATTGTCTCTTTGGTATTTGCTCTTATGCTTCTTGAGCCTTGGACATTCTGGTTTGATATGTCCATTTTTTCCACATTCATAGCATTTTACCTCTTCCTTACTTCTTTGTGTATCATTTAGAGTTTGTTTGAGGTTTCTTTGCCTGAATTTTCTGGAGTTGCTCATTTTCTTCTCAATGATTCTGTTTAATCTACTTGAAAGCATATCAATATCCTCATTTTCATCATTACTTATTTCTTCATCATCTTCACTATCTTCTTGAGATTTTGTAATAGAGGCTTTGAGTGCTAAGGGCTTTCTTTTCTCTGGCTCTGCTTCAAGCTCTCTATCTCTCTTCACTACCATCTCATATGTGAGAAGTTTTCCAATCAGCACATCAGTATTCATGATGCTCATATCTTCATTTGCTTCTTCTATGCCAGCAACTCTTGAACCATAGTCTTTAAGAGGAAGACTTCTCATGATTTTATTCTTTACATCTTCCAAACTTAGATGCTTCCCAAGGGGGGTTGAATTGGAGTTTAAAAAATTAAACTTTAAAGTGCGGAAATAAATGATTAATTGTAGGAGGGATAGAGAGAATTTGACACAAGGATTTTATAGAGGTTCGGGTGTTAACAAACCCTACTCCTCTCCCCAATTGCAATTGGGAGTTTCACTAACACACTAAGTGTTACAATGGAGTTTTACAAGCTCACTCCCAACTATGGTGTTTCTCACAATGGCTCACACCTAATCCAGAAATCCCTTGTGTTTTAATGGCTCACACAATAACCAATTCCTTGTGTTTTTCAGGCTCACACAAAACAACATTCACTTTGTGTTTTTACAGGCTCACACAACAACCTTTTGATTTGTGTTTTGAGGCTCACACAACTAACCCTTACAAGTATTCTTCTCTTAACCCAGAAATACCCAAAGCTCACTTGAGTAAAGTTTGCAGAGAGAACCACTTACAAATCTTAATTGCTCAATAAATGAAGAGCAAAAAGATTTTTACAGAGAATAGATTTTGTTCTCAAAATATGAATGTACAAATAGTTTGAAATAAGATTTTTGATTCAAAGTAATTGCTATTATGTTTTTATTCCCTTTATTCTCTTGTTCTTAATGCATAAATGACTTCCATTTATACTCTCATGGCTGAATAACGCGGTTGGGGTGCATTAAATACGAAACTAGCCATTGTACCAACCAAAAAATCATGCCTGACATTTTTCTCTTTCATTCTTCACAAGCGTGACTATGCTTGTCATGGGAGTGACATTTCTTCCCAAGCCGTGATTGAAGTGGTGACCTTGGTCGTGAAGCTCTCTGGAATGTTTTGACATATAGAGTCATAGGCGTGACATACTCATTCACGGGCATGACAAGCTTCCCAACCGTGATCCAAGTGGTGACTCTGGTCGTGAAGCTCTCTGGATGAAAATGCATGAATCTTCATGGGGGTGACACCTTTATTCATGGGGGTGACTGAAATGCCCACTTCACGGTTTGTTTTTCCTTCATGGTCGTGAACTTCAAAAGTTGGTTTTGGTAACGGTTAGCTTCTTTCACGGGAGTGACTGATAGAGTCACGTCAATGAACATGCTACTTCTTGAATTTTGTCTTTCAAGGATTATTCTTCCAATTCTCCATTCTTGCTATTTTAATCCATGTCCTGTATAATAGACTTAGAAGACAAGTATGTTAAATACAATATTGCTATTTTATTTGTTATCATGAAAATAACGGAAATACCCCTCAAGGTTTAACAAAGTCATATTTAAACTTTTCTAAGAAATAAAGCTATTTAAGGTGCATTCAATGCAAATTTAGTTGTTCAACCACTTCCCCATTCATGCCTATTAATATTAAATATGTTGGTTCACAGGCATGACTGTTCTTGGTGAAGTTATGACTAAAGTGGGGAGGCTAGCCATGAATGCTTCTATCCAAGAATATACGATATTTCATAGGCATGGTTGTTTCTTCATGAGTGTGACTAATTCTTGCATCATGGTTTGGCCAATACTTTATAACCATGAACATTTGAATCTGAAAAAATTGATGCTAAAACTTTCACGGGCATGGCTTTAATAGACACGAGCATTAAATGGAATTTTCATAGTGGTGGCGATTATTTACCACAGAATAATATTATTCATAGGCATGATGACCTTTGTCACGAGCATGAATCTTTGCTAATTTTCAATCTTTTTAACTTTAATTGACTTGAATCAACTTGCTTCAATGTCTTAAGAATTTTTAACCTGTCCAAAATGCTTAGAACATAATATATGGTTAAAGTTCTTATCACTCAATTATTTGTGATCATCAAAATAATCGAAATACCTCACAAGATTGAACAATCTCCCTTTTTTTTATGGCGATAAATAATTGTATAATATGTGGCTAAGCAAAAATGAATTTCTCCTCTTCCAAAAATGCTTATCAAAAATTGAAAAAATTAAAAGCACAAGAATGCCACATTTTAAACCATAACCATATAAAGGAAGAGGTTTAAAAGAGATTCAATCAAGCATTGATCACAACATGTATGCCAAGTATATGGAAAGTATATTATGCTGAATGGAAAATAGTATACATAAGCATATAATACAATATGCATACATCAAGATATGTTTATTATTTCTTCTCCCCTTTTGTCATCATGAGAAAGAAACAAGTAAAGAAAGAAGAAAGGAGACAATAAACAAGATAAAAGTAAATCTCATATTCATTACTTAAGTAAAAAGTTATAAACAAGAATTTGATTACAAGCAGAAAATGTTTTTATATCATAATGATCCCAATACAAAAAGGCTAAAGCTAGGATAGGTCATGGCTTGAAGCCAGATATTTGCTCGCAAAGACTAGCCATCTCCTCCTTTATACTTTGAACACTAGACAATACGAAGTCTTTGAGGTCCTATAACTTCTTATCAATCAACTGCTCAAAGGAATCCATACTTGCTTAAAGCATGTTGAACTGAGGAGTGATCAAAGCCATGAGTTGCTGAGCCAAGTCTAGCTGAGATGCTAAAGATGCCTTGCCAGCTGCTGGGGAATCCAGGATATCTATCGAAGTTGCATGAGGCTCAATTTTAGCTCTCTTCCTTTGCAGAGGCCCTTGAAGACCAGTTTTGAAAAAGCCTTAGAGTTTCGGCTCTCATGTTATTTCTTTTTCAGCTGTGATGAAACAATAAAAAAATATCATCATGGTAGATGATTCTGACAATGACTCCCATCTTGATAAAAGGATTCAATGTTAAGTCGATCATTGGAGGAAGTCGGGATGAAGTTATAAATGTGATCTTTAAGATACAACATTCCTAGCTCCACCTCCAAGTGAGTGACATGGATGAGGATGTTAGCCAAAGGCTTTGTCATCATCGATTGAAGATGAAAAGCAAACCATCTGGATCAAACAACTGATTGATTATTTCTAGCCCACTCAAATAGCAACAATTCAGACTTTAGAATTGAGTCGTGCTATCACCTCTAGCAAAATAAAATGTGTTAAAAACTAGTGAATGTAGTGGTGAACAAGATTTCTCAAATGGGTGCTCTTAGTCTTTTTGACATCCCAACTACAACTGCTACCAAAAATGCCCCATACCAAATAAGGCCAAAAATCTTTTGCCTCACTTTCATTGATCAGGCCTTCATGTGGCAGCTTAAAAATCTCTATAAATTCAGTGGTTGTGAGAGTCTTTTCTTGCTTGCAAAGATGGAAAGAAACCTTGCCTATTGGAGACAATTGTAGGGTGCTAAGAAACTCTAGTATGGGTTTCTTGAATGCGGGCTTGTAGATGTCAACAAACTCGAGGAGGCAACACTTCCGAAACCAAACTCTCATGTCAGATTTTAGTCTCGTTGCCTAGATTTAATCCTAGTTTAAAGTTCTTGTAGACATAAAAGGTCATTTCTTAAGAGAGGAGTACTTTTGATGAAAATGTCAAGGCAAGACATTGAGCATATAATCTGTATAGAGCTTGAGGGTTGTGCTCTTCTTCTTCCCCTTGGAAGAACCAGCACTATGTCATTGCTAAGTTCATAATCGAGAGGAGAATGAAAGTAGAAGAACAATGAAAGCTAGGGTTTGGAATTAGGCTAAAACAATCAATGAAACCTTGATGAAAAATTGGTACAACTGGTGTTTGAGGTGTTTGTAAGGTGAAATCATTAATGATTTGGTGTAAAAAGGTGTTCAGAAGTTCGGATATAACCAGAATATACAAATAATTAAAACTGCCGACAAGAAAGGAGAGAGAAACATGAGAGAAAATAGTGAAAAATAGCTTTTTATACGGCTCAATTCACAGCTATGAATAAGTGTTCACGGGCATGAATACTAAATGTTCATATGCATGGAAGAAAGTGACATTGACCATAAATAAAGGCGTGAAAGAAACTAGATTCAAAGGCTCATATGTGTCGTGATATGTGAGTCACTATGTAAAAGAACATTGTTTGAATGTAAATTAATGTACTTTATAAATAAATAAAATTTTGAGTATTTATGCTTGTAATAATTTTTTTTATTTCAATGTATGCAATATTTTCGTAAAAAAAAAACTACTTCACTTCATTAATTTTATAAAATAGTAAGACGAGTAATGCTTACTTACCTTGCTGAACTACAGTGAGGTAAGGAGGTGTTACAATTTTTGGTATCCGAGCCATAGGTTTTAACGATTCTTATTTAGTGGGTATGGGAAGATAAGTGCATGTTTTCAGTATTTGCATTGTTTTAAGCTGTTATATTCTAATAAGGGACCCTTCTTCTGACAATATAGGTTTTAATGGACACGGAATCAAGACAAAGTCATGAAGAACAAGAGGGTGATAATATAGCTAATTCGGCTACTCATAGGCAGTTAGCATCAATTAAATCCTTGGAACTGAATGTTATAGCTCCACAACATGCTGAAGAATAAGTTAACCCGAGTCAGGTACCCCTTATGCAACAGATGGCTACCTTGTTACAGCAGATAGCACAAGTTGTGCCGCCACCAGCTCCCCCACCTCCCCCACCTCAATCGAAACCCCAGATTGATAAATTAAGAAAATATGGGGCTACGAATTTTATGGGCAAGAAAAAGAATGACCCAGCAGCAGCAAAATTTTGGTTGGAAAAGACAGAGCGGGTTTTTGAGGAGCTGCAGTGTCTTGAGGAGTACAAGGTCAAATATGCAGTATCCCTCCTTTAGGAGCATGCCTATGACTGGTGGAAGTTGGTGTTAGCGAAACCTCAGACTCCGACCCCTCAGACATGAGATTTCTTTGTGACAGAGTTTAAAAAGAAATATGTGCTAAGAATTTATGTTGATGAGAAAAAGTGAGAATTTTTTAATTTGAAGCAAAGGGGTATGACAGTAGCTGAGTACGAGACGGAGTTCACCAGGCTGAGCAAGTATGCTACTGGGATTATTGGACATGAAGCTAATAAATGTCGTAGATTTGAATACGGTCTCAATGAGGAGATTGGGTATTTAGTGGCTTCACACCAGCATACAGATTTTGCTACACTAGTGTCCTCTGCCATTAGTGTAGAAAGAAGGAAGAAGCTGAAGACAGAAGAGTTCTCTAAGAAATCAACAACTAGTGTGGCCCAGATAACGGGTAGGAAAGGAAAAATAGTACCCAGACCATTTCAGTCAAGGGTGGCTAGGCAGACATTTTATGGTAGGCAGGGTTAACATTTTAGACCTGCGACATCATCTGCTAGTTCACCAGCATCATTTCCCAAAAGACCAGCTCCGGCTATGTGTCAACATTGTGGTAGAGCTCATACAGGAGAGTGTTGGTGGTTGACTGGGGCATGTTTGAGATGTGGAGCTACTGACCATATGCAGAGAGATTGTCCTAGACTTAGTACAGGTAGTATGGCACCAGCACAGACTATGACACCGGTACAGAGCCGTGGTAGAGGTCGAGGTCAGTTTAGAGGTGGTCTTACCGAACAGATTCAGGGGACATCAGAGACGGTTGATAGACCCGGAGGTAGTAGAGCTCCAGCTCGGGCATATGTTATGAGAGCCCATGAGGACCAGGATGCACCAGACGTCATAGTTGGTAAATTATCTTTATTTGATTTTGATTTACATGCTTTGATAGATCCTGGTACCATGCATTCATACATAAGCACAGTTGCACTTAGACAAGGGAACATGATACCTGAGACCTTAGAATATTAGATAGTTGTGACCAATCTGCTGGGACATAGTGTGAAAGTGAATCAGATTTATAGAAACAGTTCAACAATAATTCAGAGTAGAGAATTTCCAGCCAACTTAATTGAATTACCTTTTCACTAATTCGATGCTATTCTGGGTATGGATTGGTTGACAAAGCATGGAGCTACAGTCGACTGCTGATCTAGAAAGGTCGTACTTAAAATTCCTGGGTAGGATGACACTATCATTCAAGGTGAAGGTCAAACATATTTGACCAGTGTTATTTCTGCATTAAAAGCTCAGAAATACATTAGAAAAGGATGTGAGGCATACTTGGCCCATGTGATAGATACTAGGAAGGGGAGCCTGGAACTCAAGGACATCCCCACAGTATGTGAGTTCCTAGATGTATTTTCTAAAGATTTGTCGGGGTTACCACCAGATAGGGAGATAGAATTTACTATTGATGTGATTCCTAGTATAGCCCCGATATCAATTACTCCTTATAGAATGACACCTGCAGAATTAAGAAAGTTAAAGGTTCAATTGCAGGAATTGCTAGACAAGGGGTTCATAAGACCCAGTGTGTCACCATGGGGTGCTCCAATGTTGTTTGTGAAAAAGAAGGATGGCACCCTATGATTATGTATTGATTATCGACAATTGCACAAGGTGACGATTAAAAATAAATACCCACTACCTAGAATTGATAATTTTTTTTATCAATTGAAGGGAGCAAGAGTATTCTCCAAGATTGATCTTAGATCTGGGTATCACCAACTAAAAATCAAAGAATCAGATGTATCCAAAACAGCCTTCAGGACTCGCTATGGCCACTATGAATTCCTGGTTATGCCGTTTGGCTTAACGAATGCACCAGCTGCCTTTATGGATATGATGAATAGGATTTTTAGGCCTTACCTTGATCAGTTTGTGGTAGTTTTTATAGATGATATCCTAGTGTATTCGAGGGACAAGGGAGAACATGATAGACATCTCAGAGTAGTACTGCAGACTTTGAGGGAAAATCAATAGTATGCAAAGCTGTCAAAATGTGAGTTCTAGTTGGAAGAAGTGAGATTCTTAGGGCATGTTATTTCAGTTGAAGGAATCCGGGTTGATCCTAACAAAATAGAAGCCATTCTAAGTTGGAAGTCGCCTCACAATATAACATAAGTTCAGAGTTTCCTTGGATTAACTAGCTACTATAGAAAGTTTGTTAAGGGATTTTCAAGCATAGCTGCACCACTTACCAAGTTGCTCAGAAAAGAAACTAAGTTTGAGTGGATAGATCGGTGTCAGGCAAGCTTGGAGAAACTAAAAGCCATGTTAACCGAAGCACCTGTTTTGACCCAACCTACGTCAGGGAAATATTTTGTGATAGACAGTGATGCCTCTCATAATGGGCTAGGTTGTGTATTAATGCAAGAGGGTAAAGTAGTTGCTTATGAATCTAGGCAATTTAAGCCTCATGAGCTACTACTCATGATTTGGAGTTGGCAGCAATAGTGTTTGTTTTAAAATTATGGCGAAATTATTTGTATGGTGAGCAGTGCTAGATATATATAGATCATAAGAGCCTCAAATGCCTACACAAAAGGAGTTGAACTTAAGGCAAAGACGCTGGTTGGAGTTAATCAAGGATTATCATTGTATTATTGATTATCAACCGAGCAAAGCCAATGTAGTAGTGGATGCCTTAAGTAGAAAAACATTGACAGGTATAGTTTGAAAATTTCCTCAATTATAATATAATATATATAAATTAAAAATAAATTAAAAATTAGACTCACAATTTATTTGGCAGAGTTACGAGTCCAACCTAATTTAAGGCAACAAGTGAGAGAAGCTTAGAAGCAAGATCCGAAATTAATGATAGTTGCTGAGGCAGTGAAAAAGGGGGAGAGACCTGAATTTAAGGTTGAAGATGATGTAAGCATAAGTTACAGAGGAAGATTGTGCATGCCAAATGATAACGGATTAAAGCAAGTAATTCTAAAAGAGGCACATAATACAGCTTATTCTATGCATCCAGGGAGCAATAAAATGTATCAGAACCTGTAGACTCATTATTGGTGGTCAGGAATGAAGAAGGATATAGTGGAATATACTACAAGATGCTTGACATGCCAACAAGTGAAAGCAGAGCACCATGTACCATCTGGATTGTTGCAGCCTATTGCAATTCCAGAATGGAAGTGGGAAAGAATTACAATGGATTTTGTATCTGGGTTGCCTTTGACACAAAAGAAGCATGATGCAGTATGGGTAATTGTTGACAGGCTCACCAAATCGACTCACTTTCTGCCAGTTTGGATGGATTACTTATTGAGCCGGTTAGCAGAATTATATGTTAATGAGATAATTCGACTGCATTGGGTGCCAGTATCTATTATTTTTTATCGAGATCCACAATTCACATTAAAATTTTGGAAAAGTCTACAACAAGCATTGATGACCCAACTTACTTTTAGTACAACATTTCACCCATAAACAGATGGGAAATCCGAACGAGTTATTCAATTGCTGGAAGATATGCTTAGAAGTTGTGTAATTGATCTTGAGGGTAGCCGGGATAAACATTTACCACTGATGGAATTTGCATACAACAATAGCTATCAAGCTAGTCTCTGCATGGCACCATATGAAGCTTTGTATGGAAAGAGATGTAGGACACCATTATGCTGGACAGAACTTGGTGAAAAGAAATTAATGGGGCCAGAATTAGTGCAACAGACAGAGGTGAAGGTGAAATTAATCCAAGATCGATTAAAAGTTGCAACTGATCAATAAAAGTCCTACGCTGATTTGAAGAGAAAAGACATTGAATATGTCGTCGAAGACAAGGTATTTTTGAAAGTTTCACCTTGGAAGAAAGTACTTTGTTTTCGTAAAAAGGGGAAACTGAGTCCTAAATTTATTGGACCATACAAAATACTTGAACGTGTGGGTCCAGTGGCTTACAGGTTGGCCTTACCACCAGAATTAGATAAGATCCATAATGTATTTCATGTCTCAATGTTAAGGAGATATAGATCAGATCCGACACATGTAATACCTGTGGAATCAATAGAGGTACAACCATACTTGACATATGCAGAAGAGCTAGTGAAAATCATAGCTCGAGAAGTTAAGGAACTATGGAACAAGAAAGTATCACTAGTAAAGGTCCTATGGCGCAATCATATAGTAGAAGAAGCCACTTGGGAGAGTGAAGAAATGATGAGAACTCAGTATCCTCAGCTATTCGGCTCCACCTAATCAGGTAAATTTTGAGGACGAAATTTTCTTAAGAGGGAGAGAATTGTAACATTCAGTATTTTAGGCCCCGATTGCGCATAACTGTAGTGAGGCGCGTAGGTTCAATCAGAGTCTAAATTTGAACCCATAAAAAAATGACTACTAATAAGGAAAAATAATTAAGGATATTATTATTTGGGAAAAAAAGATTAGGGGTAGAATTAGAAGAAAATAAAATTTTCTATAGACAATATCGGTATTATGGAGATTGTTTGGGGAAAAAGTGTAAATATGGAGGAAGATGTGGCAAATATGGACTTTCTCAAAGTTTAATTGTTAATCAAGATTAATTAACTTAATGAACCAATAAGAATTAGGAATAATTTTAATTAGTGGGACCCACACCTTAATCAAGTTATATAAAGTCAAAAAAGAAGAACAAATTCCACATTCTTCCATAAGCCATCTTCATCTTCTCTTTTTCTCCTCTCTTTGCTACCCACCATAGGCTCCCTAAAGCTCCATTTTTCTCTGCAAATCCAGCTTGAAAAAGTGAGGAAATAAATTAGTTTTGAGAGAGGGAAAATCAGAATTAAAGAGTTCTTACTACAAAGGTACCAAAAGAGCAAGAAGGAAGGAAGAAAGATGAAGAAAAAAGGGAGAAGAGTGGGACAGATTTCGGTCCACCTTGGAGAACACTTAAGGTTAGTTTATTCTTCTTAAATTCAACCTTTTTCTTTCCATTTGAGATCCATATTGATGATAGATGTGATTAGGGTTGATAGATATAGGTTATGTTGCAAGATTGAACATAGAAATTTAAGTTTGTGATTAGTTGATGGAAGTGTAATTAAACTTTGAATTAATGATAATTGAAGTTAGTTAATTGTTTTAAGGCTTAAAAAATAAAGAAAATATGATGTTAATGGATGAATGAGGGGCTGCCATAGTTAAAGAAATTTGGGGAAAATTGAAATTAGCATAGAAGCACAACAAATGGTGATAAGTGAAGCATGATTTGAGAGTTGAATTGAAGAAAATGAATTGGAAACTAGGATATAGTTTTTGGGAAGCAATGACATAGTAAGAGGAAAGTTTAACCTTAGTACATTTTAGCTCAATTAAGGTGTAAAACATATTAGGAACATTAGAATACTATGTAGACATGAAAAGCATTGAAAATGGATATTGGAATTTAGATGTGGTATGGTTGTGTAGGAAAAATAAGTGAACAAGTGAGAGGTCCTCAAGAGGGTAACAAAGGCAAGGAGAAAGCTAGCCAATAAGGGAAGAAAAAGAAGGATTAAGGGAAGAGCCAAGGCTGACTAGGTATGTGCTTCATTGATAAAAATTTTACATGATGTTCATATGTGTGTAATTAGGTGTTAAAGTTTAATATGATTGTGTGTTTGATGTGTGATGTAATTAGTTGTTGTTTTTGATATTTTATATGGAAATAGGACCAAATGGTGTGAAATAATTGAGACACATGAATGTAGTTGTAATTTTGGAAATTTTAGTATTAAAATGAATGCAAATGATAAATGTGGTTGAAATATGGATTGATGTCAATTGATGGCTTGGGTATAGAATTCCAGGAACAACCCTAACTCTTTTGATGATAACTTGAGTTCTGGAACTCGTTTTTGTATGTTTTTTATTGGTAATGAAAGCTAATATACAGGGATTTAATTTGTATTCAGACCATAACATCTAAGTATGTCTAGATTTTTCCAAAAAAATGTATGAAGTTCAAACCTAGAATCTGTCTAGAAAATTCTGGGCAGAAATATCTATGATGATTCAGTATTAAATTAACCATAACTTTTGATAGAAAAATGGGATTTAATTTATTTTTGATGAATCTGAAAGCTAAGACAATAAGCTACAAATTATTAAATTCGAATTATAAATGGGCTAAAAATGAAGCCCACAAATAGGTCTGAAATCTGCCATAGGTAAAAACATGAAATATTGGAGTTGTGCATGTGTTGTGATAATTATATATAATAATTAATGTGAATAATTATTTTAATGGTAGTTATGAATGTTTAACAAATTATTTATGTGTGAGATTTTAGTGCAATAATAATGAAAGTAAATAACAAAAATAAATAAGCATGATTATGATAGTTGAATAATATTGACATTTTTGAAATATTAGGAATTAAAATAAAAATAGTTAAGCCCAAAGACACCTAGGTTAGAACTAGAATAGAGAATAGTTTGGCATGTCAATCAGGGGATTTAGGCACTCGATACCAAATATGAAAGCCGGTAATGACAATTTATAAATGCGCTCGACACAAAATTATTAAACCGGTAATAGCAATATAACAAAAGCCGGTAATGACATTATTATAAAAACGCTCGGCGCTATATTATGAAAGCCGGGAATGACAACCCCATTATTCCTATTAGTTAGTTCGGTTCTAGGTGTTATGGGCACAAGAAAATAATAATAATAATAATAATAATAATAATAATAATAATAATAATAATAATAATAATAATAATAATAATAATAATAATAATAATAATAATAATAATATGGAAGTATGTCATTTTTATAAATGTTATATGAATTAAATTTATTAAATATTGAGTATTTGCTGAAATTTATTGATTATATATAATTCTTTGTTTTATGCCTTATTTATTAAATGGTTAATTAATATGTGAGAAAATATATATGTATGTAAAATTTTTATCATTGAAGCACCACTAAGCTAGTAGCTTAGAGCGGGTGGTTTCCTCTCGCGCAGGTTAGAAGGGTAGCCGTAGAAATTAGTATTATTAGAAGAAAAAGGGTACCTAGATGAAAGCCGGGAATGACAACCCCATTATTCCTATTAGTTAGTTCGGTTCTAGGTGTTATGGGCACAAGAAAATAATAATAATAATAATAATAATAATAATAATAATAATAATAATAATAATAATAATAATAATAATAATAATAATAATAATAATAATAATATGGAAGTATGTCATTTTTATAAATGTTATATGAATTAAAGTTGTTAAATATTGAGTATTTGCTGAAATTTATTGATTATATATAATTCTTTATTTTATGCCTTATTTATTAAATGGTTAATTAATATGTGAGAAAATATATATGTATGTAAAATTTTTATCATTGAAGCACCACTAAGCTAGTAGCTTAGAGCGGGTGGTTTCCTCTCGCGCAGGTTAGAAGGGTAGCCGTAGAAATTAGTATTATCCGAAGAAAAAGGGTACCCGGATGAAAGCAGCTAGCAGCTAGTAGCTTTGGTTTTATTTTTGGTATATTTTGTTAAAAACTTTGTAAATTAAAGTATCGTTTTTATTTCATATCATGTGTATTAAATATGTGAGTCGCTATGTAAGAGAACATAGTTTGAATGTAAATTAATGTACTTTATAAATAAATAAAATTTTGAGTATTTATGCTTGTAATAATTTTTTTTTTATTTCAATGTATGCAATATTTTCGTAAAAAAAAATTTATAAAGGTAAGACGAGTAATGCTCACTTACCTTGCTGAACTACAGTGAGGTAAGGGGGTGTTACAATTCCTCTTCTTTCTTCCATCAACACCCTCCACTTTTTCATCCTTACACTCAAGTTTTGCATTAAAATCATTCCAAATAAATTTATTCCTGGTAGTAATCTCTTATCTATTATTCTTGTATGATTTAGAGTTATTAGGGTTATATTACAATAGTATTTTTCACTCTAATTTTGATAGCTTTATAAACCGAATTTGGATAAGTATTAAATATAAAGTTATTCATTTATATTTTGTTTATATGTCTGTCAAATGGTATTGAATGATTTTAAGTATATGAAGAGAAATTGTCATTTGAGTGAGACTGGTTCCTGTAAGAGTATTAACTGAATACTCTACTGTGTTATCTCAAATTGATTATCTTAAAGGTAGAATTAAAATAAACTCAAAACAAAAAAGTTGTATAACTATTTATTCTCTAGTTGTATACCAAATTTTGTATAAATCTATTTTTTTGCAGGTTGAGTTATAGTGAAATAAACTATGACTGTTCTTTAATTGAGTTGTTTCCTTATACCTGTACAACTCTAACAACTTTTTCCTTGTAATAGCGCCGCCCCCACCTGACCAGCACGTGTCCGGATAGGGGAGCGCTAATGTCCGTGTTCTTAACTTCTTCAAATCGCTATTATTATTATTATTTTACCTTTATTTTCTCAACATTCATGTACAAAGCTTTATTTTCTCAACATTCATGTATATATATAGATATGTACAAAAACCAGGGTACAATTTATTTACATAAGATAGTAATTTTAAACATCAAATTAATTCTTAACAAACTTTAAAAGTAAGTTTTACAACTCTAGAATTCTTTAATATAAAAATCCAAATACAAAAAAATTTCAAAGCTTGTAACCCACTTTCTCAAGGTTCGACTGTTTTACTTGAATAGGATCACCGCTTGCTTTATCTATTACCTTCAGCTACCTTTCTATATCTGCTTGGAAGGAAAACTCCACGCTAAGCTCTAAGCTTAGTGGTGCATATAAATAAGGCAATATACTACGTCATACAACAGGCAACAACATGTATCATTTTTCATATTAATGTTCTTTCATGCAATTCTATTCCTTATGATCCTTTCTCATACAATTATAATTCCATGCATACAGGACAAATGTCATTTTCATTTCCATTAATTATAAAAATCTCTGTTACATCATCAATCATGTATTTATATATGTATACCACTTTCCATCATTTCTATATATATATATTATATTAGCCCACAACACCTATGAACTCCAGACTAGGATAACGGAGTTGCCATCCAGACACTTAGGAGTGCCACACTGCAATATGATGTGCGCATATAAGTGTCATTACCGGCATAGAAAATCATGTCATTACCGGCATAGTATTCATAATTCGTTCCATTTCCGATGTAGTATTCATAATCCGTGCCATTACCGGTGTAGTATTCATAATTCGTCCCATTACTGGTGTAGTATTCATAATCCGTGCCATTACCGGCGTAGTATTCATAATCCGTGCCATTACCGGCGTAGTAAATCATTCCATTAATGATTTTCATCATACTCCCCCCTGCTTGGGATGCCAAACTATCCTTAGTATAGTTCTAGGTAGTTGTTCTAGGGCTCATTCAATATCATATAATTCATATATCTCTATTTACTTCCAATCACAACCATATCAATATTCATGTTTATTATCTGTAGTAGTTCACGTATTTCATCCATATCATATTCCATATATCATCCATGTCAATTCATATATTTCATCCGTATCATATTTCATATATCATCCGTGTCAACATTCATTTTTTTCTATATCACAACATAACACGTTCTCACATCAATACATATATATATATATATATATATATATATATATATATATAATTATTCTTATTTCCCTGGATAGACAATAACTTTCATTTATTTACCTAAATTCCTCATTTAATAGCCACATTCATAATTACAGATACAGAGCATTCACGACCGTGATTACTAATTTCACGCCCGTGAATTAGTTCACACTCGTAATCCCAAGCCGTGAACGCTACTGGAATGAATTGCCCAAAAGCATTCACGGTCGTGATTACTCAATCATGCCCGTGAATAAGTTCACTTCCTTGATTCCAACTCATGAACGCTTCTGTAATGAATAGTACCATTTCCACACAAAAATCACAACCGTGACACAATCAGTCACAACCGTTAATCCTCAAGTTCACACCCATGACTCAATAGTCACGCCCGTGACTTTTCAGCAGGAAATTTGCATATTCACTTTTCATTCATTCTAACAGTATCCAAATCATGCCAAACCCTATTTCATGCATTTCTAAGGTTCTTTACTCAACTTATTACTTTCTAATACATGTCAATGTCTTGGTCATACAAGATTTTCTAACATGCATCATTAATTAAATGTCACACAAGGATCTCATTCATACATGTCTAAACCTATGGTTTCATGCCATAATCATCATCATTCATGAAATGCATTTATCTAAAATTATGTTCAACATGCATTATTTCAAACAAAAATAGGTTATTGCCTTAAGTTATGCACAAACCTTAATCTTTCTCCTTCACTCTTCTAGGTAGCTTTCTCTTTTCCTTTGCTCTTTAGAGCTTGTTCCTTGTCACTTGGAACTCATACATCATAATTCATTATTATCATCAGATTTTCTCAAGACTCCAAACTCTCTTTTTCTCTCTCAAAACCCTAGTTTTTCTCTCTTTCACATAAGTCTTGGATGAGCTCAAAATTCAATCTCCCTTTAAGAAAAGATGAAGAAGAAGAAGAGATGCTTCTTACCTTACACTTTTCTTCACTAAATCACCACTTTGGAGATTTTATTTCTCTACCAAACTTGATTTTTCTTCCTCTTTCTTATTCTTTCCAGCTCCCTCAAGAGTTATGGACCATGAAGATCACCTTGTCTTGCTCTTTCCCTTCTCTTTCCTTCCTTTCTCTCTCTAGAAATCAAGATGGCTATGGAGGAAAGAATGGATGGCATGACTGGTATTTTAAAGAGAGAGAAGAAGATAGAAAATGAAGAGAAGAAGAAGAAGAAAAGGAAGTCTTAAATAGGGTACCCAAAAGTCTTCATGTGGGACCCACCATTTTGACCATCTTCTTCCAATTTCATACTTAATCAATATTAATCCTCTTTCTTTAATGTCATGGACATCCAACCCAATTTTAAGTGTCCAAATTTCCTAAGTTAATTAGCAATTAATCTCATTAATCCTCCAATTTTTGGTAATTTGCAATTTGACCCCAAAACTTATCAAATTTTGCAATTTAGTCCTTTATCGTAAATCAACTTATTTAAACTTTAAAATCACTTAATTAGGCTTATACCATTTAATTTAGTCATTACTTGGTCAATTTTTTTGTAAAAATCCGAATTTAGACACCGATCGGTCAAACGCATCAACTTCTCGACACGTGCGACTCGGGGCCTAAATTAGCGGATATTACAGTCCTCATGTTTGTGCTATTTTTAGATTGAATTTACCAAACGTGATTCAATTTCTACCATTATTATGATATTACATATTCCAATATGATTGGATTATCTTAATTCGTGTGAAAGTATTACCTTAATATATTATGTATTTGTGACTTATGATTATAACAATGGACACGGGTCTGGTTATCACTCCATGCTAAACTAGTTATAGACTCTTTATTATTTAAGGACCTTAGAGACATAATTTGAAATAGTGATAAACATAAAAAAAAATATATTTCAAATTACCTTATATAAGTGTATAAATAATTTCATAATAATTAAATGTACATGTTAAAAAATATCAAGTTTTAAATATAGTACCCCAAAACTGCCTAAGGGAAAAAAATAGAGCAATAATTAGAATTACACTAAAAATTGTGTAATGGTAAAAAACTTTTGTAATTTTAATGTGTTATAGTTTACATGTTAAATTTAATTAGAAATAATAACTATATGAAATTGATAAGTGTAGAAAAAGTTAAAGTATTAGAAGTCCTAAGAGCTCATGTTCCAACTTAAGAGAAATTATAGTTATTTATCTAAACTATATTAAGAATAAGTATTTTAACAAATTAATGATTACTTATATTTTCAAATTAGGCTCTTAACAAGAGGAATAACAACAAAAGTAAACAAGTTTCGAGTTTATATTTTGAAAAAAGGAAAACACTATTGAGATTTGTACATATATGTATTTTGGTTTGACCTAATACATGATTTTGTGTGCATGACATTAATAATGTATCAAAATGATGAAATTATATATTATGGCATGCTTTAAAATTATAAAAATATTATTAATTTAGAATTTAATACTATAGTAGTATTTGATGAAATATCATGTTATTACATGGTTAGGAATAAATTATGAAGATGTACTTATGTTAATATGAAATGAGTATTAGTTATGGAAAATAAGGACATGATAAAAAATAATTAGTTAATGATTTTAATTGTCCATTTCTCTACCTGAGGACTAACATAGGATAAATTGTGCATCATTAAGAGGAATTACAATACCGATATTGATATGATTTAGGGACAGGGTGGCTATAGCTCCGAGAGCGTTTCTGATCCTAATTACACAAATGATGTAATTATATTCGGTTAAGGTGGCTGAAGCTTCGCGAGCGCTTTTGGACAGTCTGGAAACGAGATTTTGGGCAAATGAATTATCAAATGAAATATGAAGATTTATTTAATTACATAAGCAAGAAGGTATGAAATGCTTATGCAAAGTAGTGATAATTTAATTATTAAATGAGGTTATTATGTTTATTTTTTTATGTCATGTACACATTTCTTTTATATGTCAAATTTGCAATAAAATTTAATGTGCCATAATTTATTTAAGACATGCATTTGTGTAACTTCTTTGAGATCTTTATTCCTCTTCTTTCTCCCATCAACACCCTCCACTTCTTCATCCTTACACTCAAGTTTTACTTCAAAATCATTCTAAATAAATTTGTTCTTGGTAAGTAATCTCTTTTCCATTATTCTTGTGTTATTTAGAATTATTAGGGTTATGTTACAGCAGTATTTGCACTCTAATTTTGATAGCTTTATGAATCGAATTTAGATAAGTATTAAATATAAAGTTCATTTATGTCTTGCTTATATGTCCATCAAATGGTATTGAATAATTTTAAGTATATGAAGAGAAATTGTCATTTGAGTGAGATTGGTTCCTGTAAGAGTATTAACAGAATACTCAACTATGTTTATTAACTGATCTGTAAGAGTGGTTTATTCTATAAGAGTATAATACTCAACATCCTATTTATATATATGGGATTATCCCTAATATATAAGTATGACACGACATTTAGTGATATTAGAGCCTGGTCTATGTGTTTTCAGGCCTAGGTGGGAAAAGGGATATTATGCATAAATACATATGTGTCTCATATAATTCTGATATGGGCTTTTCTTCTTAACAACTTGTAGGATTATAGAAAGATGTCTTCATAAGAACGAGATATGGCTAAGAGGATTGTCTCTCCTAATACTAGGACTCCTTATTAGCCTAGTGTAGCGAGCATTCAGAGGCATGCTGCTGATCCAAATCCCCAACAGCAGGTAGCAAAACAAATTGATCCTGGCCATAATCTATTTATACAGTAAATGACTAGATTATTTCAACAAATGGTACAAGTTATTCCTCAGCCTACCCTAGTGCCACCACTTAAACCAAAAGTAACAATTAATAAGCTTCTTAAGTATAGGGCTTTGGACTTTTATAGCAAGAAAGATGAGGATCCAGCCGAACTGAAATAATTTTTAAAGAATTGTAAGTATAAGTTATGGAAAAAGCTAGATTTGCTACTTTTCTGCTCTAGGATGAGGCATATGATTAGTGGAAATCGGTCCTTATCAAGCCAAATATAGTGGAACCTATTTCTTGGGACTTTTTTCTTTCTGAATTCAAAGAGCAATACATTCCTCTTATTTATATTGATGAAAAGAAGAAAGAGTTTATGAATCTCAAACAGAGTAATATGTCAGTGACTGAGTATTAGCGGGAGTTTACCAAACTAAGCAAGTATGCCCTTAAATTAGTTTCAAATGAAAGAGATAAATGTAGAAGATTTGAGGATGACCTTAATGAAAAGGTTGAAGATATTATTACTACTTTTCATCATACCAATTTTGCTCAGTTAGTTTCTGCAGCGCTAAGCCTAGAGAAAAGGAAAAAAAAAAGAAAAATAGAATAAACTTTTAAAAAGCCAACTACTCTTGAGACTCAATCCACTGGGAAGAATAGTCATTTCTTTGCTAATCATTCACATAATAGAGGACAGGGAAAGGGTCAAGGGTCCTAGCTATTCACAGATAGGGTCCTAGCTATTAGGAGGGGATCGCCTTCTAAGGCACTTTCTACTACAGCTAGTTCACAACTTCAAGTTGGCAAGGAAGCTATACCAATATGTAGCATTTGCAATAGGAGCCACTAGGGGAAATGTTAGTGTGTCACTAGTGCTTGCCTTAGATGTGGATATAAGGAACACATACGAAAGGATTGGTCACTTTTAACAGGTAGTACTTATACTCAGACTATTAGATTAGATCTGACATAGCCTAGAGTTCAGTCCATAAGAGGACTAGGCCGACCCAAATAGGTTGTTTCAGAGACAATGAATGGACCTAGATCCAGTAGAGCTCCAGCTAGAGCCAATACCATAAAAGCTAAAAAAGATAAGGCAACATCAGATGTTATTGCTAGTATGTTTTCATTATATGATTCTGATATTTATGCACTTATAGATCCAGATTCCACACATTTTTATATTTACATTAGTACACCTAGCTAGCATAACATGATTAGAGAGAACTTAGAATATGAAATTGAAGTTAGGAATGCCTTAGGTCACAACATAATAATGAATAAACTATTTAGGAATTGTCTTTTAGTTATGCATAAGAAAGAGTTCTGAATAGATTTTATTGAGTTTCCTTTCCATAAGTATGATGCCATCTTAGGCATGGATTGACTCTCACGCTATGGAGTAGTGGTTGATTGCAAGTCTAAATTGTCAATACTTAAGGCAAAAAATCAAAAAGAAATTATTGTGAAAGGTGGATTATTTCCATAGCATCCTCAAGTCATATCTATAATGAAAGCTCAAAGAATGATAAAGAAAGGGTGTGAAGCTTATTTGGCCTATGTGATTAACATCAGAAAGAGAGATCCAAATCTTAAAGATATTCCAGTGGCAAATGAATTTCCAGATGTCTTTCCTGATGATTTACCTAGACTGCCACTAGAGAGAGAGCTAGAGTTTACTATTGATCTTATTCCAAGAACTATGCCTATATCAAAGACACCATACAAAATGGCCCCATCATAAATGAAAGAACTTAAGACACAATTGCAAGACCTTCTTAAAAGGGTTTTGTTAGACCGAGTACATCTCTATGGGTTGCACAGTATTGTTTGTGAAAAAGAATGATGGATCTTTGAGGTTATGTATTGATTATTGATAGTTGAATAAGGTAACCATCAAGAAAAAGTACTCATTGTCACAGATTGATGATCTCTTTGACCAACTTAAAGGGGCAAAAGTATTTTCTAAGATAGATTTGAGATCAGGTTATCACCAGTTAAGGGTAAAGAGCGAGGATATAACTAAAACAATATTTAGAACCAGATATGGGTCATTATGAGTTTTTAATTGTGCCATTTGGGTTAACTAATGTACCAGTAGCATTTATGGATCTTATGAATAGAATCTTCAGATTGTATTTAGATCAATTTGTGGTCATTTTCATTGATGATATTTTGGTAAGATGAACATGAAAAGCATGAAAAACATTTGAGAATAGTGCTGCAGACTCTTAAAGAACATAAACTCTATGCCAAACTCTCAAAATATGAGTTTTGGTTGAAGGAAGTGACATTTTTGTGACAGATTGTCTTAGCATATGACATTAAAGTGGATCCAAGCAAGATTAAGGCAATTATGAATTGGAAGCCCCCACGGAATGTGACAGAAGTCAAAAGTTTCTTACGTTTAGCTGGATATTATCAGAGGTTTGTCAAGGATTTGTCAATGATTGTTTCTCCTTTGATAAGACTATTGAGAAAAGATGTCAAATTTGAGTGGGCAGATAAGTGTTAGGCTAGTTTTGACAAGCTTAAGAGTATGCTCACTGAGGCCCCTATTTTGACAAGTCAATCCCTAACAAGGAGTATATCATTTATAATTATCCTTTTCATAATGGATTGGGTTGTGTATTAATCAAAGATGGAAAAGTGGTTGCTTATGATTTTAGGCAGTTAAAGCCACATGAGAAGAATTATCTTATCCATGATCTGGAGCTGGCAGTTATAGTTTTTTAATTAAAGATTTTGGGCCATTACCTATATGGGAGAATTGTTTCATTTACACAGATCACAAGAGTTTGAAATATATTCCTTCACAGAAAGAATTGAATTTAAGGCAAAGAAGATGGCTAGAATTGGTAAAGGACTATAACTGTGTGATTGACTACCGTCCAAGCAAAGCTAATGTAGTAACATATGCTTTAAGCAGAAAGATGATTGCAGAGTTGCACATCCAGCCCACTCTTGCCCAAGAAATCAAAGATGCAGATAGACAGGATAAAAAGCTAATTAAATTAGCTGAGTTGGTCTCCAAAGGGGAGAGACCTAGGTTCGCTATAGAGTCAGATGGTGGACTATTTTATCAAGGCAGATTATGCATGCCCGATGTAGAGGATTCTTAGAGAGGCCTATGAAAGAAGATATACTATGGACCTAGGGAGTAACAAGATGTATCAAGAATTGAAGAGTAGATACTGGTAGACATGTATGAAAAAGGACATCACATAATACACTTCAAGATCCTTGATATGCCAGCAGGTCAAAGCTGAACATCAAGTACCTTCAAGGTTGCCACATCCGATCCCTATTCCAGAGTGGAAATGGGAATAAATTATCATGGATTTTGTAACTGGATTGCCTTTGACATCGAAGAAGCATGATACTGTATGGGTCATAGTGGACAAACTTACAAAGTCAGCACATTTCTTATTATCAGAAAGGACTACTCATTGAATAAATTGGCAGAGATTTATATGAATGAAATAGTACGACTTCATGGAGTGCCTATTTCTATTGTGTTTGATATAGATCCCCATTTCACATCTCAATTTTTGGATAATCTATAGAGAACTCTGGGTACTAAACTCAATTTCAGCACAATTTTTCATCCTCGGACAGATGGATAATTAGAAAGAGTCATTCAGATTCTAGAAGATATGATGAGAAGTTGTGTCATCGAATTTGAGGTAGTTGGGAAAAATATCTTCCTTTAATGGAATTTGCCTATAATAACAATTATCAGTCTAATATCCAGATGGCTCCATATGAGGCATTATATGGCAGGACGTGTTCAACACCTCTATGTTGGATATATCTTAGTGAGAGGAAGCTGGTGGAACCAGACCTGGTGCAAGAGACGAAAGAAAAAGTAAGAATCATTCAAGAAAGGCTTAAGGTAGCTATAAAAATATAGAAATCATACGTTGACTTTAAGAGACAGGACATTGAATATGTAGTGGGTGATAAAGTTTTTTTTAAAGTTTCTTCGTGGAAGAAAATTCTTCGATTTGGGAAGAAAGGCAAGTTAAACCCAAGATTCATCAAACCTTATAAAATATTAGAAAGAACTGGACTTGTTTCTTATAGACTCGCTCTAACACTAGAGTTAAGTTAGATACATGATATTTTTCATGTCTTAATGTTAAGACAATACATATCATATCCTACTCACATCATACCCACTTAAAGCATTCAAATGAGATAGGATTTGATATATGAAGAATAACCAGTCCATATTTTAGCTAAAGAGATTAAGGAGCTCAGGAACAAGCAAGTACCATTAGCGAAAGTGCTATGGAGAAATCATGCAATCGGAGAAGCAACATGGGAAAGCGAAAATGTGATTAAAGCTAATACCCCCATCTATTCCATGAAAATGTATTAGGTATGTTTCGAGGATGAAACATTGTAAGGGAAAGAGAATTATACTACCTGCTAATTAGAACTTAGTTAGAATAAGGATGTAAATGATATATATAGGGAAACCATATAAAAAATATTAGAAATAAGATTGAATAAATGGTTAAATTATAAATTAAATTGAATTAAATTGATTGATGAAGTAATTTAGTTAGATATATTACATATTTAAATTACAATTTAATAAAAACTAGTGAAATTAGGTATAGAAGAAATAATTAAAAAATAAAAGAAATAGAAATGAAAAAAAAATTGAATAAAAGTTAGAAATAAAAGTTGGCACTGAATAAAAAAAAAAAGAAAAAGGAAAAGAAAAAAATGGCATAGATAAAATAAAATAAAAAAAATGGACGGGAACAGAAGAAGAGAATGTTGGTGAGGACTTTCTTTTGGTCCTATATACCTAGTTTCTACATATTTCTACCCATTTCATCTTCATTCCTCTTCTTCCTCCCATCAAAAGCCTCCACTTCTTCATCCTTTCACACAAGTTTTGTATCAAAATTACTCCAAAAAAGTTTGTTCTTGGTAACAAATCTTTTCTCCATTGTTTTTATGTTATTTAGAGCTATTAAGGTTATATTACAATAGTATTTTGCATTCTAATTTTGATTGCCTTATGAATCGAATTTGGAGAAATGTCAAACATAAAAGTTTTTCATTGTCTTGTTTAGATGTATATCAAATGGTATTAAATAATTTTGAGTATATAAAAAGAAATTGTGATTTTAGTAAGACTAGTCCCTATAAGAATATTAACTAAATACTCTGCTCTATTTTCTTATTTTGATTGGTCGAATTAAAAAAAACTCAAAATCTAAAAGTTGTAGCCCTATATATTCTTTAGTTTTATAAAAAATTTTATACAAATCTATTTTATGTAGGTTGAGTTATATTGAAATGAACTATAACTATTCCTTGATTGAGTTGTTTGCTTATACCTGTGCAACTCTAACAATTTCGTCGTCATGTTTGAGCTTATGTTATATTTTAATATGTTAAATTTAATTAGAAACAAGAATCATATAAAACTGATAAGTATAGAAA
The DNA here is from genome assembly GCA_023653625.1 of Triadica sebifera. Classification (NCBI taxonomy): domain Eukaryota; kingdom Viridiplantae; phylum Streptophyta; class Magnoliopsida; order Malpighiales; family Euphorbiaceae; genus Triadica; species Triadica sebifera. Next base: position 30,961,700 of record CM042894.1, on the reverse strand, counting down.
AAGTTATAGTATCAGTAGTCCTAAGAGGTCATGTTCCAACTCAAGAGAAATTCTAGTTATTTATCGAAACTATATTAAGAATAAGTATTTTAACAAATTATTGATTAATTATATTTTCAAATTAGGCTCTAAACAAGAGGAATAACAATAAAAGTGACAAGCTCTGAGTCTATATTTTGGAAAAAGGAAAACGCTATCGAAGTTTGTACATATATATATATTTTAGTTTGCCATAATGAATGATTGTGTGTGCATCACATATATTATGTGTCGAAATAATGAAATGATATATTATGGCATGCTTTAAAATTATAAAAATGTTATTAATTTGGAATTTAATATTATGGTAATATTTGATGAAATACCATGTTATTACATAGTTAGGAATAAATTGTGAAGGTGTACTTATATTAATATGAAATGAGTATTAGTTATTGTAAATAAGGACATGATAAAAACAATTAATTAGTAATTTTAATTGCTCATTTCTCTACATAGGGACTAACATATGATAGATGGTATACCATTAAGAGGAATTACGGTACCGATTTTGATATGATTTAGGGACATAGTGGCTATAGCTCTAAGAGTGCTCCTGACCCTAATTACACGGATGATGTGATTATATTTGGTCAAAGTGGCTGAAGCTCCGCAAGCACCCTTGAATTTAGATTATGATGATTAGGGCAGCTTAAGCTCTGCGAGTACTCCTATTTTACATCCCACATCCGAACAGTCCGAGAATGAGATTTTGGGCAAATGAATTATGAAATGAAATATAAAATTTATTTAATTACATAAGTAAGAAGGTATGAAATGCTTACACAAAGTAGTGATAATTTAATTATTGAATGAGGTTATTATGTTTATTTTTTTTATGTCGTACTTATTTCTTTTATATGTCAATATTGTAATAAAATTTATAGTGCCATAATTTATTTGATATATGCATTTGTGTGACTTTCTAGAAAAAACTTTAATACCTATATGTACCACTAAGCTAGAAATAACTTAATGTGAGTTCTTCTCATGCAGATATTGGAGCTGCAAATAGTATAGTGTGAAGTTGGTTAAGGAGAAATCCAAACTCATACAACACAAACAGGGTTTAGTTAGAGGTTTCGTTACTTATTACCTTTCTTTTTTATTTTGACCATTCATACAGGTTTTGGTAGACATGTCATATATTTTGATATTATTTATGTAAATAGTTATGCGTGAGGCTAATATATTACAAGTGATCAATTATGTAATATAATCAAGTATCATATGTGTATATAACATAATGATATATATATATATATATATATATATATATATATATATATATATATATTGATAATTAGAATGACGTGTCTAACCAATATAAATAATGATTTAAGTTATTAAATGAAAAAAGTTAATTCAGACAGATTTATCTAGTTAATCTTGTGACATCCTGCTTAAATATATGGGATTATCTCTAATATATAAGAAGGATGTCACAGTTAGGATAGTAGTTATGATATTATAACATGAATTTGCATAATGTGTCATGATATGACTTGTATGGTTAATGTATGTCTGAATGTTTATACTTATATGTAACACTAGACTTTCAGTAGCTTAGCATGTGAGTATCCTACGCACAGGGTCAAAACCTAAGTCATAGTAGGAGTTGAGTTGAAGAGATGAAGAGCTCATTTTGAGAGTTAGTGATACATGTCATCTTCATTTTTTTGGTACACGACACAATTTTGGGGTTTACAAGTTTGTATAAACCTTTTGTTATATAACATGTATTTATATAAAAGTTATTATTTTGTAAATAGTGAGTCAGTTGAGGCTAGATATATTAAAAAAAAAAAGAATGATCCTTAGGAATCAAGGTTATGCATTGATATATGTTTTTGTTTTATGTTAAGTTTTACTTTGGTATTATGTTTTGAAATAAGGTTTAATAAAGGAAAGAAAAAGAGTTTTTATCTACACATGTTTTTCTAAAGTGGTTATTCGGTAGCATCCGTCTGTTTAATTGAGATTTAATCCTGATTAGCTGGAAGGGAGTCACATTGGAAATAATTTGCCTATATTAAAATTGGTTCATGTATTTGTGAGTACACTTTGAGTTCCATCACCCGCCAGTTTAGGCCTAGCCGATATGTGTGTTTTGCTATTGGATGTGTTCGATTAATTGTAAACCGAGCACGTTCAGAATCAAAATAGAGGTGATATGACTAAAGTCTAAATTTGAACTATATATAAGTGGGAAAAATGGGCTCAATTGAAAAATATGCAATTTTTCACATTGTATTCGAATCATGAACTGAGGACATCAGGATATCAGGATATCAGGATATAGATAATATTAAAACAAACTTGTTGGTATAATTTTATTTCAAAATTCCAATGTTTAGGAAATGAAATCGAATAAATAAAATTCAAGATGCAGTTCCACAAAAATGCCTGGAAATGTGACTTGTGTTTCGGTTTTCTAATCGCAAAATCGAAAACACTAGTATGTAGAATAAATTATTTCGTGAATTTTGGTATATTTAATTGTAAGAAATTGAGTCGTGTAGGGCTTGAAACTGAAAAAAATAAAAATATACAATGTGGTAATAGTATAAATAATAGAAAATCTGAGGATTAATTGTGATGTTGTCATAAGATGTGATTAACTAAGTTCTAATAACAAAAGATTAGCTTAACCTCCTCTTTCATGTACGCCACTTCAAGGGCATGCATGCTAACTCAATTATTTAATTATTATATAAAAGAGCTTTGCTTTTCATTCTTCCATTTTACGTTCCCATAACCGAATTCTCTAAGGAACAAAAAAATCTTGCTTTACACGTGTGCTTGTGCATGTAAATATTAAAGAGATAAACTAATGGGATTGGACATTAATCTTATTATTAAAAGTCAAAAAGGCACACATTTCATTTAGCTTTCTTACAGCTTCTCAAATTCATTATCTTTCCACTTTGGAACCAGATATCTCTTTCAATATATTACATCATTTCCTTGATAATTTTCTTAAGCCAAACAAGGATAGAAAGGATGAGGAATGATTCGACAAAGAGGAATTTATTAGGAGTGAAGAGAGGTTCTTCAACTTTTGCATGCATTAACCAGAGCGAAAGAGAAAAAGGTTGTCTTTGGGTCATGGCTAATTTTGATTCACTTTAGGAGGGGATTTGAAGATGGAACTTGGCTTATGGGAAGGGGCTGATTATGGTGAATATAAAATAGGTAAGCTAAGATAAAATTTTCCTTCCTAGTTGTATTAAAGAGAATTCTTTTACTATTTCTTCTTTTCAGGTAGTTAAAGGTGAACTTAAACCAAGAATTTGAAATTTAGAATTGAAGAAGATGAACTTATATATGAGGATCAAGTGGAAGTGGAAAGAGTTAGGCTATGAAAAACTAGAAATGAATGGAAAGGAACGGGAAAATTGATAAGATCCTATAGCTAAGATGCAGGAGAACCAAAATTTGTTTCAAAAGAGAAAAGAAAATAAAACTAAAAATAAAAATAATATAAGCAGAGATTTATTAAAGCATTTAATGTGGAAATAGCTATTGCACCAATTCTTATTTTTTCACCTGACATGTTTCTCTTTCCTCTTTCACGGTCGTGAGTATGAGTGTCACGGTCGTGACTGTTCTTCCAAGCCGTGAAGCATTCTAAAAGGATTTAAAGTATTTGATTGTGAGCGTGACATTATATCTTCATGGGCATAAACATCCTTCTTAGCCGTGGTCCAAGTAGTGACTCTGGTCGTGAAGCTCTCTGAAGGAATTTGTCATGTCTTATCATGGGCGTGACTTTCATTCACGGGTGTGACTGATATGATCATTCACGGTTGCTATCATTATTCATGGCCGTGAACTTTAAATGTTGGATAGTTGGAGCTAAGCTTCATCACGGGCGTGACATATAAGGTCACGGGCGTGAACATGTTATTTCTTCATTTTTATCTTTTTAAGATTAGTCTTCCATTCTCTATTCTTGCTATCATGTTCCATATCCTGTTCAATGAACTTAAATATATTATTTCTATTTTATTTTTTAGCATCAAAATGATAGAAAATACCCCTTGAGGTTCAAAAATCTCCCCCTTTTTGATGGTGACAAATAATCTAGCAATATGTGCTTTTAAGAAGTCTCCCCTTCAAAAGATGTTTAAGATAAAAAATTACTGAAGTTCAAGAATTGAAAAATATGATGAAGTGTAGCATCAAAATATGCTTCCTAGTTTTAGGTATATGCAAGGTATATCAAATGTATACCAAATTTTTACTTAAAAACAAGTTAAGTATGTGCAAAGTATATTTAAGGTATATTCAAGGTATATCAAGTGCATATTCATTCATGTAACTTGCATCAAGGTATATGCAAAGTATACTTAAGGTATATTAAAAGTATATTAGCTTATTTTCATACTTGCATATTCATTTGATTCAAATAAGTATTTCAAATATATTGCATTTAACTTTAAATATAATATATTGCTAGGTTCTCCCCCTTTTGTCATCAACAAAAAAGAATAATCATAATGGAAAAAAAAGCAATTATATTAATATTAAAAGAAGAATACAAGGATTTGAAAAATGATTGAAAGTTATACATCAAACAAGCTAGAAAATAACATAGCTAAAATATAGTCTAGCTAGATTTGGAGTCGGACATCCAGTCTCTAAGGTGAGCTACTTCCGTCTCGAGGCTCTCCATGCGAGACTCCATGAAATCCTTGAGGTTTTCTAACCTCTCATCCATCGAAGCCTGCAATTGCTCAAACCTTGGTGCTAAGAGATCAGCCACTTGCTGAGCCAAGTTTGGTGTGGAGGCAGAGGATTGTCCAATTTCCCGCTTAACCTCTGAATGCGCCATCTCAACTCGAACTCTCTTCCTCTGATGGATTCTTTAGAGGCCAGCTTTGAAGTCATCCAAATCATTGTCCTCCCAAATAATCTCATCAGCAATATTGGTGAAGCGGTAGTAGATGTTGTTCTCATGAACTATACGAACAACCGCTCCCATTTTGATAAATGACTCGACGTCTAGTCGGTCTCGAGGATGTGCTGGTATAAGGTTGAAGTGGTGCTCCTCTAGCTTCAAATACCCAAGTTTGATAGCAAGGTGAGTCACGTACCCACCAATCATAATGTCTCCAGAGGGCTTGGTGGCAATTGATAGTAGATGGTTTGCAAACCATCGAGATAAAGCAACTGTTAGGCCTCTTCAGGCCTTTTCCAGGAGAAAGAGCTCAGACTTCCGAATCGATCCGTTGTTGTCTCCTCTAGAAAAAATGCTATAGGTTAGAAACCTATGCAAATATTTGTGCACTGGGGATTGAATGTGGGTGCTTTTCATCTTCTTGACATCCCAGCTGTAGTCAAGCCCGAAATGAGTCCATGCTTGAGTAGCATAGAACTCCACCTCACTCCTATTAAGGATACCATCAGAGGGAAGGTTGAACATGTCACCAAACTCTGTGGCAGTGAGGGTGTTCGGATGCTTGCAAAGTTGGAATTTTACCGTGCCGATAAGAGAGACTTGCAGGGTGCTCGGGAACTCTAGAGTTGGTTCCCTCAGCATCGGTTGATGGATATCAATGAAATCTTTTAGATGACAAGCCTGGAGTTGTTCCGTCATGCTTGTCTTGAGACCAAGTGTTCTGATTATTTGCCACTCAAATGATCGAGAGGAAAGGAGTGGTCTTTGCTTGAGAACTGAGTATCTTAGATGATGGTGCTCCAGAATAATATTTAGAAGGTAGTCCATGTACCTTCTTGGAGCATGAGACTTATTTCTGGTACATTTGGAGGACCCGGTTTCCATTTTTGATTGAGAAAAATATTTTTGAAAAGAGAAAACCTGATGGAATTTTGGAATAGAACTTAAGGTGTTTTGATTTCTGATGATGGAGATAGTTTTTGAAGGTATTTATAGATGGAATGAGTTGCTATGGGGCCAAAATCTTCAAAATGGTATTCAATGGTGATAAATGAGAGAAGTTGGAGAGTTGGACAAGAGAGAAATAACGGCAGAAACGTTTTATAGCCGACATCTTCATGCCCATGACTTAGCTTTCATGCTCGTGAGATAGAGTGTGACACAAAGTGTGAATGCTTTTATAAGTTTTTGGTGGAAATGTTCATGGTCGTGAATAAGAGTCACTGGTATGAACAAAGAGTTTCACGGGGGTGATAGAAAAAGGTTATGCGCGTGAAACATGGTCTTCACTACCTTCAACTATGAAGCATGTCGTGAAGCAAGGCGTGAAAGCTATTGGAGTTTTTGGCGATTATGATCACGGTCGTGAATATATGTCACGGGCGTAAATTGCCTAAAATCCTCATTAAATAAAATTAAGTCTAAAAAAAGACTAAAACATTTTTAAGGAGCTTCTATCCCCTATAACATATATTTCTATCAAGTTAGCTACTTCATATCTAAAAGGATGAGACAAAAAACACATTATTATCAATCAAGGTTCGACAATTTTGGCAATCATAAAGTTAATCCATCAATCATACCAAGCTCTCTTCTTATGAAATTAAATCTTTCCTCATTTAGAGACTTAGTGAAGATATCTGCCAATTGATTGTTTGTGCTTATAAATTCCAATACAACATCTCCATATTGAACATGATCTCTAATAAAATGATGTCTTATGTCAATATGCTTACTTCTAGAGTGTTGAATGAGATTCTTAGATAGATTTATAGCACTTGTACTGTCACATCTAATAGGTATATGGTCCATACTATGACCATAATCCTTAAGTTGTTGTTTCATCCAAAGGATTTGTGTACAACAACATCCTGCTGCCACATACTCTACTTCAGCGGTAGAAAGAGCAACTGAAACTTGTTTCTTGCTAAACCAAGAAATTAAGTATTCTCCAATAAAGTGACAAGTACTTGAAGAACTTTTTCTATCTAAAAGACATCCAGCATAATTAGCTTATGAATATCCTATAATGTGAAAGGATGAATTTCTAGGATACCATAAACCTAGATGCAATGAGCCATGTAAATATTTTAAAATTCTTTTTACTGCATTTAAATAAGACTCTTTAGGACATGATTGAAAGCGAGCACATAAGCATACACTATACATTATATTGGGTCTAGAGGCAGTAAGATATAAAAGTGATCTGATCATACCTCTATAGAGCTTTTCATTAATGCTCTTACCCTTTTCATCCTTGTCCAATTTTGTTGATGTGCTCATTGGAGTCTTGGCATTTTTGCATTCTTCCATTCCAAATTTCTTAAGTATGTCTTTGGCATATTTGGATTGGTTGATGAATATGCCCTCATTGCCTTATTTTATTTGTAGACCGAGGAAGAATTTTAGCTCACCCATCATGCTCATTTCAAATTCCCCAGTCATACACTTAGCAAATTCTTGGCAAAGCAATTCATTAGTAGACCCAAATATGATGTCATCAACATAAATTTGAACAATTAGAGTATCATGCTTATGCTTTTTAATGAATAATGTAGTGTCAACAGTCCCCTTTCTAAAGTTATTTTCTAAGAGAAAAGAACTTAGTCTTTCATACCAAGCTTTTGGAGCTTGTTTCAAGCCATATAAAGCTTTTGAAAGTTTAAATACATGGTTGGGCAAATCATAGCTTTTAAAACCTGGTGGTTGTTCTACATAAACTGCTTCTATAAAGCCATTTAAAAAGACACTTTTTACATCCATTTGAAAGATTTTGAAATTCATATGGCATGCATATGCTAAAAGTATTCTCATGGCTTCTAATCTAGCTACAGGAGCATAGGTCTCATCATAATCTATTCCGTTTTCCCGATTATATCCTCTTGCAACCAACTTAGCCTTATTCCTAGTTATTGAACCTTGTTTATCTAGTTTATTTCTAAATACCCATTTGCTTCCAATGATTTGTTGCTCCTTGGGTCTAGGTACTAAGGTCCATACCTTACTTCTCTCAAATTGGTTGAGTTCCTCTTGCATAACAATCACCCAACTTTCATCATTAAGAGCCTCATTAATATTTTTAGGTTCAATTTGAGAAACAAAAGCAAGATCAGAAACTAAATGTTTGAGATGTTATCTAATACTTATTTCCTTTGTAGGATCACCAATGATTTGCTCTTTAGGGGTGATCTTTTGTCAATCTCCATTCCTTTGGGAGCTTTTGCCTGTTTTCCTCTTGAGTTGGAGGTAGAGAATCATCTTGATGTGAATCTTCTTGATCATTTCCTTCTCTTTCATTTTCAAGATCAAGTCTTTCCATGGTACCTACAACATCATCAAGAACACTACCTTTCACAAGATCAAGCCTACTAGATTCATCAAAAACAACATGCATAGATTCTTCAACAGTTAATGACTTTTTATTAAATACTCTATATGCTTTGCTAGTTATAGAGTATCCTAAAAAGATACCCTCATCAAATTTAGAGCCAAATTTTCCAAGGTTGTCCTTGGTATTCAATATGAAACACTTGCATCCAAATGCTCTATAGTATGATATTAAGGGGTTTCTTCAATTCCATAGCTCAAATGAAGTTTTGTTTAAGAGAGGTCTTTTCAAAACTTTATTTGAAATATAACATGCAGTATTTGTGGCTTCGGCCCAAAAGTAAGTTGGTAAACCATACTCATTGAGCATTGTTCGAGTCATTTCAATTAAAGTTCGATTTTTCCTTTCGACTACCCCATTTTGTTGAGGTGTCCTAGGAGATGAAAAATTCTGCGAAATGCTATGTTCAAGAAAAAAATTAATTTTCAAATTCTTTGCCATGATCACTTCTTATTTTGGAAATACAATATCTTTTTTCATTTTGAACCCTTTTAGCAAAGTTTCTGAAAGTTTCAAAGGCATCACTCTTTTGAGCTAAGAAAATTACCCAAGTAAATCTAGAGTAGTCATCGACGATGACAAAGGCATAGTGTTTACCTCCTAAGCTAGCAATTCTAGTAGGTCCAAATAGATCTAGATGCAGGAGTTGTACAGGTTTTGAAGTACTTACAATGTTTTTGGATTTGAAGGATGACTTGTGTTGTTTTCCTCTTTGGCAAGGTTCACATGTCTTGTCTTTTTCAAATTTGACTTTTGGCAGTCCCTTTACCAGCTCTCCTATGCTGAGGCTTTGAATTAAATCCATGTTTGCATGTCCAAGCCTTCTATGCCACAACCAAGATTCATCACTAGTAGTCACAAGACACTTTGAGGAATGGTTAGATATTTTGTGTAAGTCTATTATGTAGGTATTGATATCTCTATTTCTTTTAAATGTCTCTTGTCCATTAATAGAGGTTACAAGACATTCGTTGGAAGTGAAGATTACTCTATTTCCTTTATCACATAATTGACTTACACTTAACAAGTTGTGTTTCAAGCCATCAACAAACAAGACATATTTAATGAAATTAGTACCATTAATACCAATAGAGCCAATGTCAATTACCTTACCCTTAGCATTGTTTCCAAAGGTAACTTTACCTCCATCAATACTTTTGATTTCATTGGAAAGTTCTTTGTCTCCTATCATATGCCTTAAGCATCCACTGTCTGCTATCTAAGCATTTTTGTTTATTGTGGACTTGAGGCATACCTATAGAATCACAATTCAAGTATGGTTTTTAGGTACCCAAATGAGTTTGGGTCCTTAGGGGTTAGCACATGAAGGTTCCCAATGAGCCTTCCTTATCCAGCAATATTTATTTATGTGACCAAATTTCATACAATAATTACATTGTTTAGGTCTAAATATGCTTTTTGGTCTTACAATGCTTTTAAATGCCATATTTCTATTAGGTTGAGTTTGAGAGCAATGGCATGCACACGCATGATGAATTGGTGTTTTTCTAGGTACATGCTTCTTATATATAAAGGCATGATTAGCCTTTTGAGGTTTCTTTCTTAGGTTTACCAATCCTTGATCATCCCACTTATGTATAGAAGATTTAGTGTATTTTGTGCATTTATCCCTTGGGGCTGTTACAGCAAATGTGGAGATGTGAGGTTCACTTGACTTAACAAAATTAGTCTTGTGAGAAGATGATGATGTACCCTTAAATCCTAGACCATGTCTAATTAAGGGTGGTCTTTGAGACACAATGAGAGTATCTAAACTTTCCTTTCCCTTGTGAAATTTTGAAATGAAGTTTCTAAGTTCCTCAACTTCATTTTTCAAAATATGGTTTTCTTTAAGTAAGGATTTAGTTAAGGGTCTTGAAGAGTATTCATCTAACGACTTTTGAAGAGATTCGTTAGATGATTTAAGCTTAAAGTTCTCCTTTTCTAAAGGATTCATTTTGATTTTCAAATTAGAAATGTTATTCTTATAAGTATTGAATTTACTTCTATATTTCTCTAGTTCTAGATTCAATACTTCTATTAGGATTTGCTCATCATCGTCTTCACTATTACTCTCATTATCACTACTATCATTATTGAAAGAGTATGAGTGAAGTGATCCTACCTTATCCGAGACGTGATCCTCTATAGCCATGAAGCATAGGTTGACCTTTTCACTTTCATTGTCATTTTTTTTTCATTTGAAGAGCTTTTGTCATCCCATGTGTCTTTCTAACCTTTCTCCCCATTGTCTCTTTGGTATTTTCTCTTGTGCTTCTTGAGGCTTCGACATTCCGGTTTAATATGCCCTTTCTTCCCACATTCATAGCATTTTACCTCCTCTTTACTTCTTTTTGAGTCATTAGAAGTCTGTTCGAGATTTCTTTGCCTGAATTTTCTAGAGTTGCTCATTCTCTACTCAATAATTCTTTTCAGCCTTCTTGAGAGCATAACAATGTCCTCATTTGCATCATCACTCTTTTCTTCATTATCTTCAACTTCCTCTTGAGATTTTGAAGTAAAGGCTTTTAGTGCTAGAGGCTTTCTTTTTTTTTTTTTTTTTTTTTTTTTTTTTTTTTTTTCTGGCTCTGCTTCAAGCTCTCTATCTCTTTTCACTACCATTTCATGTGTAAGAAGTTTGCCAATAAGCACATCGGTATTCATGATGTTCATGTCTTCATTTGCCTCTTTTATACCTGTAACTCTTGAACTTTAATATTTGATAGGAAGACTTCTCAAAATTTTGTTATTTACATCTTCCAAGCTCAGGTGTTTCCCAAGCTTTATCATGCCATTTATGATGGCTAGAAGATGGTTGATCATGTCAGTAATTCACTCATTGGATTTCATCTTGAAGAGTTCATATTCTGAAGTGAGAAGTTGAATCTTCTTGGATTTAACTTGCTTTGTTCCTTCATGATAGTTTTCCAATGTTTTCCACATGCTGTAAGCAGTTGGGCAGTGTTGTATTCTGCCACATTCTTCAATGAATAATGAGCTTGAAAGAATTGTCATTACCTTCTTTTTTTAAAAGTTTTCTTTTCTTTGAGGCTCTGTCCAATCATCTCTTGACATGATTTCTTCTTCACCATCAACTCCTCTTTTAGTTGGTGGTGTCCATTCTTTCCGAACACTATCCCAGACTTCAATTCCTTCACTATCCAGATATGTCTCCATCCAAAACTTCCAATGAGCAAAATTTGCTCCATCAAAGTAAGACTTAAGACTTTGGAATCCTTCATTTGCCATATTTTGATCTTTCCTAGCGCTGAACCAAGAAAGGGGGTTGAATTGGATATCAAAATTTTTAACTTTCAAGTGCGGAAAGAAAAGTTAAGTTGAGTAGGGATAGGAAGATATCACACAAGAACTTTTATAGAGGTTCGAGTGTTAACAAACCCTACTCCTCTCCCCAATCTCAATTGGGAGTTTTATTAACACACTAAGTGTTACAATGGAGTTTTACAAGCTCACTCCCAACTATGGTGTTTCTAACAATGGATCACACCTAACCCAGAAATCCCTTGTGCCTTAATGGCTCACACAATAAACCAATTTCTTATGTTTTAAAGGCTCACACAAATAACCCTTACAAGTGTTCTACTCTTAACCTAAAATACTCAAACTCACTTGAGTAATAGATTACAAAGAGAAACACTCATAAATCTATAATGCTCAGAGAATAATGAGCAAAAATATTTCTACAGAGAATTAATTTTTGTTTTGAAAGTATTAAATGCACAAATGGCTTACAAAAAGATTTTGATTCGAAATATTAGCTATTCTCTTGTTCTGGATTCATAAATGACTTGTTTTTATACTTTCATGGCGAATTATAGCTATTTGGTTGCATTTAATGCAAAAATAGTCGTTGCACAAACTCTTAATTTCATGTCTGACATGTTTCTCTTTTCTTTTTCACGGTCGTGACTGTTTTTCGAAGCCGTGACTTGAGTGGTGACTTTGGCCATAAAGATTTCTGGAAGGATTTGAAGTGTTTGATCACGGGCGTGACAATATTATTTCACGGGCGTGAACGTCCTTCCTAGCCGTGGTCCAAGTAGTGACTCTGGCCGTGAAGCTCTTTGGAGGAATTTGACATGTTTTCTCACGGACGTGACTTTTTTTCACGGGCGTGATTGATATGATCATTCACGTTTGCTATCATTCTTCATGGCCGTGAACTTTAAATGTTGGATAGTTGGCGCTAAGCTTCATCATGAGCGTGACCACACTTTATCATATAATATGATCATGCAAATCATCAAATATTTACAATATCATTTAAAGTTCACAATGTAAGATTTAAAAAAAAATTCAAAGTATACTTATGACATAAGAATTATCATTTAAGACAATGTGGTTCCATCAAGCATTCCAAGCCCTCTTTTTATAAAGCAGAACTTTTCATCATTAAGAGGCTTGGTAAAAATATCAGCCAATTGCTTGTTTGTTTCAATGAATTTTAGTACAAAATCTCTATTTTGGACATGATCTCTTAGGAAATGATGCCTAATGTCCATATGTTGGCTCCTAGAGTATTGGATAGGGTTCTTAGAAAGATTTATAGCACTAGTATTGTCATATTTTATGGGAATATGATCCATAATTTGACCATAATCTTTAAGTTATTTTCTCATCCAAAGAACTTGAGTGCAACAACATTTTGCTGTCACATATTCTACTTCAGTGATCGATAAGGAAATTGAAACTTGTTTCTTACTAAACTAAAAAACTAGGCACTCTCCAATGAAGTGACAAGTAACTGAAGTGTTTTTTCTATCGAATAGACTACCGGCATAATCAACATCCGAAAACCCAATGATATGAAAATAAGTATTCTTAGGATACCATAAACCTAAATATAAAGAGCCATGTAAATATTTTAAGATTCTTTTAACAACATTCAAATGTGATTATTTAGGACATGATTGAAATCTAGCATATAAGCAGACAATATATATAATATCAGGTCTAGAAGCAGTAAGGTATAAAATAGATCCAATCATACCTCTATAAAACTTTTCATCTATACTCTTACCTTTCTCATCTTTATCCAACTTGTTGATATGCTCGTTGGAGTCTTTGTAATCTTACATCATTCCATTCTAAATTTCTTTAATAGTTCTTTAGTGTACTTGGATTGGTTGATGAAGATGCCATTATTGCATTGCTTGATTTAAAGACCAAGGAAGAACTTGAGCTCACCCATCATGCTCATTTCAAACTCCCTAATCATACTCTTAGAAAATTCTTGGCAAAGCAATTCATTAGTAGATCCAAAGATAATATCATCAACATAAATTTGAACAAGTAATATATCATGCTTGTGCTTTTTAATAAAAAGAGTTGTGTCTACATGTCCTTTTAAAAAAATCATTTTCTAATAGAAATGCATTAAGCCTTTCATACCAAGCTCTTGGAGCTTGTTTTAAACCATATAAAGCCTTAGTGAGCTTAAACACAGGATTTGGCAATGTATGACTTTCAAAACCTGGAGGTTGTTCAACATAAACTTTTTCTTCTATAAAGCCATTTAAAAAGGCACTTTTGACATCTATTTGAAAAATTTTAATATTCATATGGCATGCAGAAGCTAAAAGTATTCTAATTGCTTATAATCTAGCGATCGGAGCATAGGTTTTGTCATAATCTATGCCTTTCTCTTGATTATACTCTTTGGCAACTAATCTACCTTTATTTTTAGTTATAAGACCTTTTTCATCTAACTTGTTTCTAAATACCTATTTACTACCAATGATTGGATAGTCCTTGGGTCTAGGAACTAAAGTCCAAACCTTATTTCTCTCAAATAGGTTAAGCTCCTCTTGCATAGTAATTGCCCAATTTTCATCATTTAGAGCTTCATCAATATTCTTTGGCTCAATTTGAGAGACAAAAGCAAGATTAGAATATAAAAGTTTAAGATTAGATCTAGTACTTATACCCTCTATAGGATTACTAATGATTTGTTCAATGGGGTGGTTTCTTATGAGTTTCCACTTATTTAGACACTTTTGGGTTACTTGCTCTTGAGCTTGAGGTAGTGAATTATCTTGTTGCTCCTCTTGATCATCATCATCTTTTGTTGAGGCTCCTTTTCATGATCAAGATCAAGCTTTTCATTGTTCCTACAATGTCATCAAAAGCAGTACCTTTCACAATATCAAATTTACTAGATTCATAAAAAATAACATGCATAAATTCTTCTACAACTAATGATATTTTATTAAAGACTCTATATGTAACACCTTCTGTGTAGCCAGGCCAAAACCCGCTACACAAATGAACACCACACGACTAGAACTAAATCTACCTGTCTGAATTAAAACTTTTCGACATATATCTAAGTTAACAGCTTCTCTTCTGAATCATTCTCATATATATATATATATATATATACAGCTATTCCTCATGTATCTGGATCACAACCATAATCATAACAATAATAACTTGGACATAAAAATCAGTTATTTCAATATTTGTGCCAAAGAAACTTATACCCCCAAATACATGTCTTTATTAAAACATAAATCTATTTTCTCAATCCTATGATATGATGAAAAATAAATAAAATGCATGAAAAACATAACAGACCTGAATCGGGTTAACTCTAATTGGCTTTATCTTCTCATCTTGTCAACCATAGTCTAATATTCCAAACCTGCGTGTAGAAAAAATTCACACACTAAGCTACTAAAAGCTTAATGGTACATATAAACATTTAAATTATAGCAGGTATTCACATATTACTTTATCATTCAATTTTAATAACATACATATATGGTTGGCCATATTATCAACATGCAATATTCGTAAGATAGCTTAAATATATTGACTTGCATCAACATACATAATTGAGTTCACTATTAGAAAAACATTGCACATCATCTAACATATCCATAAATTATCATGTATTCAAATTTACTGATTCATGTATTCAAATTTACTGATCTCCATAAACTATGATGCACTTTCTGCACTCTTTGGTTTCTGGTTTCATAGCCCAGTATTCTAAACATGGACCACCCAGATGTGGATTATGAAATAGAAGCGCTTTAACATGAGTTTAAGCCACCATGCTCACTACTATATTTGTCTATATTGCTACCACTGGGATTCTCAAATCAGGAGCACTATGGCACAGGCTTAAGCCATCCTGATGAGCAAAGACTGCATGTATATGGGTACAATAGCGCTCTAACATGAGCTTAAATTTTCCCTAATTCGGATATATTACCACTGAGCTTCTTAAATCAAGAGCATTCTGACACGAGCTTAGGCCCCCTTGATGAGCAAATATAATAACTGCATGCATAATTATTTCTACGGTACTGTAACCCCTCAATGGCATGCCACCTATCCTAACTAGTCCCTAGATAGAGAATGTCCATTCTTATTCATATTCATGTTATCAGTATCAAATATGGCATATTTCATAATTTCATAAGATTGTCACATATCATGTTGTGATGTAGAGCACCATGTGCATAATCAAGTTCCTCAGTCATGTTATCATACTGAATACAAGCTCATTTAATCATGTCAAAGGTGTATGCACGTCATACCCAAGTAATCTCATCATATGAATCCACTTATTCTTTTCTGGAAACAGGGCATTCACGGGCATGAATGGTATATTCATAGGTGTAAAAACTTTTGTCACGGTTTGTTTACCTATGACTGGCTTGTGAACCTTCACAAGTGTGAACCTTTATTCATGAGCATGAAATTCATACATTTACGGACGGAAATTCCTTTCATGGGCGTGAAGCTTGACTTCACGGGTGTGACTCATTACACAACAACAATATTACATCACTGTTTTCAATTAACTTCACGCACAACATGCATAGGATCTAAAGCTAACTAATGTTAGACACACCTATCAACACTTTACATAATTTCAGCATTTGAACACCACCAAAAACATCCATTTAATCACAATTAACCATTACTTTAGGCTTAAAGCCTTAATTATTAACACATAACAACATTTCATATCCATCTTCCCTCATATCAACCTCAATATGCATTTCAAAATATTACCATCCATTTATACCATTAACAGCAACTAAAATATCAACTTGAATTTTCATTTAATATACCACAACAGTATTTCATACAAGCACAATAAAATCAAATAAAAATGTTTATATGCACAAACCTTAAGAATGGAGCCCTAACATTCGATCTTCTCTTGTCTACTACCTCTGGTGGGCTTATCCACCTTCTGTTTCAGCCCCTAACACAAAATCATATGCCAAATTAATGTACCAATATTGATATTAACCCAATTATGTTATAAAACTAACCAAAGTCTTAACTTCTGATTAATTTAAAGCTTATAAACCTAACTCTCCCATTAATTTGAATTGAAATTATCAAAGATTAACAAAAACAATTTCTCTTACCTCTGTTTGGATGATTACAAATCGGTTTCTAGGGTTCAGAATGTGTTCTAAACCTCCTTACGGTTGAAATTCAATTCCACAATGAAAAAGCTTCATTTTCAATATGTTTTTACTGTGTTTATGGTGAGGATTTTGTATTTAATCATCTAAGACTAAAAGGGAACGAGGGGATTCATTTCTGGAGCTTTAGAGGATTGACGACTAGGGTTAAAAATGATTTTTATGTGAGTTCTATAAAAAATATGACACTACCATATTCAAACCTGTTGGTCTTCATGGGCGTGAACATTTGCATCACGGTCGTGAAGATCTTTAGCTTCTGAAACTGAAATTCACGACATTCACTGTCGTGATTAACACTGTCACAGGCATGAATGATATAAACTTCACTTTTTCTTTATTTATGGTTTCTAATACCCATAGCCTCAAATATATTTCCCATATACCCTTAATGTACCTTATTTAACATATAAATTCCAAGCTCAAATTTGCGGGTGTTACATTTCTCTTCCCTTTAAAGAAATTTCATCCTCAAAATTACTTGATATGTTGTCTTTGAACAATTGTGGATATTAGGCTTTCCTTATTTTTTTGCTTTCCCATGTAGCATCTTTTGTAGCATGATTTCTCCATAATACCTTAACTAATGGTACTTGTTTGTCTAAAGTTCCTTAAACTTTCTGGCTAGAATCTGAACTAGTTCTTCTTCATAGATCAAATCCAGTCTCACCTCAGTGTCCTCTACTAAAAAAATATGAGAAGGATCGCACCGGTATCTCCTCAACATGGAGATGTGGAACACATTATGGATCTTGCTCAACTCTAGTGGTAGAAGAAGCCTGTAAGCAACTAGTCCCATTTTTGTAAGTATCTCATAAGGCCCAATGAATCTCAGGCTTAATTTTCCCTTCTTTTCGAATCTTAAAACCTTATTCCATGAAGAGACTTTAAGAAAAACCTTGTCTCTCGCTGCATACTCGACATCCTTTCTCTTGAGATCTGGATAAGACTTCTATCTATTAGAAGTTGCCCTCAATCTCTCTTGAATAACATGTATTTTTTCTTTGGTCTCGTATACCAAGTCTGGCCCCATTAGTCTTCTGTCACTAAGTTTTATCCAACACAAAGGTGCTCGACACATCCTACCATATAGTGCCTCATACGAAGCCATCTTGATACTAGACTGATAGCTGTTGTTATAAGCAAATTCCATCAATGGAATATACTTATCCTATATACCCTCAAATTCAATTACATAACTCCTCATCATATCCTCTAGGATCTATATGACACTCTCTGATTGACAATTTATTAGGGGATAAAAAGTTGTACTGAAACTAAGCTTGGTACCCAAAGCTCTCTACAGACTACTCCAAAATTAATAAGTGAACCCCGGGTCCCTATCTGAAATAGTGGAGACTAACACTCCATGAAGTTGCACTATCTCATTAACATAGAGCTCTGCTAGTCTGTTCAAAGAAAAATCCCTCCTGATAGCCAAGAATTGAGCTGACTTCGTAAGCCTATTCACTAGTACTTACTCTTCAGGTTGTTATACATTTTTGTGCTTCCTAGATGCATAGTATAGTTGGTCTCATGTGCTTTCTACAGTATCTTCTACCTCAGCTTAACAACATTGGGCACAAATAAATGGCCCTGATAGTATACTCCACCATCAAATTCAACTGTATAATTTGATCTCTCCCTTTTAGAGACCGACTCAGCTATCTTAATGAATTTACTATCATGTCTCTGTGCATCAATAATCTCCTAATTTAGTGTCGGCTAGAGGAACAATTCCACCACAATCTTCCTACTTAATGCATCAACCACTATATTGGCTTTGCCTGGGTGATAATCAATAACATAGTTGTAGTCTTTCATCAGTTCTAACCACCACCTCTATCTCAAATTGAGATCTTTCTGTGTAGGCAGGTACTTCAGACTCTTATGGTCTATATAGATGAAAATTTTCTCCCCATAAAGATAATAACGCCATATCTTCAATGCAAAGACAATGGTTGTCAATTCTAAATCATGTGTGGGGCAATTCTTCTCATGAATCTTTAGCTGCCTAGATGCGTATGCCACTACCTTACCTTCTTGCATGAGTACACACCCCAATCCATTGTGAGAAACATCACTGTAGATCACATATTCCATATCAGGAACTAGTTGTGTCAAAACTGAAGCCTCTGTTAACATCTTCTTTAAACTATCAAAACTCTGCTGGCATTTCTCAGTCCACTCATATTTCACATCCTTTCTAAGTAGTCTAGTAAAAGGTGAAGCAATCATAGAGAATCCTTTAAAGAATCACCTGTAATAACCAGCTAATCTAAGAAAACTTATGATCTCTGTCACATTTCAATGAGGCTTCCAACTCATAACAGCCTCTACCTTGCTAGGATCAAATCGAATACCACCTAATGACACAATTTGTCTTAGAAAAAGCTACCTTATTAAGCCATAATTCACATTTCAAGAACTTGGCATACAATTTTTGCTCCCTAAGTGTCTGTAACACTATTCTCGGGTGCTGATCATGCTCCTTAGGTGTCTGGAAATACACTAGAATGTCATCAATAAAGACCACTATACACTGGTCTAAGTAGGGTTTGAACACCCTATTCATTAAGTCCATAAAGACCGTTGGGCATTAGTTAACCCAAAATGAATAACCATAAATTCATAATGCCCGTATCTGGTTTTGAACGTCATCTTGGCTATATCTTCTTCCCTAACTCCCAACTGGTGATACCCTGATCTCAAATCAATTTTTGAAAACACATATGCACCTTTCAACTGATCAAATAGGTCATCAATTTGTGGTAGCAGCTGTTCTTAATTGTCACTTTATTCAGCTATCGGTAGTCTATGCATAACCCCATATACTTATCTTTTTTTTCACAAATAATATCGGTACACCCCATGTTGATACATTGAGCCTGATGTAATGCTTCTATAACAGTTCCTGTAATTGAGTCTTGAGCTCTTTAAACTCAGATGTTGCCATTCTATATGGCACTACTAATATAGGTGTTGTACCTGAAGTGAGCTCTATAGAGAATTTGACCTCTCTGTGAGGTGGTAAACCGGATATATCTTCTGGGAATACATCTGGAAATTCATTTACTACGGGGATATCTTGAAGCTCTAGACTTTCCTTTCTGGTATCAACAATATGAGCTAAATAGTCTTTGCACCCCTTCCTCATCATTTTATCTGCCTTTATCATTGAAATAACTTATGGAAATTGTGGAAACAACTCACCTTCCATTTTTACATCCCTTTGTTTTGCATTTTTCAGTATTACAAATTTTTCTTTACAGTCCACAACTGCACCATATTGGGTAGCCAATCCATGCCCAATATAATATTAAATTCTCGAAAAGGCAACTTTATCAAGTATGCCTGAAATTCTCTCCTTCGTACAGACAAAAAACAACCTCTATATACTCGATTCAAGATCATACTGTGCCCCAAGGGATTGGTAACCTCAATCTCATATTCAAAATTTTCACTAACTATATTGTGTTGCCTAGGAGTGCTTGTGCATATATAAGAATGTGTAGAACCTGAATCAATTAATGCACATATATTAGAATCATAAAGAGAAAACATACCGACTATCACATTTTTAGCCTCCTGATCCTCTCTAGTCCTCTTGGTATAAGCTCTAGCGGGTGCTTAGCCTGGTATTGGCCTTGTTGATAGTCTCAGATATCGCTTGGGTAAGTCATGTATGACTTTTGATTTTTTGCTTGGGCTGAGCTAGAGCTAACCGTATAGTTTGTGCTAGTGCACTACTAGTCATCAGAGGAAAATCTCTCCTTATATGCTCCTTGGATCCACATTTGAAACATGAGCCTGTATTCTTCCAATAGTCTCCTCCATGACTCTTATAGCAGGTGCCACAAACTGGAATACTATCTCTAGTTGGCTGTATATGATTGCTACTCACTACAGATATAGCTTTAGAGGTCTACCCCCTCATGTATGAGCCTCTCTAAAAATAGCCTATGTTCTGTCCCTGACTCCTACCATGAGACTGTGGGTGGAACTGACCCTTCTTGCCTGAAGGCTGGGCCACTAGAGTCACTATCTATCTAGCAGCTTCCTCAGCTATTTTCCTCTTCCTCTGTTCCATACTAACCGCAGTTGAGATCAGCTTAGTGAAGCTATCATGCTGAAGTGTAGTGAAAAATTGCCTATCTCAGCTTTGAAGCCATACGCAAACCTCTTGCACTTGTCTCTCTCACTGGTGATCATCTCAGAGGTATATTTATTTAGTCAAGTAAACTCTCTTTGGTACTCTATCACTATCATCATGCCCTACTTAAGACCTAGAAGCTCCCTCTTTTTCTCATCCATATAGATAAGCGGAACATGTTGTTCCTTGAATTCTTCCATAAAGAACTCCCAAGTCCTAGGTTGTGGAACATCTAGTTTCAACAGAACTATCTTGCACCAGTCATAGGCATCCTTATGTAACAAATAGACAACATATTCGACCTTTTGATCAGTGGCCACATCAAATTCATCATAGACCCTCTTTATCTTTTCAAGCCAATATTCAGCAGCAGCAAGGTCATCATCCTTTGTTCCCAGAAAATTAGTAGCTCCAAATTTACAGAGCTTGTCTAGTTGTACTCTTGTCCTTGATGGTGAAAGTGAAGGAATATATGCTGGTGCAGATGGCACTGCTCTAACTATCTATTGTAGTAGACGTTCCATCTGCTGCATTAAGAGAATATGATCTAGGTTAGCTTGTTCAAGAGCTTGTGGTTCAGGGATTTGTTTCGAACCTGGACCATGAATACTAGCTACTACACTGGGCTGGTATGGTTCCCCATTATGTGGAGAGCTCTAGCTCTCAGCCATGTCATTCGATTAAGAGGCAATCTCACTCTTGTCCTATAAGTTGGTAGAGAAGTAGCAAAAGTCAAAGTCAAATGAGACACATGTATGCATGCATGCATGATAACCCCATAATCCATTAGGTCTAGAATTGCCTAAACCAGGCTTCGATACCACTAAATTGTAATACCCTCCGCGTAGCCAGGCCAAAATCTGTTATACAGACAGATGCCACACGACTAGAATTGAATCTACATGTCTAAATTAAAACTTTTCAACATATATCTATGTTAACAGTTTCTCTAATGAATCATTCTCAAATACATATATATATATATACACACACACACACACATACACACACACAACTATTCCTCATGTATCTGGATGACAATCATAAAAATCCCTTATTTCAAAATTTGTGCCAAAGCAACTTATACTCCCAAATACATGTCTTTATTAAAATATAAATCTATTTTCTCAATCCTAAGATATGCGGAAAAATAAATAAAATGCTTGAACAAAATAACAGACCCGACTCGGGTCTGCGTGTAGGAAAAACCCATATGCTAAGCTACTGAAAGCTTAGTGGTACCTATAAACATTTAAATTCTAGCATGCATTCACATATTACTATATCATTCATATTTAATAACATACCTATATGTTTGGCCATATTATTTATATGCAATATTCATAAGATAGCTTAAACATATTAACTTGCATCAACATACATAATTGACTTCACTATCAGAAAAGGATTGCACGTCATATAACATATCCATAAATTATCCTGTATTCAAATTTACTGATTCATGTATTCAAATTTATTGATCTTCATAAACTATGATCCACTTTCTACACTTTTTCGTTTCTAGTTTCATAGTTCAATACTCTAAACATGGACTACTCGGATGCAGATTATGAAATAAGAGCATTCTAACATGAGCTTAAGTCAGTCTGCTCACCACTGTATCTGTCTATATTGCTACCACTGAGCTTCTCAAATCCGGAGCACTCTCACATGAGCTTAAGGTATCCTAATGAGGAAAGATTGCATGCATATAGGTATAAGGACACTCTAACACGAGCTTAAGCCACCTTGTCCCTAATTTCGATATGCTACCATTGAGCTTCTCAAATCAGGAGACACGAGCTTAAGCCACCTTGTCCCTAATTTGGATATGCTACCATTGAGCTTCTCAAATCAGGAGACACGAGCTTAAGCCCCCTGATGAGTAAATATAATAACTGCATGCATAATTATTTCTACGGTACTGTAACCCCTCAATGGCATGCCACCTATCCTAACTAGTCCCTGGATAGAGAATGGGCATTTTTATTCGTATTCAGGTTATCAATATCAAATATGCCATATTTCATAATTTCACAAGATCGTCACATATCATGTTGTGATGTAGAGCACCATATGTATAATCAAGTTCCTCAGTCATGTTATCATATTGAATACAAGCTCATTTAATCATGTCAAAGGTGTATGCATGTCACACCTATGTAATCTCATCATATGAATCCACTTATTCTTTTATGGAAATAGCACATTCACAAGCGTGAAACCTCTTGTCACTATTTGTCTACTTGTGACTCAGCCATGACTAGCTTTTGAACCTTCTCAGGCGTGAACCTTTATTCACGGGCATGAAATTCATACTTTTATGGGAGTAAAGCTTGGATGGGCGTGAATTCCTATTATGGGCGTGAAGCCTGGCTTCACGGGCATGACTCATTAAATAACAACAATATTACAACATAGATTTCCATCAATTTCACACACAACATGAATAGGATCTAAAGCTAACCAATGTTAGCCACACCTATCAACACTTTACATAATTTTAGCATTTGAATACCACCAAATACATCCATTTAATCACAATTAACCATTACATTAGGCTTAAAACCTTAATTATTAACACATAACAGTATTCCATAGTCATCTTCCCTTATATCAACCTCAACATGTATTTTAGAATATTATCATCCATTTATACCATTAACAGCAACTAAAATATCAATTTGAATTATCATTTAATATACCACAATAGTATTTCATATCATAAACACAATAAAATCAAATAAAAATGTTTATATGCACAAACCTTAATAATGGAGCTCTAACATTTGATCATCTCTTGTATACTGCCTCTGGTGGGCTTCTCCACCTTTTTTTATCCCTTAACACGAAATCAGATGCTAAATTAATATACCAATATTGATATTAACCCAATTATGCTATAAACTAACCAAAGTCTTAACCTTTTATTAATTTAAAGTTTATAAACCTAACTTTCCTATTAATCTGAATTGAAATTATCAAAGATTAATGAAAGCACTTCTCTTACCTCTGTTTGGATGATTACAGATAAGTTTCTAGGGTTTAGAACATGTTCTAACCCTACTTATGGTTGAAATTCAATTCTACAATGAAAAAGCTTCATTTTCAATTCGTTTTTACTGCGTTTATGGTGATGATTTTGTGTTTAATCATCTAAGATAGAAAGGGAATGAGGGGAATTCATTTCTGGAGATTCAGAGGATTGAGAGCTAGGGTTGAGAATGATTTTGACGTGAATTACTATAAAAAATATGACACTGCAATATTTAAACTTGTCGGTCTTTATGAGTGTGAACACCAATGTCACGGGCGTGAACATTTACGTCATGATCGTGAAGATCCTTAGCTTTTGAAACTGAAATTCACGACATTCACGACCTTGATTAGCACTATCATAGGCATGAATGATATAAACTTTAGTTTTTCTTATCTTTTTCTTTATTTATGGTTTCTAATACCTATAGCCTCACATATATTTCCCATATACCCTTAATGTACCTTATTTAACATATAAATTTCAGGCCTAAATTTGTGGGTGTTACACTATAAGCTTTGCTAGATGTTGAGTATCCTAAGAAGATACCTTCATTGGATTTAGAGGTAAATTTTCCAAAGTTATTCTTGGTGTTTAATATAAAACACTTGCATCCAAATACTCTAAAATATGAGATCATAGGTTTTCTTCCATTCCATAGCTCAAAAGAGGTTTTATTTGAAAGAGGTCTTTTGAAAACATGATTAGAAATATAGCATGCTGTATTTGTGGCTTCGGCCCAAAAGTAGGTTGGTAAATCATACTCATTGAGCATTGTTTGAGCGATTTCAATTAAAGTCTTATTTTTTTCTTTCAACTACCCCATTTTGTTGATGTGTTCTAGGAGTTAAAAAATTATGAGAAATACCATATTCTAAAAAAAAGTTTTTAAAATTTTCATTTTCAAATTATTTGCCATGATCACTTCTTATTTTATAAATAAAATATCCTTTTTCATTTTGAACTCTTTTGGCAAAATTTTTGAAGGATTCAAAAGCATCACTCTTTTGAGCTAAGAAAATTACCCATGTAAATCTAGAGTAATTGTCAACAATAACAAATGCATAGTGTTTACCTCCTAAACTAGCAATTCTAGTAGGTCCAAAAAGATCTAAATGTAAAATTTGTAGTGGTTTAGAGGTACTTACTACATTTTTAGACTTGAATAATATTTTATGCTGTTTTCCTTTTTGACATGGTTCACATATTTTATCCTTTTCAAATTTGACTTTTGGCAGTCCATTAACTAGCTCTCCTTTGCTGAGGCTTTGAATTAAGTCCATGCTTGCATGACCAAGTCTTCTATGCCATAGCCAAGTCTCATCGCTAATAGTCATAAGACATTTAGATGAGAGGTTAGATATCTTGTGTAAGTCTATTATGTAAGTATTGTCATGTCTATCTCCTTTGAATATCTCTTGGCCATTTAGAGTGGTTACAAGATATTCATTAGAGGTAAAGAAGACTTGATTTCCCTTATCACATAATTGACTTACACTTAACAAGTTGTGTTTTAAACCATCAACAAGCAAAACATCTTCAATTAAAGTTGCACCATTTAAACCAATAGATCCAATAAAAATTACCTTACCCTTGGTATTGTTTCTAAAAGTTACCTTACCACCATCAATCCTTTTGATATGGGTGAAGAGACTTTTGTTACCGGTCATATGCCTTAAGCATCCACTATCCACTAGCCAAGCAGTTTTCTTTGATGTGGATTTGAGGCATGCCTACATAACCATAATTTAGGTTTGGTTTTAGGTACCTAAATGTACTTAGGTCCTTAGGGGTTAGCACTAGAAGGTTTCCAATGAGCCTTCCTTATAAAACAAGTTTGTTCATATGTTCAAATTTCATGCAATAATGACATTGTTTAGACTTATATATGTTTTTCCATGTGTTTAGGTTTTGTTATTTTCCTAGGTGGTGTTTATGCACAATGACGTAAACATGCATTTGTGATAGGTGCTCTCCTAGGTGCATGCTTCTTGTATAAGAAAGCATGATTGGCTTTTTGAGGTTTTCCTCTTGAGCCAAATGACCCTTGATTGCTCTTCTTTTGAGTAAAGGGTTTTGTGTGTGCATTGCCTTTAGCCCTCGGGGCTATTACCTCAATAGTAGAGGTTTGTGGTGTGCTTGATTTAAAAATTATGTTTTTAAATGAAAAGGATGATGATGCTCCATTGAAGCCTAGACCATTTCTCACTAAGGGAGGTCTTTGTGATATTATTAAAGTATACAAACTCTCCTTCCCTTTGTGGAATGTAGAAATAGAATTTCTAAGCTCCTCAACTTTGTTTTTCAAAGAATTATTTCTTTTAAAAAAAGAATTTGTTGTGGTTTTTTTTAAGAAATTTCATCTAATGATCTTTTAAAAGAGTCATTTGAAATTTTTAGCTCTTCAACTACCTTTTGAAGATCATTAAAATTATTTCTAAGCTTTGAGCTATTCTTTTTATAAAGTTCTAGTTTCTTGTTGTATCTTTCTATTTCAAGGTTTAAGACTTCAGTTATATCATCATCATCATCAATTTAATCACATAGATAATCACAATGTTAGGATGTAGAGCATACCTTATCAATTGAGTTATCCTCAATAGCCATAAAGCGTAAGTTAGCCACCTCATCTTCCTCTTCTTCTTCAATGAATGAGGAGGAAGAGTCATCCCAAGTGGCTTTGTGACCCTTTTCTTCATCTTCTTTATTGGGTCTCCTCTTGTACTTCTTGAGCTTGATACACTCCAATTTGATGTGACATTTTTTTCCACATTCATAGCATTTTACTTCCTTCTTGCCTTTGTTGGATGAGAAGTTTCTAAGAGGGAACTTTGAAGCCTTTTGCTTTTAGTTCTTGATTAAGCCATATTTGTTGAAGATCAATCTTTTGATCCTCCTTAAAAGTAGGGCTATTTGCTCATCTCCTTCATTAACTGATTATTCATCACTAAGAATATCTTCATCTATAGGTATGAAAGTTGATGCTTTGAGTGAAATTGGCTTTCTCCTCTCTTTTTTTCCTTCATTTTCTTTATCTCTTACTAGAGTCATCTCATGAGTGAGAAGTTTGCCAATTAGCATGTCAGTGGGGATCACACTTAAGTCTTCATTTGCTTTTTATATGCCTGCAACTTTTGAGCCATAATCCTTCATTGGAAGACTCTTCAAAATCTCATTGTTTATATCTTCCAAGTTATAGTACTTTTCAAGTTTTTTTATGCCATTGAAAATGGCAAGAAGACAATTTTTCATCTAGGTTATGGTCTCGTTTGGCTTCATCTTGAAGAGCTCATATTCGGTGACGAGAAGTTAAACCTTTTTGGACTTAACTTGTTTGGTGTCTTCATGGTAGTTCTCAAAAGTCTTCCAAATAGAGTAGGCAGTAAGACAATGTGAATCCTACCACACTCTTCAATAGATAAAGAGCTGACTAGGATAGTCATGGCTCTTTTCTGAATTTTTGTCCATTCATCCCTTGGAGTGATTTCTTCTTTTCCTTCAGAATTCCTTCTTCTTGAAAGTGTCCATTCTTTTCAAACTAACTCCTAAACATCTATTACTTCACTATCAAGATAGATTTCCATCTTAGCCAATTCGCATAGTTAGCTCCATCAAAAAAGGGCTTAAGACTATGAAATCCTTCATTGGCCATGGTTTGATATTTACTAGCACTTTTTAGGCTCGATTGCTAATCCTTGTTCTGATACCAATTGTTGGGTGAATTGGTTGGTAAATAAAAATTACTTGAAGAAAGAAGAAGCTAAATAATGAATGGTGAAAGGAAGAGGAATATAGCGCACACAAGATTTATAGAGGTTTGGATATTGACAAACCTTACCTTTCTCTCCAATCTCAATTGGGTGTTTCACTAACACTTGATGTGTTACAATGGAGTTTTATCTCTAGCTCACTCCTAACTATGGTGTTTCTCTCTTGGCTAACACAACAACCAAATCCTTGTATGTTTGATAGCTCATATAAAAAAACCTTACAAGTGTTTCACTCATAACCCAACTCACTTTTAAGTAATTGATTACAAGATGAAAATACTCACCAATCAAAATGCATAGCAATTATGAGCAATTATGGTTTTACAATCACAAATAATGAAAGTTATTGAATCAAATAAATGCACAAAGCTATACAAGATTAGAAGATTGAATGATTGTTTTTCTAACTTGTAAAAGTCATAAATGTATTGTATTTATACTTCCATATCAAATATAGCTGTTTTGGGGTGCATTTAATATGAAAATATTCGTTGACATGCTTTCCTGTTTGCACTTGACAAGTTTCTCTTTCTAGGTTCATGGGGGTGACTGAATCTTCACGGGAATGACTTGTCTTTGTAGCTGTGAATGAAAGTTGTGACTCTGGCCTTGACTCATTATGTCTGAAAATGAATAGTAATTCACGGGCATGACAAAATATTCATGAGTGTGAGTTTATCAATTTTCATGGTTGGGTCAATGCTTCACTGCTGTGAACGTTTGAATGAACAATCTTGGTGCTTACTTATTTCACAGGCATGATTAGGTATTCACGAGCGTGAAGAGCTATTTTCACGGGGGTGGTGATTTTGCACCACGAACGTGACATTAGTCATAGGTGTGACTTTTCCATTCACAGACATGACTCTTTGCATTTTTTCAATATTTTGAACTTCAATTCTTCTCTTTCAACTTGCTTCAAGGTTTTAGGAATACATAACCTGTCTAACACACTTAGAACATAGAAAGTGGTTAAATTTCTTATTGCCTAATTATTTGTTATCATCAAAATGGCAGAAATATCCTTCAAGGCTCAACAAAACAAAGTAATGATAATTGGCCATCTATGTGTGAGTATTTATTAGCAATGAGACCTCTAGTAGATGCAATTAGCTATTATTTTCTAAAATTAGGATGACTCACATATCAATTTGTTGTACTACCTCATAGAGCTGATATGCACATTGTTTTATGTCATGTGTGTTCATATATTTTGCATATGATAAATGGTTTCTTATTAAATGGCAAGGGCACTGGATGAGTATCACTAATTTGTTTTTCATTTTTAGAGGACTTTGCAATGATCAACCAGTATAGTTGAGAAGCTGTTACATTAAAATTCTTATACAGAGAATTATGCATGACATGTAGATATCCTCTTATGTCCCAAATTGCTAGTGCATTATTTATCTTATAGCTTTGTCCATGGGAGAGGTTTTCATTTCTAGGTATGAGATAAGAATAAATGAAGTACCTCATGATGCACCATTAAGTCAAAGTTATATGATTTTTAATTATTTAGATTTTCATTTAATTTGGATAGGTACATCATGACAACTAAAGTTTATGTACTTCATTGTATAAAAAAAATTATTGTAGATGCATCGATGATCGGGTAGTGTACGATGCACTTACACATAAACTTATTCATATTCGATACAAACTAGACATTTGTCATTTTGATGAGGTATGATTTGTTATTCTTTACAATTTTTCATTAATTCTGACAATTAATAGCATTTAACATCTTATTTTTAATTCAATAGATTATATGGGAGTCATATACGCCAGATGTTATTCAATCTTTACTAGCTAACTTCTTGAGAAGTTGTGATATATAGAAGGTAGTTGTTCCATTGATATGCATGCATATAGTGGAGTGACACTAGCTTGATTGGGTTCTCAAACAATTTGACCTATACCAACCAATCCTTCACTACAGCAGACAAAGCAACTTCACTTTGTTGTTCCACATAACCACACTAGTATAAATTGGGTTTAATAACATTACACACAAATTCAATTATGGAACAACATAGCTCATCATGTTGTTACAAAAAAATCATCAGATGCTCCACTCCACTACCATTCATAATATATGGAATGGTATCCATGTGTTATAAGGAGATGGATCTCACATCAGGGTGTTGCTTTAGGTGCATTAGTATGTTTGCATATATTCTAATTTCACTAAAATAAATGTCTTTTATAAATGCATGTTAAATACATCTTATGTACATAATCCAGTCTAATATTTATATTAATTATAGGCAGATACACTTAAGCACCTCTCATTACTAGACTCCACTTATCTTACACACTAGATCACCACCAGTTCATTAGTAGTACTACGTGAAGACAGACGTAGAGTGACAATGCCACATCCTCAACCTACACCAATTTCTACCCCAATTTTAGAATAATGCATCGAGCACACAAACTATGGATGCATCCAAATTCGACACCTATGCCTCCTCCTTCGCAACATTATGAGTTTATAGATTCTCATACACCTCATATGCCGCTAGATTTTGTGGGTTCATCCATCTTTCGACCTTCATTTTCAGAATTTGTTCCTACACAAGAACTTAACTTTTCAAAATTTGGTGGTGCTAATCCTAATGGTACTATTGTTGATGTTGTTGCTACTATTAATGATGATGATGATTATGGTGGTGGTGATGGTGGTGGTGATGGTGGTCATACACAAAATTCTAGTTTGATGAATATGAATGCTTGAAGAATTGATGATAGGCGACAGAGATGACTCAAATAACAAATTTGAAGAAATTAGCATGGTGAAACTTAATGTATTAAAATATACGATATTTTTGTATAAAAAAAAGCAAAAGAAAAAAGAGTAAAAAAAATGCACTTTGCACGCCTGGTGGGACTTAATTTATTAAAATATACGATATTCAGGGGATTAGAAATTAGTGTGTTATTCATTAGGCTATGAGGAGTTAACTACTTACCTATTTGTGTGCCACTTCAAGTGTTGAGTCCAATTGGTACACAACCTTTCCCCTTTCCCCTTTCCATCTTAACAAAAATACCCCAAACATAGATATAGTTTATGAATCTACCCTAAATCAAGAATTATCTTAAAATTTACCATAATTTTGTAAATGCTTTTTTTATTTTATCACAAACTAAGTAATATCCTAGAGGTGGCTCTCTTAAATTTTTCACAGTTTCATATAGATGTCGTCGTCCATTGTTCAATGATGGGAAATGGAGATTTACTGGTTTCTATGCCAACCTAGATAGAAAAAGACAATCAGAATCTTAGGAATTGATGTGTAAATTCTCCAATTAGCCCCAAATACCATGGTGTATAGCTAGAGATTTTAGCGACATTACCTTCCACACGAAAAAGTTGTAATGTCTGTAATTAGGGCTCATAAGTTATGTTCTTAGTTAGTGAGAGTTGGGGTTTAAATGAAGTTTTTGAAGTTTGATAGTTACTGAAATTAGTTATTTCACACCCCATGACAATGGGTGTCATAGCCGTGAATATCGGATTTTAGTTAGCTGCTGCGGTAAGGTTTTTCATGACTATGAAGAGTTTCTTCATGACCATAAAGGAGTGGTTGATGCCCATGAAAGATGATTCACGGCCATGAAGTTTGGGTAGTCAGGGCAGGTGAGGCAATCACATTTTCCTTCCTGCCATCCCTTTAAATCTGCTCCCCACTCCCTGTTAACCAGCCAAACATGCCAATTGAGTCTTCTTCTTCTTCCTCCACTATTGTAGCTTGGAGAGACCTTGTTTCAATATAGAAAAGTGAAAGAAAAAGCTTGTGAGCTTTAGGAAAAAGCTTAGTTTTTATGTTTCTAGAATTTTTTTCAAGTTCCAGAGGCTAAGAGGATGTTTTTCATCTTCTTAGGATCTGGTAGAGAAGCTGGAGATCCATTTCAAGGGAGAGGACAATCTTGAAGAGCTCAAGCTTTAGCTAATATCCATCCTATGTGTAAGGTTTGTACATAATCACATCCAATGCTTTGTTTGACATGTTTCTGTGTTCCTAGCTTTAGATGCATGATGTTAATGGTCATTGAGTAGTTAAATGCCATAATGTTGGATTGATATGCATAATGGAATTATTATGTTAATATGGTCATATTGAGATTTTTGATGAGTTATTTTGGTTAATGTGGATAATTAGAAAGTATATGGTTGTGATAAACGGCTAACATGCATGCTAGAGTGTTGATAAGGTGGTTGACATTAGTCAACCATAAAGAATATTGCATGTGAGAGAGGCATTAAATATGATGCTTTGTTTTCTAGAAAATTTTCTAGATTCACAGCCGTGAACCCATGAATGTTGTGAAAATGAACTTTGTTGCTAAAGCAGACCCGTTCACAGGTAGTTTCATAGTTAGGTTCACACCTATAAAGGGGTGATCATAGCTGTGAACATATGTTGATTCATAAGATAATTCAAAGTTTGGTTCACGGGTAAGCTACCAATGAAGAGGTTCTTCACGGCCGAGAAAAGGGTATTCAAAGGTGTGAAGTTGCTTAACTTGAGAAATTTGTATGCTTACATGTAACGTCCGGTTATTTAGACATTGATTGTATGTGACAAAGTCAATGCACACCGGGTCGATCGGAGTCTAAATCCAGATGCACATAAAAATAATAATATTCAAGGGAGATTTATTAAGAACATTATTAATTGGGAATTTAAAGGTTTAGTGCCAAAATTAGTTGAAATAAAATTTCTCTTTGGATTAAATGAGGATTTATGGAATGGTTTGGGATTATTTTGTACAAAGAGGAGATTATGAGTTAAAAGATGTATTATTTAAAGATTAAAAATTTGTTATGGTTAATTAATCAAATTGACCAATAGGAAACAAATCTAGAATATTTTTATATATTAATGAATATTAACCTAATATTCATCTTATACATTAATGAGCATTAATTAATGGTGATGAATCATATGCCTTGTCACCATTCTAGAATTCTTTCATTAATGAGGCATTAATGAGCCTTATCCTTATCTTGCTAATTAATGATATTAAGATTCAATGAACCTTACCTTAGTCTAGAATCTTCTTCATTAATTAGACATTAAAAGCAATTAAAAAAAATTCCCTCATCCTTATCTTGTATGGCCGACCACCATCTCCACCAATTCTCTACCATCTTGTTCCCAACTTAGCTAGCAAAAGAGAGGAAGAAAGGATCTAAAAGAGAAAACTCAAGAAAATAAAAAGGAAGCCCCCTACAAAGGGTAGAAGAAAGAAAGAGAAAGGAAGAAAGAAAGAAAAAAAAATTCTTTGGTAAGTTTTCTTCTTCAATTCTCTTACTTTTCTTTATTAATTGAGATTAAAGTGATGATAATTAAGGTTAGAAATGAGTAAGAAGGGGCTGCCTAGGTGATGGTGGGTTGAAACAAAAAGAAATTGGTTTGATGATATGAGATATGTTTGATGGTTTTAGGGCAAACCAAGGACAAGGGCTGCAATGGAGTTTAAGAAAAATAAGATCTTTGGGGTCAAAAGAAAAAATAAACAAAACAACACCTTG
The DNA here is from genome assembly GCA_023653625.1 of Triadica sebifera. Lineage (NCBI taxonomy): Eukaryota > Viridiplantae > Streptophyta > Magnoliopsida > Malpighiales > Euphorbiaceae > Triadica > Triadica sebifera. The sequence continues at coordinate 30,928,391 of CM042894.1, read as the reverse complement.
AAATTTTCTACAGTATAATTGAATTTTTTAAGAGAAGTGAATTATATGCTCCATTTTACTTCTATTTTTTTCTTTTTCATTTTCTTTGGTGGGTGAATTTTATGCTTCATCACATCTTTTACATTGGTGCATTTTATGTTTCATCCTACTATATCAACTCAATTCAAAATTTCAATTTTTTTCTTTTTTTTTTTACAATAATACAATAACATCTTCCAATATGTCAAATTTGCTTATCAATTCTTTTGTTTATGAGCAAAGGTAAAGACATGAAGTACTATTATCATTTTGAATTCAATATGTGTAGTATCAACAAGTATGCCATAACAAAATTCAGCTTTTCTAACTAATTATGAATTTCACTCAAAAAGACATACAACAAGATGAATTGACTTACTCAAAATTAGGCAAAAAATTATTACCGAAAATAGATATAAAATGGTGTAATCATCTTGTAATCTTTATCAAACAAAGCAAAATTTCAAATTTCATGAAAGAAATTAAATTTATAAGTGTAATTGGCTATTGCTCTTTTATTCTTCATATTAATTTAATCAAGACTTAATAAATCCAGAGTTTCTTCATATGAGACATTTTATACAAAAGGAATTTATATCTACTATTAGCTACTTAAAATGTCATAACATATCATTTATACAACTATCCACAATTTGAATTCAAGCAGCAAAAAGTAAAAATCTCAAAATGAGACTAAAATATCACTCCCCACACCTACATCCTTTGTTGTCCCTAATGTAGGAGTAAGATCAAAATACACACAAAAAAGGAAAAAAGTAATTAGAAATACTCCCCTTTAACAATCAGCTACTATGGAGGTGGTAAGCCAATCCGTTTGAAGAAAATCTACATGTACTTCTTTATATGATCCATTATGGCACTTAACTCTCGCTAAGATTGAGATGTACTAGCTTCTTTTTTAGCAAAGTCCTTTTTCTTGCAAAAGATTTCTCAACCATTGTTCTCAAATCAACAAATTAGACACCAAATATAGCAACAAATTTCCCAAGCAGCCCTTCGTAGCTATTTGAATAGCAATATTCAAAAAATTAAAGAGCTCAAGGAAATCACTAAATCAAACCTAGTATATTACAAGCCTAAACGAAAAATCAAAACACAAAAATATCCATCATATTCTGCCCATATGCAGCAAAGTAATGACATTTCTCAATTAATTATGTTGCCCAGACCATCACTAAGAAGGAGGAATGAATTGGTAAATAATTAAAATTTTTTCCAAAGACAAATAAACTAAAAATAAAAGAAATAAAGAAAGAGAGATTGAACACACGATTTATAGAGATTCGAGTGTTAACAAATTTTAATCCTCTCCCCAATCACAATTGGGTATTTTCACTATCTCACTCAACGAGATACGCTGGAGTTGTGCTAGCTTACTCCAAACTAGGTGTTTCACTCTTGGATCACATTAAACTTAAATTCCTTTGTGTTTTGATTGACTAACACAAAAACAAATTCTGTGTTTTATGGCTCACATAAATTTTTTTATAAAGTATTTTTAATCCCAATCCAACTCAATCAAATACACCATTGAGTAATTGCTTGACAAAATAAAATACTCAAAATCAAGGTTACTTAAGCTTTAAAAAATTGAAATGAGAATATGATGAAATAATTCAAATAATTAATTACTCTAATTGATGATCTTAAGGAAAATTAGTTATTTATAGAGTTCTTTTGAAATCTAGTCGTTAGGGATGTATTAATTCAAAAATAAGACATTCAACCACCTTGGAGCATGTTGCAATGGTCATATTTTCAGGTTTTTATGGGTGTGATGTGATCCTTCACGAACATGAATTGCTTGCTTTTCAAAATTCAAAATTCAAATTTTATAGCTCGACATTCATGGGTGTGAATAGTATGTTCACAAACATGAATAGTTTCTTCCAAACTATGAATGAAGTCGTGAAATTAGTTGCAAATGATTCTCACCATTTGAACTTTTTGATCTTAACTTTCACGGGTGTAACATACTAGTCACGAATGTGAAGAGTGTCTTGACCATTTATTAAATTGAAATTTTGAATCCATTGGTGCTTTAATTTCTTTAAGGGCATGACATTAGGCATCATTTGCGTAAACAAAATTTATTTTGCAAATAATGGCTTTATTTGACTTAATTACTTTGGCTTTGATGATCCAGTTAATATTTAACATGTTTAATCACTTAAAAAATAAAATATGGTTAAATTTTTGTTGCTCAATTATTTGTTATCATTACAAATATGTGAATAACCCTCAATGTTCAATAATGTCCCTTTTTTATGGTGATAAATAATTGTGCAATATGTGGCTACGGAGAATAAATTTCTCCCTCTCAAATGATGCTTTAAAAAAAGAATTATAGATATTTCCACACTTTTTCAAATCAAAAGAATTAGTACAACTTATATTAATTTTGTCAATTAATATTTACCTAATATTATTTAGCCTATTATCTTGTGCTAATATATGCAAGATTCAATTATCATATAATCAACATATAACTAGCATATACCAAATATATCATCAAAATCACAAGATAAATTCAGCATGCATGTAGCAAAAATTATAGCCACATATTAAATACTTTCTTCCCCTTTGTCACTATCGAAAAGGAATTAATATTGAAAAGGAGAAAAAATGTCCAAAATAAGTTATCATAAGCATAAAAAATTTTAAAATGTTTAAATACAACCCAAAGTCTGAAAAAAAAACATAAGTTTAAAAAACATAAAAAAGGATAAATAAAAGTTGAATGGTCACGACTGGTCATGAGTCTAATGAAGACAGAGACTAGCAATCTTGGACTCAACCACTGAGACACAAGTATCAAAATGCTCCCTGAAATCTCCAAGCTGTTGTTGAACAAGATCAAAATGCTGATGGAAAATCTTATAGCAATACATGGAGTTGTGTTATAAGCTATTGCATGACATTAGGAGTGGTGAGGGAGGATTCCCTAGCTGGGATATCTGAAGGCACAACTCTAGGTCTCTTACACTAACCCTTACCCTGTAATCCTGCCTTAAAAGTATCAAAATCGTCATCCTCCCAGATAACCTCATTCTGAGGATCCTTAAACTTATAGAATATCTCTCCCTGATAGATAATCCGAGCTACTGCACTCATCTTAATAAAAGACTTTATATCTAACTTATCTTTAGCCAATATATGCATAACAATGGAGGAATGATCATCCAAATCAAGCAGTTTGAGCTCTATAGCAAGATAAGTCATGTAGCTACCTATTAAGATATCTCCAGTGGGTCTAGATGGATAACCAATTGTTCAAAATTCATCGACTCATGGCAATGGATTACTGTCTCCGAATGTAGTCAAAGAATAATAGTTGTCTTTCAAACAACCTCATTACTATTACCCTTAGAAAAAATGTTGTAGGTACGAAATATATGTATATACTTTAACGCAAGATAGGCTACATGTGTGCTCTTAGTTGACCTGATATCCCAAGTGGAGTCTCTACCAATATGACTCAAAAGCATTAGCAGCACTAAGATCTACATCAATTCTTTTATTCATTAAGCCCTTACTAAAAAATTTGAAATTCTTCCAAATTCCTCAGCTATCATCTCACGTGTCTCAGAATAGAGTTGGAAATACACTTTTTCAAAATTATCTACATGTAGTGTACTTAAAAACTCCAAAGTAATTTCCCTAATGTAGGCTTAAAAATATTCACAAATTCTAGCAATCCTAGATTAGTCAACCATATTTTGACATCAGTCTCAATTACAACAAACATAATACACTCCTTATCAAAAGGCTTTGAAATTGAAAAATGGACGTGTTTTTAAAAAATTATATATCCGAATTGCACTTGAGGGCACTGAATTTAGCATAAGATTGGAGATAGGTCTACTGGTGGTGGTTTTGGTACATAAACCTCATGAGGGTCATGCTTTTGAAGCCACAATGAATATTAGCCGCGAAGTAATGAAAAATGGTGAGAAAATGGATATGTCCCTAATGAATAGTAACTACAAAAAGATTTTTGTTTTCTCCCTTAAAAATAGAAAAAAATCTCTCAAAACTTGCAAAAAAAACTCAATTAAAAGATGAGAAAAGGTGAACAAAAACTCAAAAATGAAGAGAAATGGTGATAAAATGGTGGAAAATTGGACTAGTATGGTGAGGTAGAGCGACGACCGATGTGAGAAGATAGAGAGAAAGTGACGAAGAAAAAGATGTTTTTAGGTTATATTGTGTTATTCACAACCATGATCATTCACGGGTTTCCAAAACGTGAACCCCAGTCGAGCATTTGACTACTTTGCTTCAATATTCATGGTTGTGAATATATATTCTTGGGCGTGAACTCCTTTGTCATGAGCACTAAGCCATGATATTTAAATGTGATGTTATATATATATATATATATATATATATATATATATATATATATATATATATCATTTCATGATCATGATTAATGAATCATGGGTGTGAAGCCCTATTTTAAAAATAATTTTTGAAACTTATTTTAAAACAAATTATTTAGAATTTCAAAACCATTTTCATAGCATTCAAAATATATCATAACATAAACACTTTATCATAAAAAAAATTATTCACTCAAGTTTCAAAAAAAATATTTAGTATATTGAAAGCATACACAAGAAATATAACAATTAATCCATTAAAAAATATTTTTAAAAATAAGGTGCTTCCATCAAGCATACCGAGCTGACTTTTGATAAAACAAAATCTTGCTTCATTTAAAAGCTTGGTAAAAATATCTGCCAATTGATTATAAATGTTAATAAATTCTATCACTACATCACTATTTTGCACATGATCCCTAATGAAATGATGTCTAATATCTATATGTTTACTCTTATAATGTTGAATGAGATTTTTTGAAAGATTGATAGCATTAGTGTTATCACATTTGATAGGAATGTAATCAGCTACATGATCATTGTTCTTTAGTTGTTGTTTTATCCAAAGAACATGTGTACAACAATAACTACCTACCACGTATTCTGTTTCGGCAATGGACAAGGCTATTGAAACTTGTTTCTTACTAAACCAATAAACCATATATTCACCTAAGAAGTGACAAGTTCCATATATACTTTTTCTATCTAAAAGACTACTAGTATAATCAACATCTAAAAAACCAATTCCTTGAAATTGTGTATTTCCAGAATATCATAAACCTAAATGCATTGTACCATGAAGATATTTTAAAATTATTTTTACAACATTTAGATGTGACTTTTTAGGACTAGATTGAAGCACATAAGCATAAACAATATATGATATCGAGTCTAGAAGCAGTAAGGTATAAAAGTGATCTCATCATACCTTTATAAAGCTTTTCATCTATAGACTTACCCTTCCCATCTTTATTTAATTTAGTTGATGTCCTCATTAGAGTTTTAGAATTCTTCCATTCCAAATTTATTTAATGGTTCCTTTGTGTACTTGGATTGGTTGATGAATATGTCTTCTTTGTTTTGCTTAATTTGAAGACCAAAGAAAAATTTAAGTTATCCCATCATGCTCATTTCAAATTCCATAGTCATAAACTTAGCAAACTCTTGACAAAGAAGATCATTAGTAGCACCAAAAATAATATTATCAATATACATTTGAACAATTAAATTATCATTTTTATATTATTTAATGAAAAGAGTCATATCTACAAGTCGTTTAGAAAAACCAGTTACTAAAATAAAATTCACTAAGTCTTTCATACCAAACTCTGGGTATTTGTTTTAAATAATATAAGGTTTTAGTAAGTTTAAAAACATGATTAGAAAATTCATTATTTTCAAAACTAGGGGGTTGTTCTACATAAGCTTCTTTTTCAATAAAACCATTAAAAATACACATTTAACATCCATTTGAAATACTTTAAGAGTCATGTGAGATGCATACGCTAAAAGAATTATAATGGCTTTTTTGCTACCGGAGCAAGGTTTTGTCATAATCTATACCTCCCTCTTGGTTATACCCTTTGGCAACCAATCTGACCTTATTCCTAGTTATTTGTCCTTACCCATCTAATTTATATCTAAATATCCACTTACTACCTATAACCAGGTAATCCTTAGGCCTTTGAACTGAAGTCCAAATATATTTTTTCAAATTGATTCAGTTCCTCTTACATAGCAATTATCCACCTTTTATTATTAAGAGTCTCATCAGTAGTCCTTGGTTCCAATTGATAAACAAATGCAAGATTAGAATCTAAGAGTTTAGAATGAGTACTTACACCCTTAATGGAATCACCAATTATTTGCTCATTTGGATGGCTTCTTACAAATTTCCATTATCTTGGAAGCTTTTGGGTTTGTGTAGATTCTTATTGTTGTTTTCCTTGATCATTATGTTCTTCTTCTTTCATAGAAGTTTTGCTAATTTTCTCATAATCAATATTGAGTTTTTCCATTTCACTTGCAATATCATCAAGAGAACTACATTTCCCAAGATCAAGTTTACACATTTTATCAAAATTAACATGCATAGATTTTTTTACAAGTAATGTTTTTTTATTGAAAACCCTGTATGCCTTGCTAGATGTAGAATATCCTAAAAATATACCTTCATCAGATTTTGAAGCAAAAATTTCAAGTTAGTCCTTTGTGTTAAATAAAAAGCATTCGCATCCAAATACTTTAAGAAATGATATTTTAGGTTTTCTTCCATTCCAATGCTCATAGGAAGTTTATCCAAAATATGTCTTTTAAAAACTCGTTTTGAAGTATAAGAAGTAATATTAGTGACTTCTGCCTAAAAATAGGTTGGTAAATTATATTCATTAAGTATTGTTCTAGCTATTTCAATTAAAGTTGTATTTTTTCTTTCAACAACTTCATTTTGCTGAGGTATTCTAGGAGTTGAAAAATTATGTGAAATATAATTTTTTTTTTTTAAAAAAAACATTAGAAAGTTTATTCTCAAATTCTGTACCATGATCACTTCTAATTTTTGAAATAGAATATCCTTTTTTTTAATTTTCTTAGCAAAATTTTTAAAAGAAACAAAATTTTCATTCTTATGAGCTAAGAACATTACCCATGTAAATATTGAGTAATCATCAAAAATTACAAATGCATAATATTTACCTCATAAAACTAGAAGTTCTATTAGGACCGAATAAATCCATATACAAAAACTTAGGGGTTTAGAAGTACTTATGATGTTCTTTGAATTGAAAGATGTCTTGTGCAGTTTTTCTCTTTGACATAGTTCATATGTTATGTCTTTGATGAATCTAACTTTTGGTAATGCATCTACAAGCTATTTTCTACTAAGGCTTTGAATTAATTCAATACTTGTATATCCAAGCCTTCTATATCATAGTCAGGATTCATTGCTAATATATATGATACACAAAGAGAAAAAGTTAGATAACATGTGTTTATCAATTATGTAACCGTTATCATCTCTTTTTCCTTTGAATATCTCTTGGCCATTTATAGTAGTTATTAGACATCTATTAGAATTAAAGGTGATTTGGTTTCACTTATCATATAATTGACTAATACTCAAAAGATTATGCTCTATACCATCAACAAACAATACATCCTCAATTAAAAAAAAATACCACTTAGTCCAATTGAACTAATACTGTAACACCCTCTTACCCCACTTTCGTTCAGCAAGGTAAGTGAGTATTACATGTTGCCCGGATATTAAGCCAAGAAGGGGGGTTGAATTGGTGTTTAAAAAAAATTAAACTTTAAAGTTTGACACAAGGATTTTTATGAGGGATAGAGAAAATTTGACACAAGGATTTTTATGGGTGTTAACAAACCTTACGCCTCTCCCCAATCGCAATTGGGAGTTTCACTAACACACTAAGTGTTACAATGGAGTTTTACAAACTCACTCTCAACTATGGTGTTTCTCACAATGGCTCACACCTAACCCAGAAATCCATTATGTTTTAATGGCTCACACAATAACCAATTCCTTATGTTTTACAGGCTCACACAATAACCAATTTCTTGTATTTTATAGGCTCACACAAAAAACCTTCACTTTGTGTTTTTTCAGGCTCACACAAATAACCTTTTAACTTGTGTTTTAGAGGCTCACACAACTAACCCTTACAAGTGTTCTACTCTTAACTCATAAATACCCAAAGCTCACTTGAGTAATGATTACAGAGAGAAACACTCACAAATCTTAATTGCTCAATAAATGAAGAGCAAAAAGATTTTTACAGAGAATAGATTTTGGTTCTCAAAGTATTTAATGTACAAATAGCTTGTAATAAGATTTTGATTCAAAGTATTTGTTATCCTCTTATACTGAATGCATAAATGACTTCCATTTATACTCCCATGGCTGATTATAGCCATTGGGGTGCATTAAATACGAAACTAGCCGTTGTACAAACCAAATAATGGCGCCTGACATTTTTCTCTTTCATCATTCACGGGCGTGACATTTCTTCCCAAGCCGTGACTGAAGTGGTGACCTTGATCGTGAAGCTTTCTGGAATGTTTTGACACATTGGGTCATGGGCGTGACATACATATTCATGGGAGTGACAAACTTCCCAGCCGTGATCCAAGTGGTAACTTTGGTCGTGAAGCTCTCTGGATGAAAATGACATGAACATTCACGGGCGTCACATTTTCATTCACGGGCGTGACTAAAATTGTCCACTTCACGGTTTGTTCTTCCTTCATGGCAATGAACTTCAAATGTTGGTTTTGGTAACGGTTAACTCTTTCACGGGCGTGACACATAGAGTCATGGGCATGAACATGCTACTTCCTTAATTTTGTTTTTCAATGATTATTCTTCCAATCTCCATTCTTGCTATTTTATTCCATGTCCTGTTTAATAGACTCAGAAAACAAGTATGTTAAATACAATATTGCTATTTTATTTGTTATCATCAAAATGACGGAAATACCCCTCAAGGTTTAACAATCTCCCCCTTTTTGATGGTGACAAATAATCTAGCAATATGTGCTTTTGAGAAGTCTCCCCCTCAAAATATACTTAGGATAAAAAATTTATAAAATGCAAGAATTGTAAAGAATGATGTAGCATTGAAATAAACTTACTAGATTTTAAGTATATGCAAGCTATATGAGAAGTGTATCCAATATATACCATAATTCCTTTTTAAGATTTGAAGTATATGTAAAGTATACTTAAGGTATATCATGACATATTTATTTTTGTAACTTGCTTGAAAGTATATGCAAAGTATACTTAAGGTATATCTAATGTGTATAAAACTCCATTTCTCAATTTTATACTTTGCATATTAATTTTGAATCAAAGTTTCTAATCCCTTTTAACCTATTTCAATGTCAATTTTTGATTCAAAATTCATTTATCTTAATATTGCTAGTTTTATACCATTCTCCCCTATAATATATTGTTAGTTTTCTCCCCCTTTTGTCATCAATCAAAAAGGAGATAAAGATATCAATAAGATAAACAAAAGCAAATATATTTAATAAAGGAAAATACAAACAAAGTGAAATAATGTTCAGAAAGGAAATTGAAAACTTCCTACACAACAACAAACAAAGAAGAAATAAACAAGCAAAACAAGCAAATTTAGGCTACAATCTAGCCTAACACCTAGCCGGACATCCTATCTCGAAGCCTAGCAACTTTAGCCTCAAGGCTGTCCATCCGAGACTCTATGAAGTCTTTGAGGTTCTCCAACCTCTCATCCATTAAAGTCTGCAGCTACTCAAAATGTGGTGCCAAGAGGTCAACCACCTGCTGCGCTAAAGTCGGTGTGGTAGCTGAGGACTATCCGATGTCCTGCTCAGCTACTGGAGGTGCTTCCTCAACCCGAGCCCTCTTCTTCTACTAGACTCCTTGGAGGCCTGCTTTAAAGTCTTCCGTGTCATTGTCTTCCCAAATGATCTCCCCAGCAGTGTCGGTGAAGCGGTAGAAAATATCATTCTCGAAGATGATTCTGACAGCCGCTCCCATCTTTATAAATGACTCGACGTCCAAGCGATCTCGAGGATGCCTAGGGATGAGGTTGAAGTGATGCTCATCCAGCTTCAAGTAGTCAAGCTTCACAGCTATGTGGGTGACATATCCACCAATCAGTATATCTCCTGTAGGTTTGGCGGCAATGGATAGAAGATGGTTTGCAAACCATCTAGAGAGTGCCACCGTGAGTCCTCTGCAAGCCATCTCAAATAGGAAGAGCTCCGATTTCCTGATAGTTCCATTGCTTTCTCCCCTAGTGAATATGCTATAGGTCAGGAACCTATGCAAATACTTGTGCACTGGGGACAGGAGATGAGTGCTCTTTGTCTTCTTAACATCCCAGCTACAATCATAGCCAAAATGTGTCCAAGCTCGAGAGGCAGAGAATTCTACCTCACTATCATTTAGGATGTCATCTGATGGTAGATTAAACAATTCCCCAAATTCAATGGCACTGAGGGTGTTGGGTTTGTCACACAGTTGGAATTTCACCACTCCAGTAGGTGATACTTGCAGAGTGCTGAGGAATTCCAGTGTTGGCTCCCTCAAAGTTGGCTGGTGAATCTTCATAAATTCTTTCATATGACAGGCTTGGAGTTGCTCTGTCATAACCGTTTCGAGCTCGAGACTTCAGATTGTCTGCTATTCGAAGGACCTTGATGACAGTAGAGGCCTCTTCTTTAAAGTGGAGTACCGAGGATGGCATTGCTCCGAAATTTGATTCATGAGGTAATCTGCATACCTTCTAGGAGCATGGGACTTCTTTCTCTTTCCCTTTGATGATGCAGTCTCCATTTGATTTGAAGAAATAGACTTGTGATGGATTGGGAAAATTTTGACAGAAAAATTTATTGAAACCCTAAGAATGTTTGGTTTTAATGAAGACTTGAACTTTTGGTGGTATTTATAGGAAAAGTTTGAGCCTTGGGGCCCATAATCTTCAATGTTTCTTTGAATGTGTAAATGAGAGCGGTTTTGGGAGTTGAAGAGTTGAAATGAGAAATATAACTGGCTGTAATTTTATATACTCGATACATTCACGGGCGTGAAACATGTGTTCACGGGCGTGAATGGTCGTGTTCACGGTTTGCTGAAGGAGTGTTCCACCCGTGAATGAAGGCGTGAATATGTTCACGGGTGTGACCTTTGAATATCATGGGTGTGAAAGATGAACTGTCACAGGGGTGAAATAATAGTCACGAGCGTGAAATGTTGAATTTCACTACTTATGCCCGTGAAGCAAACCGTGACTCAAGGCGTGAATGCCTCTATGAGTTTTGGGGTGTTAAGGTTCACGGGAGTGAAAATGCATAACGGGCGTGAGAGGCTCTTTTCACGGGAGTGAATGAAGCCGTGAAAATAAGCTTCAGCATGTGAAGCCGTGAACCATGTCATGAATCAAGTCGTGAAAGACACTGCCTCTTTTGGCTATTTAAGTCACGGGCGTGAACATCTGTCATAGGCGTGACTCCCCTAAAATTTTCATCAACTAAAATTTAGTCCTAAAAAACAAGACTAAATCATTTCAATAAAGATTCTATTCCTTAAAACATAAATTTTCATCAAAATTTCTATCTTATATCTAGTGATATGATACAAAAAATAAGATCATCAATTAAGATTTCATAATTTAGTAATCACAAGGTTAATCCATCAATCATACCAAGTTCTCTTCTAATGAAATTAAATCTTTCCTCATTTAGAGACTTAGTAAAAATATCTGCTAATTGATTTTCTGTGCTTATAAATTCTAATGCAACATCTCCATATTGAACATGATCTCTAATAAAGTGGTGTCTAATGTCAATATGTTTACTTCTTGAGTGTTGAATAGCATTCTTTGAAAGATTTATAGCACTTGTATTGTCACATTTAATAGGTATATGGTTCATCTCATGACCATAGTCCTTAAGTTGTTGTTTCATCCAAAGAATTTGAGTACAACAACATCCAGTTGCTACATACTCTGCTTCAGCAGTTGAGAGAGTAACTGAAGCTTGTTTCTTGCTAAACCAAGAAACTAAGCATTCTCCAATGCTTCAGTAGTTTTTGAAATTTTCAAAAGCATCACTCTTTTGAGCTAAGAAAATTACCCAAGTAAATCTAGAGTAATCATCTACGATGACAAATGCATAATGTTTTCCTCCTAAGCTAGCAATTTTAGTAGGTCCAAATAAGTCTAAATGTAGGAGTTGAAGAGGTTTTGAAGTACTTACTATGTTTTTAGCTTTGAAGGATGACTTGCGTTGTTTTCCTCTTTGGCAAGTTTCACATGTCTTGCCTTTTTCATATTTAACTCTTGGCAGTCCTTTTACTAGTTCTCCTGTGCTGAGACTTTGTATTAAGTCCATGTTAGCATGACCAATTCTTCTATGCCACAGCCAAAATTCATCACTAGTAGTCACAAGACACTTAGAGGAATGGTTAGATAGTTCATGTAAGTTTATTATGTATGTATTTATATCTCTATTTCCTTTAAATATCTTCTGACCATTGATAGAGATCACAAGACATTCATTTGAAGTAAAGATTACTTTGTTTCCTTTATCACATAATTGACTTACACTTAACAAGTTATGTTTCAAGCCATCAACAAGTAAGACATCTTTAATAAACGTAGTACCATTAACACCAATAGAACCAATGCCAATTACCTTACCCTTTGCATTGTTTCCAAAGGTAACTTTACCTCCATCAATACTTTTGATTTCATTGAAAAGTTATTTGTCTCCTGTCATATGCCTTGAGCATCCACTGTCTACTAGCCAAGCATTTTTATTTATTGTGGACTTGAGGCATACCTTATTCGAGACATGATCTTCAATAGCCATGAAACATAGGTTGACCTCTTCACTTTCATTATCATCTTTTTCACTTGAAGAACTTTCGTCATCCCATGTGGCTTTGTGACCTTTCTCCCCATTGTCTCTTTGGTATTTGCTCTTATGCTTCTTGAGCCTTAGACATTCTGGTTTGATATGTCCTTTCTTTCCACACTCATAGGACTTTACCTCTTCCTTACTTTTATGTGTGTCATTAAAAGTTTGTTTGAGGTTTTTTTGCCTGAATTTTCTGGAGTTGCTCATTTTCTTCTTAATGATTCTTTTTAATCTCCTTGAAAGCATAGCAATGTCCTCATTTTCATCATCACTCATTTCTTCATCATATTCACTTTATTCTTGAGATTTTCAAGTAGAGGCTTTTAGTGCTAAGGGCTTTCTTTTCTCTGGCTCTGCTTCAAGCTCTCTATCTCTCTTCACTGCCATCTCATGTGTGAGAAGTTTGTCAATCAGCACATCAGTATTCATGATGCTCATATCTTCATTTGCTTCTTCTATGCCAGCAACTCTTGAGCCATAGTCTTTAAGAGGAAGATTTCTCAGGATTTTATTGTTTACATCATCCAAACTCAGATGCTTCCCAAGTTTCCTCATTCCATTTATAATGGCTAGAAGACGGTTGGTCATGTCAGTGATTGACTCATTGGATTTCATCTTGAAGAGCTCATATTCTGAGGTCAGAAGTTGAATCTTCTTGGATTTGACTTGCTTAGTTCCTTCATGATAATTCTCCAATGTCTTCCACATGCTGTATGTTGTTGGGCAGTGTTGTATTCTCAGACATTCTACAATAAATAATGAGCTTGATAGGATTTTCATTGCCTTCTTATTTTTGAAATTTGCTCTTCTTTGAGGCTCTGTCCAATCATATCTTGATAAGATTTCTTCTTCACCATCAGCTCCTCTTCTGGTTGGTGGTGTCCATTCTTTTTGTACACTATCCAAGACTTCAATTCCTTCACTATCCAAATATGTCTCCATCCGAAACTTCCAATGGGCATAATTTGCTCCATCAAAGTAATGTTTGAGACTTTGGAATCCTTCACTAGCCATATCTTAATCTTTACTAGCGCTTTTTAGGCTTTGATGCTAAACAAAGCTCTGATACCAATTGTTGCCCAGATATTAAGCCAAAAAGGGGGGTTGAATTGGAGTTTAAAAAAAATAAACTTTAAAGTGCAGAAATAAACAATTAATTTTAGGAGGGATAGAGAAAATTTGACACAAGGATTTTTATAGAGGTTCGGGTGTTAACAAACCCTACTCCTCTCCCCAATCGAAATTGGGAGTTTCACTAACACACTAAGTGTTACAATGGAGTTTTACAAGCTCACTCCCAACTATGGAATTTCTCACAATGGCTCACACCTAACCCAGAAATCCCTTGTGTTTTAATGGCTCACACAATAACCAATTCCTTGTGTTTTACAGGCTCACACAATAACCAATTCCTTGTGTTTTACAGGCTCACACAAACAACCTTCACTTTGTGTTTTCTCAGGCTCACACAAATAACCTTTCAATTTTTGTTTTAGAGGCTCATACAACTAACCCTTACAAGTGTTCTACTCTTAACCCATAAATACCCAAAGTTCACTTGAGTAATGATTACAGAGAGAAACACCCACAAATCTTAATTGCTCAATAAATGAAGAGAAAAAAGATTTTTACAGAGAATAGATATTGGTTCTCAAAGTATTGAATGTACAAATAGCTTGTAATAAGATTTTGATTCAAAGTATATGCTATCCTCTTATACTGAATGAATAAATGACTTCCATTTATACTCCCATGGCTGATTATAGCCATTGGGGTGCATTAAATATGAAACTAGTCGTTGTACCAACCAAATAATCGCGCCTGACATTTTTCTTTTTCATCATTCACGGGCGTGACTATGTTTGTCACGGGCGTGACATTTCTTCCCAAGTCGTGACTGAAGTGGTGACCTTGATCGTGAAGCTTTCTGGAATGTTTTGACACATTGGGTCACGGGCGTGACAAACTTCCCAGCCGTGATCCAAGTGGTAACTTTGGTCGTGAAGCTCTCTGGATGAAAATGACATGAACATTCACGGGCGTGACATTTTGATTCACGGGCGTGACTAAAAATGTCCACTTCACAGTTTGTTCTTCCTTCATGGCAGTGAACTTCAAATGTTGGTTTTGGTAACGGTTAGCTCTTTCACAGGCGTGACACATAGAGTCACGGGCGTTAACATGCTACTTCCTTAATTTTGTTTTTCAAGGATTATTCTTCCAATCTCCATTCTTGCTATTTTATTCCATGTCTTGTTTAATAGACTCAGAAAACAAGTATGTTAAATACAATATTGCTATTTTATTTGTTATCATCAAAATAATGGAAATACCCCTCAAGGTTTAACATTACCTATCTAGCTGTTTCATAAAATTAATGAAATGAAGAATTTTTTTTTTTACGAAAATATTGCAGACACTGAAATAAAAATTAATATAAGCACAAATATTCAAAATTTTATTTATTTATAAAGTACATTAATTTACATTATAATTCATGTCTATAATATATACTACAGGAAATAAAACCATAATTTAATTTACAAAATTTTTTATAAAATATACCTAAAAGAAAACCAAAAGTTTTTTGCTGCTTCCTTCCAAGTACCATTTTTCTTCTGACAATCTATTTTCTACAGCTACCCTTATAAACCTGCAAGAGAGAAAACCACCCGTGCTAAGCTAATAACTTAGTAGTGCTTCAATGATAAAAATTTTACATATACATATTTTATTACATTTCATTTATAAATTTAACAAGTAAGACATAAAATAAGGAATTATATAAAATCAAACAATTTCATCAAGCATATAATATTTAACAATTTAATTCATATAACATTGTCATAATGACATACTTTAACATGATGATTATCTTTCATTTTTCTTGTGCCCATAATACCTATAACCAAACTATCTTATAGAAATAACGGGGTTATCATTTTCAGCTTTCATAATATAGCACCAAGCGCTTTTATAATAATGTCATTACCGGCTTAATAATTTTGCGCCGAGCGCATTTATAAATTGTCATTACCGGTTTTCATATTTGGCACCGAGTGTCTAAATCATCTGTTTGGCATGCCAAACTATTCTCTATTCTAGTTCTAGCCTATGTGTCTTTGGGCTTAACTATTTTTGTTTTAATTCTCAATATTTTAAAAAATGCCAATATTATTCAACTATCATAATCATGCTTATTTATTTTTGTTCTTTATTCCCATTATTATTGCACTAAAATCTCACACATAAATAATTTTTTAGACATTCATAACTACCATTAAAATAATTATTCACATTAATTATTATATATAATTATCACAACACATGAACAAATCCAATATTTCATATTTTTATCTATGGAAAATCTCGGACCTATTTTTGGGCTTCATTTTTAGCCCATTTATAATTTGAATTTAGAGCTCTGTCCTTCTAACAATTTTTAGCTTATTGTCTTAGATTTCATATGCATCAAAAATCACTTAAATTCCATTTTTTTATCAAAAGTTATGGCTAACTGAATACTGCATCATCACAAATATTCCTGCCCAGAATTTTCTAGACAGATTCTAAGTTTGAACTTCATACATTTTTCTGGATATATCTAGACATAATTAGACGTTATGGTGTAAATAAAAGTTAAAGACCTGTGTCTTAGATTTCATTTCCAATAAAGAACATACAAAAAGGAGTTCCATAACTCAAGTTATCATCAAAATAGTTATGCCTGTTCCTGGAATTTAGTACCCGAGCCATCAATTGGCATCAATCCATATTCATCATTTGCATTCATTTTGATACTAAAATTTCCAGAATTACAACTACATTCATATATTTCAATTATTTCACACCATTTGATCTCATTTCCATATAAAATTTCAAAAATAACAACTATTTACATAACACATCAAACAC
This sequence comes from Triadica sebifera, assembly GCA_023653625.1. Lineage (NCBI taxonomy): Eukaryota > Viridiplantae > Streptophyta > Magnoliopsida > Malpighiales > Euphorbiaceae > Triadica > Triadica sebifera. The sequence continues at coordinate 30,911,622 of CM042894.1, read as the reverse complement.
ACAATCATATTAAACTTTAACACATAATTACACACATATGAACATCATGTAAAATTTTTATCAATGAAGCACATACCTGATCAGCCTTGGTTCTTCCCTTAATCCTTCCTTTTCTTCCCTTATTAGCTAGCTTTCTCCTTTCCTTTGTCACCCTTTTGAGGGTCTCTCACTTGTTCACTTGTTTTTTCCTACACAACCATACCATATCTCAATTCCAATATCCATTTTCAATGTTTTTCAGGTCTACATAGTATGCTAATGCTCCTAATATTTTTTACACCTTAATTGAGCTAAAATGTACTAAGGTTAAAATTTCCTCTTACTCTGTCATGGCTTCCCAAAAACTATATCCTAGTTCCCAATTCATTTTCTTCTATTCAACAGTCAAATCATGCTTCACTTATCACCAATTGTTGTGCTTCTATGCTAATTTCAATTTTTCCCAAATTTCTTTAACTATGGCAGCCCCTCATTCATCCATTAACATCATATTTCCTTTAGTTTTTAAGCCATAAAATAATTAACTAACTTCAATTATCATTAATTCAAAGTTTAATTATACTTTCATCAACTAATCACAAACTTAATGTTCAATCTTGCAACATAACCTATATCTATCAACCCTAATCACATCTATCATCAATATGGATCTCAAATGGAAGGAAAAAGGTTGAATTTAAGAAGAATAAACTAACCTTAAGTGTTATCCAAGGTGGGCCAAAATTGCTCCTACTCTTCTCCCTTTTTCTTCTTATTTCTTCTTTCCTTCTTGCTCCTTTGGTACCTTTTATGGTAAGAACTCCTTAATTCAGAATTTTCATCTCTCAAAACTATTTTTTCCTCACTATTAGCATGCTAGAAAAAGGAAGAAAATGGGGATTTATGGGAGTGGAGATGGACGCCAAAGGTGAGGAGAAAAAAAGATGAAGATGACTTTATGGAAGAATGAGAAATTTGTTCTTCCTTTTTGACTTTTATACCTAAATTAAGAAGTGGATCTCACTAATTAAAATTAATCTTAATTCTTATTGGTTCATTAAGTTAATTAATCTTGATTAACATTTAAACTTTGAGAAAATTCATATTTGCCACATCTTCCTCCATATTCACACTTTTCCCCAAACAATCTCCATAATACCAATTTTGTCCATAGAAAATTTTATTTTCTTCTAATTCTACCCCTAATCTTTTTAATTCCCAAATAATAATACCTTTAATTATTTTTTCTTATTATTAGTCATTTTTTTATGGGTTCAAATTTAGACTCCGATTGAACCAGTGGACCCCACTACGGTCACGCGCAATCGGTCCCTAAATCACTAGATGTTACAAATACCAATTATATTACCCTTAGCATTATTTCTAAAGGTAACCTTATCACTATCTATTTGTTTAATTTCGGTGAATAGACTTTTATTACCAATCATATGTCTAGAGCATACATTATCAACAAGCCACACATTTTCACTTTTTTGTGGATTTTAGACATACCTGCAAGAAAATAAATTACATTTTTTTTATGTCCTTGGGGTTTAGCTTTGGAAGATTTCCAATGTTCATTCCATATCGAACAATGTAAATTAATATGACCATATTCCATACGATAATGACATGATTTAGTTTTAAGAAGTTATTGCCACATTGCATGAGGTTTAGGCCTCACTACTTTTAAGGGTGCATGATGTATACAAGAACATGTTTATTTAGTGTGTGAATTTTTAAGTACATGCCTTTTATATATAAAAGTGTGATTGACTTTCTAAGGTCTACCTCTTGAGCCATGTGATCTTCCAGTATTCTTTCTTTGAATAGGGGATATGTGTTTGAGGTTTACTAGATTTAACAAATACAATACTAGGTGCAAATAATGTTAATACTCCATTAAAACCTAGTTCATGTCTCATTGAGGGAGGTCTTTGTGAAATAATAAAAATATCTAAGTTTTCTTTCCCTTTGTGAAATTTTGAAATAAAATTTTGAAATTCCTCAACTTCATTTTTCAAACTATTATTTTCTTTAAGTAAGGTCTTATTTGAGGATCTTGAAGAAAATTCTTCCAATGATTTTTTAAGAGTATCATTAGAGGTTTTAAGTTCAAAATTTTCTTTTCATAAAACTTATAAATCTATTTTTAACTTCGAATTATCATTTTTATGAATTTTATTTTTATTTCTATATTTTTTTAATTTAAGGTTCAAAACTTCTATAATACTACACTCATCATCATCAGCAGCAGCAGCATTATCAATATCATCACAAAAGTGAAAGGAAGAACGACTTACCTCGTCTGTGAAATGATCCTTTGAAGCCATGAAGCACAGGTTGACCACCTCTTCTTTGTTGTCCTTATTTTTCACTTTATGTTGATGTTTAAATAGTTAGTGATTAGTTACTGAAAGCCATCCCATATAGAAAAGAAAAGAAGCCTATATCAGGATTTATAAGGAATGCCACATCAATCTAATTTGAATTGATGGTGAAAATTTTTAAGAGAAATCTCCACATTTGACATTTATTTAAATGGTCAACGATAAGCAATCAGGCACTGATTTTGAAATTAATTAATATTATTAAATATCAGCTAGTTTTATGAATATCGTGGTTCTGAAAGTGGTATAATGGCTAATAAATGATTATTTAATTTTTATTAACCGTTATACTTAATTTTTAAAGTTTGAAACTAACTTAAACATGTGTCAAGACACTATATAAATAAATGTCTAATACTAGAATTCGAGTTAGTTACGCTTCTTCTTGTTCTAGCCTCTCTTTTCAACCTATACAACTAAATTACATTCTCTAACTTATTCTTGGGTGAGTTTAATTGATATGACCACCATTAAACTCAAGTGTATTTTGATATTTTTTGAGGAAATTGCTATCAAACTCAATTAGCAATATAATGGGGGAAAATTCTATAATACCCTCATATTCTACTCAATCGATAGTCAGACAAAAAGGTGCTATGAAAACTTTCTCTCAAAAACCTGTTTATAATATATAAAAGTAAGATACATTTTTTTTCTAAATCACATCTCAAGACATAAATAATTAAAATAAGCTTTGTCGACCTTACCAAAAAAAACATTCATATTATATATACATTAAAGTTTTGATATACAAAAATTGTCATTAAAACCATTCATAAAGATCATGATCCTCTATGCATTCAAAATGTGGAATCAAAAATCAAAAGTACAAAAATATGTACGCCCACAGTAGGTTCTTTGTTGCTTCATTGGTTTTAGGATTCTACTAGCATTAACCTTTATATATAGGCTATATCCTATCTCCAGCAATAGTCTTTATATATGTGCAAGAGAAACAAACATCTCTTATGCTAAATACTAAACATAGTGGTGCATGCAAGTAGATAATAAACTATAGAACAAACAAACATTTATTTGTGTATATACAAGAATTCATGCACAAATTTCCATTATAAATAATATTAGAGCAATAAATATCATATCTAATATGTTAAAAATTAGTTCATACATTTAATTCCACAATTACATTTATCTCAATTTTATTCGTTCACAAGCCAATTTTTAGTAATATTACTAATCTTTCATACCTTGTTCCAACCATTTTCTTCTTACTTTCATATATATGTTTTTCACATATTTTTCATCCTTTATTTTCGTTTACTTGCCCAAAATGCCCATACCTAACACTGGAAGATAAAAGGGGCATAAACGGACATTTGGCCTAATTAATTAGTGCCATATAATATGAGACAATGAATGTCTAAGATAACGAGCAATAAATTACCTACGAGCGTTAAATGCCTACGGGTACAAAACCTATGGGTTTTACAACCTTTCATCTCTAGTTGACATGTCAACTTGTTTATCCACTCTAGTCTAAGTTAGACACATATATTTAGGCCCAGATACTTCTTTTCATATTCTTTTAGTATGATTATATATTATCAATATTTTTTCACATAACCTTGTTTTCTTTTTCTCATATTAAAGGCATACATGCTTTTTCTTTATCTTTCTTTTACATTATATATTTAGACACTCATTATGTCATATTTGACAACATATATCAAAATAGCATTCAAATAATCTATGAATAAATTATGACATTATTGTTCACGTCCATGACAAAACTGTGCCAAATTGCTTCACAATAGTTAATAAATGTATCCAACCCATGAATAGTTCTAAAACTTCTTCCTAGTATCCAACCTATGAATAGTTCTAAAACTTCTTCCTAGTCATGACACAAAATTTACACCCATGAATCAATGAGGGATATCTTCACGCCTATGGCACTCTGTTTTGTTCCAAGTCGTGAACAAATCTGGTGGGAATAGTACCCCTTTCCATGTATGGCTCGCAACTATGAATCTGTGATTCACGCTCATAAACAGAGTTGGAAAACCTCTTTTCCCACTTCAAATTTCACTCAAGGCATACCCAATCACTCCCAAACCTATTCTAACCCATCTCAACACAACCAAGAATTCATTTAAAGTTCCAATTCACATTTATAACACATTCACAATCATTCTTCAAATTACTAATGCAAACTTTATATATATCACATGCAACAATCCAATTCCACATTCATGCATAAACCCTAATCATTCCTATTAAATTCTATTCCATATGCAATTTGCTCAAGTCAGCTCACTTAAAACATAACTTTACATGTAGTTCTATTTCAACATACAATAGCGTATCACAAAATATAGCTTATTGGCTAAAAAGCATGTATATATCTCAACCTTTATTCTTTTGGCCTTTAGGCCTCTTTTCTTTTTCCCGTGTCTTTCCTTGCTTCTTACTAGCAATTTTGGACACAACACAATTAAATAATACAACATGACATAAATAAATTTTGACACAATATGAATACACCTAATTTATTTATGATACGATTAAATACATTTAAAAATAAATAAAATATTTAATTATTCAATTATATGTTAATATTTTTAAATATTTGTATAAATTTATACATGAATAAATTTACAATATATTATATTTTAATTAATTATATTAATATATGTGAATAAAAATTAACAAATTATTTATAATTTATATTTATAATAATTGTATAGATAATTAAATGCTTAAATTTTATTATAATAACAAATTTTATTTTTCTCACATACATGTATGTTTATATATATGTTATATCATACCAAATTATTAATACATTATAAAAATTAACATATACTTATGAATTATTAACTTTAGTTGTTTATAATTCTATATGTGTATGTATATATATCTATAAATATGTTACACTATTATACGATACAAAATGATACGTTTAAATTAATACAAATAGCGATACAATACGATTACACGTGAAAGACACAAATTATCAGTTCTATTTCTTACACTTGTTTTTCTTCTAAAGAAGTAAATATCACAAGCAAAAACCTCCTCAAAACTCTTTCTTCCTCAAATCCAAACCATCTCTCAACTTTCTCTCTCCTCAACTAAAATCCTAAATTCTCTTTCTTTATACAACTTGAGTTTGGCTCAATTAACCTATCTAATCTTAACCTCTTCTCTTTTTAAGGTCTGTAAACATTCTTAGCACTCTTTTCCACCTTCAAAACCCTCCAAAAATCTAACTTCCACTACAAGTCACAACTCACAAACACAAGCTCTAAAAGAGTCTATAACACACTTTTTGTTAAGAAAGAAGTTTCCACTTTGTTCCCTCTATAGCAGAACCAAGGAGATTCCCTCTCTCCTCTTTCCAAGCATTTTCAACTCTTTTGGTCCTTCTTAAGCTTCCTCCAAATCCCTTTGTGCATGAAAACACATTTTCTTGGCTTTTCTCACTTTTTCTCTCTAGAATGGAGCTTTGGTTATGGAGATTGGGAAGAACGTGCAAGGGGCCTGGTTTGCAGAAAATTAAGTGTAAAAATGAAGGGAAGAAGAAGGACGAAGAAAAGAAAAAGAAGAGAAGAAAATCTTGATGGAGGGTTACACATTTGACCTTAGGTTAAGATTTTTATCTCAAAATTAACATGTTAATTGATAAGCTTTAAGGGATATTTTTTTCCCCTCTCATGTCCGGCCACACCATAACAAAAATGTGTTTAATTTTGTTTAACTAACAAATATCCAATTTAGTCCTCCAAATTTTATCAATTTGCACTTTTATCCCAAAACTTTCTAACTTTTTTTACCTAGGTCCCTCATTATTTTTTTTTATCACTTTCTCACACATTATTCACTATATTAAACACTTCCATAAATTATTTATCTTTTTTCCAATTAAAATCCGAATTTATATTTCAGTCGCTTCGATGCGCCAATTTTGTGATTCAGGGTATAAATTAGCAGATATGACAAATTCCCTTAAAGAGTGTGATTATACACAATCAAAATACAAAGCCTTCATTGTTTCATTGTTTTTTCTAACAGTTGATAATAATTATTTTTTTCTCTTATCTCTAAGGGTTCATATTGATGACTGTAATTATATTATTCACGCAGAAATCATTCAATATTTATCCAAGTTTCTGCTTGAACATACATAAAGATTAATCATTTCATTTAACAGCGGATTCACGGTGTATGGGTGGCCTTCGCCAGCATTGGCTTACATCACTAAAAATTTTAAAGACAAATTTAAATCGTTTTTATATAATTTCATTTTATTCTTGCTCTTACATATTAACTCACATAATTGGATGTTATAGTTTGTTCTTTTGAAATTATATCCTATTTTTTCACTTAATGTCATTGATTGAAAAGAAATTAATTAACTTTAAAGGCATTAATAAATAAATAAAATTATTTAGTTTTTTTTAAATCTTTGACACATTCAAAAATTGATATGATCTTATCAATCTCATAATTTTTATTTTGTAATAATAATCCATTTTATATAATTAATACTTTCTTTTTATTCATTCAATATGAGTTATTATGAGATTCATGTAAATGATATACTCTCGAAAAAATAAAAAGATATCGATTTGATACCGATCAAATCTCAAAATATATATAATTTTGTTTTGATCTTTAAACTGTATATTTTGTAAATATCAAACTTCTCAATTTTTATTCCTTAATATTAAATTTTTAAATTTTTTATTTTGATATAATTAAGTGAATTTTTCTAATTAAAAATAAATGAAATTATTATGTTATGTTTATATATATATATATATATATATATATATATATATATATATATATATATATATATATATATATAATACTACGTTATGGACAAAAAAAATGATAGGCAACCATTTGTAAGCTTCAACAGATTATGTCGTCTCAGCTCGATCTCTCTCTCCACTTTCAGCGAGCTGGTGTTTTTTGACACCAATTATGTCTGGATCACTAACTAAGAATTTCTATTCAGTTTCATAAATTAAGAAATAAATTAAATCAAAAGAAGCACAATGCATGGGATTATTAATCGATTCCATATTTTTGAAACAACATATGGAATTATAATTTATAACGCATTATTTATCTCTGTCACTCTCTTTTTGGTCAGAGAGTCATACATGGACGTTATTGATATGTTTTATAATCCTAGATGGCCTAATCCTTGAAATAAAATATATTTTTCGGTAAAAAAAAGAAATAAATAAAAAATGTTTATCTCAATTGAATTCCAATATTATTATTATTATTATTATTATTATTATTATTATTATTATTATTATTATTATTATTATAAAGTGAAGAAAATAAAGACCGGAGAAAATAAAGCATTTATTTTATATAAATAATGGGCTTACAAATAAAAACAAAAATTTTGTTTAGTGTAAATGTGGCTATAATTAGGTTCCCATATCTTAAAAAATTTTGAGGATAACATTTTCAGTTTCACCATATAAAATACTTCCAAATTCAATCAGTATCTGTTGTTTTTAATGTTGCAAAATTCAATTCCTATTTTTATATATGGTCAAGGTAAAAGACTCTGCTTGTGGAAATAATTTTCTTCTTTTCTTTGTGTCTTTTGCATTTCTAGAGGATTAATATGTATAGCTTTACGTGGAGCAAATTAGCTTTAAAAAATATTAGTTAGTGTTTTATGAAATAAGTTTTTAGTTTAGAAAATTGAAAAATTAGTTCACATCTTAATTGTTTTCTATCTTAAATTGAAGAAAAAAAGAAAAAGAAAAACCCTTAAGTGAATGTGTAGTTTATAAAATACGCATGTAATTGAGATTTTATATTCCTCATCTGCTTTTTCCTTGGAATTGCAAAGTTTGATCGCCCCCCATATTGATATTTGTAGGTATCTATCCTATAAAATAAATCAAATTATTTAGATTTTAAAAAAATCAAGGTGCTTATTTGAATTTGGGTGAAAATATACCCTCCACTGTAGGATTGACATATATATATATATTAATTAATCTTATGCATGTTTGTCAATAATAATAATAATAATAAACTTATGCATGAATAAGATTTTAACAAGTGTCATTTTTTTTATCTCTACTTTTTTAAACAATTGGACTTTTAGCTATTTGACACGTGAGTTTTTAATTTTCTTTTCTACAATCAATTGCTCCAATATGATTTATAAATTGTCTTTTCTTTTATTAAATGACAAGTCTTTTCCTCCGAAATCAACGATTACATCCTGTCAAAACCAAAAATTATAAATAATTGTAACTTTTCAAAATTCAACATTTGCAACCTTTCAAATTTTTGATATGTGAATTAAATGATATTGTTGATCTAAAATTAAAATGAAGAGTTACTCGTATATCTGTTGAGTATTAGTTTGTAGAAAATAAAGTTTTATTGAATTTGATAGACAAACACTTAGTCTCATTTTAAGGTACTTTAAATGTTTTTAAAATAGCGACCCCAATGCATATTATTACTTGTAAAGAAAATTTTGTGATTGTGTTTGGACTTTAGTGACTACAACTCTCATAAAGCCAAATGTGCTGGAAAAACAGTAGAGTTTGCGATCTGAAATGTGGCTTTGAAGATTGGATACGAAAGAAGAATCATTATCGCCAAACAAAATAGCAACTGCAATTTTCATAATGGGAAGACCACTAAGACGGCCTATCCAAATCAAGCAATGTGTCTAAGAGATTTAAGAGATACAAATTTTGCAACCAAAATGTGGAGAATTGCAATTGCTACGTACTGCAGCTGAGGCAAAAATCTCGATTGGATAGAATGGTTGTTGGTGGACAGCGCGGCCGTAATAATGGTCGGTGACAACAAAAACCTGATCATGATAGCGAAAGGCTTACCACGAAATTCATGCAGAACATACTATTGCGAAGCTGGCCAACCAAATCCAGCCACGTGTCAATAGTCGTTGGAAGATGATGAAATTACGACTGCAATTCTAAGTTTGATAGAACAATAATTGTTGCAAAAACTAGCTGTTGGAATAGGAAGTTAATGGATTTTATTTGTAAGGACTCATGGGAGGTTTAAGACTGTAAATACCCTCCAAAAGCCATTGAAGATAATAAGAATAATCTCTCAAGTATCCAAATTTTTTTAGTTTATTTTTCCATCTTTGGTAATTTTGTTATTGTATTCAAGAAAGGAAATTTTGAGTGTTAGTCTTAAATACTTAGAAAAAAAGATTTGGCAGCTAGCTCGAATACAACAATGTAAGGGTTAGGAGTTAACTTAAGAAAACACTCGGTTTAAATGTGAATCCTTAGAAAAATACTTATAAGAGATTTTTGAACGAGCCCCTGGAAAAACTCAAATTGGGATTTTAGAGTGAGCTCCATTTAGAAAACTCTAGGTGAATTTGAGTGTGAGCCTTGAAAACACTTGTGAGCTTGGTGTTAGCATTGGAAAGAGTGAGTTAAGAAAACTCTATCATGTATTTTAGATGAAGAATAAAGAATAATTCCTAATAAAATTAGAGAGTGAATGTATGTTTAGTTAACACTTGAATCGCTATAAAAATTATCATATATGTCTCTTTTCTCTATTTTTTACTTATTACTTATTATCTCCATACAATCATTGCCCGAGAAATAACTCTTGTTCAAAACATTTTGGAACAAAATTTT